>CM030903.1:18801003-19530039 GCA_018136845.1 Heterotis niloticus | reverse complement strand
CTGTTGAACCGCAGAGGGGGGGGGCTGTTTATTAACCGTTACCATGTTTTTCTCGGTGGTACAGATCGTCGCTGATAGACGTGAGAAGTTTCCAGAAACTTCTGTCACTTCCTTTACTGCCTTATCTGCCAAACATCGTTCTCAGGTTGCGCCATTTCGCCATCATTCGCTCCACCAGATGTACAGCTCAAGTTTAAGAAAAAAAAACTTTAACGTCTATTATTATTATTATTATTATTATTATTATTATTACTACCTGCAGATCCATGTAAACTATGAAGCAAATATATTTATTATAAAAATGGCACACTTTTTTAGTATTGGCTAAGAAAATAATAGTTTTCTTTGTAAGATGGCAGTTCTTTATATGTTTATTATTATATTTTACTTTACATCTTATCCTACCAGGAAAACAAAGTTATTTGTAATATTGTGATTTGATCATTTATGGCTCTACTGTAACCAAGATACAGAACAATGTGACCTGCAGTAACTATGGGAACCGATTTTCGATTTCAGTACCTCCTCAATTTATACACAAGAAAGCAAAAAATTGAAAATCTCTGACAAAAAAAAAGATTATATGGAAAACAAACAAGTTTATTGGTTTTGCATGTGCTGAGCATTAATAGTCCACCTTGTCTTTAAAATTCAGTTTTATTTTGCACCTTTATGATTACACTTAGTTTTGAAAAGACAAAACATGAAAAGATTACATTTCCATTCACATCAGTTACAATTCAGAAACTTTTTTTCCAGACAAAAATATTTACCTGTCGAGATGTTAATGCCAAAGCTCTTGAACGCATTTAAGAAATGTAAATATTTATTCACAGTCTCATTTAATGCCTCAGGTACGTGCAAATAAATGGACAAAAGTCCTGTCCCCAGATGGCATTTAACAAAACACCGAAGTATAAAAAACAAAGAAGGAAAATGCAGGCATTAGTGCAGAATTACAGGCCGGTGGGGGTCCCTAAAGGCATCACGCACCCAGTGTTTTTGTCCCTCAGATTGTTTGCCGCAGGTAGGACCTCACCCAGAAAGATCTCCGCTCTGGTGACCTAGATGATCTCTGGCCATTCGGGGGTCCTCATCCTGCATCTCCTACCCTGTCCAGCTGCAAGGGTCACTATGTTTCTCAGGGTTCCCGGCACAATTTGAAGCAATAAATTACAGGAAATACAGCACAGCCACGACATACATATCTGAATATTTGTACTTTACAAATGCTTACTTTTTCTTTTGCTTTAATAATTTTGCTGAAAAAATGTTTTTGTTTAGGAGAAAGGTCACAAACAAAATGGCATTAAGTCCACAGGAGTTTGTAAGGCAGTGTGAGGAAGTGTCCTTTGGTAGTAGAACTGGACATCTGTTGCCAGGGCAACAGGAGCAGTTGAAACCAGGGCCATCAGGCCACCACCGAGCCCAACAGCATAACTTGTCACCCTTCACGCCTTGTCACTTTGTATGCCCCTTCGTGTCTACAAAAAGTTTATTAAAAAAATTAAATTTGCTAAATTAATTGTTCTTTTATACATATTTATACAGATCCCATTATCTCTAGTTGTTTACAAGGTAGAACAAATGAATATTTTTCTTTTTCTTTTTATAAATGCATTTATGTAGCTCATGCATTTCTCCAAGGCAACCGACAACATTAGCTTTGTACATTAAGCTATGTACAATTTTATTCACCCACTTACACAGCCAGGTAATTTTTACTGCAATTCAGTTTAAGGTAAGTAACCACAGCAGGAGTGGGGATTCGAACCCTGGACTTTCAGACTGCAATCAGAACCAGAACATTTCCCACTGCCCCTCAGCAGCGCATCAGTTACAGGTAATGGCCAGTCAAGGCTGTAACTGGAGCTGCAGAGATGAGCTTCTACCCTATTGTGGCCCAGAAGCTGCTGAGAGGCAGCAGCTAAATGAAGAAATAATGAAAGGAAAGAGAAGATGAATGAAGAGTCAGGTTTTTCCTCCCTGCTGGATATCAGGGGGTCAGGACAACAGCGTACCTGTTAAATAAGCAGCTTCTCCGGGTCCCGCTTCTCATCGGCAGCCTCGTCCGAATCTGGGGAGAGGAACCATTTTGAGAAGCTTAATAGCTGTGCAAAGCCCACACAGATCATGGACGCCTTTTATTTGTATACATTTCCTACGTGCACTACTTAAAGGAGAGTAAATTTTTATGTAAAATAAAAGTTTTGTCAACCTCTACATTTTACATACTTTTAGTGTCTCAAATTTAAAAATTCGAGACAAAAAAATTACATTTTTGTGTTGACCTATAAAAAGGTTTCAGTGTGATGTACTAGCACTGATGACATGATGAATTTACAAATTTCATATATATTTTATTGTTATTTTATATATATACTATGTATAATATAATACCAAAAATTTTTTTAGTTAATTCTTTAAGAAGTCTGATGAGGAAATGAGGCACCATGCTCTCCCCAGTTGTTCTGCAGCAGTTTCCACAGATGCATTACACGTGTGGGCTATTTGCTTTCACTCTTCTGTTCAGTTTGTCCCACGTACGTATTCAGTACTTGAAGTGGATCAGTAGTCAGCAGTACACAGTACCGGCACTTACGCATTCGGTCTGGGTTGAGCCTGGACTTAGGTACCAGCACTTCCTAAAAGTTCCTGCTGCGCTTCTCTGCTCTCGGCCAACCAAATTCTCAGGCTGACCTGCTCTCTCACGGTCATTCATCGCAAAAGCCTCACAGTCACATTCCATTGCCCAGGGTGCACTAAGTTACAGTGCAATTTGGCTCACACACTGTTTTCATGCTATTCTTTCAAAATATATCTCTTTTACTAAAGAAAAAGAGCATATATTGTGAGCATGAAAAATTTCTCTTTGTATCTTTTATTGACTGCTGAAATTCAACTTAAAACTTAGCAATATACTGATAGCGACCGTTACACAGCCAACATGTCAATAATTTTTTTTCCCCAAATTAAGCATTGCAGGTATTGCCCAGGTGTCTAGGTTGCTCGTTGCTCCTATAGCGGAACACCAGCTTCAGTGCTGGACATGGGAGATACGCCACCCCCAACGGGTGTTGCGATCCATATCCAACGGCAGAGACTGCCAGTAACTTTCATCAACGGACCAGAGTTCAATGTTCAGCTTCAGCTGCCACTGTGTCTCCTGATCTCCAATGGGGTTGTACAGTTTTTGTGGTTCTGCAGTTATTCCGTCATGTGTCTGGAGCCACAGTGACGAACCACAAACAAACTTGGATGCAAGTCAAGTTCTTTATCCAGACTGTAAGATAGTACAGATTTCCCCCAATACAGAAATGTAAAAAAAAAAAATCAAGGTGGCACAACAGAACAGATGACAAATGTATTTCCAAGAAGAAATTAATAAAAACTGCAACTGTGAACATCAGTGAGAGAAAACATCTCTAAACAGTTTTAGCGCTCACTCACATCTATCACATTTTATAGTGTACATTATAAAAATATATAAGACCTTTAGAAGAACTATAAAGCATCGTTCAAACTGTTTTATATACCAACAGAGGAGTGTGGAATCCTGTTTATTCGTAGCTATGTTTTGCTCCCCCTCTATGGTTCATGCAATATATTTCTAAGCTATTGGTGGAAAATATCATTTTCACATCCCACTCCCCATACTCTACATTTGGGCTTTCACCTGCCACGGACTCTGGAGGAGAGTAGAACTGGCCGTCCGACAGAGGTCCCGGGTGCAGGAGTGGGGCCCTCTCTGAGACATCTGCCACCAAAAGCCGCCCTGAACCAAGAAGCGTGATACAGAGGTTCAAGGTATAAACATGCTACTTAATGCTAAATAATAAAATAAAAATAATTCAGTTTGCCAATGATAATCAACAATCGATATATTTTACATGAATCAGCAACATGGCAAAATTTTTTTTTATTTTATTGACGCTTTTATCCAAAAGCAACTTTCAGTGTCACGGTGTTTGCAGATTTACCTCTTTGTATAGCAGGGCATTCTTACTGTGTCAAAACACAGTACCTCAGTCAAGATTATTATAATAGAAGTGGATTATTTATAAAAAGTAAAACAATGATTTAAACAGCAAAGCATAAAACAGAGAGGAACATTAGATTATTTCACAAAATTCAAAAATATGTAACTATACCATTGAAAGTCTGTTTTCAATTGTTTCACCCTCTTTGCTGAGAAAAATGCTTCATAAAAAATGAATTTAATGAGCTGAATTAATTCATTTAAAAATAGATTTAACTAAAATGTAAGCCACAGAGGAAGTTATTAATTCAGTTTTAGTTGAGTTGGTTTGATGATTCATTTTCATCGTATTTACATGTATTCATTTAGCTGAAAAGACTTGCAATAATTGTACTCATTTGTACAGTAGGATAATTTGTTCAAGAGCAGTCCTGCAGCAGGTGGCATTCGAATCCTAGACATTCCAAGTACAAGCACCTCTAAAAAGTACGTTATCTGTGTTTCTCTGTGACTCAATAAATAAAATGCAACCGAATAATTTTAATAAAAGTATAACTGGGGTTTCTTTCCCAGAAGTGGAACTCACTGTATTCATCTTCTGCTTCTTGGGGCAGGACCTTGAAGTCCAAGAACCAGGTTTCAATCCAGGCTAGGATGAAGGAGAAGATGGGTAGAAGATATCCAAATGCCCCCTGTGAAAGAAGCTGAGGGAAGGAGAGAGAAGCCACTGCTTGGTCCGTCCCCAGTTGAGTTCATGCTCTTCAAACTAAACTTCATGCATGCAAAGCACTTAAATTTGCACTTTTTATTATGAGGAAGGGTTACCTACGTTCATATTAAAGTGCTGCAGTATTAAATGTAACCTTCTGCCCTTGTGCCGTAGTTGCATTTTCTCAGTATACTGATTCTGTTTCCGCAGCACTGTGACTCATATGTTATCAATTTTAAAAATCAATTTACGAAATCAAAAAATCTTTGATGCTTCAATTTTGAAGACTGGAACATTTACACTTTGAAATATATACATGCATAAAAATGCAAGAAAGAGACCATAAGAAGTAGCTAAGAAAGGTTCTGACAAATCCACGTACCTTTGACAAAATCACTTTCACTATTAGGAAAGCACTAGTGACCGCTGTTGTTATCTGGAATGGAAAACACAGAAAAGTATCCAACAGCTGCAGATGGCGACACAAATTCATCATTTGGAATTTGGAATTCATCATTTGTTCTGTATGTCACAATAAATAGGTCTGTAAAAGATGAAGAAGTGCAACGACATAGACAGCAGCAACATGGGTGCCCAATGTTCCCCATTTGTTGGACTGATACTAGTGTATGAGAAAAGTCATCCACCTCACATATCAGACCTGCCCTCAATTATATTCCCTGTTTAATTCACTGTTAAAGTTATGCAAATCCAGACAGACCAGTCAATAACTTCAATATGCTAACAATACTGACACATGACAAATAAAAACCATCATATTTCTTGATGGTATGAGAAATAACATTTAACATTAAAAAGAACATTTAAATAGTAGGGTCATGCACCGTACACATTTGGAATTTACATTTATGAAAAAGTAACACTGATTACTGATGATCTCAGCTACTGAAAAATAATCCATATTCTGTTCTGAAGCTCTGAATCTATTTAGTTGCACTGTGCAGTCAGTTTAAAAAGTACTACGGATACCGTTTGACACTGACATGAAAATAGAGATATGAGAGTCTGTAGTGTAAGGTGTGTGTGTAACAGCACATTGCGGACTCACCGCGATGGCCCACCAGTGGCGGAGCCTGCAGACGGCGTAGGCCAGGATAAGGACTGTGAAGCGAAACAGGGCCAGGAGCTAGAGGGACACAATGGAACGATGTCAGCTTATGCCACAGATGAGAATGAACTGCTTTCAGGTTTGGCTGAAGCTCCTTAGCCTGCAAAAAGGTCACTGACCTACCCTGGTCTGACACAAGACATCTGTGACACGTGTATAACCAGTTGGGGAAAGGTCATTCCTGTCCAGCCTTTCTTTTTTTAACACTAAAGCAGAAATAACATCAATAATAGAAGCTGGCTTACAAAAATATCAAAGAACGAGGCACTGTAGTCATAATGGAGTACTTCGGTTATAAGCTCCTTCTTGATCCCTCCATTAACCTGTTTGAGGAAAATCGACAAAAATTCATGAAAACCAGGCATGAGGTAAGAAATTGTTCATAAGAAACCAGCAGGAGGATGTAAATTGATTCTACTGTATGTTCATTGACATTGATGGAATGTGAGCACCGAGCTGAACTACGTGTTTCGGCCACACATCCGACGTGTCACACGCACATTGAGCTCTATGATCCACAGAAGCGTGACCAAAAGGAGGTCGAAGGTCACAAAGAGGCAGAAGGTTCTACGGACATCTGAGATGCACTTCTTCCCGGTGGCCTCCTCAGTGTGCCCGGAGGGCGAGGTTCTGCCGGAGGCGACCCGCGAGTCGAGGCTGCCTCTGGAGACCCTCTCCATGGCTGGCTCTCAAGCTTCTCTCTGGTCAAAGGTTTACAACCACAGCACCACCATGGGTCAGCACAGCAAACTGAGCTAGCACCGCTAGCAACTGGGAACAGAATCACAACACTGAGTGAAAAAATGCACTGTATACTGGAGCCTAAGAAACCCTAAAAATACAAAAAAAATATTTTGTTAAAAAAAAAAAAACTTGCAAGTTCCCTTAAAAAAAGTACTTTTTAAAACCCACTATGATTTCTTCAAGCAGCAATGTGTGAGCGTCCTCTGCTGGCAGTTTGGCATATCTACATTAAATGTACAAACTTCTGAAAGATCTCCTGAAGGTTTGTGTCACTTACCTGCTTGGACATTGAATGTACAAGTCAGTCCCCCTCTCCCAGCCTGGTACTCCTTTCCCCGTGAGAGCAGCAGTCAGTGTGGCTGTGTGGAAAATATAAACAACTATGTCTCCCCTTGTTCTCCTTGTATAACTTTTTTTGCCTGATATATCTTTATGTCCACAGATGCACAGACCAAACACACTTACAAAGCAGATACGACCGACTACATGTATTAATATAATATTTTAATAAGTCCAATGTGGATGCACCTGCATAAATAACACTGGGAAGTTTTACAGAAACCCAGCAGATATGAGAAGCCTCTTTTTTTCATAAAAAGTTGCCTTTTAGTAACAAGATTTCTTGATCAAATCCCACTACTGTGGCAATCTTGAGGAAAAATATCAACTTGGATCAATACATTAAAAATACACTGCTGTGTAAATGGGTAAATTGCTGTAAACACTGTAAATCACCTTGGACAAAGGAGTCTGAGAAATTTTTTGAACACATTTTTTGAATATCGGTGCATTTCTTCATTCCACTGAATAACAACCATACAGACTCCACAATTTTTTTACATAAAGTGTTACACCCAACATTTACATGCAGATGTTGACTTTGTCGGCCATTTGCAGTGGCAGGTGCTCAGGCAGTGTGAGATGAGCGTCACTCTGTGCAACTGCCTGCTTCCTGGTGCGTGATGTGCTTCACACACTGAGGGTACAATGAGACCATGTGCACCGGTGCAAGCTCAAACCCCATGCAAATGACCTCCAAAAAAGGAACTTAATTGAGAAAAAGGAAGTCCCATATGAATTTTCACCCGAACATTATTTTTATCACAGTAGCACTGTAGTCTAAATAAAAATAATTATGACCAGCATGTTGCTGGTTTTAAAGGGGACTCATTCTGTTTATGGTGCTGTGATACACTCACTACAGATAAAATGGTTAATAACTGTAATTTGATTATCTAACACAGAAAGTCACCTTGGATAAAGGTGTTGGTTTACTGAAGGTTGTCATTTTTTTAAATTATTATTATTATTATTATTATTATTATTATTATTATTATTATTGTTGTTGTTGTTATTAAATTCTATTCAGTCTTATCTGAGTACAGATATATGTGTTACATGTCACTTACAGCGAGTGCAAACTATTCAGATTTATCTATTTGATGTAAAATTTTCTGTTTGCCACGGATCCCAATAAATCAGCTGAGTGTGAGGTGACACTGTGACTGAGCTCTACTTCTACATCTCAGTTTCATCCGGACTTCTGGTTCCACACGGCCACCAGTGTACATTCCTGTGGGCTTGTCCCTGCACCTGTGTCTCGCTAGCAGCCAGCACATATGAGCAACACAACCCGAACAAATAAAAATGTTAGTAGAGGTTTCCGAGTGGGACACGGTTCCCTCACAAGGTCAACACTGCAGGCGGCAGCCTTCCGGAACCTTCCCGGGCCACTGCCTGGTCAATGTGTGCATTCCAACAACCAAGAAAAAAGCGATTACATAAGTGGAATCCCTGCCAAAATTGTGGCACCGTTGTGTAAGATAAGAAAAAAAATTCTTATTTTTTTAAAACCTGCAAGAACATCAAACACAAGAATGCAGTACAGTTGGATGCACATGACCACTGTATGTGGTAAAGATTATGGTAACCAATGCACAGAACTGGCTGCCATGTTTACAGAAACAAGGAGGCCATACTGAGTGCCGGGTGTGAACAGTGTGGTAAACCTGGGTCAGCAGGATAAGCAGACTGAGCAGAAAGATTGATGCAAAGTCGGCACACACTGTTTCTAGAACACGGGGCGCAGTCACTGTGTGTGAACGTCATTGAAACCTTTGGGTTCCACTCTACTGCACCACAGGTGCACTAAGCTCTCATCACTTACAGTCATTATAAGTCATTGCAAGCACGTGTGTGTGTGTTTGTAGAAATACCTCTTTCACACGAACACCTCTCAGAGTGTCATATTCCAACTTTCATATCATCTATCCTCACCCCATTAACTAGCACAGGTTTCTCTCAACAGTAGCATGAATTTGAAAGGAAAAAAGTGAATTCCTGAGCCACAAAAGTTTTACATTTTTTTTATACCAAGTAAATTCCTGCTTTGTCATTTAAACATGAAGAAAAGGCAACTGAATACCAAGACCTAAACATGAGAGCTCCATAAGCCAGGTGCAGTAAGACGCCATGGAGGGGATCCAAGGACACAGACACTCCTTTCTGATGATAAAAATGCCAACCCGATACTCACAAACACCCACACACAGGCACAGTACGGGCAATTCAGCATGACCAATATCCCTGAAGCCCAAATCTGGGCTGCTGGAAGAAACCAGAGCAGCTGGAGGAAACCTGCATGAACCAGTGCCGCCTGCTGCACCACATAAGGAAGTATAATTCTATTTCATCAAGCTTCTTCTTCATTTCCCACTTGACAGCTGTACATGTGAGAGGGATATTTAACACACCCTAATATTACTGTGTTATGGTAGTACTACATTATTGTAGCACATGTATATTTAATACACAGAACTCAAATAAGAACTACATTCATCCTGCAGTGACAATTCTTTGACAAATTAGAGACAATGTGAAATAAAGCTCTGCTTCTTCAGGCTTAAGAACACATATCTCCTGCCTTTACAAGAACATCACAAGTGAACAGTTTGGCCTGTCTGGGTATTTATGGACCTTCATACATACTGCCACTTTTATGTATCCTGCTTAAGTGACATTTCTGTCCAAAACCACTCTCAATTTGTCCTCTCTCCTCTTTATAGTGTAGCACATGCTGTAGAGATACTCAGCTTATACACTGTCCCTTTCTTTAGCCGAAGGACTTTGTCTCAGTCTCTAGGGTGCCTACTTCACATACATACAGTATATAACATAATGAATAGATAAAGATATATTTCGATTTCTAAATTATGACCACTACAACAAATTATTAAAGACTGAACACAGAAAGATATGTCAGCAATATGTAAATCAGGCAACATTGCTTAAATCAGGAGTTGCATAAATGAGTTCATTCTTGTTAAATTCTACAAATATGTAACATTCTAGTATGTCCACCATTACTTTTTAGTACTGCAGTGAGACTTCTGTATAAGTGTATCGGTTCACGGTTATTATTACATGTATCCTGTTCCACCTCTGGAGGACAACCTCCTTGAATGTCTTGATATTTGATTGTGCAACGTGCACCTTAAAATCAAGTGACATACTTGGCCACTACTGCACTTTTACTTTGTTCTTCCTTAAGAACACAATAGTGGCCTTGGAAAAATGTTTGGGGTCATTGTCATGTCAAAAAGCTCCCAGACGACCCAGGGTGTGGAGAGAAGATCACATCTTTTCTTTCAAGATTGTGCAGTGCATCTGTGAATTCATGATGCCATCAATGAAGTGCGGTTCTGCCAAACCTTCAGCACTCATATGTCGTCATATAAGAACTTCACCACTGCCGTGCTTCACTATGGGACCCCTGCACTTCTCCCTGTACCCCTCCCCCTTGCAATGTCATACAATTTGGTCACCATCAGATGCAAAAAGATGAATTTTGGTCTGATCAGACCAAAAAACAGATTCCAAAAAGTCTTTACCTTTGTTAATATTGATCTTGGCAAAAGCTAATGGACCTTCTTGTGCTTTGGTTTCAGCAGTGGCTTCCTGTGTGCACAACAACCATGTGTAACTGTTCTGAACAAGATTCATCTTACTGTACAAAATGACTCTAGTTTGGCTTTCCCCAGATTTTTCCTGAGACACTTGCTTTGCAGTTTTCTTGCATTTTTCTCAGCAAAAATCCTCATCACGAGGTGACAGCTTACGATGACAGCGAAGGCGCTTGTCACAAGTTCATACTTTTTTAATTTATGTATCACTTTTGGTATTATATTTTGGTTTATTGATAGTGATTTGCTAATATTCTTATAGCCTTGTCCTCTTTTGTGCAATAAAATGATTTTTCTTCTCAAGTCTCCAGACAATTTTCTCCCATGTAGCACCACTGTCAGACTTAAATCTGGGAATCATTCAACAGGTTAAGTACCACTCTTAACTAAAAGCAAACTATTTACACCTGTTTGAGTGCGAGGGTTCAACAGACTCATTTGCTGATTGATTTACCTTTGACCAGCTTCAGCCAACAAATTTTGCTGAGCATTTTCTTGAACAAGAATTCATTTTTGCAACATGCCCTTTTATCATTTCGCTGCAGAAACATACACTGCCCGGCCAAAAAAAATAAGTCACACACTCTAATATTTCATTGGACCGCCTTTAGCTTCGGTTACGGCACGCATTCGCCGCGGCATCGTTTCGATAAGTTTATGCAATGTCACAACATATATTTCTGTCCAGAGTTGCATTAATTTTTCGCCAAGCTCTTGTATCGATGATGGGAGAGTCAGACCGTTGTGTAAAGTCTTCTCCAGCACATCCCAAAGATTCAAAGATTTTCAATGGGGTTAAGGTCTGGACTATGTGGTGGCCAATCCATGTGTGAAAATGATGAGCCTGATGAATCCTGGCATTGTCATCTTGGAATATGCCCGTGTGATCAGGAAAGAAAAATTCCATTGATGGAAAAACCTGGTCATTCAGTATATTCAGGTAGTCAGCTCACCTCATTTTTTAGGCACATAACATCGCTGAACCTATACCTCACCAACTGAAGTAACCGCACATCATAACACTAAGTTCAATCCAGGTGGTGACTTTTTTTTTGGCCAGGCAGTGTACTTTCCTGTTTAGTATTGACATGTTTCACTGGTACCTGACAAACCAGTGATGCTGACACACTACCATCATATAGGAACCTCAGATATTTCTTAATGATAAAGAGACATAACTGGATTTGTTAGCTTTCAGAAGAGCTGTACTCACTTATATTGTATACTGTACAGTACATACAGTAGGTGCATACACAAGACACACGCAGCACATGCGCACACACATACAAGCATATACAAATTCATGCACGAAGTGACCAAGTGTATGATGCGGTGCTTTTGCGTGCGTTATCTCACGCAGCGGCACCGCAGCCATCATCGCATCGCTCTGTTAATATTTACGCAGTCAAACAGATACTGAAACTATGCACCCGTGACATGACCCCGACTCGGAACACACAAATAAGAATTACACAGTTAACAACATAGGGACAGCATCAATGTCACAAAATCGAGCGCTTCACGTTTCGAGGTAGCCTTAAAGAGAATAGTTTTTTCTCACCTTAATTCTGAGCGCGGTCCGCTGTCAACACGAGTATGACGGGACGTCGGGAACGAAACAGCGAGAGGCGCAGCACAGGACCGGAAGTGCGGGTTCGCTTGTTGCCTCATGGGAAATGTAGTCTACTCTTTTTTTCTTCTTTTTTTCCCTTTTTTTTAAACCAGCAGGACCTCCGCGTCACAGATCTTAAACTTTTAATATTCAAGTAGTCTTTGTTAAAAACTGTTACTTAATTCAAGGAAACTCTTAGAAGCCGAGTTGAAAATAAATTTCACTGAATGGTCCGCCACAGCTGACGATGAGTTAAGGAGTATAAAACTGTACATTAAAAAAAAAACAACTTGTATTCATAAAGCTATCTGTATCTTAATGTTGCAGTCGTGTGCGTTTTCACAGTCCTTTTTATGCTAAATCCTTTATTTTCTGTTAGCTTTTCACACGAAGATAAGCGGATAAAGTATGTGAACTAGTAGAAAACCGCTAGGTGTCAATATTGGTCTTTTGATAAATGCTAAGGTTAAATTTGAAGCTTAGTTCATGTTATTCATTCACGAATAATCCCAAGGCTGAAATAAACATAAATTTTATTGTGAAATACACAATAGTGAGAATGAATTGCTTATCTGTGACTCACTGCTTTTTGCAAGGCCAGTGTGGTTTTGGTCTGGCACATTAAATACGTGGGTTCGCAACAGGAAAAGTGAAAGGTATTTAAAAGCAAACATAAAGACAGCGCTTAGTTCTATACAAAGCACAGGTATGTGACTGTGGATGAAATTTCTGGCATCTACATCACTGTCAGAAATGGACGCCCCAACGTGTGTCGCCAGATTCCCTATCCCTCCATTGTCTTTTTGTCGGTGCCCCCACATGGGTTAATGATGGGGTCAGGACGGGATGCTGGCCAGGTCCTTGTAGTGGGCTACCATCCATGTGGTGTTCACAAGAACGCCTTGGCTGGGACCAGTAAATAAAAATAACAAAAGACAAGCGAGTTAAAATTACCCTAAACCAGCCTTTGTGCTTTACCACAGTAAATTGCTGCCTTTTCTGGCCATTGACACATAGAAATAGTCACTTCCAGTTCATATTCATGCTGCATAACTGGGTACCATACAAAGCCCAGATAGAAAAGAATACCCTTCTTTCCACCAATATATGTCTAATGCTCCCTCTTAAGATCCAAGATCCTTCAAAATATCCTAAATATTTAAATCATTTGTGAGTCTAAGACATGTTACAGTTATTTCAGTGACTTTACCTTGCCCTTAGTGTGTGGAAAGGTAACAGCTACTTACACATTATATATCACCAAACTGTTTTGCCCTTAAACTGGTTGCATTCAGTACATATTATAAAAGTTATTATATTATTAAGATAGGTAAGATAGGTGTTATTTGTGTGTGTGTGTGTGTGTGTGTGTGTGTGTGTGTGTGTGTGTGTGTGTTATATGAGTAACTGTTAGTGTATGTGGAACAGGTGGGTGCCACTCAGAGTGACGTGCTGGTAGTAGTCCAATGGAAAGGTAAACAGTAATAACTATATATATATATATATATTTATATATATATAACTAAACATCATTACTGTTAAAGTTTTAAATAAGTAAAGTTTATTATCCTTACCCTTACATCACTAATGTGTACAATGCCATGTATGTGTAATAAATGGTTTCTTATTAGTTTTTACATTTTCACTTTGTACTCATTTTTGGAATTGTTTTTTCATATTACAGAGACTTTTCTGCTTGGAATGATGATGATGATGATGATGAGTCTGTTTTTCCATCTCTGAAGCAGCCACCCAAACACCCCAGCACCCATTCATCTGGCCAGTCCAGTACTGTAGGGAGTTTAGCTTAATGTGTTGCACATTGCATGTCGCAGTGAACTGAAGTGTCAGCAAAACATTACACAGTAATAACTGTGCGATGCCTTGGACAAAATGAATGCATTTAACTGTGAATGTAAATAAACTCACCTGCTGAGATGCTGTTGCATTTTCTTTGCCCATTGCTGCTTATCATAGTATAAATAATTTCTATCATGTGTCTGTTTACTGTGGCTAAGAAGCCCTTATAAAACATGAGACTGACACAAAGGTACAGAGATGTCAACGCTTTTAATGTGAAAATATTCATGGGTGTGCATGAGGCGAGGTCTTTTGATTCAACAACCCTGACCTGCAAGTTTTCATGTGAGGAAGGCGAAGCCCCCGCAGTCTTTGGTCTGCCAGGCGGAAACTGCTTTGTCAGACGACCTCGCTATTGGGGTCACCCTCTGCTGTTCACATGGGTCCAAGCTTCCTGGTACTCGGTCCAAACCCACCACACCAACCAAAGCCACTGGGACCAGCTTAATGGTCACCACTCCCAGTCCTTTTGAAGGCCAAAGAAGATCAAGAAGGGACAACGGCTTTGCGTTCACGGCACTTACAGGAAATGGGGATTGAACAGAACTGCTGCGGTTATGGTCTCCAGTGGCTTTGAGTTTGTACTAAGGATCATGTTTGGACAGACATTTGAATGCCTCGATTTAGCTGTGACATGGATCCGGTGTAACAGAGCCAGTGGAGAACTTTTTCAATCTCACAGTTGTTCCATACCGCTGGTCAGTAAACACTGCATTGTAACTCTAATCCAGGCATCCCAGTCCACCTCAGGCCATTGAACCTGGAGTATCTGAGTTTAGCTTAAAAATGCAGGACTCTTGTTCTTCAGGGTTGTTATCTATAAAATATCCTGGTTCTGTTTAGGGTTAGGGTTAACTAGTTTTATTTTTATATCTGACAGTTCTTAACATTCCAGTCATCACCTTGAGATGTTCTTTACTTTCCCTACTTCTCCAGATAGTTCTTGCGTCGCTATCTTGCTGAGGAATGGAGCACTGCCCACATAGGAGTAATCCTCATCAAATGTCACTCCACTGAGAACACCAAGGCCTCAGTAAACATCAGCTGTGTTTCCAACAAACGCAACCACTGACCATTACCCTGCCGCCTCCATACAGGGCAGATGAAACCACACTGGCACAACTCATGCACTCACCTCTCTGTATACAAATACTGGTCAGAGGCACCCACATTTTGACTCATCAGTTCTTAAGATGCTCTTCTAATCTTCAGGTTGAATTTTCTGTGTTTTTTGGGCTGGCCAAGTCTGGTTTCAGGAATGTGTAATCTTATGACTTGCACTGTATCTTAGTGTAACTGAAGGCAGTCATGCTGTAAGCTACTATGTTTATAACCCTGTATCCACTCAATCTTCAAAACTTTCTCCAAGGACACACACATCACCCCCACCAACCCCCTCTGTGCCAAAACATCCCTACTTCCTCAAACAGCACAACATCACTGTCACACAAAAGTGTGTGCACCATGGTTAAAAAATATGGTACCCCACAGGCACAGGGCACGAATTAAAACCCTACAAGACAGAGTGCCAGGGAGTCGAGGTTGCTCTATGCTAGAATCGATCATAAAAATGCCTGCAGGTCTATGGTGACCATAAATCTATTGCCTGGAGCTCATTAAAGTGACAGTCACAAAAATGTATCTTTCAAACTGTACCTACAGCCCAAGCATACTATCCCTCCTCTGGCTGTCAGTGTTGAACCTCATCCCTCATGCCCTATTGCACCATACATACCCTCCCAATACTCAACTAGGAGATTAATATTGATTTGCAACAAACAAAGGTCTAACTTCATCCCGAGCCTGTAAGGATGTTTAAAAGCCTGCAACCATCTGCCAGTAGTAGTGTCATGTTGAGATGTTTAGAAAGCGGTGCGATAAGGACACACATTGTGGTTAAAGCTCAAGCTGTAGTATTTTATACAAGAGAGTCTGCAAAACACCATATTTCACCCTATTATTATCCCATCACAGCAAGAGCTGTGAAATTCTCAGGGGTAAATCCAATTTAAATAAACGCAGAAGAGAAGCAGACCAAGAAACCGAGAGCGTCAATCCTCGGGACTGCGCTCTGTCTGATTTCTTTCCGTTTTAGCCCTCTGCTTCATCCTGATTTTCAACTATAATATTGAGTTTACTGCAAGCACACAAAACAGTAATTTGTTTTTGGTTGAACAGAATGGAAAAAAATGTGTCCCCTCGAAACAATAGGAAACAAATTGAGCCAAAACCACATTTTGGCTGCATAAACAAAAAAAAAGACCACGGGTTCTTTTCAGCACGAATGCATGCGATGGGATGTACAGTATGTGGTGAAATGATCATTTTACAGATATATTGCGATTACCGTCAGTTGAACTGAAACATTGTAGAATTTATCCCCAGTATAAGCAATTTGTAGAAATAAAAATGTTAGTTTTGCATCACTTGTTTTCAAAAATTCACTATATTACTAACAAAACTAAGTGTACATTCTATGGCCAAAAGTGTGTGCACAAGTGAATATCACAACCATTTTTGCTTCTTGAACCTCCCATTCCAAACACATGGGTGTTTCTGTAGAGTTGCCCCCCCCCCCATTCACTGCTATAACAGCCTCCATCTTCTGGTAAGGCTTTCCACCACATTTTGGGAATTTGCGCCCATTCGGCCACAAGAGCATCGGTGAAGTCAAGCGAGAAGGCCTTGCTTGCAGTTACCGTTCCAGTTCAACCCAAAGGTGTTCTGTGAGGTTGAGGTTAGGGCTCTGTGCAGTCTCTCAAGTTCTTTCACACCCACCTGGGCAAACCATTTCTGTATGGAGCTCACTTTGTGCATGGGGGAACAGAGTCACGCTGGAGTAGGAAAGGAGCTTCTTTCCCAAACTGTGGCCATAAAGCTGGAAGCACACAATTGTCTTGAATAGGTGTGTATGCTGTGTGAGCGCAGCTAAAACAGCTCAGCTCAGTCATTACAAAGGGGTCCATGTACTTTTGGCCATGTAGTCTATAAGAATTGACAGGAAAAAAACTGTAGACTACAAATGTGTAAGAGGGAGAAATGGGAATTTCAGCTGAAATTTCTATGATCCAGATATGAGATCTTAAGCAGGTTGTCTGAAGCTGTGATGTGTGGTAGTGCTGTTACCGCTTACATCTGCCTTCTACACTTCATCCTAGAATTTCCACTCCACCAGGGTTACCCCTGTGGGAATCAGGCTCAAGTCCTCTCCATGCTTCATTGACCAAGTGTGCTAAAGGGACTCTGGGAACCAAATGGATCCATGTTCTGCGTGGCTGAGATCTTTGAGGTTCTTCTCAGTGTCTCCTGGAGGGCAGCAGGTGAAATTAGGCGAGTAGAAGTCTTTCCATCAGTGCTTTTCCATGATGTCACCTGACTGAACCCACAGCCAAGAGAGTGAAAAGAAGCAGCAGGTTCACAGCATAAAGACTGTGTCTGCGTTCACCCCTCCCATGTTGTGCAAGGGTGTTGCACTTCATGCAGAAGACACAAAAAACATGTAAAACCCAAAGAAATAACTAGGAAAAGCGGTATAAAAACAAAAGAAATATTTTACTTTCTGAACATTAAAGTGCGGCGATATTTTTTTTTTAAAACCTACTTAATTTTGCTGATAATTTTTGCTTTCGAGTTGAGCGCGAAGCTTGAGCGCATGTCGCTCTTTCATTATTCGCATCTCCTGGGGGTAAAATCCGCAGCTTATAAAAAAAATGCTTCCGCACCGATGACAATTCCCTCAAACTTGTATATTCAGCTTTTGTAAAGATGGAAAACTTGCTTGGATGCCGCGGTTTGCGGCCCACACGTTTCCAAGAAATATCCTGTCGGCCGCACCGCTCTCTTTTGGGAAATATTTTTGGGAGTGTTTAACAAAAGCGGGTTGTCAGCGGTGAAGAACTTTCCCACTCATTTCTGACCAAAATAAAATGGTGCAAAAAGCTGCCTCACTCAGAACACAGGACCGCTAATACAAATGAAGTCGCTAATACAGTAGTTATTACAACCTCCAACAACAACAACATTTATTTGTATAGCACCTTCCATACATTGGTCAGTAGCTCAAAGTGCTTTACAAGGGTAGAGAGACAACCATAGTTATTGCAGCACTGTGACATTTAAATGCCACTTGCTGACATGTTAAGTCAGTTACTTCTGCATATGTTTTTCAGGGTGTGCACAGTTTTTGCATGTAACATCATTTATCGAGAGAAGACTTTAAAACATGTGGAACAAACCCAGATTATAAGCACTACCAGCCTTTTTACCAAGATGCTCAGCTGACCACTTCCAGAAAAGCCTTGCTAATATTACAGTGAGGTGGGGGATGCAAACAGCACCCCATACACACACACACATTTACACACATAGACATGCAGCAAGGCAACACACAGTATAGGCGGCAGGTAGCACAGAGGTCAGGGTTTAACAGTCTCAAAGTTTTGGGTGCAAAGGCATGCACCCTGAACTTTGCTGTAAAAATGTGCTGGTGTATAAATGGATAAATCACTGCAAGCAGCCTAATCTAATAGTGTAGGCCACACTGAAGAAAGGCCAAATAAATATCAGCAATAATGCTAGAACATGCAAACTTTGGCAGCCAGAGCATGGGCTGGTTATGTGAGGTGAAAACAGTGTGACACCCACCAGGGTGCTTTCAGGAGACAAACCTCACACAGTGACGATCAAAAGAAAACTTCCAAACATCAGCGGGCCCGAAAACCATTAGCATCACATGCTTTTAAATTAAAACAGGGTTTTGCATGAGCAGCCAGTGCATGTAAAACACCAGGGAGATGATCGCGAACACGCCAAACTGAAAACACATGCTTTATTGCACGACTGAAATGATTTCAGACAAGTGAAGTAACTGTCAGTGAGCTCCTACAAATATAATGCCAAGGAATATTCCTGCTTTTTGCAGACCTGCATTTTAAATGTTCAGTTGACTGGCTGGACAGGACGTCAGTGTGCCGACCATCCCGATTCCTTGAGTTCAGTTTTAATTGTTAAGCCAGCTCAGAGGTTTTTAAAAACATTATATTCCATTTTGTACATTTCATATATTTCTGTGGAGATTGTTTGCTGCTGCAGTGTAATGTCTTTTTTTTTTTTATTTCTCCTTGTCACTTTCTCCATCAAACAGCCTGTTTGATCTTTTTTTGTCCCCAATTAAATTTGAATTTTTTTCTTAAAGACAACTTTCACTAAGTGCTCCGCGGTCTGCGGGGATCCAAACTTCTGCGGGTCACAAGCTTGAGTCGAATTTTCTTAGTGTTGGTTTATAAATAGAACTCTAAAACGCCCATCCTTGCGGTAACTGACGGGCCTGCAGACATTAACAGCAATGGCATGGCCCAGGCAGCAGGACAATCTATTTATTTGCTTCATTTCTTATCCTCGGAATTTCTGCTCTCCCTCCCCGGTCCATCTTCTAAATCATAATTGACGTTTCGACTGGCTGGAGTTTTGATCATTAATTGATCACAGCTGGACCCACAGAAAGGCAGCAAAGTCATGGATGGAATCAGGGTGTTCCCCTCCTGTGATGATAGAAGTTAGTAACATATAAAAAATAATTTATACATTAGCTAAAAGATATTAAAACGCTGTCCTACATTACAAATCTCCAAAAACAGAAGGCTAATTTAATAGCAAGGTGTCCTTTTAACAATGTATTCCATACAGATGTTCATCAGATCATCTGAAATATTCACCTGGGTTTATTCAGGCTGGGTTTTTGTCTGTGCAACATCTCTGATATATAAGGTATCCAAAATGAACAGACTTAAATTCTCGATAAAATTTTCATCAAATTCAAATGTCCATGAAATGCTGCAATATATAAAACCAAAAGTCTTTTAATTATATATTTTGAGGCACATTTTAAACATATCAACTAGCCTTTTACATGGAAGCGGTGAAGTATCTACACATCAACCAAAAAATAACCAGGCAGTTCAGATGCACAAACTGCAAAATTATATCAACTAAATCCTAAATCTGGTAAATTGTGGCCCATTAAGTTACGGTTTTGCTGTAGTGATACATTTTTAACATCTATAAATATTTTCTTAAAAAGGTTACTCAAAGCAGCTGTAAATACTGTAAAACATTATGCTCACTAACCACTTTATTAGGTACAGTTGGCATGTACAGACTGGCGGCAGGAGTGTAATGGTGTAGGGCATGTTTGTTCGGCACGCATTAAGCTTTTTATCACTAACTGAGGATTGTTTAAATCCAACAAATGTTCAAAAACATGACAAATACTTTTATTTCACCCCGGTGGCCTTCACAGTCCCCCCTTCTCAACTGAATAGAGCATCTTTGGGATTAAATGAAAAGTCAAAAGAGTTTATTTGTCACTTACATGGTTACTGAGTATACCATGTAGTGAAAAGTGTTTGCTGAATGAATGTGCTACCAAAATAATCAGCAGAAGCTGCGTGAAGTTGCCAAGCTAGCATGGCCCAAGTACAGCGTCTCTCCAGCACCTTGTTGCAGAATTTAAGCTCTTATGGTGGCAAATAGCATCCAGCTACCACCAGCTAGGTACACTTAATACAGTGACCAATGACAGTATATTTATTACTAGGCCAGATTATTTGTAGCATCAGTGCTATTCATACAAGTCACTTTTCGTCATATATTCAACAGAAGGAAAATGTAAAAACATCACCCACTGGCATTAATGTTGAATCTTTAAAGAGAGGAAAGAGTATGATGAAACCTCTGTACCTCTTCCTCAGCATCCTGTAGCAGGTGGACCTCAACAACACTGTGGGCAACGCAGCTCTGTAAGTTCACTCTGGGCTGCGTCCAGACTGCCAAAAAGACTGAAGAATTACTGCCCTGGCTGAGACACATACACTAAGCTGGGTTGAGTCCCCCAATCCCCTGTCTTGCAACAAAAAAAGGGCCATTCTAATGTGTACTGGAGATCTGTTTGTGACATTTTAATGAAAAAGTGTATATTTATATAATATAATATGCATTTTTTATTTTGCAGAGAAAGGCTTTGGCAACTCTGGCTAATGTTCTCAGAAAAAGTGACACCCATAAAAATCACCAAAACTGTTACACAACCATGAACCTCTGAGTCATCAAAAGCACACAAGTGGAACAAGAAACTGGCCAGGGGAGTCAAATAAGCGGGCGATTTCGCCAGCATAAGCAGCTGGGATTTAGTCCAACTCGAAAGGTTTGTTAACTGTTCATTAATAATTGTGCTATTGTTTCCCCATCGGAGCTTGGGCAACACACCATTAGCTGTTGCCGAAATGAACACCTCTGAACCTGCGTGCGAACAGGGACAGCAGCCAATGCATCATGCGGTCCTTTTGGCACTGCTAAAAGTAAATGTGTGATTCTTTGCCACAGGGTCGTATGATCATTTTCAGAACTTTTTTGCGTTTTTGGGGACAATAATTTATAGTGGCTTTTTGGTGACGCTCGGGTTGTTTAACTAATTGTCACATGGCCCAGTAATTACGGACATTGTTGGACTTTATATATTAGAAGAGGCCTACCAAGTCATTGCCACTTTAGTTCTAAAAATCGGAGTCCTAAGTTCGAATTCCCTCTCACGCTCTAATGTCCTTGATCAAGCTACTAACCGTGAATTACATCCAGTAAAAATTACCTGTGGGATGCAGTGGTGGAACCTCACAGCTCCTGGGCTGCTTGCCTCATGTGGGGTTCAAGTCCAGCTCAGGGGTGTTGGGTGGAGTTTGCATGTTTTTCTCTGTGTTTGCACCCCTCCAAGGACAAGATATGCTGAAAAAAGGCAATGGCAAACCATTTCTATTCTTCCTTGTCTTCAAAACCATTTCAATGGTCATCCAGGAGTCAGTAATGACTCAATGGCACTTTCCAATTGCAAAAATTACCTGGTTGTACAAAGGGACAAAATTACTATAAGTGACACCGATCAGAAACCTAACACTGTAGTCACCCTGGAGAAAATTGTCAGCCAAATGAATAAAAGTGTGTAAAATGTACCCGCAAAACAGATAAATTTTGACTAAAACACAAGTAACTTGTGCAGCAGATTTTAATTACAGGTAAGAGGGCAAGCCTAAAATATTAAATCAGTGCTTTGATAAAATTACATTAAAAATAAATAAATATACATTGTAAGTCTACAATTTCAGCAGCCAAGTGGACAAAAGATTACTGTTTCAGTAATAATTTATACAGCTTAATATTACAGTAGATCACCAACTCACTGTAAAACAGCAGCAAGGTTTAATGTCATTAACTAGCAAAAAGCTAGCAAATACATATTATAACCTAAATTATATCACTACGATTGCATTTATACACACAGAAGCAGGTATGTGTATATATATTTAACCACCAAAGGTAGTGATTACTGTGGCAGGCAAGTAATACAATGGAATTTTATTTCTCCACTTTCACTCAGGAGGCACCGTGACTCAATGTAACAGTTACAATTCAAGTGGAAAAAAGTGAATTTTACGTAAACGTCGCTATTTGTGTGCTACAGTAAATTCCACCTTGACCGATCTAGTGCCTCTGAGACCTAGGAGACCCTTAGCAGCCCTGGTTCATCCTCGCAGGCCTAGCAGACTGGCACGATGCGGGCGGGGTGAACACAGCGGGGTCGTTGATGCCCAGTTGAAGGTCGAAGAAGCGGGTGGAGGTCGTCACGCTGCTGTTCCTTGTGTAGGTCTCCTGCACTGGGTAGCAGTCCTTCAACGTGTAAACACCCACCCAGGCTTCATCTGGAGGGCAAGAGGAAGAAAAGAGCTGGAAGTCATCAAAACCACTAGTTCTTCTTCTTGATCCGCTGCCATTTTACCTCCCAGACATCTCAGACCTCCGCTTTCAGAAGCTGGCAGGTTTCATGAGCACATTCTGAACAATTCAATAAAACAGCACAACAATAACAAATGAGAACAAAATTTACCTAAGAAAAATCTAAAATCTATCAACTGGGAAGCCCACCAACATCATGCAAAGAGACAGACCTACAGCCCAAGACGTGCAAACACATATTTTCATACTAACTTTTGCGTGCGGGCTTCCTGTCCGACCATTCCTGCACCTCAATCTTGTCGCCTGGCCCGCCAATGAAATACTGGTCTTCATAGGTGGAGTTGTCCGGAATATCGTACGGATCCCACGGTTCCGTCAGAGCTATTTTGGAGCATACCTTGGTGACCTGCTCAATTTGGAACATCACGGTGCTCTTGTACAGATAGATATACTCAAAGTACCTAAAAAAATAGGAGCAAAAATATTTTAAAGAAATCTTAGACAAATTGTACACAGATTTCCTTTAAATAGGCATCCATTTAATGGCTATTAAAATAAAAAATTGTCTCTTGCCCAGCCAGGAAAACTGGTAGAGATTTTATTAATAGCTGTACACAGGAAATTGAATCAGAGTTTGTGTGAAATGCCAAGGACACAATGAACTCTCTGTGTTTACTTAAAGCTGCCAATTTTAATGTGGATTATTTTTCTATAACAGACATGATTTTAGTATAACTTTCGTTCCTTTAAAGAGTCTCTAGCACGTAACTGGAAATGGAAATAGCTGGGGAAATAAATTCGTAGGCATGTACTTGAATAACTAGTGTCTGAAAATACTGGATGACAATCACACAGTTCTTTGAAAAAAATTATAAAAAATAAAAAACATAAGTGGACAGACTCGTTGTCAATTCTTAGAATTTTATTCCCGAAACTATTATTCTGATGTGCGAGTTAAATTGGCTCTTCTAGTCAGTCCTGACATGCGATGGTGGAGGTTTGGCACCAGGTTCAACACTTCTGTCTCTGATCTCAGAGACGACAAAGACTCACGCAGATGACTGCGGCCAGACAGAAAATGGAATCTTCCGGAATATTTCTCTTGTCCAACTGTAGCTCATCATATTAATATGAATACTGCAGAATTATTCAAAACATGTGTCTTGGTTCAACAGTGCCCGTAATAGATACGGAACAAAATATTGTGCAAATGTGAGCCAGGAAAAATTAACAAAAATTGAACAGAAACAAACCACATGATATACCTTGTATTCACATCTTTACCAAATTAAATCAGTTAGAACAAAAAAAAAATGTGCAAAGCCACCCTTAATGCCTGAAATAATATCACAGTCATAGGGGAGGAAGAAACTTATTGTTTTAAACTAAGTGATCATTGCATTTGTCCAGGGTCAGAACAGACAAAAAAATCTGGTTTAATAATGTCAGTTTTTCAACAGAAGATTAAATGTACTTCGCTAGAACTGAATAACGTATGAAAAAAAGCTCTTAAAATTATATATTTTATAATGACAGAGCATGAGGATTGGCATGGCACTCTTTTGAGGGTACAGGGTAGCAATAAAACAACAATGAGAGGAATTACAGGTTTGGAGGACAACATTTTGCATATTTTTAGCTGCCTTGTTTTTCATATTTTTTATTAAGTGTCTTTTGCAACAAAACTTTACAGGACCCAGTGAAAATAAACTTGCCTTTATGTAATTACGATATGGAGGTGTATGAGGCCATGGTTTTAAACTACATTTCCCAGAATTCCCACACGAACTCCCACAACGCAACACAAACAGCTCGTTCTATAATTTCTCCTGACTGTTATACAGCTGTTATAATCGAGAAACTTTTTTACACGTCTGTATGGAACTACAAATATATTTTTAATACACTGTAATATATTAACAATATTCCTTAACATACAGGAGTCAGTGCGCATATGATTGCTGCCCCAAAAAGGGCTAGACTTTTCCTCTTGTTTACTATTTACCGCATTCTGGGGGAGACGCCTTATTTCTCATCTGAACCGCACAATAAGAACAGGGCTAATAATTAATAATAGCCTATAATTAATAATAATAATAATAATTAATTAATTGACGCGCGCGATCGTACGTACTTCTTGCAGGGCACGTGCCCCTTCTTCTCCTCCAGCAGCCGGATCCTCTGGTTTTCTCCGTCATACGACACGGTGGCCCGGTTGTTCCTGCCCGTGGTGTGATCGTACTCCACCGTCCGGCCCTCCCACTGCAGGGGGGCCTGGCACGGCTGCACCGGAGCCCCATCCGCATCCCAGCGGAGCCCCGCGATCGGGGCGGCCAGCACGCAGAGGACCGCGGCTGCGGCCGCAGGGAGCACAGGGACGCCGCGGGAGCGCATCTCGGCCGGCGCGACGCAGCGACTCCGCGTGACCGCACCGGCGGACCCGCACGGGCACGCGCAGTTCGCCCAGCACCCGCCGCGTCACCACGTCACAGAGCGCGCCATCACGCTCACCAATTCGCAACTTCGCCAATCGCGTCTCATCTCCCCGGCATGAAAAAGAGCGAAACACGTTTGCACAAAACAGTCTAAATGGTTTCTTTTACTGCATTGCACTTACAAGGAATTAAAGTGCAAATCGAGTGTTTGCAGCATATTTATACATAATCATAAAACTACTGTAATTTGACTTGATTTTTTTTAAGGAATACATGATCCTAAGCAACGATTTTGGCACCTGAGTGTTACGGTCACCGGACACATTCAGGACCCGTACTTACAGTGTGCATTATTATTATTACTACTGTTATTATTATTATTAGTATTAGTATTGATGCTGTTGTAGTATTAATCCACCGGTGGTAAGATGATAACAACATCAAGTGCAAAAGGTATCTAACTTGCAAATCACTGTACACCGTAGTTGTACATCTGTGTGTAATGCAAAGTAAGAACTGCGACGTCGCACATTTTTTACTCGCTTTTTCTTTCGGGAACTCATTTTGCTAAATGAATAATATACTGACGCGACTGGACGATGAAAAACAGACCTTTTCCACTTGTGCACTTACACTCGGACACGAATAAACGAATAAACACGCACTGCAAACGAGAAAATGCGCCCCGACTACCACCGCTTTGGAAACCTTTCAACGACTCCAACAAATGCTTTGCGAGTGTAAAGAAGTGCGGGTGACAAACTGCGGGGAGGCTGCGCGCGCGCGCCCCTCGCTCCCTCCGAAGTCGTCCGGCGGTGGGATCGCAGCCCATCGCACCGGCAGGGGGTCGCGAGCCAATCCCGGCCTTTCGGAAAGGGGAAGGGAGTGGAAGCGGCTGGAAAAAAAAAAAAAAAGAAAGAAAGAAAAAAAAAGCAATAAATGAAGCGCGCCAGCAAGGCCCCGCGGGAGGGGAAGATGCGGCGCGTCGCGCGGTGTCCGTCCCACGCGCTATAAAGTGGAGGGAGCGCGCGGCGCGGGGCCACTGGAGCGCGCGGGTTCCGGGCGACACCGACGTCGCCGCCGCCGCCGCCGGATTAACCATCAGCATCATTAACAGCAGTAACCGTTCAGCAGGCATGCCGAGGGCTCCCGCGCCGGGCGCGCGCCTGCTCTCCGCGTGGCTCGCGTGCGCGTGGGCGTGCGGGGCGGCGCGCGGCTACGCGCTCGCCGGCCCCTGCGAGCCCGTGCGCATCCCGCTGTGCAGCTCCATGCCGTGGAACATCACGCGCATGCCCAACCACCTGCATCAGAGCACGCAGCAGAACGCGGCGCTGTCCGCCGAGCAGTACGAGGAACTCGTGCGCACCGGCTGCTCGGCGAGCCTGCGCTTCTTCCTGTGCGCCATGTACGCGCCCATCTGCACGCTGCACGAGTTCGTGCGGGAGCCCGTCAAGCCGTGCGGGGCGGTGTGCCGGCGGGCGCGGGACGGCTGCGAGCCCGTGCTGCGGCGCTACAACCACAGCTGGCCGGAGAGCCTGGCGTGCGACGAGCTGCCCGAGTACGAGCGCGGCGTGTGCATCTCGCCGGAGGCCATCGTGAGCGCGCACGACGGTCAGTCGGCAAGCGTGGGGGGCGTGCGCTGCGTCGTATGCAAATAAGCGTCCGTCGTCCACAACCGGCGGCGGCAGCAACAACAACAACAACAACAACAAAAAAAGGCGACGCCGTGCCTGCGACTCTATTTTGTATTTAACACATTAAGAAAATCCACTGCCATCACCTTCAAAATAGCGCCCTTCCGCGCCGACACACGGCTGCCAGCGTTCGAAGCGGCTCCGTTGAGGTTCTCCGTCGTTTTCGCGTTTTCTACCGACCAAAAAATGGTTGCTTTCAGCACCGATTTCATCCTTTGGGAAGAGGTAGAGATCGCAGGGAGCCAGGACTGGCGAGCAGGGTGGGTGCTCGAGCGCAGTGGTGTTGTTTTAGATTTAAAAAAAGATGAATAAACTGCTTCGCAGACAGTTTCACAAGAAACTTGACGTTCGCCCTTGCGCGCCGACATTTTCCGACCGAGGGTTAGAAAACGTCTGCATTTGAACACGCGTTCACTCGTACTGAGGGATGCGATCGAGTTGAGCCTCGTCTCCCTGTAACAGCGTAGGACAAGTTCTGAACCCATCTCTTTGTCTCTGCCTTCCTATTCTTGGTTCCCGAGCTACAGGGCTGGTCTCGTTTTTTTTGGTCGCCACATACTGTACAGCGCGGTCCAAAAAGAGCCGAACACGTTCATAAATGTTTTCTTGTAATATTACTCGGTAACTAAGGGAAATGCGGTATAAACCAATACATAAAGTTTCTCGTTTTTTCCTAATTTTACAAACGTACAAATGATACGCGATATGTTCGTATGATATAATAAATTCACGACAGTCTTCTGTAATTTTTTCAGTTTCAGTTTTTTTTTTTTATTAAAAAAAAAAAAAATATATATATATATATATATACACACACACACACACACACACACACACAAAACCCGTTTCGGGTCTTTAAAACTCCAGCATCCTCTGAAATGTATCAACAGTTTATTTGATTTATGCATTTATACATAAATAAATCTTGCTTACTAATATTATTTGTGTTTAAAAAAAAAAACATTTACAGACTACATGTTGGTAACCGACTTTTGTTATTTGTTATTGGTAATTTATTTCCTTATTTGTTTTTCCTTTTGCATCTCAATTGCTGTGCAGATGAATTTGTCGGTGATGGAAATTTTAGCAGAAATTAATTTGTGTGTTTGTGTTTCTGGCTCTAAAGTTAAAATATGTGTTATAAAGTTAAAAGTTACAGGAAATTTCTGTGTAGATCACAGGATGATCCGATTACTCATAATTATGCTGGCCGTACAGAAATGCCCTAAAAAATATTCATTCTTTATTATGTTTCACATAGTTATTCTCATGCATTTAAGACGCATTTAAGAGGCCAAATGGATGTTTTTGAGCTGCCGGTTGGACGGCCATCTTTGTGGGGGAAAATTCCAGTAGCCGATTGAAAAGTGAGGGTGGTTTATTTATAATGACTGCTATGTGTGTTTACTTGTCACTTCATCCCAGATGTGCAAACGGCCAACAATTCCACGGAAGTCCTGCTGGATGGGGTGACGGCTTCAGACTGCGCAAGTACCGGTCAGTGTGGAGTGCCAACAGACAAGCATCCGCGTTGCTGTGTGTTGCTTTGAGTGCGGCAACGTTGGAAAACAAGGGTGTGTGTGTGTGTGTGTTTCCAGCCGACTGCAGGTGCAGCACCATGAAAATGACGCGGCACTTGTACCTCAAGAAGAAGTTTGACTACGGCAAGTAAAACCAAACCTCACCCCGTGCTCTTTAATACCCTCCTTTTTCCTGAACGCGGTGCATTGTATCACATCTGTGATGTCATTCCCCTTTATTTTATATTAACTTATGTGCTGCAGTTGCAATTAAAAAAACTTGCCAGTTATGCCAGGATAACTGACACTTCCCTCCAAAGCGGCCTGCGTGTTAAGCTTGAATACAGAGCTGCGTATTTAATTTGCCCACTTTGTTGGCGTTTTTTTGTGTGTCCTCCCCCACTCCCAGTCATTCACGCGAAAGTGATCAGCTTCAGTCGGACCGGCTGCCAGGAGATGACGACAGTGGTGGAGGTGAAAGAGGTGTTCAAGTCGCCCTTCCACATCCGGTCGCCGCACGTGCCCCTGTTCAGCAACTCCTCCTGCCGCTGCCCCGAGCTGCAGGCCGGCCGCCACGTCGTGATCATGTGCTTTGAACGCCACTTAAGGTAGCGAGAAATATAGAAAGCAGAAATAAATCCGACAGGTAACTTGTCAGCAAGCCTGCGTTATGGATGCCCTAGATATTTTAAAACCGTTCCTATGACATCGTACGTGTTTCTGTATGTATGTTTGACTCTACCTGTCCCTGACTTCAGGTTCATGTTGCTGGACAGCTGCTTTGTGGAGGGATGGAAGGATGAGCTGAGGACACGGTACAAGGTAGGACATGTGTCAACCAAACTGGCGTTCTAAGGGACATCTGGTCCTTGCTTTTTGTAAAGCGCTGATCACAGCAGGAAGCGATGGAGCAAATCGAGCTCAGCCTGTGTGGCTCAGCCTGTGTGGCGTGTCCACAGGTTTCAGTTTCTACCCACAGTCCAAAGATATTTTTCAGGGGTTCTGGTCACCGTAAACTGTGGTGCGTAAATTCATGTGATTGCTGTTCACACCCTGTGCTACTAGGATAGGATCCAGACCGCTGAAATCTTGCATTGGACGCTGTGATTATTGTTGAGGGATGGTTCATCCCGGCCCGTCATGCATGATGCTGTTGTGGAGTTTAGAAAAAAAATCACTGTTTCCAGTCATTTGGAACAAAATGGCTCTTTGCAGCAGTGGGAGGGGCAGCTGCAGGAGCAGCAGAAACGCGACATGACGAAAAAGACCAAGGAACCCAGAGCGACGCTGGGAAAGCCAAAAAGGAACGCCAAGGGCAGGAACACAGAGCGGCTGAGTCGCCTCAGAAGCCCTGGGCCGTCCTAAGTCACAGACCCGCGCCTCCTGCTTCGGGACAAAGTGTGAGCTCTGCCTTTAATCCTGTATCTGAATTCAAAATGAAAGGACAGGCAGTCAAATCGGAAATTTCAACATTTTAAATTCAACTTTCAAAAGTGAAGTGCTGCCTCTTTTCTTATCCTAACATGCTTTATACGGCAAACACTTTAAAAATTTGAAGTCAGGCCTGTACCTGTATTTATTCTTGTATAAATTTTAATAAGGAATTACTGGTCAGTTCTTTGGAATGGTGGTGGTTTAAAAAAAACCGTTGCTGTCCAAAACCAACACATTATTTCCCGCAGACGGTACAATAAATTTTTCCTAATAAAACTGACATCACAGAGAAGTCCCCCCCCCCCCCCCCCAGAAACCTGGCACCTTGAAGATGTGTTAGCGTTTTTAGTTTGGTTGCATTCTTTATTAGCTGTGCAGAATGAGAAGCGGCAATACTATGTCAGACTGCCTTAGACTTTGTTCAAGGCGTTATTTATATCATTGCAAATGAATGTGTAATTATTTTGCTATTTTTTTTTTCCTCTGTTGAGTAGGGGTTTAGTTAAAACTTCCTTTGCAGGTAATGCTGCAGGTCTGGACTGACAAATGCCCTTGTAGTGGGCAGAATTTGTTTGTACTTTATGTTCCAGTCCTTACTGGCATTTCAAAGAAAATTATAAAATGTAAAAAAAACATCAATATGTGTATAATTTTCCCCACACTACTCTGCTGTTATGTTCATATTATCTACATATTCTGCTCAACTGGCTTTTTATAAAAGCAGTAATTTGTTTAAAGGATCAGTCAGTGTTGCCTCTAGTTGTAACAGATTTTTTTTGCATATGCACAATTTTTCTGAAATTTTGACTTGTATGTGTCTTATATTATTGGAGAAACAAAGCTGCCATCTTTTAAATTATATCTTCAATAAATGCCCAGGAAAAAAGTTTTTCACCCACTACATTTCTCTTTTCTTGGAAATCAATATACTGTATGTAAAATACATATTGCCCAGGTCAAAAAGTTGTACCAGTGGAAAAGTAAAAGGTAGTAATATATATGTACCAAACCCTACCATCGAGGTGGTTGTATTTGGTACAGATTTAGTCAAGTGGAAAGGTAAAAATAACTGATTTGTGAAGTGGCCCGTTTATCTTCATCTTGACAAATCACTACAAAACTGCATGGAGGCACACTTAACTAATTTGTGTGTGTGTGTGTGTGTGTGTGTGTGTGTGTGTGTGTGTTTGACTATGCAAAAACCTAACCCAGGGTGAGAAGTACGCTATTTGGCCAAAAGTACGTGGTCCCCCCTTCTAATTCCTGACCTGAGCTGTTTCAGCCACACCTACACAGCATACAAACACAATCTAAGACAACTGTGTGCTTCCACCTTTGTGGCCACAGTTTGGGGAAGGAGAAGCTCCTTTCCTGCTCCAGCATGGCTGTGCCCCCCATGCAAAAAGTGAGCTTTATGAACACACAATTTGCCAGGTTGGTGTGGAAGAACTTGAGTGGCCTCTACAGAGCCCTAACATCAACTCCACCAAACACCTTTGGGATAAACCGGAATGCCGACCGTGAGCCGGGCCTTGTCACCCGACCTCACTGATGCTCTTGTGGTCAAATGGGTACAAATTCCCAAAATCTGGTGGAAAGCCTTCCCAGAAGATGGAGGCTGTTATAGCAGCAAAGGGTGGGGGGGGGCATCTCCATATAAACGTCCATGGGTTTGGAATGGGAGTACATATGGGTGTAATGCTCAAGTGTCCACTTACTTTCAGACCTACAGAGTACCTTTGTGACACATCTCAAGTCCATTGCTTGAAAAACAAAACTGTGGATGAAGAACAGACAAGCTGAAATTCAGCTTTATAGACACAAAAATAGATACAAACTTTAAACTCTCTAAAACAAGGGACTGAAGGACACTGGTTTTATAATGCATTCCGATACTGGTCTGAATTTATATGAGGGTACTGGTTGGAAGTGTCTGCAAGAAGATGAGGTAATAATGGCTGTCATATGTGAAGGTGAGGTAATGTAGGTAATAAAGAAACAGCAAGAGTGAGATACATTCCAACTTCGGCTGTGGAATATGCTGAACGACACTTCCAGTAAACTTATTTAATGCTATTGTAAAAGCGCCCTTTAATATCAGTAACAAAATTTAGTTAATTTAGCCCATTTTTATAGACAGGACCTTTCTTAGAATATAATAATAATAATGTCAGTTTCAAATTTCTAGCCCTTGACAGAATGGAGTACAGCAAGTAGCTTGTTCCTGTTAAATATTCATAATGAAATATACGGTCATCCTTTTTTTGGGAGTTTGCATCATCCTTCTGTGTAAGCGCTCGCTCCCACAGTCCAAAGATATGTGTTTCAGACGAATTTCTGACTGAATTGCCCTTAGTTGGTGAAAATGAATGGATGGATGCATTGTGTTAAGAAGTGCACAAGACAGACAAAAGAAATGTGTTCAGGTGAATTTTTTAGTTGGACTTGCGAAATAAAAAAAGCATTGCATTTTTGTGGGTAAAAATAAAATTGATTTATTTAACTCAGTGAGATATTAAAACTCGATTAATTGTTATGAAAATGTCAGTAAATTCAGAGTTGCGTAAGAACAACCGTGCCGCTAGAGGGCAGCATTCACAACAATGTGCGGTTCAAGCAGTATACGCGTTTCCGGGGTGAAAGGTCACTTCCGCTTTAAAGATGGCTGAAAAGCGGCGTGGGGGATTTGTTGGTTCTCGAGGTAAAGCAAAAAGCCGAAAAATGGTGGCCAAACTGCAGCTGGAGGCGTCTTCCAGCGAGGACGAGGCGCCCGACGAGGTGACGTTTGAGGACTCGAAGGCGGCCGCTGTGTATCGCATGAAGGAAGCGATGGAAACGGCTCGCAGGTGAGTGTTTTCACGCAGTGCGCTCGTGTCTTGAGTGTTGTTTCCTAAACGTAATTTCAAAATGCTCAAAATAAACAGGTGGAAAACGGTTTAAAAGTTATTTGTGCTTACAGAGAAAAGGAGCTACTGAAGGAGAAGCGACGGAAGCGGCAGGCACTCTTCCAGGAGCAGAAGGTAGTTTGACAGTGCTAACATAAAATAAACAGGAGGAAATATTTTACTTAATCTTAATGCTTCGTTCTCATTTGTTTGGGTTTTTTTTAAATAGAAAAAGCGGCTTCTTCCGGATGACATTTTGGAGGAAATTGATTCCAGAGTGTCCAGGTTCGTAAATACATTTTCACCTTGTTTTGGCTCGTTGCTCCCATCTTATTAATAAACGGAAAAAAGGCGAGCTAACTTTTGCGTGTCTTTTTTTTTTTTTTCTTTCAGAGACTCAAAGAGGCCTCAAGAAGAAGGTGTGTGAATGTGTGTTCAAACTGAGCATTTGTAACGCAAAAGGATCTGGTCGCAGATGGTTCAGAGCCAAGCTCAGATGAACCTGTTCTCTGTCTTGCGTGCTTACACACAGTCCCACTTCAAGACCTCCCGGCCTGATACACTTTGTGATAAGTGACGGCCTGGTACACACATTTCTTGTCTTTCCAGAAGATGGAGAGCACCAGAATGAAGAAGTGATCACTCCAGGGATAGAAGAGAGTGAAGAGACTGGCATTGAAGAAGAAGAAGAAGAAAAGGTGGCAATGGATAACAGAAAAAGTATTAAACGGTGAGGGGAAATGACTAGTAGCCTATAAAGGTCACACAGGGTGCAGGGCATGGTTCACCTCATGTTTTCTTCTGCTGCTCTGGTTTCTTCCCAGTCAGAGATGGTTTCCAGGTGACTGCAGGTTGCTTATGTCTTTGATATTAATGTAGCATTATAAGGAGTTATAAATATTAATGATGGTTGGTATGAAGCTAATATCACACTAATTGATTAGTTTCTCATCCAGCTCAGGTTGTTTTTTATTATTTTTTTAAATGCGTATTTAAATGATCCTCATTAAAATGATGATGCTACCAGAGAGGACAGATGTCCAGATAGATTGTGGGTTCATGTGACACGGCTTGTGAACCGCGGTGTTTCTGTTCAGCATAAGCAGAGACTGCCTTGTGAGGAGAGTGAAGTACAATCCAGAGGCCAACACTCAGCAACAGAACGCTTGCGACTTTATCCAATCTCGCCTGTATGGAAGCGGAAGTAACCGGACTACAAGTAAGAGGAGTATCACCATGACCCATTTACAGCCCCATATTTGCGCTCTTATTAAAAATGGATTTCATGCAGTTGTTGGAGGGCTATTTGTATAAAAAAAAAAAGCTCACTACCTGCATATTTGATCTTTTTAACTTTTTCCTTTTTAGTAAATCAGTTCCTTTCTTTGGAAAACAAGAGATCGCAGAACAAGAACGCAGCCGTGCAGTTTCTCAACAAGCAGTGGGGTGAGTAAAAGGTTCATGGAAGCTCACCATCATAGAGCTGTATTGACACTCCAGTGGGTACTGGGGGCATGTGCTGGGGACAGCCTGGTGCCACTGTGGTGAAGGTCTGCCTACCTCCCCAGGTGTAGGAAAGAAGGAGAAAGCAGAGAAGTTCAGGAAGCAATGGGTCAACAAGAAGATGTTGGCCAGCTGAATGAGGGGGTGGAGGAGCTGCACCGGACCACCACCTCCTTCGCTCAACTCCCCTGGACCTCAGCACAGAAAAACCTGAGGCCACTGCCATGCCTTCCAGCTGTTAGGAGTAAAAATTACATTTAAAGTATTTCAACTGTTGGCAGTGGATCCCCAAATGTTTACTCAGCAGTCCTGTTACAAAGCTGCTCATACACTTTGCTTTGTAGGGGGAAGGGGGGGTTAAACTGGTTTAAGGACCAGATTGTTATCAGCTGTTTGAGGAACAGCCTCCAGAGTGCTGGTGCACTGCTGCCCTGAAGGGTTTTGCTTCCACCAAATTGTAGTCTTAAAGACCTGGCTTTTCCAGAGCTGCTGCTGCAGCACCATTTCATTATGTAGAATAAAGTTGTCCATCAAAAAGTTGGTCCTGAAGAATTTGTTGCATACATTTTTTTTTTTTTTTTTTAAATTCCCCTCCAACTTTCATGAAAACTAAGGGGCTTCATGGGGAAACTGGCAGGGTTACTAGTAGGCAGGAAGAAACAGTTGGCATAGCAACAGACATGTATCCATGAACTGTATTTTGCTGTCTGATGCAGTGAAATTCACCTTAAATGCTGCAACAGGGTTACCTTTTAGCTGACAAATGTTAAAATTATGGTGAACCCTTCAATGGCTGCTGCCGCTGCTTAACCTAACTAGTTACAAACAAGCCTGAAAGGTCAGTTTAATGGCCGATTAGGCAATCCCATTGTGCTGCAGCACTTCAAAAAAAGAAAAAAAAATACAGCAGACAAGCAAGACAGCTTTGTCCTAGGTATTTGGTTTTTATTGTAAATGTCATTTTACCACAGTGTTCTTGACAATACTGTTTTTTTAATTCCCCATTCTGCAATTGCAAAGTGCAGAAGGGAAAAGGATTTGTCAAACCATGTTGGATCCAAAAAGCAAATGGAACAAAAGGAAAAGAAAAATCATTACTGGTTTGACTTGGGTCAGGGCCACAAGACGTGGAGATGACAAGGGCACTTGCTGCCTGAGTGGTTCACGGTTCAAGGACATGCGTTGCCAATAGTACACAGTGAGGTGGGGCGGTCAACAGGTCAAGACCGTGTTGCACTGAACCACCAGTTACTTGTGCTGACCAGAAAAGAGCTGCATCCAATGGAGGGACCAGGGGAGGAGGGGGGGGGGTTCCTTATTAAAACTGACCACAGACCCAATAACGGTGTACATCACACTAAGTGTCCGTACAAATATCCACCACAAAAAGATGCTTCATTCTATATTAAAAGTTTTTTTTTGTTGTTTTCTTTCTTTTGGTAGCTAAATATCTTAAACTTTTTTTTGTTGATATAATTCCATTAAGTTTTTAAATATATATTTATATATATGTACACAGGCTGACACACATACCGTGCTGGACGCACATGTGAGTGATCCTATAAAACGATGGTTCTCGGAACACCATGTGACTAATAGTGATGTATAGTAACGGGACCTTTATTCGTCTATGGTGTTTTACCGCGCTGGTTTTCAAACTGAGAACAGGTACACTGTATATGCAAGTTAGGCAAATAATTTTAACAACAATAATTATAATAATAATCATCATCATCACCATGCCTTGTAAACTAGGAAACCGAAGTTAGCTGACAATCAGAGCCTGTCCCCACTAAGGAACTAATAAAAAAACTAAGGAACAAAGACGGGTTTTTATTTTCTCCGGCTGTTCAGCGCCCGTGCTCTGGGGGGGGTGTGACCTGCGCAGGGGGCGGAGCCGGCTTGCATAGCTAGTGCAGGTAGTCGTTCACAGAGGCGAAGGCGCAGGAGCCGATGCCCGAGCGGGCCATGACAGACAGGCACTGAGAGGCCTGACCCACGGCCTGGGCCAGGGGGGGCTGCTTCGGCAGATTGTGGGTCTCTGTGAGGATGGGAAGGGGTTGAGGGGAGTAAGTTCAGGCACTGTAGGACCAGCTAACCTAGCTAATGCTAAACAGTAAAGCTGCTTAAATTCCCATCATGATCTGACAGGCAATATGGTGTGTAGTAAAGCATGCAGCCTGTACCCTGAAAGATGCTATTTTGAGTTAAAGGAGAATCCTGCTTATAGATACTATAGTAAAACATTTAGATTAATGGCCTGATCTCTAAGCTGCTTAGAATATAAACATCAAAACATCCAAGACACAATATGAGACGCAGAGCTCAGAAGAGCAGGGACCGCAGGTCTGTGATCATACCTAATATTGCACTGTTAAGGGTGGAGCAGACGGGCTCCCTCTGTATGGAGTTCAGCTGGTAGCCTACTGGACTGCTCCAGGGGTCCGAGTAGGCAAGTAGGCTGAAGGCATCCTTAGGGGAGAGGATCAGGGGTCAACACCAATTCACTCAGCAGTTCTCTGCACGTCATTCCACTAAGCTGGTGCTTTTTGCTCAAACAAAAAAAATCAAACACAAAGCAGACACTTCCTCCTCAGTGTCAAATTCTGTAGCTCATTAGCCTATACAGCTTACATATGAACTGTTCCATCCATTACTCCTCCTGTGGAGCTTGTCCACACTATAGGACACAGGTTTATAGGTATACCACTCAAATTCTCCAGTGCTAAGTCCTGGTGCACCTTGCACAAGACATTGTGTTTTAGACATGGGCCTGAGAAATCTACACATACATCCAAATACATTAGCAGGGGTGGGCGAGAAAGACCGGGCCGCCAAACAGTAACAAGGCTCTTGGGGGTCATGCATACCTTCAGCATCTTCTTGTTGGCGGCATTCTTGCCGCACTCCCGCCGCAGATGCTCGCTCATGCTCTGCAGCTCGCGGCCAAAGTGGATCATCCGCTCAATGGCTGCAGGGCTGCCACCGCAGAGCTGTCGCCTGGGTAGGGCAGGGTCCACGTCTGGGTACCAAAGAGACATAGACACACAGCTAATGAAAAGTGCGGGGGGGTGTCAGATGTAGGTTCTAATACTCTCTGAAACAAAAGATCACAAAAACAGATACACACAAATGCATTACAGTCCTGAACACTGTGTGGGTGGTCATGTTTTGATTATCGTACCCATATCTGTGTCACAGTCCTCAAGCTCAATATCGTGCTTCATGCTGCCGTTGAGGAAACCATTGGAAGAGGAGCCGGACACACCATTGCTGTAATGGTCCACCTCCATGTCTATGTCTCCACTGTGGATGACACAAACACACTCACCCCCTTTGGCTGTTTGCTTAGAGTGGAGGGCCACTGCTTTCTTTGTATACTCAACACAATTCAGGACAACCAAACCCGCTCTCTGGGTAAAACGAGAGCATTGACATGCAAACATTGTGAGGTGAACCGTTTTTTCTCTACTTTTTACTTAAACTGTACATAAACAGGTAACTATTAAATTCCAGAAAAATCTGACAGGAAACAAGAGGCAGACTGCTCACCTGGTGCAGGTACTGGCTTGTTGGCTCCTCACACTGTTGATAGAGTTAAGCTCACTGTTGGAAGGTGCTGGGGTCAGCTGCTTGGGGCAGTGTGCCAAGGGGTGTTGCCTGCCAGGTGCCACTCCATTACTGCAGCTGCTGTCAAACCCTTGGGGAGGAGCATATGATCATGTGTTATTGGGGAAAACCTGACAGCACACTTCTCCTGAGAAACATTCATCACAACTGGTATAAACCAATTTAAATAAACGTAGCTCAGTCTGCTAAAGCTTCTGCTTGTTCATTCACCTACAGGGCGCAGAGCTACTTTAAAAAAAAAAAAAAAAAAAAAAAAAAAGAGAGGTCAACATGTCTTTCAGTACTGGCAGCATTCATCCATTGAGAGTGTCTTCAAGAGATTCTGCATGGGTACCATTTAACTGAACCCAAAAAGAGATTGTTCTGTTGGACAAAGCCTAATTAAAGTTGAGACAATCAATGTCAAGTCTTTCATGAAAGCTGGATACTGATAGACAGGTTCTTACAAGCCACAAAATACACCATTAAAGGGGACTGCTGATGACAGGACCAGCAGAAAGGTCCCAGGGACCACCACTTTGACATGAATTAATCAAGATGCGGGTTCAGCGAGAGCCAAGTAGATCCCCTGATAATAAAACTGCCAAAGGGAGGGCTAATATCTTTCTTGTGATTAGTTACAAGCCCAATACAGGCTTCCGGATGTTATGGCCGCAGTGCCTTTTAATCTCATTTGTACCAGTGCTCTAAAGTGTTTGATGAAAGATGCCAACTGAAAATCTAAAAGCAGATATTAATTTGCCATGTTATTATTCTTTGGAGTAGAACAAAAGTTTAATCACATTTTCAATATGTAAATTTCCCTTGTAATTGGATTACTATTGTCTCACTTTGGAACACCTCACAAATGAAGGCAAATGTGCTGCAAGTCAAAGCAGCAGTGAAAAAAACATTTAAACAAATGTTTGGATTTTCGAGATCACACAAACAGTACAAACTTCATTTTCTGAAACAATAATGAGCAAAATCAATGTTCATTCATATGAAGATCACTGTATTACTGTATAAATCATCAAAGCTGTATCATTGGGGGGGGGGGGTGCCATGGTGAGTTTTGGTTAAGAAAAGTGTCCAGTTTGTGGGCAGAAGGTCACTACCTGGCAGGTGAGAGTGTGAGCCACTGGGTTTGGCAGGTGAGGCCAGGCTGTGGATACTGGCGCTGTGGCTGGGGCTTGGGGTGGGGCTGCCAGGATAGCTGTCCTGGGATTTGGGACTTCGTCCCCCCAGGCAGCGCACCTCGCTATCCGTGCCATTCACCATCTCAATGAACTGCCGCACCCTGTGGAGAAATGAAGGGTTTCACTTTCCACATCATGACTTCTACAGAGCTCATTTTGCAATAACTTCCCCTCCCTCCCTTCCTGAGATCAGTCTATTCATTGCTTGCACTTCCCTGTCCAGAGTAATGAGATTAGCCAATGAGCACCCGAAGAAATACCTGTGGCACCTCTCTCTTCTGACTGTGCCACAACCCCTAACTCACTTGAGCATAAATAGAAGGTTGGGATTCCTCTCTAGTAGAGTTGGGTATAACTGCTGGGTTGTTTCTATGGCCTCCCCCATCCTGCCGGACAGGACCAGCTTCTGAATTTCTGCAGGAAACGAAACAGCCATGTAAGAAGCACACGACAATCATGGAAGAAATCAGAGAAAAATTTGGGTGCCACTAGCTGAATATGTTCAATATGTAGGTAAAGGAACTCACTCTGTCGGTTTTTGATGGAAGCAAGCTCCTCATGAACGGCCTGGTTGGTGGAGCGGGCAAACGCCTCTGCTGTGGCACAGTAGCCATGATGGACCAAGTATGATGCCACCATTCTGTGCAGATAAAAGGAGACAGTTTTTTTTCCCCCTTGCTGCTCTGACAATGGTGCCCACAGTAATGATGCCACCCTTTAGGTCTGCCAATGCACTGATTTTAAAGAACTTAAGGCAGTTTTGCTAATCCTAATGGTTAAACAAGTAATGGACACTACATTTCTTCTGCATTTATTAGACGAGTAATCCATATTACACTCTTTCAGCTAGGTCCTGCCTGAGGATGGTGTACTGAAATGCACCCTGACTGCAATGTGTTGACACAGATGCAGTTCAGGCTTTTGATGCTCAATAGCTGATCTTTGGAGACTCACTTCTGGATCATGGATTGCCACTCTCCCTCTCGCTCCCCAACGGGGAAACGGCTGATCTGTGCCTGGATTTTTGTCCGCCATTCACGCATGTAGTCCTCAATGTCGAAGACAAAGGGGTGCTGACCGAAGTTGGCATCAACCACCTCACCAGGTGTCTGCAGCCCCACGGTGGGATAAAGATTGGGCTGTAGAGTAACAGAGAACAGAGGCAATGGGCTTGAAAGGTATCATTTTTCCAACAGCAACCAACTACAAAGTTCATTGGTAGGTGGTAAATTAGTCCTCCAGCTAAAACAACATCTATTGAGAAAACATAAATTATTCATACTCACCGGTAAATCAGTAAAAGCAATGCCTAGAAAATCAAACAAGAAACACTTTCAGTGATTTGAGAGCCATCAACACTACTTTGGCCATCTGAAAAATTATCCATTAAAAGACCTTTGTAACAGACATTTGTACTGGAGGCCAAAAATATAACAGTAACCTAATAAATAATTTTACATTGGTCTAAATACTGTATTCAGTGCATTATCATGCAAAAAAACCATTAGTACTTAGAAAAACTAGAACAGCTGTAATATTACTGAAGAGGATGTGGAATCTGCAGATGTGCATTAATGCTGAGGCCCTACCTAAACTGTGACCATTCTTTGTGTAGAAACAGGTGTTGTTGATCAGGTTGACGCAGCAGCCGATGACATCACCCGTGGTGAACGTCGGCCCATACGGCTGCCCAGTGCCCGAGGAACAGAAGGAGTGACCATCATCTCCATGGTAACCATATGAGTGTTTGTCCCAACCTAAAGAAAACAAGTGAGGCTGATTAGAAAAATCACATCTTCTGATCGCTTGTCAAACTGTAAAAAGTCACCAGAAGTAGCTCATTAAGCATATCAGATTGGTCCTACAGATTACATTAATTTATTCTTCAATAAAGAGTTGCTTTGTCCAGTGCAGGGTCTAAGTGGTCAAAAGCTTATTCCAGAAATACAAAACAGACAACACCCCAAACTGGGCACCAGTCCATCACAAGGCAATTGCACACAATCACACACACATACTATTTAGTCACCAGTTCACCTTAAACACATCTTTGGACTGTTTGCACCTCACTGTACCACAGTAAGTCTTAACTAAAGAGATATATTGCTTATAGAGTCTTACTGGAACTGGTAATCTATGGAAATATACTGGCCAATAGAAGCACTCAATGCACTAGCAGACACTGTAAAAAGATGACAAGCTGCTTGTCTCAGTCAGATGTGGTTGTGGTGGATATGAATGTCTAATTTTGCAAGATGACTACATTTCTGAGCCTCACATGCAGCCAATGTATAGCCAATTCCTTCTTTACCCTATCCCATTATAATCTGTGAAGTCACCTACCAGACCCTTCCTTGTTGGCCACTGGCAGCTCTGCAGTGCCTGCCAATAAAAAGCATGCAACACTTCCAAAATAAACAGTCTAGTGACATTTCTGTTCCTACTGGTAAAATTAAAAGACTCCAAGTAACGGAGCGACAGGTTTTTATGTGCAGCTTACACCCAAGGGCTGGTGTCAGACTTTGAATACCTGTCATATACCCCATTGTCCTGACCATTACCTCAGCCTGCCCTTTATCAAACAAAGGCTTGGAGAAAAACACAATATAAAGTTATAACCTGGGAGGGGTACTATTGTGCAACTTTGCCCAAAATCCTGTGCCTATCAACCTTTGGCCTGAATGGGATAAAGAATATGTAAGGCGCAACTTTAACACCACAGCAAACATCCATAAGGTCACTGAACAAGTAAGCACAAAGAAATGCCTTATATAAACCCCCACCTCTCCCCACGCCCATGCCTAACAATATGAACCATGGTCTTTTTTGATTGGATGTGATCTCAGCTTGTAAATATGCATGGCACAGGCAATAACAGAGGGGTAGGTCTTCTGCAGTAGGCCTGCCAACCATGTTGGGAAAGTGGGTGGCAGCTACTGTGGGTTCGTAAGTTAACTTGGCTTCTGCATGCCAGGCCAGAGGGATCAGCTCAGTGTTTTCACACACCCATGAAGACAGCAAGTACACAGCTGCGAGTGCATGTGCGTGCGCGCACACACATCAAACTTTACCCGGGAGTCTGTTCATGTTGACACCTTGAGCTGAGAGCCCGATTCCCATATACCTGTGAAAAGAAAAAGTGTTTAAAAACAAGGAAGCTGCTGAACTGAATCTGAGATATGCAGCACAAGGAAACACACTTCTCTGTCATTGTCAGGTGAAGATATTTGAAGAAGTTATTTTCTGTCTGAAACACTGATGAAAATTCCTTTGAAAATCTGGCAGACTGAAAGGAAAACAGGCAGCTGTGTGCATATAAAGCAGCTAACGCACACTTCTGTAATGGCAACCAGTTGCGTCAACTGCCGTGGTGGGTCAGTGAGCTCTTTGTACTTAGCTTCTGTTCCAGGAACATTTCATTATAGAATGTGACACCTTATTATATTGGTCTGAGGTGGATGCTCCTTCTCAGAATTCACAAAACACTTGAAACAAATTCATGATTTCATGAATTTAAACAAAGTTATTTCACAAGGATTCAGTCTTCCCATCGCATTAAGAACAACTTAAATGACGTGCATGATACACTTGTGTACAAATGCACATGAAATGATCGCCAGCCACTGACACCGCATGGGAAAGGTAGTTGGATACTGATAGACAGAGCTTCACGCCCATAATCGCATGCCGCACTCTTAACTGGGATGATCACATACAATCTACACTTCACTACAGTGTATAAATAGGCCTGATTTCAAATGTCAAGAATTTGGGGGGGGGAGACTCAAGGTGGAAAACTTTGATTAGTCACAATGAGAGTCTTCAGATGCCTCACTTTGGTTGTTATGTTATTCTTGTCAGTGACATAACCCCTGTAATTCACAGGTTGCCAGAAGACCACCCCCAGTGATTTTTATTCACTTACAGTGCTGTCTAAAATTCTTAGCCCCCTTTATAAAGATTGACTAGAGCCATCCATAAAAACAGACCTAAGGACACGAGATGAAGATTTTAAAAAGTTAGTTATTAAATCTAGCTATCCTTTATCTATACACTTTTTACATCTGCTTCTATTGTCTTTTGATCTTTGTTCAGTGCTGTATCACTGTGTGACAAGTACATTATATAAAAGCAAAAACTGAAAATATTTGGGAAGCAGGAATGATCCAAAATCAGCTCAGCTAAGACTTAGCTGAGGTTCTGTATTATTATTGAGTAATAAACACAATTCCTGGTCTCTGCTAGTGCAGTACTGTATTACATCAGCTCCACTCACCCATCTCGTCCTTTGCTGACAATCTTGACCTCAAAGTAATAAACACCACAGGCAGCAGGGATGGGGTGGGTTGCCCGCACCGATGCAGCATCTTTTGGGGTCTTCCCATGACCTGTGTAAAAAGACACAAAGAATAGTGGCATCTAAGGCAGGCCTTTTAAATAGCATGAATAATATAAAAACAAATAGTCCTCAAGATATGAGTCTTTGACTTATGAATTTCTGGTGTATAAGTGAAATAATTACCATCTTTTACATAGTTACAACAAAATATTGATTTTTCTCAGTGAGCGTGGGGGGAATTTTCAAAGTTGATTTACAAGGTTCAAAATTACAAGCCAATTTCCAGAAATGCCTTTCACTCATAAGCAGGGGGATACCTTATGTAAATAATGTAAATACAGCCTATGAAATATAAAGTCATTCTTAAATGTCACCCAGATCTAGGTCACCGAGTACCTTATTAAACAGGGAGATGTGATTTAGTCCAGGATAAGTCTTAATCAGATTTGAAAAATATCCGTTAATGTTCCTGCCGTTCTCCTTCTCTAGCAGAAGTACTAAAGGAAAAGTCTTTTCCCTTGGAGAACAAGGTTGCCTGTCATATGGAGGCCATGTTATCACAAGAGGCTGTCACGCAAGATGGAAGGCATCCTTACACTCTACTCTGCTGTGCACTTGCTGAATCTCCAATACACTGCAGAGAGAGGCATGACAGGAGAACCAGACTGAAAGCACCAATAAACCGCAACACTGAATTCAATGTCTGCTTTATCTGTGGCGCTGTGATAGGAGAACAGGGGCAGATGTGCCGTCAGACTTTACCAATGTGTTTAGTAAGATAATGTGGCACAAATATATTCAATAAGGGCAACTCACAATCATGGCCCTGATCACTCTCAATGCATACAGGTAAACCATGAGAAAGCTGATGTTGGTATATGTAGATGTGCAGCTCCTACTGGAACTCAAGCAAGAGATTGTAGAGCATGAACCAGAGAAAGACACTCATTCTTGCCACTACACAGTCTGCTTTGACATTGAATTGAAGAAAAGAAAAAAAAAAAAAAACTAGAGTGAAAACTGGAGTCAAATTTACAAAATGTAAATGTCTTTGAGGTCTTTTATCTGTATCAATAATTGGTAAATTATTAGAAAATACTGGACTTGGCTATCCTTAATTTTTCAATAGGAATTGAGTGGCAGGTGGCACAATATTGAAATCTTATATACATGGACCATGAGGGATCATGGGGAGTCTGCTGTAAACAAACAAACTAGACGAAAGAAAACATTCTCGGTACCATAGCTCTAAGCTTCTGGAGATAAACTGAGCACAAGTACCCAGTGAACTTGCTGTGTGGGTGTCATACATGTTTGCAGACAAGCATTCTGAAAGCACAAAACATCCATTCACACTGTACCAAACAAAGACGCACACACAGAATGCAGTCTTTTTTACAAAATGAGGAGGACACCGCCCTGCAAAATAAGTCTGCATGGAGACAGCTTTCATTATCAAGGTAAAATGAAAGATATTACAAGCAAATCAATGGACCCCACTTGGTTAAAAAAAAAATCATTTAGACATCACTTAACTGTACTGCATCAAGCTAAGATCATGAATAGGGAAAGAGGAACATGCAGCAGAATATGGAAAGGTGTAAAACTGACCGGTTCTAACTAGCACTCCTTTAAGCAGAAGTTTAACATGTCAGCCAACCTGAGTGCCAGGTGTACTGCAGGCAGATATCTGATTTAGTAGAAGGTTGACTTACACCTAACAAAATGCACTACCTCATATCATTTGCTGGGTCCCATACAACAAAAAGCATAACAGATCATGAAAATGTGCATTGTTTTTAATACAATGACATTATTATGCAATTCAGCTGAATATTTACTTGTTGCACAGTAATTTCTCTTTCACAACAGGTACTTTAAACCCTAATGGTTTTTTGTCCCTCAGCGGACTCAATCTGTCAATTTTCTGGCTAAATCTAGTGTTTAAAATCTACACCAGCCTGTAAACAATGACTGTTAGTGTACTGGTAGGATTCTAATGGTGAGGGGGTTGGTCTCCACTCTTAACACAGCTAGGATGGAGGTAATAAACTGCCTGAAGGAATGTCTATCACAGTCTCGCTTCTTTTGCAACAAAACTACTGCATATACTTCCTGTTTCCTCTCCCACTGACAGTCTCAACCAATCACAACCAGTGATTAAGGTTACAAAATACCACAACAGAAGTAGCAGATTTTACACGATTATTTCATTTAGCTGCCACTTTTCCACTTGCAGTGTTAAGCTACTTATATTGATTTAACCCATTTATTGAGCTGGAGTGATTCTGGGTAAGTACTTTGATCAAGGGTAATACAGTAGAAGTAGGAATCAAATATTTTTATTAATGCTACAAAGGATGTGAAAGCACAATGTCCACGTGCTTTGCAGAGTGAAAGGCAGGGACCTTGTGAGCCTTTTTTTTTTTTTTTTTTTTTTCTTATATCAAAAAAATCTGGTGAACCAAATTATCACAATGTCTCCTTCCAGGGTGTTGCCTGTCTCACACCCAATGCTTTTTGACCATACCAAACCACCAAAGGATAAGCAGATACCTAAATCAAATGAAAACATAAAAGATAATAGCTGTTCATTTTAATAACAAATATAATACCAAATGGTATTGTCATTGTTATGCATAAAATACCTTTTATTTTAGTACTGAAGTTAATTTTAAGGGACATTTTTTATACAGAACCAATTATTCCCCTATATGGAAAAAAAAGCGATAATAAGAAAATCTGACAATGGGAATTTGCCTCACAGGATGATTTCACTAAATGAATGAGCCTTATTATGTGAGGAACTGGTGTACTTCAACACAACACCACATTTTACGTCAAAGACATGAAAAGCAATCAAGCCCATAGAAAGAACCACCACCATGTCAATTACAGCAGTTCCCTGTGGCTTCCCGTGGTTCATCTAGGACAAAGGCACTCTCTCCAGGCCATGGCCAACAGCACACACATCTAAAAATGACATTTCTCCATTTGTTCTGATATTTGCCTTCATTTTTCAGCAGACAGTAACACAGATGGTATAAAAAAAAAAAAAAAAAAAACAAGGGTTAGTCCCAATTTCAGGAGATTGCATAAAGGTCTCTCCCCCTCAAACACCTAGCCTTGAATTAGGATCACCCCTCATAGCAAAATGAGATAACAGCAAAAATAAATAAAACAAAATGCATTTTGGCAAACACTACAGTGACAGTGTTAGTGATACACAAACACACCACTGCACTAAGGAGTATAACTGCACCCAATGTCATGGTTCAAAAAAGTGTACACCAACAAAGAGTACATTGCAGAATTGCATTTCTCATGTGTTCTGCCTCAACTCCATGTGAGAACAGTGTAAACAAATCAGTGAGGATGACCACTAGTCATGCAGCGGGGGTGACCGCTACTACTTCACAGGCAGCCAAGACATGGGAGAAAGAAACACCTTTACACCAAATTCTAACCATTATTTTGCTGTGCTGCTATAACAGCAGGTCCTACAGCATAACCAGAGAGGTACAAAGCCAGAGCTCCCATCTCAAATCATCTACTTCCCTAAAGAGGAAAAGCACTTTCTCCCTTAACTAAATTTTGGCTTTTTTAATCATATTCTGCATATTAGCAAGAGCTGAAGTCATTTAAAAAAGAATTACCAAAATTTAATGGGCTTTAAAAATGAACGATTTCAAATTTGACACCTTAATCTGGTTTTGTAATTTTTCTAACATTATGTAAACAAAGCCCTAAATGTGGTTACGATGAGGATAACTTGGCTTCCCACAGCAAGGGCCTGACTCACTAAAACAGGTGTCGAGAGCGTAACCAAAACCAGTCCAACTTGCTCTGTAGCTCGATGGTGACGGCATTTACAAAATCTGACAATCGCTTCCTGACACACTTTGCAAAATCACCAATTCTAGCAAAAAAAAAAAATCTACAGAATTTTATTGGAACATATCAGGAAACTGACAAGCATCTAGTGAACGTCCGCACACAAGCCGAGCGGATGCTCTCGTATGAAGAGCCCAAACATTGCACGTGCCACACACGTTGCTAGCGGCGACTCACTGTTAGCGCCCTCCACGGGACAAAAGGCCTGTGTCTGCAGCGTCTCTCTGCCGGAGCCGGCGGTGACTCAAGCCTCTCAGCTTCCTGTTATTACAAAGCCTGTGCTCGTTTGTGGCTCGAACCTACAGCCATCCTGCTTGCTTCAGAGTTGCGCGTCACCACTGCCATACCAGGACTGCACCTTCCATTGAAATGGCATGCAGGATACTGGACCCTTTCAGGCACTGGTGATTTATTTATCCTGACACTGTGGGACACATCCCCCCCCCCCCCATGGGCCGCCATTTCTGGTCCTGCAACACACAGCTTGCTCAAGCAACCATGACAGCAGAATGCAGGCACCAGGTGTTGAACCTTTGGGAAAACAGACACACTTTTCCCCCAGAACATTTAGTTATGGTTAACCACTCCATGCAGGTTCCATTAATTTCCTGAACTATTGTTTCTAGTTCACTACGTAGTCGTGTCCTATTGTTGAACCTTCCAATGAACCACTCATTAATGTTCTATTGTTTAACCTTCGATTGCTCACTGTGGAAACATTTTCTAAATTTCTAGCAGACTGCTCACTGTGGTTCTACTATTGAACCTTCCAGTGGACCCACTCACTGTGGTACCCTTGTTGAACCTTCCAGTGGAGCACTCACTGTGGTACCCTTGTTGAACCTTCCAGTGGAGCACTCACTGTAGTTCTACCATTGAATTGTCTGGTGGATCACTGACCAGGGTTCTACTATTTAACCTTCAATTTCACTACTGACTGGACACCTACATCTATAACCCAGCAGGACACTGTGGTTTTATGGGTGAACCTTCCAGTGCTCCACTCATTAGGATTTTACATTACTTGGAGGCTACTGTTGAACCCTGCAGGAGACCAGAGACTGGGACTGCACTTTTTAACCTTTAATGGATTGTAGACTGGGATTATAGTGCTGCAATGAACCACAAACTGGGATTGTACTGTTGAACCTCTAATGAACCACAAACTGGGATTGTACTGTTTGTTGTATCTCTAATGGATCAAACTAGGATTCTATTGTTGTGATCATTTCGGCACAAAAGCCTGGCAAGCAAGATTTGGTTAGCCAAGACTTTATCTGAAACAACAAACATGACCTCCCGCCCCACACACACACACACACACAAAATGTGGAACTGGTCGCACTGGGAGGCCGCGGGCACGAGCCCTGCTAGCTTGTGGCTAACGTCTGCTAGCCAACCGATTGTGCGACCAGAGGGAAAAGGAATTTACAGCGTCTAATTTTAAAGAATTCCATCCCAAACACAACCAATATCCCAAAGAACCCGAATATGTTGTCATGCTTTATATTCAAGTTAATTCAAACATGAAACACATAAATATGCGTAGCTAGTTAGCAACCGGGGCTTCGCCTCAGGAAACTGTTAGCTGACGAGTAAAACGGAAAATATTAATTTTATCCACCCGGTAGACAAAAATTCCAAAGTAATAATGCCATTTTACAGGTTACCACCATTTTACCGATCCGTCTGTCCCCGGACATGTTTAAAAACACAGCGGGGACTGGAAATGCAGAGGCCTTCCGTCTGAGGTGAATTACATTTAGCCGTTTTTATTTACATTTGAAAAATGTCAGTTTTTTTGTGTTGCTGTTTTCATGGACTGGCAGCTTTGTAACTAGCTGGTTATGTAGGTAGTTTTTCTCAGTACCTTTGTAGTGGACCCGCAGGTTGTTCTGGGACAGGCCGATGTAGCTGAACTTGTCCTTGGGGCTCCAGGAGCGCGGCAACGGGGTCTCTCGCTCGTCCACGGCCGGGTAGAGACGCCTCAGACGTCGGCCCAGCTCCTTCTCCTGGTCGCTGAGGGCCGAGTCTCCGTGAACCACGACGGACGTAAGGAAGCCACAACCCGAGGACTGGCCGGACATGGCGGTCGGAGCGTTTCGCTACTGCCTTTTTTTCTTAAACCTTTTTCTAAAATTAAAAAAAAAAATGTATATATATATATATACCTACGAGCAAAGCTGGGCTACAATAGCATGTACAACAAGCGCGGATTTACACTGATCAAGCAGCGATGGCGGCCGCTGTCAGCGAGATCGGCGCAGTACGAGGGCGACGTTCCTGCGTTCGTTTAAAAAACCAAATAATGCGAGGGATAAAATTAAAAGCAGACATGAGCGGCGAGCTGGTGGAGGTCTTTTGTTTGTTGTCAGTGCATGGTGCGCAGCTCTGATTGGAGCGGAGCGGAGAGAAGAGCCCCAGTCCACTAAAAACACCCTTCCACTGCCTCCCCCCTGGGGCAGAATCCAAGCAGACAGAACCAATCAATGCCCCCAACTTCTTCTCTTTCTACTCCTTATTCCTCCTCTTCCTCTGCGCTCCTCGCCCTGCGCCGAACTCGCAGTGCAGCGGGGGCATCAGCGCCCCCTATGGCGCGGCGTGTAACTGCTTATTAACGCAGTACAGCCCTTCCTCAATTTACGCGCACTCGCACAACGCTTTTTCGCTTTGACGCTGTTTGGTTTTTAATTCCATTTCTCGCTATATGCACCGAATTTTATGCTACGCTGCGCTCAAAAATAAAGGAAGTATCCACACTCCTCTGTTTGCGGTTGTATCTAATGCTGTGCTACACCAATGAATACAGCAATATTTAGTGCAATTCTGCGTCAGTGGATGCGGTAATATTTATTGCTATTCTGCATAGGTGAATACAACGCTATTTTGTACTCTTTTACGTGGGTACATGTGGCAAAATTTAGTGCTGGTCTATGCAGGTAAATGTGGTAAGGATCCAAATTTTGACTGACCATAAGAATAGAGTTCTAGGGGTTTTGTTTGTCTAAGGAAGCTGTATAAAACAGTTTTATTTGTTTCAGTTACTCTTAAGACCCAGTGTAAAATGCTTTTTAGCAATATCAAGACAGTGTACACAGTGTTGTTTCTTGTGTGCAAACTTTTGGTGTTCTAGTGATATTTGGAAAAAATGTTTATTGGTTTTGGGTTCTGCCTGAAAGCACTGTAATTTTTCCCATAACAAATAAAGGAACTATTTGCATCTATTTACATGTTTTCACATAATGAAGATCTATTAGGTGCGTAAACCAAAAGATGGCTGCACAGTTTTCTGATTATTGTTATCCATCCAACATTCATTCATTTATCAATCTTCTTCTTCTTCTTCTTCTTCTTCTTCTTTCGGCTGCTCCCGTTAGGGGTCGCCACAGCGGATCAATTGATTCATTCATTTATCAATAATGCCTTGTTATTATTGTTATGGTATTTATTGCTATGTGCCAAGGTTGACTTGTTAAGTTATTCTACCTCCCTTTGTTACATTTTTGTGCTTACTACAGTCTTGGGCTTACTGTGGGTTGGCTGCAATATAATAGTTCATGCTGGATTGTTCTCATCTGACCTTGTAAGCACTTTCTTTGCAGAAAGCCAATAGTGTAAGCCACCTTGGACAAAGGTGTGAGCTAAATAAAGAATAATCATACAGCAAGTCAGAGTAACAACCTTCATCAGGAGTACCATGACAGGAGTCGTATTTCTGACACAAGACCACTACAAAAGTTGGACCCTTTTAAAGGTCTCTCAAAACACTACCTTGTCTCTGCAGAAGGAAGGACCACCAGAAATTATTAGCTCATGTCATGTTTCATTGACCATGAAGAACATTTATAAATATTTACATCTGTGCTGGATTTTGTAACTACGATCTAATATTGTGCACCGGAAATCACAGACTGTGAAAATGTTAACTGACAGTCGGTGAAGATGTGTAGATAGTTCTGCCTCTTGCTTTTTAATTACCGCTGTTCAGTTCCACAGCTGCTTTTGCTTGTTGTATTAAACATTTTTGGATAAGTGACTGTAGAGAATGAAAATAAAAAAACTTTATTCTTGTAAAACAGGTGACTCCAGGGAGAATTACTGGTCCAAATACATTACTGAATCCACCAACGAGTTTAGTAAACACCTTAAATAAAACCAAATTCGGTTTTATAACAGTGCTTCCGGAAGTAGCTAGAAAATCTATACATATGCCTTAGAAATTTAGTTTAAAAATTCTCTTTGTAACCTAACAAGTTCCCTTGGTAATTTCAAAATCATTAACGCCTGATGCTCCTTTGTGGATCAGCTCAGGAGACCCTGACATTTCTTACATTTCCTTTAAGGGACCATGTTTGCATAGCTGAGTTCTGATCTTCCTGATGCCTTAGTCTCCTCCTTATTATGCATTTTGAGTCGGGCCCTGGAAAAGAAGGGCACCAGCTAATCTGCACTTCAATAATTGCTATCTGCTTCTCTTTGATTAATCTCCCTTTCTTGATGCCTAGGTACCTTTTGGCGGTTATCTTCCCACTAAATGAGATTTTTTTTCCTCCTTCCATTGTGGGGAACGGCGTGGTCCTCCAGTATTCAAAAAGCCCATTTACATTTTCGGTAGCCTTCACTGGCTGTGTGTGCACTATATAAAGTCAGCAAAGGCTGAGAAGAATACACATTGTCACATTAACAACAGATTTCATTTTTGTGAACCACTGAGAAGATGCATTTAATACATATTTAGCATTCACTGTGGAAATTTTTGTAGGGATTTGAAGGCAAAAAAAAACATACACAGATTTTAAGTTACACAATTATTTAAAAAAAATACAGATTATCCACATGCTAAAATATAAAATATATAAACAATTACTGAATTAATTCATTTGAGATTTTAAAAAAACAGTCCCCTGCATAAAAATGTGCAAAAAAATAAACAGCCCATATAATAAAATGTTCAAAAGTTTGTCAGTCTAAACAAAGATTATGAGTTAAGGATCATACACATTACCAAGGCAAGGATTTGAGATAAAATATTTTAAATGAAGCAATATAATGCCTGCGATCTGTGTACAGTGTTGATCATTACGGTACATGTTATAAACCTTTGACACAGTGATGTGAAGCAAGTCGTATTTCTTTGAGCTGCTCATGATCATACTGATCTGTAAAACACCTCTTGGCTTTAATATTTCACACCTGACCTCCATCATTATCAACATTAGATTTTGTTGAATCTGTATACAAGCATACATAAGTATTTGGGATAGAATTGCATTTGGTCATGAAGATAAAGTTATAGTTAGCATGTTAAGGCATTAGTTATAAAGAAGTGAAGAACATGAATACTAGGATATAAGGTAAACTATAAACAGCATTAGATTGTGACTTGGAGCCATTATTCACAGTTTTCCTGAGTTTAAGTATATAAAACAAATCTCAAATCTCCTATGTTGATTTTCAATAATAGTCTCAGCTTTATCCTTGACCTTTATCCTTATGGTGACCGTGCCAAGCAAAACATTGCCAAGTTTCAGCATAAAACTGGAAGGAAAAAAAAGGCCAAATATTCTGAAATGGCCTGAATATACTAATCTGATCACTGAAAAGTGAAAATGAGAGGTCATACTAATAAAAAAATAGGAAATATAAGATATCATTTACAAGTGGTGCAGTGTTGAAAAAAATATAAAAACAAGATGGCAATAACGTGAACCATGTGTATTTTTATTAAACATGAGCAGTATACACCTTACATATGCCAATGTACAATTTATACTGAAGCTAAACAGTTTAAATATTTTATGAACCACTCTCCAAATAACAGTTGTCAGTTATTTCCTGAGGCAAGAACAGAGCTGCAAAGAGCTGTTCAATTTTGTATGCAATTTCCTCATCCTTTTTCAGATGTTGCTCTCACCCACAAGGTAATCGTGACTTTACATGTATATGTACTGGCAAGACTATTCATAAATGTATTTTGTAGAGCAAGTCCAGTGTTGTGAGGTCCAAAGTTTTTTTTTAGAGTGAATTTCACTATAGTTTCTGGGTACAGCACCAAATAAGATTTGAAATATAAGCACACTCCCTTAGTAAATAAAATGCAATTGTTGGATACTGACAAATTTCATTTAAGTAATGCTAAAAAAACTAATATAGTAAATAATCACTATATACATAACTTACTATTTAAATATTCATATATGATTCTGTTGTAGGATCTATGTAGTATTTTATTCATTCAGATAATTTGTCTAGTATATGAGAAATGATAAACATACACTATGTCACTAAAAATATGTGGACCCCCCCCCTTCTAATGACTGAGCCGAGTTATTTCAGCCACACCCACACATCATACAAATATGTTTTAGACAATTGTGTCTTTCCAGCTTTGTGGCCACAGTTTAGGGAAGCTCCTTTCCTGCTCCATAATGACTCTGCCCTCAGAGCACAAAGCGAGCTCCATAAACACATGGTTTGCCCAGGTTGGTGTGGAAGAAGTTGAGAGGCTGCACAGAGCCCTAACCTCAACCTCACCAAACACCTTTGGGTTGAACTGGAACACCGCCCCTGAGCCAGGCCTTCTCGCTTGACCTCACTGATGCTCTTGTGGCCAAATGGGCCCAAATTCCCACAGCCACGCTCCAAAATCTGGTGGAAAGCTTTCCCAGAAGATAGAGGCAGTTATAGCAGCAAAGGGAGGGAACAACCCCATGATATTGCCCATGGGTTTGGAATGGCATGTTCAGACATAACACATATGGAGGTTAAACTTAGGTGTCAAAATGCTTTTAGCCATATAGTGTAAGCTTGAAATCATAAGTTATGTTTTAGTTTTTGAACATAAAATTTAGCACAACTGTATTTTGGAGAAAAAAAAACTGCCAATATTTAAGAAATGCATACAAATTAGACAAAACATATTTATGTCATGTATAAAAACTTAATTAAATTTGCAATGTAGTAACTTTGTTTTATAACAAAAGAATAGCCTATATATGACAAAACACCTTAATACACTTTACAGTAACTTTTTTTTACTAAACCCAATGTGTGAATAACCTATTTGTTATTTATGAAACTGAGACTGAATGTGGTGCTGAATTTATAAACAAAATGACAGAAACCTTTTAAAACAAGGATGACTCTCACAACATATGCAAACATGGTCCAAAAATAGTGATTTTAAACACGTACAAATCAAAGATTGTATGACAAAATGAATAGCAAAATCAAAATGGAGAGAATAAATTCATTTTCTGAGCCAAAATGGCAACAGTAAGAACCCATATAGACAGTGGTGGCATTGTGGGAAGATACACCACAAGTCCACACCAGAGTCAAAATGGCAGCAGTGACTCATTGGGTGTGCCCAGTAAGTTCTGGCACAGTTTGTTATAGAGGCCTGTGTGGAAACCAGCATGCATCTCAAACTAAATACACCACACAGATGAACAGGAATGTGGCAAACACAGTCACACTGCCCGCCAGCAGCATGGCCATCAGCTGGTTATGCTTATATCCCTGGTCAGGGTCTTCCGCATCCGCAGAGAGCAGGATCAGCGAGGAGCCATCCCCGGTGCTGAGAGGCTTTACATACTGTGGCCCCCGAGCCTCCACCGTCCAGCGCAGCACATTCACCTTCTGCTCCATGTCTTCAATCATCTGGTCCACACGAAACGTCTCCACCTCCAGGTCACCCTGCTCCAGGCCCTCCACGCTGGCAGTCGGCTCATCACAGTTCAGTTGTGGCAAGCTGAGTGCCCGTGCGGTCACCTCTGTTGTCCCGCCTGCAGATAAACACCATCATCAGGTGTTACAGACGTACTGACAGCGTGTTCAGTTCATTTACACACTGACACGCCAACATGCAATTTATCTATGTAGCTATTGGATATTTTATTTTATTCATATCACGTAATTTATGAAATTAAAATCAAATACTGTTAATAATGTCATTGGTCTGACATTAAATACTACAGTTAGACAAGGTAGGATTTTTAATGTCAATTTCTATGTTGGTCAAGTAGGAGGACATGGACGTGAACAGTTACAGTGGGTGTGCAGTGGGGAAGCAGACTTTATGGTTATGACTGAGGTTAGACACCCTTAACTGGTCAGATCAAAGAAAAAGAGCTGCAGGGTTTTCTGCTCAGTGTAGATCTCTAGTTACATATAGTAGATATGTTGGAAATTATTATTTGTTGTTAAACAAAGGCTTGGGAAATATAGGAACATTTTTGTGGAAAAAAACAAAAACAATTTAGCCAACTTTTAGGCCAGCTAGTGGGTTTACCTTGTATGCCAGTCTGCACCAAAGTGCTGGTCTGGGATGACAGAGTGAAGCTCTGGCCCAAGCTATACACCTTGCACATGTCTGCATGGAAGAGCTCTAGGTTGGAGGAGAAGGCCACCCATAGCAGCTCCATCTCCATCCGCTCCTCCTGGGACAAGGCCTTGTCTCGTAGCCTGGCTGTCAGGAGCTGCCGACCAGCCAACGCCAGCTGCTGGGCTCGCTCCCGGGTCTTTCGAAGCTCACTGCGCAGCCTCATGCTGTCTGTGGAGCCCCCCACACATGAGGACAGCTGCCGGTAACATGCCACCACCTGAGAAATCAGCAACAGCGTACTATTGTTCACAGTGTCACTAAGTTACAAAAATAAAGATTTTGGAATACAGCTGTAGGTGTATTCAGTCATTAATTCCCAGTAACTGCTTTTCCAGTGCAGGATCACAGTGGTCCAGAGTCAATCCTGGAAACACAGGGTGTGGGGTAGGGTGCACACCAGAAAGGACGCCAGTCCTTCACTGCAAACAGTCATTTTTTCACTTCCTTTAACGAATAAATCATTTTATGACAACTTTGGGACTCAACCAAGTCAGCTATTTCTTGTGGCCCTTTAATAACAATAATCCTACAAAAAAAGACCTTCTGGAGGGTTTAAATTAACTTCTGCCTTTAGCAATGTTCTCCATGCAGTGAGATAAACACCTTCACACAGGGGGTGCAAAATGAGCAGGGACCCCCTCTTTTCCCAGGGAACTGTAACATGACCACAGATTCATAACAAACACAATGTGCTAATAATAACGGACAAGCGCTTAAAAGGGGATCCAACACCCTATCCTTCATTCTTATCCTATCCTGACCTGTTAACACCACAGCAGCCCCACAGTCAGACCTTGAGTGAACCTATCTAGCCACTATGCGATGGTCTGCATCTCCTTAGTCTACAGAGTCAGTGCCATCAAAGTTAGCCAACTATACACACAAGCCCACAGACAATATAACAAAATGATGGTCCAGTATCTCATCGGGGTTGACACACAGGTGACAACTCCAATAAGATACTGCGCACTTCACAGGTGTTTTGGTAGAGTTGGGCGTATGACACCTCGGGACAGCTCAACCGTACACCCTGGCATCCCGGAACTGCTCCCCTCAACAACTGCACATGCCACTTATATCACCCAACTGCACAACACAAGCTGTACCCCTTAGTACCTATGCTAACCAACTTTAATATTTCAGAAAATGGGTGTCAGATTTCTTTTTACACTAAAAACCTGATTTCAAAAAGTAAAGGAGCTATAGTTAATATTTCTATTAAAGTTAAAAGATGATATTTATAGGCCAGACGCTGTCTTAAAGAAAACAATTTGGTTAGATCTTGAACCTGTATCTCTTTACAAAAAAGCTACTTAAGCTAACGCTGATGTGTTAATTGCTTATAATCTATGATGTATTACAGCTATTCTTAGATCCGATTCAGGGATTTGCTCGACTGATCCACTGTCTTTGCACTTCTCTTAAATGAAGGAAAAAGAGATTCAAAGGTATTGAGCACATGAAGGTCAATGGGTTTAAGATGCAATACTGGCTGGAAACCCTGTAAATGGTTTTATTTACGGTTTGCTTTGCTGCCATTCTGCCGTTACACAAATCTACGACAGAGTGAAATGTAGTTTCTCCTGGACTGTGACGCACAAAGTACTGAGCGGGCAATATGATGATACAAGACAACACAGATGAATTAAAGTAGATAGGTAAATGATCAATAAATACATGCAAAGATTATAATAAATACATAGATAAATAAGTGGGTTATTAGAGTACGTGATGTGGCAGTTCACACACTGTAGCGCAATAGTGAATAGTGATGGTGGTTGTGATGATGATACAGTGAGTGGTGGTCAGTGGTGGTGGTGCTGGTTACTCCCAGTGCTGCCCAGAATTCAGCAGTTAAACAGCATGCAGGAAAACCTGTTCCTGAGCCTGGTGATGTTGGCTCACAAGCTGCTATTGCTTCAACCTGACAGCAGCGGCAAAAGCAGACAGTGGAATAAGTGAGAGGGGTTTGCAGTGACTGCTTGTTTTAGGTGGTTTGGATGGTAGGCAGTGAAGTCCTGGTGTTGGCCCAGACAGTCATCACTCTATCTTTAGATGATTGACAAACATCCAGCAGATGTCCTCATTACCCCCCTTTTATTTTTCAGCATTGTTGGTAGTATCAGTAATTCATTTATCTAACACGTTTCTCCAAGGCAAACTTAAAATGATGTACTACAAATTATGTATTACAAAGAGATAATCTATGGTAATTTTTACAAGAGCAACTTATGGGATGTACCATGATCAAGGGGACTACAGCAGGAGGAGAATTCAAACTTGGATCACCCGAGCAGCTCCAACCGCACGCTAGATTCCAGGTTAAAGCTTTTAGTTCCAGTTCTTGCTTTGGTCCAAAGCATCATGAATGCAAAGCTAATGAATAAATGACATTAATTTGCACAGTGTGCTTCCTAAAAGGGAACCTTCTGCATGTCAGCATGTGCTCAGCATGCAGCCAAGTGAGCCAAACACACACCCAACATGCAGCACCAAAGCACCACACTGCAAGAAACTGCATCCACCACTAAAAAAAAAAAATTTCTTTGCAACATTTAAAATGAGAACGAGCAATTTTGGTGCCTTCACATTCAAAGTGACACTTGGAAACTGAGCATGTACAGTACTTCCTCATAAATGCTCACAACCGTCTTTATCAAGGTGTTTTTTTTAAACAAATAATTCATAGCTACCACTGGGGCAGTATGCAACCTTTGCTGGCTCAGATCCAACTCATGTGGTTCTTCTTGGGTGATTATTAGGGACAAACCAAGTTTACTTGGTTTTGAACCATCCGCTCTTTCCAGAAAACATCTGGAAATTTCCTGTTAAACATTGTCGCTTTTTTTTATTATACAGCCATTTCAAACTTCCTGTTCACAACAACAGTACTTTAAAAGGCATTTTTCCAAATCTTGCATGTTTTAGTACACTAATTTTAATGGTCTTACTTAATAATACTTTTATTACATTACTAGTTATACAACAAACTTTTCCCATCCTTTACAGTCCCTGAAGTCTATAGTTGGATAACAACTGTGGTATTAAGAAAGCTCAGCTTTCAGAATATCTAATCTTCTCCTTCCCATATTATTATTTATTGTATCTTCCCTTTGAGAGACCTGAAAGAAGCTCTTTCTCTGACCTTGGTCAGTGTGTCCACAAGTGCCTTCGCCTCCTCCAGGGGTTGCTGGGAGTTGTTGCCACCATGGTCAGTCACCTTGCCGTTGCAGAGGGTCATGAGGTCTCACGTCAGACGGCTGTTGCTGGCTCTGGCTAGGCCTCAGGTGCAAATGCAGCCCGTAGCTACTGCTCGGCCTCAGGGGGGCAAAAGCAGCCCACCGTTCTGCTTATTCCAGGATGTGTCATTCCATGACTCTGTGCATGTGCTCACCTGTACTTGACTTGAACCTTGGAAATAGAGACTGGAAAGAAAGAACAAGAAGAGAAGAAAAAGGTGCTGTAGAATCCACAGCTGTCCTGGCCTTGAGCAGGTGAGGTAATCCCCCCTGGTCACAAAGCCCTTATGGACAGAGTGTGACCCATACAGATAATCCTATTATCCACTGCCCTCATCTGTGTGTTTGCTGCTCTTCATGCCTCCATTCTCATCCTCAGAGGTGTGGATTTGTCCCTCAGTGTGTGTATATCTCCTTTCACCCTCTCCCATCTGTGTTTACATGTCCACTATTGCCAAACCTTTACTTCTGGCACCTTCCATTCAGCAAAGCCGTTAAAGCTCAGAATCTGCCACGCTGATTCATCTTACATATTTACAGCTGGATGCAGAAAGGAGGAAATTCCAGAAATGAAAGGCAGCAGTCCAGCTCCTAGGACTTCATACAGTCCCTCAACTCATCTTTTTTATGGTGCATTTTGCAAAATAGCCTCTGCTGTTCGGAACAAAGCATGCTTTCTCTTTTAAAACAAAAAATGTATACACAATCTATGGCTGCTTCCTTGGCAAACTGCAGAACCCATTCAGATGTTGCCTACTGATAAAATGTTTAATTTTCTTGCATTCTGCATATACAGGGTTTATCGTTATTATATATCGTTGGACATATTTAGAAATGGACCACTTGATCACAAGTATTAATCACACCACAGGTTGAGTATACGGCACAAAATGGTGCCACTTTCTCGACTGTTACAGACAGTAAAATCCAGCTGGACAATCGACTCCAGATACACTGTCCAGCCCTGCATACACCCCTGTCTCAGGTGAAGTCACGGCTGTGCAGATTGTGGTGCCTACAGGCAACCGTGTAGGATTTTCTTCCACTGTGCAGCTCCCACACATCTGTACCTGTAGTCTGTGCCAGATGGAGAACATTGCTGTGTCATGTTCCATTCCAGAGGAAGGAGAGAAGCAGGAAGGAGGAAAATGGGGGGCGGGGGGGTTGCATAGCATCAATATTTAGTGTTTGCATTGCATACTTTCACCAGCAGATGCCACTGTTGACTTGGACAGTTGACCAGGGTGAGAGCCTGCTTACCTTTTCAATCAAAATTGCTTTAATCTTGAGTCAAACTTTGACTCAGTGCACCATCACAACAATGTAGTGATACCACAGTATTACCGCATGCAACAGCGTTGCTGGGTTCAAGAAAGGGATGTGAAAATTGAATTTGAAATCTTGGACTTTTTTCCACGTCTCTGCATGTCACTTGACCCTCCCCCAATACACCAGGACCCCATGCTGGTAGGTACAAAAGCCATGTCTTTAACAATAACACTGAACACCCACTCTAAAAAAAAGAAAGAGCGGAAACTGGTAGCTTCCTTCCCCCACAGTCCTGAAGAACACCTCCTTCAAAAGAAGCACCAGGTTTGGAGCCACGCTCTGCTTCCCCTTTTGCAAGACCACATGACCAGAGCTCCTGCCCCATATTCTGCTGAACAAACGGTGCCATAGAAAGAACATAATAACCACATTGAGGCTGCGGTCCTCCATTCAACACCCTGCTTATGCAACCAGCAAACAGGCCAGAGTGCCCAACACAGGGGGCAGGATGGTAGCTTCATATTTCTAAATGCAATTTCCTGCCTGAGAAATATAGATTTTTAAACATAACAGCATTGAACTGGACACCTGGTGGCCATAACTATCATGGGGACGGAAAGCAGAAAAGGTTTCTTCTAATTCAAAAAGAAATTTTTGAATGAGCCACACTGATTAATAAAAGTCCAGTTTAACAAAAAATTCAACTAAACATGTTTTTGGACTGTAAATCTATTTATTTATCTGACACATGAAAAATAATTGCAGCCTGCAAACCCCAAGATCAAAGTACACACATTAATCTGTGTGGACTATTAACAATAGTCCATTTTCATTGCTGAAACTTTGTACAGCTTGTGTGGAAATGCAGAAGTTATGTTTTAAAAAAACGTTGAAATTCTAATGAATTTTCACAGCTCAGTTTTTGTTTTGGGAGGAGCTCAGATAGTTTCTCAAAATCACAAGGCCTTTCTTTGGGATTGTGACAGGTGGCTTCGAGTCGCAAATCTTCAGCAAGAACCAAGGCAACATCCAGGAGCTTAAGTGAGTAGAGCGACAGGGGGTCTTTGGAGTGACAGATGGCACCCCGTTTCAGAAGGTCAGAGGGCAGGTTTAGGTGCAGTGTGAAAAGACAGAATGAGCCTTCCACTGTTTGCTGTCTGTAAAGTCTATTATTATTACAGGAGCTGCATGATAGGGGGCGTGACCTCTGAGGTCAACAGATAGTGAACAAAGAGCCAAATGCCAGTGTTATCCTTACACCGACTGCAGTCCAGTCACCCTGCTGTGATCTGTGGCCCAGATGGCTGACGGACAGGTCAGCTGCTTTTGCAACCCCCACCTCAGATCACATTTTTTACTCTAAAGAGCAGAATTTACTCATCAGCTGGTGCCAGCGAATGCAATTCCTCACAAGATGAGTTATACTTATCGAACCCCTTTTCACCAAAGCAAATAAAGTTCAGTTCTGTGCACATTTTCGAGTACTATTTTTATTTACCTCTAGAGGAATAACCACATGTACCATTATTTCCCTCTATAGAATATCCCTAAGAAAGGTTCAATTCAGGTAAAAAAATATTGCTAGAAATATTTTTGCTGGAAGAAGTGATGTTAAAAGCTAAAATATGTGCCACCCTTATTAATATTTGCTGCACAAAAACACAACAGTTATAAGTTGCAGCTGGTAAATGAATAAAAAAATGATGAGAATTACATTACTGTCTGTCTGCATCAGGACATCACTGACTCATTCGTCATCAACATTTATTGTGCTGTAAAATTCACAGCGGTCAACAAGATTTCTGTAATATTAAATTATAAGAATCTGCTTCAGTTGTAGAACTGTACAAAAACGCAACTACATAATTGAATCAGAAAATAAATCCTATAAATATATGTTAAAACATAACTGGAAAAGTAACAGGCTATTAGATTAAGGACAGAATGACAAGGCATACAACAGTCATATTAGAACATTTCAAATTATGAAATGGAATTGAACTAAAAGTGTGACATTTCTTTTGCCCTGATCACCAACATGTTTAGGAAATCAAAGAGCTAGTTATGTATTTTGTAACTTTTACTTACAAAATTAAGCACCTATAAAAACTTGTAGCCTCTCTGTCGGGTTTTCTAACAGTCTTTTACAGTCTGTTCACCCTGGAGTGCGGTACCATGGTGTAGTGGCTCCAGCATAAACTTCCTTCCAAAATCCAGGCAGAATGAGATTCTGGATCACACATTTGTCCACATTAAAATCGTGTTCCACCCTGGGGAAGTGGATGGGCAAAGCAGTGGTAAAATATTATACTGGGAGTGACTATACTGGGCACATGTGTGGTGGGAAAGTGCCACAGTAAAAGTTTTAATGTTGTGAACCATAAATAACTACTGTGTTTTCCTCTGTCAGGTGTTACCAGCCTGAAATTAAATGTGTGAAGGAAATGAAATATCCACAAATGTCTGTTTCTTTTTACTGTTCATAGCTGCTGATACCCCAGTAAGCCCCCTTTTCTGCATTCAAAGGACAATGGACAGGATCCCAACTGCACCTCCAACATGAGTCAACAAACAATGTGAAACCATCAGGGTTCATAATGAATGAAGGCAGTTCCAGCTTATTACTGCAGCCTAAAACACGTGGTATTTTCTGTGCCACGAGCACCTGTACATCCGGGAACTCCTAGGCTGTGAGTACCTGTTCAGTGGTCCTAGGAAGAAACGCAGTCCCAGAGTTCGTGGCACACGCACTGGCACAGGCCGTAGATCATGACCATGACCAGGCTGGCGGGCACCAGGGTGACCAGTAACACACCCAGGGTGGTCTTCTGCATTATGAGCAGGTAGACCCCAAGGGGCAGGGAGCTGAAGTACAGCAGGCCCAGGAGCCATACGAGGGCCCGGGCGAGGGCTTGGCAGAGCCTCACAGTGCAGTTCCATGCGGTCCAGCGGCGGGCCATAGAGGCCATGGAGTCCAGGCTGGAGGATTGCCTGTCTCGCCTGCTGAGAGCTGAGCGGGGGTCCCGCCGGGGGGCTGCCGACTCCATGATGGTGATGACCAAGCATCCAGGAGAGGGGGAGGGGAAAGGTTCCACAAGCGTGTTGAGGCGCTGCGGGCTGAGCAGTAGCTCGGTGGAGCCATGCTGGAGGTCCAGGCGTCCATGCGGTTGCGGGGCCAGCACTGCAACAATGCCACCATCGTCAGGCAGGCCTACCACAGTCTCCGCTGGCAGACTGGTGGCACGGCGGCAGAAAGGGCAGGCGACGGCACGTGGCGGGCTCTCTCCCTGAGCCAAGATCTTGGCAAGACACCTGGCGCACAGGCGATGCCCACACTGCAGCACCTTGGGTCGCCGGCTGCCCAGGCTGTAATGACAATAGCAGATCTTGCACTCAAACTCCTCAGCACCGAGGCCATTGGCCGCATCCTCTGGGCTCTGTCCCATCATCTCGCTCTGTGGAACGACGTGTCCATGCCACAGAAACCATCACACACCCCTCCAGTGGCGTGAAGGCAGGTCAACTGGGTCCTATGGGAACATTCCCGGACTTTGGGTGCTCTCGCGTCGGCCCTGGGGCAGAACCACCGCGTATGGGGACTCCCTTTCATGCCCTCCAACACAGCGAGAGGAGAGAGGCCACAGAGGATAACTGTTAACAAAGCAGCTGAGAACAAATGCCGGCTAACAATGCAGGCCCTGTCACACAGCGACCAGAATTTTCCAGTTCATTGTCGCCGCAGCAGTTTGGTCCAATTAAAGGTTCTAATTAGTTTCTGCCAGATTGGAAGTAGTGACAGAGCAATTCTAACTGCCAGCCGGTGGCCTTTTGTGGCTGTCCGAGGACTTTTCTCATCATTTTCATCTGCTCGTGTTGATCAGCAGAAGAAGAGGGATAAGAGTCTTTCATGACCGGCTTCGGATTTAAGTCTGTAAACATGAACACACCGTTTCAGAGACTTTTCATTTGTGGATTTTGATAAAATGTGGTCATGATTTTTGGCCAAATTCATAGCGTTTCCTGTACCAACATCCATCAGAGTTCATCACTGAAAACATAAATGAAAGTACAAGAGTATCTTGTACCTTTAAAAGTTAGGTGACAGATATAAACAGTCTTTGCTATAAAAGATGTGAAGATTTGTGGTATGTGTGTTTCTCTGTCTGTGTGTGTGGGGGGGTTATTCAGAAGCAAAAATTGTTGTCACTACTATTGAACTGCTATGTATTTCCTGATTATTAGTATTCACTGAGCAACTTAAAATGTTGGGCACTCCATTTTAAAATAATTTACATGATTCACCCTTTTATATAACAGGGTGTACTACCTACTGAAATTCAGGGTAAATACTTTGATGCAACAGCAGCAGGAGGAGAATTCAAACCAGAAACCTTCAGGTTACAAGGTGACGCCCCTAGACACTACCCCATCTGCTGCCCCATATAGTTATGTGTCCATTCATTACTAAAAGTACAATTAATCTACTGTAAATATTCTATAGTATTCTCCAGGTATGTTATATTAATAGTCCTAATTTATGATGCTATTTTTGACAATAACTATTAGCAAAAATGCTTAAAAAATGATTCAGTGTAAGTGTGAAAATTGGTTGCTTCCATTTCAAGTTATAGAAAAAAAGAGGACAGCTTTTTTGGATTTAGGATTGCACTTTTGGATTTAGGATAGTTTTTCAAGGTACCTTGTGATGAGCCAGATGACAGTATATTCCATTCTTCGTTGTTATTGGTAGCTGAATTAAAATGAAGATTGAAGAAGATTCTAAAAGACTGAGAAAAGTGAGTGAAAGGCAGAGATTTACTGGTGATATGCAGATATCCAATAGAACATACAGATATAGGGCCCAATTCAGACATTAAGCTAGAGTTCAAATGGGTGCAACTACTAATTTTTAAATATTAAAATATTTTTAAACGTCCTAAGTAGGCGTGCAAATGTGTGATTTCACAATATGGCTTTGAATTGGTTTTAAAATACCGCGACACCTGCTGGTGAGTTCTGATATTCCCCAAAACAGATTCCTATTCGTTTTTTTTTTGTAATTTTGTGTGGATATGGTGCGTTTTCACTCATTATGTATTTATTTAAAAAATATTTACTAGTTACCCCCGGTGTGAAGACTAATTCTGACGTTAACGCTTCTCGGGGCTGCAGATTTAAGGACCCTTCATGAAATATGCTGATTAATGAAATCCTGTGTTCACATCATAAGGGTGTCAGACACATTCGAACCAGGGATCTGCTGAAACAAAGTTAAGCTTTAAAGTTGAACGCGTTTAAAGGGCTTGAAAAGGGCCTTCCCTCAGTCACATGCGCATTCACAACTGCCGCGTCGCCTCGCCCCGCCCCTTCGGGGCCGCGTAGGGAGGGATGTGATGGCGTCACGCCACCTGACGTCACCCTTGAAGGCTCCGGGTGACGTCAGCGCTCCGGCGACAACAACAACAACAGCAGCGGATCGAACAGGCTTCTTTCTGCCAGGGGCGGCGGAGACGCTCGGCGAGCCATCCTCCTCCTCCTCCTCAGACATGGAGCACGAAGGGACAGCGGGCAGCGGAGCGGGAGGACAGGCCGCAGGCCGGGGGGGGCGCTCCGTGCTCGCTCTGGTCACGGAGCTCGTGAGCTGGAGGAGACCTCTGCGCAGCGCCCTGCTCTTCATGGCCACCAACGTGGTCTTCTGGTAAGCGAGCAACTCCCCCCCCCCACACACCTCCCCGCCGTCCGCGTGCCGCAGTGCACGGCTTCGCCGATTGGACCTCATCGCTCGAACCCGCAGCTCGAACCTGCCACTTTCCCACCGGGAGCTGCGCGGGTGACGCACATCTGCAGCCCACTGCTTTGCAGTTGCGTTATTTTGCATGCACGGTCGCTATTGTTTCACTTTCATTTGTCATCTGCGTGGTCACGTGACGCGCCTCCTCAGCAGGCCGGCGTTCGCGGAAGCCTTAACCCCCACCCCAACCCCCCGCCCCTCCATTCACGTTCGATTGACTTCTTTGTCCAAAACGACTGGCAATAAAGAGAGACTCCTTTACAGTGATTGACCCAGTCGCACAGCAGGATATTTGCACCGTTTCGCCCCAGGGTGAGTGGTTGTATCGGGGGATTCGAACCCAACACTTTCATAATGCAAGGCCACAGCCCCGCCAGAATATTACCGTGTGATACTTGGGACAACTGTTGAAGGTCTGATGGGAGCTGCTCCCCTGACCTCTAAGGGCCTCCTCCCAGCCCAGACCAGGACCCAGGGTGAAATGCTCATCATTCTTCACTGAGGAGCACCCCCCCCCCCTTCCGTCATTGTGTTTTCTGCCTCTCTCGGTTTCAGTTTATTGTTCCAATCCCAGGTTTGAATCCTTCCTCTTGCTGTAGTACCCGGGATCAAGGTACCTACCCTGCTCCAATATGGTAAAAATTACTCAGCTGCACGAATGACTAAATCATCGTGTAACTTATTCTGCAAACCAAACACAGAGAGGTGCTTTGGGTGAAAAAATGTCAGCTAAATGAATAATAATGTATTGATATTAATAATTAATAATGCACCTATATTCTACATGAGAAGACCCACCACGGCAAGGCCTGCTTTATTTCAGCACCGAAATGTCTGCAAGCTTCAACGGCTACTAATCCGAAATAAGCGGCAGCCCCGGCAGCGGGTGATATTAGGCATGAATTTCTTGGTCTGTTCAGCAGAACAGCGTGTATCTAGGTTAACACCGGACTTTGAAAGACAAATGTTGAGTTTCTTATTTGCAGCTATGCAAACAGCAGAGACCTATTTTGCTTCTTCTAAGTAAGCTGTGGCCCGGAATGTCACGCCAAAGCTTATGTTATTAATTTGGCAAGAGGCAAAGCGATTGTTCTCGACTTTAAAAACAAAATGCAGAAATGCAAAAAAAAAAAGACTCGTTCTCTGTTAGAGAATCACAGTGTGTAAAATGGCATCTTGTGGCCACCTGAGTGGTCAAGGAGAACAATGTTGGCCTGTCATCAAATGTAATGATGTTGTAGAAAAGCCAAAATCCTGTGTTGATGGGACTTCCACAAATTTAGCAACTGTACTCTGCCAAAATAAATATTTAATATTTATTCACGCGGTAAATATGCTGTTTCCATTATGATTGCTCACTATCATTTTGGTGCAAGCAGTCATTCATTGGCTGATCTGTGGCCATCACACACTGAAACATCTGATTGGTCGGGTGTGGCAGATACTGGTCTTTCATTGGCTCATCTTTACCAATTGCCAAACTCTGCTTGCTAGAGCTCATTGTTTATATGTAAAAGTACAAGTCATTGACTACTTCTACCAATCACAGTTACTACTTGCTTAATAGATTAGATCCCCCTATTGGTCATGTGTTAATGGTGCAGGCTGTTCATTGGGTAATTTCAACCAGTTGTGCACATTTTCTTGACAAAAGAGAGCACCTGATTGGTCCGGTGTGAATCATACAAATCTTGCTTTGTTGGCTGGTCGCTACCAGTCACAGGTTTGTGTTTGAAATAGTGTGACAGTCTGTGAAACAGTACTTTGTCTACAGTATAACTTATTCAAAAAAAGGGTTAAAGTAGTTTTTATTGGATTGTGACCATGTTTGCTGAAGTAATAACAGCAAATCATAGTAAAAATGTAAACCTTTTGCAAAGAGTGCTGTGACTTCTTTGAATACTGGTTCCATTAGTCATTCCTATTGTTTTTGTCTGTTGCAACACAAGGATCAGAGAGCAAACAACAAATGGCTTAGAGGAAAAAAAAAAACTGCAGATTTCAAAATAGATACATCAAGCAAAAGTATATAACAGTCTTCATGTGCACCCGTTTTAAAATAATGGACTTGAAGACTGTTCTTCACATCATGTTTACTTTTGAACAAGGGCAAAGATTTGTCAATGACTTGACAAATGAGCATCAGTTCTCATAACAAATGTTAAATGTGTCTCCATGGCAACTGCAACTCCCCCTCCTCCTTTGTGAATGGACAGTGAAGAAGTATGTTCAGCGTAGGTTGAAAAGCTCTGTTCAGTTTAGTAGGGGGTCAGTGTTGACCCAAAGGTTACAGAAGTCCATCTTTTGATCGCTGAACTCGGAAGCTTCACAAATGTGTTTCTGTTCTCTGTTTGAATAGACTGTCTCTCATCTGGCTGCTGCTCTCATCTCCTTGTCTTCAGGTTTGTGGCGCTGAGCACCTGGAGGCTGTACTACATGCTGACCTTGTGCTTGGTGGTCATGGTCACCGTGCAGATGATCAAAGATATGGCACTGTCCAGAAAACGAGGTATGTGTACAAACCGTATTCCCGCAGTTGCTTTTCAACCACAATCCAAACATAGCTGCGCACCGCGGTTTGTTTCTTCTAAACACTCTTCTCAAAAAAACTGCTTTTAAAGTTATTAACCAATATGTTGCTGGAGTGGTTCAGCACCAGGAAATATACTTACATCCTTGATCATCTTTGGCTTCTGATTCCACCCTCCCTGAAAACAAAGGGTTCACAGGCCCAGACTTTCCTTCAGTTGACAAGTGAAGATAAGATGATTGCAGTTCTTACTTCTGTTCTGTCCAGCTTAGCGACTAAATCTCATACATGCCTATTTTTTTCCCTCAGATTGTGTAATCCGTGTATTCATCTTATTATAAATGTGTAACATATGATATTTAGCAGGGTGATACATCTCTTTCTGTCCATTAGGTTATGCCTATGGGTCCAATCTTATTTAAAGAAAACACTGGGGAATCCACCTATCCCCAACCCTAAAACTTTGTCAATAAAAACAGAGAAGTAGGCTAAAGCTGTGTAAAGTGCTGTGTGAAAAATGTTTCATGTATGAATGTTGTAGTAATTGGGATTTTTCCTGTTTGCTTCCACAGGGGCTAATTTATGGCGCAGTATGACTCAGAGGTAGGTACTCCTGGAAACTGTTTTAACTTAAGACTTTAAAGGCTCTTCCAGGTGTGTGTTTTGTATCCTGAAGCACACGTTCACTGGCCATTGTTGGGTCAAAAGCAATTGGAAGTTGAATCTTTTGGATGAACCTAATACAAGTGTGCTTCTCCTCTGTAAAATACCCTAAAATGGCTTATATGTTATATATTAAGGACTGTTCTTTGTGAAGAAACATAGTTCAGTGTGTGCCAGTTTTGAGATCAAACCCCTTCATCACTCCCTGCAGTGTTTTCCCACTGGTGCCTCCTGAACTCAGATCAGTTGCACGTCTCCTCCGTTCCGAGAAGCTGTTACCAAGATGGTGTTTGTCTTTTGCGTCTTTGATAAACTTGCTGAGCGTCATGTTTCTGAAGCAAAGGACGGGTTTGCCGCTGTGCTCAAGCGACTTGCAGCCTTTCCCCAAGAAGTTGCATCAGGCCTCAGCAATAGCACACCATACAGTACTCCTCCATTTTCGTTGAATTATAGGTTATTTTCCTGTTCTATTTTCCATTTTTTTAATGCTAAAAAATGGTCCCAGTAAAGATTGCCCACCAAAGGCATTAGCAGTGACGCTTGATGCCTTGTGAATCAAACCAGTGTGTCTCTCATGATCATGAGGCACTGCCAGATGGATAGGGAGAATATAAGACCCATCTGTCTCCTTCTCCCACAATCCCTACTTTGGGCGTCAGAGGTAGGTTGATGCCACTGGCCCTTCTCGGTGGCTCTCACAAGGCTGGCTTAATCCGTCCGAAGGATGAGCGTTCCTCTCAAACCAGGAGTCACCTCAACTAGGCTCTGAAGCTGTTCCCGAGAGAGTGTTCCCATGAAGAAATGTGCCTGCATATCCACATCGCCTGCGTTTCAACTGCAAATTTCAAACTGAAAATCCAATTCTTCGTGGGTCCCAAACAGGTCTGGTTTTATCACCATATGTGGTTAATTGCTTAAAGTGATTATCTGGATTAGAAGTCACGTCATGTGTTGTCTGCTGTGCTGCTTCTGTTTACCTGATGCTCTGTGAGTCTGCAGGCACCCAGATCTCAGGTCTTAAGGACCACTAATACAACAGCATGCGATGCATGCTCACGCTTCCTGGCCAAGTGGGCGGATACCTGTGCATCCGTGTGATTGCATCGAGTTCACCTGAAAGGAGCTAAGTTTAAAAAGGCTTAAAGATACGTGATTGTTAATTGACTTACTTTAGCGTGTGCTTTGGGAGAACAAAAATGTAACTGGACTCACTCACTTCTGTTAACCTCTTGTCCTGGTCATGGCGACCAAAAGCCTATTTGGGATTCACTGAGCGTTAGGGTGGGAGCGGTACACCGTGGGTGGAATGCCAGTCTTCTGCAGGGTTACCACACACTCATTAATTTGGGAACTTAAGGGCAATTTACTGTCACCAGTCAACCTGAAACACTGTGGGAGGAAACCAGAGCACCCAGAGGAAACAGGACACAGGAAGAACATGCAGTCTCCACAAAGAGTCAGATCCAAACCTACACCTGAACATCCTAGGGCTGCAACGTGGTAGTGCTGCCTCCTGTGCCAAAGTGTCACCAGTTGTTCTAGTCATTTTTGTTTGTTGCAGATGCATGGAAAAGATTTGAAATATGCTGACAAGGCATGTTTTTCAAAATATTAATTAAATTATCAGTAACTGCTGGTCCTATTATGGGATCACGGTGGACCGCCGCGTAGTCTTGAAGCATAGGGAGTGAAGCAGAATGCACCTTGGATAGAATGTCAGTCTACTGCAGGGCAATCACTCACACTCATTCGGTCCATATACACACACTTATGGGAAATTTAGAGTCACCAATTCAACTGAAACACACGGGGGGGACCAGAGCACTCAGAGGAAACCCGCATGAACACAGGAAGAAGATGCAAATTATACACAATAATATTAACATAACATGTTGCTAATGCTATCCGCAGGTTATAGACCCCCCTTATAATAGCACTGGGAAATCACAGAATTGACTAAATCTGAAGTATTAAGAACAGACGGATATTGCAATAATCAGGCCTCCTTATGATCAGGACATAAGCAGGTTGCACCTTCTGTGCTCGCTTTTGCCGCAACATTAGAAGATGATATTGTTTAGCTAACATTTATTTACCAGCTGCTTTTTCACTTACAGATTTTTTTTAAATTTACCTGTTTATACAGGTGAGTAATTTTTACTGGAGCAATTCAGGGTTATTACTTTGCTCAAGAGAGCTATAGCATAAGCTGGGATTTGTACCTGTGTTCTTTAAATGGAAGGAGGCTGCTTTAACCATGATGCCACCTACTGCCTGTAGTTAATGGGCAGTTTTCAGCAGATGAAACGTTGCACTGTAATAAAAATTCGTCGCAGTATTTGACAGGGGCTGTCATGCGTTTGCAGTCCTGAGGCCTGTTTCCGGTCGTGGTGCGTGGTTCCGCAGCACGTACTCCTGTTTGCTGTGTGACATACCGCTGCCCGACGTGCGCTGCCGTCACCTGCTGCCATCCGTCCGGATGGTTCCTATGGTAATCGTGCTGCGGGTTCCCGGCCAAGCGGGCTTTGGGGGCTTTGCTGTGGGAGAGTTTTTGGTGACAGCTGTGTCCCAATTACGGAGAACGCGCTGTTGTTTCCTGCCCTCTTAAAATACCCGCTCTCCTCCACATTGTCTTGCAGGGCTGGTCTGTGCGTACACTGGAATGCATGGAAAATACTGGTAGTGTTACACAGTTAAAGTTTGTTTTTCCTGTTTTATTTATGTTTTATTACCTGATTTTTTTTTCTCATATGTGAGACCCTCAGTACAAACCAGTCTGTCAGCTGTAAACAGCCAGGTCCTGCACTTTATGCTATGGCAATAGACACATAACAGCAATTTAATGGGTTTTAAAGGTGCTCTGTGTTTTCATGACACGGTGCGAAACCTCAGACTCGCGTTATCTCTTTGTTTTTGTATTACTAGGTTGTTATGTTATGTAGTATGTAGTAGTATGAGTAATATTTGGTATGGACAATTGAGATCAGGAGTGTGTTTGTGCAGCTGTGAAAGGCATCAGCTCACATCCAGAATGCCTTTCTACACACTTATTTGGCTTCTTGCGCTGTATGTGCACTTAGTTGGAGTCAAACCCCTTTTTCCTTTACTTTTAATATTCTGTTGGGTTCCTGTTTTCTTATCATAGACAAACTATGTTGTTTTTGTGCACACCGATGATAACAGTGGAACAAAATCCCAAACCTACGTATGAGGATTACACTGGTAAGAGCGGCTTTATTCATGAACCTCATTCTCAGCATTTGACTTGGTATCTGTTTACTATATTTTCCATTCTTTAGCCTTGCAGCCATTACAGCCACAAGTGGTGTCACAGTGACACATTGACCATTTCTGCATCAGGCGGTTAAAGGTACAGTACCAGTGAAACGTCTGAATATACATGGTAGAAAGTTTTTTTTTTTTTTTTTTTTTTTTTTTTGTCCAAGTGGTGTTTGGGCTGTAGGTTTTGTCATGAAATGAACTACCATGTCTTCCCAGTTCTCCCAGCTCTCAAAGACGTAGGACACCTCTGTGTTGCTTTGCTTTCACTCTGCTATCCACAGTTTAATTGCCCAGGTTGCCTTAGTGTACTCAAACTTTTGACCGGTAGTGTCTAAGCTACTGCTATTTAATCCTTAAGCCACCACCTGCTTTCATACCCGGACAGCAATGCAAAGTCATTACGCTGGCTTGTTGATCGAGAAGAGGTGCATATTTTGGAAACCGCCGATGAAGGGTTAACATCACGGTCGGCCTCCGGTCTCCTGAAAAGCGGCTGCTGTTGAGAAAATATTTGTTAATGCTTTGTCTCGTACTGCTTGTTAACAGTCCTCTGGCTGATCATTCAGAAAGAAGCTGTACTGGATTAAGAAGTCTCCTGCTGTTTAAGAGGACTGTTGTGTTGGATTTACCGGTGTAAAGGGGTTTGCCTCGGGACGTTTCTGTGCTTAAGTGTTTCAGCTAATAACTGCTTTCATGTACATTTATCACTTTATTTACCCATTTAAATTGGACAGCTGTGTTGTTATTTTTGGGTTGCTCTTACTGTTATCCTAAATCATGCCAACCCAACCCTAACTTACTCACAAAGCACTACTTTTTCTTCAGAGCTCTATTAGCTTTATTAACTAACCATTGACTGAGCACTAACTAGACATGTTCAGAGCAGAGAGGTGTAACTGTTGTTTAGTGGTGACACCATCAGGATAGTGTATATTCGGTAACCCGGGTCCCAGAGTAACCCTTGTGGGTGGGCTCATGTTGTGAGAGACCCAATTGGATGTTTTACTGTTACGTGCTGTGTGCCAGCTTTTGGACGGAATGATAACAGCTCTATGGAGACCCATTTCCATGCCAGGCGCCAAGCTACCTCGTGATTTGTCTTGGGACTTCCTGTTCGCCAATGGCAGCTGAGCGTCTGTACGAGTCATACGGTTCTGGTGGCTGCGGGACCCATGTCCAGAGGTCCCAGAGGCTGGACTCTATGCAGTGGCGACTCCAGCGTGCCATGTTCCAGGGGCTTCTGTTGCTACCGGTCAAGTTTCGCCACTTGTCTTAGTCCCAATCACCACCTCCTCCCCCGTCTCCGTTTCCCCGCCACCAAGAACTGAGCCCCGTCCAAAAGAAAACCCAACACCTTCCCTCTGTGAAAACTTCTGAGCAGCAAGAGCTGGAACTCCTTGGTGGAATTCAGTAAAAGCGCTGAGGTCACGTAATACCTGCACTATACAGTAGCCATTCGGGGAATTGGAGGAAATTCTCGTAATTGGAGCAGAGATTACTTGTGTGGAAGGATTCCAAGCACATGATATCGATTGATTTAGAACTTTGGCTGGTACTCGGAAACACATCCTGCTTCGCGAAGATACGGCACCTGTCAAAAGTTTGAGTACACTTTGCGTGAAAGCAGACCCACCTGGCCCCAAAAAAAAAAAAAACACAGAAACTGGACATTTGAGGTGAGGAGTTTAACTCAGACTTGCGGTCCTAGGACTGAAAATGGATGCTCGATTTGTGATATTTCATCAAAAAATGCTTGAGTCTGATCTCTGATTTCTTTTTTCTTGTGCATGGTCATGTCAGATGTTTTCTGTCAAATGTGTTTCGCGTCGGTGTCTCACAGGTGTGGAAACAGTCCAGTGTCCACATGCTGTTTGTACCAAGAGTTGCTTCCAGCTGTTGTGAAACATCGCTGCGTATTTACATCCATGGATTCCCTTCCTCTGGGTTCCACGAGCAGAGGGATGATGCAGCTGTTTGTTCAGCCAGGCCGAGCAGTCATCTCTTAGAAACAGATACAGGATCAGGTGTTGAGGACTCCAAACGTGGCCTTAAGCGGGGTGAGTGTGTGAAGAGTTGAAGCAGCCAGTCAGGGACAAATAAACTGACTGGCTCAGTGGACAAAGGCCACTGGAAGGGAATATACATTTAGACTTACTAAATTTTAAGCATAAAACTTTTCTGTGACACATTTTATTTGCAATTCAGGGTGTAGTTTCATAGCCTGGTGCCCAGTGACTCCAGGAGAGGTTCCAGACTGCCGTGACCCTGATTAACTTCTTAATGATAATGGATGAATGGGTGGAAGTATTTAATAGTTCAGAAAAAAAGGATTTCAGGTATATTGATTTAAACTACATACCAAAACTTCACTAATGCACCAACAGGTATCAATTACAAGGGTTAAGGTTTGTCTTAGGGTTGTCAGAAGAGTAGAATGTGTGAAAGAAGCAAACAAAAGGTGAAGAAGGTGTAGAGGATTGTAGGCTTCAACACGTACAAATTTTGGGTATATCGATGAAGTGCCGCTGTCCTGGCATCCTCTGCCTCTGTGTAATACCTGTAAACCCAAGTTGATATACAGTTGCTGTCTGCATGTCGAAGTAAATACTTTAACCATATATCTGTACCCTGGTATTTGAGCTCCTGGTTTTCAAATTCCCAATATAATATTTGGTATACAAGAATACGATCAATGTCTGAGTCAAGAAGTCCCGCCACGGGACAAGACTGTTATTGAGCCCTCTCGTGTGCAACATTGTTTTACTGTCATTGAATTTTTCAGTTCTTTGCTTGGATGTGGAATATAAATTTTAAGTATAAGAGATGAGTGACAAATTTTGGAGACTGCCATTTGATTTTTCCCCTTGCTGCTAATTTCTCTTTTCATGTAAATAGTTTTAGATTATCACTACTTCAAACCTTCCCACCTGTTCTACTTGCTCTTGTTTCAAAGTTTTGCACCTTGTATATTGAGTCAGAGTAACCTTAAATGCTCCTTGGTTTAATGTTGGGGGGGGGTATTTATAAAATAAATCTAAAAATACTGCTCTGACTTTGTTGTTTGAGGATGTACATAAAGGAGACATTCGAGGTTATAGAAAGCCAAATGGAACTGTGGAGAATTATTAATCATGATACAATGGAGATGAATAACTATGGGGCATATAGACCATGGTGACTCTTGCAAGTCCACCATTTTTGAAAAGAGTGAATTGGTAGGAGGTGCCCCTGAGTGTGTCCCACCCTCTGGGTCTGTCCCTCAAGAGGTGGCACATCCACAAGGGGTGTCTGGTCTTACCCCAGTGCGTCACCGCTTCTGGAATGCTGTGTGACCGACTTATTTATAGATGGCAGTAGTTGAAATAGCCAGACTTGGGCTCTAATCAACATCAACATAAACTGGAGGCTTCCGAGAAGGTACAGATCCAGCCCCAACTTGGACTTTACCTGCGGTTTTGTACTGGAAAAGGAAGCTTTGTTTGCCACTTCATCTCAATTCATCAGCAGACTCAGGTCGGGCAGAACCGCTCACCTGTGCTCCTGGTCAAAACCTCTGAGATGTCTTTAGAAGACAGTGGTGCGAGGCTCAGGTAACTGCTTCACCGAAGGGTCTTGTGTTTATATGTACGCTGGTAATGTAATTAGCATGTCAGAAGGAGGCTGCGGAGGACAGTTGGTTTGGTGGGTGTCTGTGTTTTGACCTTTTTGAGTTGTCTGGGCTTATTTGAACAAATTAGGATGTCGGCTGGAATATCAACAGCTCTCTTGAGATCATGCAGAAAGATTTTTTTGGTGGGTGTGGATGAGCCGTCTACGTGTTTTCTTGGCCTGCTGTCAATTTCACAGACACCCCTGTTTCATCCATTTTAATGAGACCCGTCGACCAGACGTTGATGCTGTTGCCACACGCTCGCCTTACTCCGGTGATTTGACATGCTGACGGGGTTATAGGGATGCCATTTGGATGGTCTTGTTAGAACAGATGCGTGTTGGAGAAGTGGAGAATTTGACGCCATGTTGGCATTATCTGTAGAGTCATCGCAGTGTAAAAGAAGCAATGCTGGATCGTACCCAACACCTCGTGTCTCGTGGTGGAAAGAGACCATGTGCCAAGCTGCCATCGTCATGGGATGGGGGTGTGGGCCAATTGACTCAAGTGTTTGTGCTGCCATGTGGTGCAAAGGAGCGTAAACACTGCCTGTTTGTTTTCATGTGTTGAAACATGTGGTTGTGCCGAATGCCTTTCACCATACCTTAAAATTGTCAGAACTATTTTTAACCCCCTGGTCCACCCAGGCATGTTTGGGAATCATGTTTTGTTCCCTGTTTTGCTGCACAGCATTGAACCTGGTGGCTGTTTCAGTTTGGCCAAGCACTATTGGAGGGGGATCGTACTGTAAGCGGGAATTTTACCGACGTAAAACGGGTGGTTGAGGTCTTCCAACTTTAGTATTCATCACCATGGTTTCATTGTTTTACAGACTATGTTTAGTGGGAAGGAAGGTTCTCAAGATGGAGCAGCTGTTCACTGGACAAGCAGCAAAAGGGAAAGGCCAGAATTTGCTGAGAACATCTGTTTATAGATGTCAGAGGTCTGCTAGGGCTAACTTTGAAAACATTCCAACATTTGATGCTTTGAAATAATATGTTTGTTCTCCTGGATGGTTGATGACACTAATAAAAAAAAAAAGGTCAAGGATTTAAATGCTGCCAATCAGATGTGTCGAGGCGACCACTGGACGCGCTTTTATCGACCAACCCCCTGTCTGTTTTGACTGAAGTCTTCTCTAATTTTTACTTTGGCCAGGGTCACCCATGGTTTATTCATGTAAATGCCTCATTTGTTTTGACCTTCATGCTTGACATTTGGTCTTGGCAGATGTAGCAGTGGGAGTGGACATACAGCAGTGAAAAGGTGCGTTCGTGGCTATGAAATTAAATAAGCAAATCCCACAAAAAAAATCAAATGGCACAAAATAATTTGAGGGACTGGAAGACATTTGTTTTTCCTTCTAGAAATTAATTTGCCTGAAAAGTCCCATCTATAGCTGCCATCTGGAGGCCAACTGCCGCTAAACCTGTCATCGACAACTTGCGCCATTGCCGACTGTCGGAGACTTGGCCAACACCTTTAGACGCACATTTCACACTCATCATCATTTCTGGCCTCTGCTGGTTTAGTAATGTGTGTATGCACTGGCTCTAAGAAATGGAAAGCATCGTTGTTCGTGGTCACAGCAAACCACGGTCACATTCGGCCCTTGCGATGATGTTCTGACAACGCTACGAGAATTGGCCTCTACCAAAGACTCTGAGGTGTCATACTGACCCCCCCAGTCCTGCACATTTTCCTATGAGCCAAAGTTTTCAGCCAACAGGTTTAATTTAAAGCTTCTGCTGCTGTCAGTGTTGTTTTTACCAAGTGAGCTCAGTGTGGTCATGAGTGAATGAGAGCATAAGATGCTGTGCATCCAAAATCTGGGAAGCTCGGTGGGGAGAGCGATCTTTTCAACCCCCTTTTTGTTCAAGGTTGTTACTCTATGACGCTTTTTGGCGATGCTGCGCCATCCATCATTGCTTTGCTCTGATGTTAATTGCTTAGCACGGTGACGCCCAGGTTAACATTACACCTCCTTCAAGATCTGGGCACAGTGATAATTGGAAAAAAAACCCTCTTGTATGCAGCTGCAACCAGAGCCATCTGGTGATGGGTGGGGAGGTGGGGTCGGCTTGAACCTTTTCACACCCCTAACTTCCAGGACAGCTGCAAGCAAGAGGAGCAGGTCCTGCCCCAGCTGTGTCTAAATTTAGTGTTTGTTATCGGGTCTGATGCAGACTTCTGCTATGAATTGACATGAGCGAAAGGTGGAATGTTCTTGAACGTGTTTGTGTTTGTATTTGTGGCTATTCCACTATCCCCAAATGGAGGGGGTATGTCGGCTGTTGCCTGCGGGAGTGCTCAATCCGATCCCCAACGTTGCCCTAAGAAACACGCGTGTCCATTTTAGGCCCTCTACGGTGTCCGCATCTTTAGTGCTCCTGCCGTCTCTTTCGCTTTGTCTTCATCCAAGTTCCCAGTGGAGGTGTCAGCCCATTGCTTGATCATGAGCTTATTTCTCCTGAGGGGTTACAGGAATGTGACACAGAGACTCAAATGCCGAGGTGCCAACTTTTTTGCCATAGACACCAAGGTGTTTATGACATTGCCTGAGAAGAGACAGAGGCTTGGTTCACTTGCTCGTCTCCGGCTCACTCTCTCCACCAAATGCAGAAAAACATACAAATAGACCAGCAGGATATTTGGATATTTAGGTTTAAACCCCACAATGTGTTTCTTGTGTCAGTACTGCTGCACCACCTTTGGAGGCAATTGAGGTGAAAGAGCTTGGCAAAAAAACATACAGCAGGCTGTTTAGGATATTCTTGGTGTAGCACATATGAGGACATAATGGAAAATCTCTTTCCGCCACCTTTCCCCTCCAGCTGGGAGGTTATCGACTCTGGCCCAGAGAGCGGCGCAGGGGCCAACCAACTCATGGACTCCTGGATGAGTTGCAATCTCTTCCTGCAGGAAATGTCCTCCTTCAAACAGCAGAACCCTGGGAAGGTATGACTCGTGTCGAACTGCAGCTTGATGAATTTACACACCTTTCCAGAGATAGTTGCAGATGTAAAGGATGGGGTAAATCAGTGGATCTCATTGGAAATTGGCAGTAAAGGTCCTTCATAAATGCTGTGGGGGTAAAGCCCTTTAATATCACTCCTCCAGGCCTTCCAAACTGAGTGATGCGAGGAAGGCAAAGCCTCTCCATCCATCCATCAATTCATCTGTTATGAATAACTGCATGTCCAATTCAGCATTGCAGTGGCTTGCAATGGAAAGGCTATCTTCAAAAAATTTCTTGAAGCAGGGTTCTGCCTAGGAAGGACACCAGGTTGCTTCAAGCTTATCATTCACATATTACTGACAATTTAAAGTGAACATAGAACAAGGAAAGAACATGCAGCCATTGGACAGACCGAGCCACATTTGAACCCATTATTGAACCTGCAGCCCAGGAGCTGCGGCACCAGCTGTACCCACTGTGCCATTATACTCTGGCACTTTCTCAATTGTTAAACTTATCCTCTTATATATTTATAAGACCAAGCATACCTGTTATGTGGTGATCTACTGACATTCAGTTTATGGTCTAGGAAACAAGGAATGATGGGAAATTTACAGTAACTTGAGGGGTACACCTATGAAAAGTCTAATAAAAAAGTTGCATCATATTTTCTCCTGCTTTGTTTCAGTTTTGCCTGCTGGTCTGCAGCTTGTGCACATTTTTAGCTGTGCTGGGACGCTACATTCCAGGAGTTATAATTTCCTATATCATTGGTGAGTGTAGAATGTGTTATTAGCATGAACAGATGGATAAATTGTGTTCGTAGAGGAATTTAAATGAGTATTATATGCACCATTCGTGTATAAGCCATAATGGGGAGCAGTTGGTAAAGTAGCTTGAGATTAGCATTCAAATGTTTGTTAAATACGTGACTGTTTTACCCCCCTTCTTCCCCCAGTGTTGGGCATCTTTTTGTGGCCACTGCTGTCATCACATGAGTTTGGTCAGTGGCTTGAGCCAGTTCTGCAGAAACTGGACTTTGGGGTGGGAGATTTCCTTCAGAAGATCAGGGAGAACCATGGTACGGCTGGCCGGTTAAGAGGCTCTTAATAGCACATTCAGTTATTTGATCTCTGTCGATCCACTTCACTTCCACGTCACTTTTTATTTGTGGTGGGACTTTCAGAAAAGAGGATTCTGCAGAAGCGAGAGGAGCTGAGTGAGGCAGACGAGTCTGCACTTTTCCCCAAGGTTTGTTCAAGTCTTTATTCTAAGAGCTGCACTGATCTGCAACTCAGGTCCACAGGCTTTTAATTTGCTTACCAGCCACATGCATGTCCTCTGTGTGGATTATAACTGTGAGAGCTGACCTCTGTTCTCCTCTCCTGTCTCGGCTCAGCTGGACTCGACTATCTGCAAAGAACTTTCAGTCTCAGATACAGAGATCTCCGAGGTGACATGGACGGACAACGGCACCTTCAATCTTTCTGAGGGACACACTCCTCAGACGGAAAACTCCGAAGGTTAATTTCCCCCTCATAGAGTTTATGCTTTGTCATTCACAGCATTTTCACACACGCGCAAGCACTGGCTCCTCAGCCAACAGCACAACTGGGACCAGAAGTCTGTTCGTAATTTGTTTTTTTGTAAAGCTTAATTCATTTTTAACAGTCACAATAAAAACGGAAATAAACAGATGCCTCTCTGTTTAAAAAAAATCTCATATATCACCATGGTAAAGTAAAAAAAAACTTTTTTATTTACGACATTGCAGGCAAAAATTATTTTGCAAATAGTGAAAGGAAAAATAAGTTGTCTCCTCAAACTCTTGTTTTATTCTGATCGCTGACCGATTCACCCTGTAGGAATCGCCGCCAAAACTAAGACCACCACACACGAACTGTAAGACACTGTGGAAGGAAGTTTTATTTAGGCCATCACACATTTCTGTTCTTTCAACAAGTGGAGAAAATGCAATGAAAAATAAACACGTAAAATGTTTGAAAACTTTTTATAGCACAAGAAAGATTTGTGACGAGATCCATTTTATTAGAATGGTTACTGTATCGATGCCCAGTGCTCCTTGAAGTGAATAGACCATCTGGGTCTAAGTTGAGAGAAGCAGAGGGATGGAAGTTCAGACCACGGTGCTCTGGTTATGCTGACTGAGCTAATGTGTGTTTGACTCAGATTTGGACCGACGCAGCGATGTGGACGAGGTCTTCGCAGGCGGGCTGCCAGAGTTCCCATCTGTGGAAAATGGCACGGGGACCAACGGTGATGATGAAGATGACCTCAGCATTGGGCTCCCCACACCGCTGCCCCAGCCCAGTCGGAGTTGGGGTCCCTCGCAGACAGCGATGGAGATAGTCAACCGTATAGCGGGTGACATGATTGCAGCCGCTGTGACAGCAGCCATCCATGAGCGCCTCGAGGACTGCCCAGGACCCCCGCCGGACTCGGACAGCGAGGCTGAGGACTTTGAGCTGTTGGACCAATCGGAGCTGGAGCAGCTGGAGGGAGACCTGGAGCAGAGGGGCACGACCTCCGGGGCCCAGGCCACGCCCGGCCAGCCCCCTGGCTTCCTTTCCAACCTGCTCAGACGCCAGTGAAAGCAGGGCTTGGGCCACAGCATGGGGAGGGCTGGGGGGACTGTGGTGGGGGGCACCCAGACCTCCCAGGGAATGGCAAATATACTGTAAGGTGTTCCTTTATTTCTATCAATTAGAGTCAAATCATCCTGAGTTCAACGTCTGACTTCTATATCCGAGTAGTAGGAAGAGGCTGGTCGGACTTGACCATAACCGAGTGTCTTTCTGGGAGAGATCACGACTTCACCGCCTGCTGTCGTCGACCTGTCTGTCTGTTTATGCCTTGATCTAGCAGTAAGGGCTGTAAGGGCTGTGTGTCGTGTGCAGCAAGCATGACATTGGCATGTGTATGTGTGTCACATCTCGCTGGGAAAGCCTTTGAATCACTAAGGCAATTCCACCAGGCACACAAAAAGACCCAAAACCCAACAACAGGCTTCTGTTTGGACAAAATGACAATCAGTTACACGTTAATTGGACAACTTGTTGGGCACACGGCACCGCAGCGTTCGAAATTCACCCGAGCACAATTCTGGGTACAGAGAAGTGACGTTTTTCACTTCTCTGCGTGAAATAACAGAAATACGTGGCTTGCAGGTTCTCCTCCTGCAGCTAAGACGCGCTCCTCTCAACATCAGAACATTTCCATCGATAAAACCTCCCCAAGATGTTAAACATTTTACTTGCACCTTATTCATTTATGCAAGTTGTGCACTTTGGAATATCCTCACCAAATCAGATCTGTTTGTTCCCCCCATATAATTCAAAGAAGTACAGTATGTATACACAGAAATAACTTTTTTTTGAATGTATAGATGTCATTGGAATTGCTTAGTTTTTAGCTGTAGTGTTGTTTAATAATTACCTCTGTGAAGGAGATGCTTTTTACTGTAGTGTTTTGTTGAGCTGCTGTGCGGAAAAAATGTTTCAGCTGGAAATACTGTAGCATTGTACACTGCCTTGGGCTTTGTTTGTCTCATGATATATAGTTGTTTTCCCAAACACACACACACACACACACACACACACACACACACACACACACACACACACACACACACAGGGTGGTATCACCTCATACAACTTCAGGGTTCTGTTACATATGATACACAGGAGTCCAAAGAGCTGAAAATCTCATCTCTCATTGACACCAACATACTTCATAAATTCTCTAATTCCTGACATTTACCGAAGAGCCACTACCCTTCTTGTTGCTCACTTTATGCGTAAAATCACAAGAATTTCTCTTTGTATTTCTTGTGGTAGATTTAGAATAATCTTGTTTGCAATACACATAATAAGAAAAAGACTTTATGCCGATTGCACATTTCTTTCTGGCAACATCCATGAAGTTTTATAAAGACATTGAACCACATGACCTCACAGCCAGGTTTGGAAAAGAAAGGCAAGAAAGATGGGAGTTTTCCAGCTCGTTTGAGTTTAGGTCCCGCTTCGGTTGCTGCTTCGAGTGTCAGGGCCCATTTAGTCACCGAGGTCGCAGGGGTCTGCAGATAGATGGACATCTCATGTCCTCATGAAAACTGCAATAGGAAGCTTTATTAAAGGGGAACCCGGTAGGTGCAAATGTTTGCTGAGTTCCCTTTAACCGCTTGTGGGAGAGCTTGGATGCACATGGTGGGGAATCCACTTAAGGTGCCAAATACATTTTGAACAGGTAAAATGCAAGTCCTGTTTGAGAACAGCAGGTCGTGTGTTCAAGTCCCTGAATGGAATAGAATGTAAACAGCTGCTTTAGGTTTAAGCCAGTGGAGAGGAAGAAGAAATGAAGTGAACTGCTGTATTGCAATGTTTGTTACGCACACTCGTGTCATTGTTCCAAACTGTGGCAAATCATATAACCTAATGTTGAAATGCCATAGAACTTTATTAATAATCTGATATAATGGGTTTTGAATATATGAGCTTATTCTAATCAAGAATCAATAATTTTCTGTACACTATATTATAGTGTTATTTACACTATATATTATAGTGTTTTTTTATGTTGATGCTTCTATTTTCTGGCCTAGTCCATGTGTTTTTTTTTTCTTCTTTTTTTTAAATTTCTAATTGTTTGAAGTAAAGAATCAGACCATATTGTGATATTTGTGCATTTCAATACCATTTGTGCAAATGTGTGTGAAATGAACCAACAAAAGTTTTGCACGTCCACATCGGTGAATTGAATGGGATCTGCTGCTTCCGTCCATCCATGTCGACATTTTCTTGGGAAGCAGCGTGTTTCGATATCAGGCATTTCCTCTTCATTTTAGACGACATTGTTATTTTATCTTACATATCAGAAATGGGTTTTATTTCGTTAGTGCTGTTACGCCTTACAAAGAGAATATGGCATCTTTTCTATAAAATTGATTGTTTCAGAGACACAATACAATATTTTACAATATATTGGCCAATTTATTTTTTTTCCAGTATGTTTCTAATTTTGTTATATGTCATCCTCACATGTAGCTGTTTTGCCATTTGGTAAAAGAATGTACTGTACCTCCTGTGATTTTAAAATTGTGATATCTACACTTGAGAAAGCATCTTCCTCATCTGGGAGAGTTTATTGTATTGTGAGTCTTGAAATGCACAAAAAATGTAGTTGTGTGTAATTTACTTGAAGGAAACCATTAAAGAATCAGTATACAGAAGCTTCTCCTCGCCTTCTCATTGCAGCGGTTGTGTGTGAAAAAGAACTGAACAGGATGTGGGGTGGGCGAGAAACGCAAACCGAATGAACTTCTCCAGAAGTTATTATAGAAAATATGTCAATTTTGTGGCTGTCAGCTAGAAATAAATGTTGAGCAACAACAGTCTGCAGCCAAAGGCTCTAAACATTGACAAAACATACATACAGAAATCTACTGACTCCGTTGTGTTTAAAATCATCCAGTTTTTACCCTGGTGGAATTTTGAGGATGCTCATGGCATTTTGTTTCTAGAGGACCATGAATGCACAGTGATAATGTTAGCTGATCTTTTCAGATTCTGGACTGGGCTGGACTGGACATTTTAACTTCATGGCCCTAGAATGAAAATATCCCAGGAGAGGGCCAAAACAATAAACTGATTTTAAGACATTTGAAATTATTAACACAAAAGTCCTCTGATGTACAGTACAGTGGACATACGATAGTGTAAGCTACCATAGTACTGAAGAAAAAACAAGCCTGAGACTTAAATGCGAAATCTAAAAATATCTGAAGTGTGGCAATCCATATCAAAAAAGGAACTGCATTTTGAGGAAGAGCTAAAAGACTGATTTGAAACACTGACAGCTCCATGTGAATGCTACAACATTTAAGGTTATGTTCATTTCTGTCTTTCATCTGCAAGCGTTATCTTTTTGGCCTTCTGTGGATTAGACGTGGAACAGATTTTTACTGCAAAACAGGTGAATTATGCAGTGATTTCTATTTAATATTTATAATAAAGATACTGTTGAGATATTTATTACACAGACGGTGGGGTCCGGCAAGGATGGTATTGTATATAACTTTTTGCAGAAATTGACATATAAAGTAGGATAAAAATAAATCTTTTGCTGTACTGAGTTTGCTGTAATCTAATTTTAAAGTGTGAATTGTTTTGACTTTGTCACTATTTTGTCTTTGCATTGAGCCCTGCAATGTATTATCACCCCCACCCCCCTTTCAGCCAGTTTTGCTCAGTTATTGTTTATTTTAATTATTAACGGACTTTGCAGTTTACTTCTGCAATTTTTTGGAGTTAATTTCTCAGTTAATTTTAGTTAATTTTAGCAAAATTACTATTTCATGCAGTGTAATGGACACATTAAGATGACAATGTAGGTTTGATGAAAATGCACTTTGCAGAGTTTTTCATCCCATTATTTACTTAAACTTGATAATAAAATCCCTCCCTCTGTGTTTCTTTGTAACTCCATTTATGCAATTGCTAGTCATTTTTGATCCCTCCCAATACCTGACAGGTTGTTGCGTTGCTAAACTGCAGTTTTCATTACAAAATTCATTACAGAAACGTGCAATGCATCATCACAGTGAAAAATGACAAAAGTTACTGAAAAAGATTTTTAAAAACTGTTTAAAAATGCTGAAAGATGCAAAATTATTCATATTTATGTTAGCAATGAACAAACTGTGATCAGAAATTCTTCCCCGCTTTGAGTATGTTAAATGCAAATGCTGTTTTCTTATCCATTTGCGGTACTAAACAGAGGGGCTGGAAAACATTTTATTTTGTAAAAATAAAACATGACTGAGCTGCTGAAAATGTAATGTGTTAAGACGTTTTAGGCTAAAAATCACTAACTCAAAAGTCACCAAACATTAAGTAAACAGCTTGAAATGCATATTTGTGAAAACAAAATGCTTTTTGTGTTTCAGCAAACGTGAGCGTTTTGAAAGCAATCGAAGAAAGACAGTAAGATGGCCGCTTTCCATCTTTCCCTGGCTTTCATATTTCACTTCCTTGTCCACTCCTGCTACAGCTATGGCCTGGAAGGATGCGTCAGGAACTACTACAATGAGTCCGAAGTCTGGTGCTACCACAGAAACATCAGAAACATATCAAGTGTCGTAACCAAATTTCCATGGAACGTCACGGCCATCAACCTCTCCAGGAACAAAATCCAGATCCTTCCTCATGACATTTTCAGCAACCTAAAGAGTCTGCAGAAGCTCATGTTAGACCGCAACAACATTTCTACCCTCAGAAATGCTCAGTTCAGAGGGCTTGGACAGCTCACGTATCTTAACCTTTCCTGCAACTATCTTACAGAGATTATGCCAGAGGCATTTAAAGGCCTATCGCAGCTGAAAGACCTCGCTTTGCATAAAAATCAGCTTTATGAGATTCAACCTGAATTTTTCAAATTCCTCCCTCAAATCAAAAATGTCCAACTGTCACTAAATAAACTGCAGTATCTAAATGGAAGTCTTTACAACAGTAGCACGCTGTCTAAGCTAGACCTCTCCTTTAACAAGATCTCCTGGCTAAATCTTAGTGGCTTTCCTTCCTTAACTTCACTTGACCTTTCGTTCAATCCTATTCTTCACCTGGTCTCATGGACCACAGTGGGTTATCCTCTTCTCAGAAAGCTTTCAGTTCTTCAGGTTACACCAGAGATTCTGGGTGGTCTTTCATCCCTGTCAAAACGTGCCCTCCGCCAAGTGTCGTTCTCTGTCAGTCTACAAAGTCCAAACCTCACGGTGTGCAGCATTCTTCAGGGGATGTCAAACCTTATAGAGGTGGATGTTCATCTGGACAAATCTGAATTTAAGGGAAACTCCACAGTCCTCATGGGGTGTCCTAAGATGAGGATCCTTTACCTCAGAAATGCTTCCTTCAATGATCTAAGTAAATCTCAGCTGTTGCAGGATGAGAACCAGGTAACTGAACTCAGTCTGGTTGACTGTGGTTTGCAGCATGTCTCAGAAAAAACATTTCATGGTCTCAGAAAACTCCATAGTTTAACCTTGCAAAGCAACAAAGACTTAGAAATTGATGCTCATTCTTTCTCAGGTCTCCTAAGGCTGAAGTCCCTTACTGTGTACAATAGTGGAGTCAACAAACCCAACAGAGACTGGTTCCGGGACCTTCAAGGGCTGATGTTTTTGTCCTTAGCTAAGAACAGGATGACAGAACTCGTTCCTCAAGGTTTTAGCTCACTGCACAAGCTCCAGCAGCTGTCGCTATATTCCAATGCCTTGAAGGTCCTAACCAAAGACCATTTCTGTAACCTCACCTCGCTTCAGCAGTTGAACCTCAACCTCAACATCATCAATTACATTGAAAATGGAGCTTTTGATGACTTGATAAACCTCACGGACATAGACCTGGGAGGAAACCGCATCTACACTTTGAACCCACACATACTGCAAGGCTTAACAAACCTGAAAATCTTGAAACTGTACAACAATCACCTTCATTTTGAGGACTGGGAATCCCCATTTACCAGTCTAAGTTCTCTGGAGATGATTGATTTAAGATACCAGGGCCCACTTACAACAGGGTTGGGAAATTTAGGAGCAAATTTTTTTAAGGGAGTGGAATCTTTAAAATGTCTCTTGATCGGATATACAATCTTAACCACCTTCCACCCAAATGTCTTTGCCCCACTTGTCAACTTAAGGACATTATACTTAGGTAGCATTTCAATGAGTAATACAAACCTGACCTTTCTCCTCCGCAACCTCGTTTCACTGATAAATTTGTCATTGACCAAAGTTGACCTTGATTCACTGCCTTCCAGTCTCCTGCCTCCTGGGAACACCTTAAAGTATCTGAAGGTGCAGTACAACCACTTCCACGTTTTGGATGAATACCTGCAGAAAAACCTGCCTATGCTCCGGTACCTCGATGTCAATGGCAATCCTTTGTCCTGTAACTGCCAAAATGCCTGGTTCAAAAATTGGTCCCTCCACAACATGGATGTGCAGGTTGCTTTTGTCTATGACCTCCATTGTGACAATGAGCTGTCATCACCCCACCTGTGGGAGTTTGATGATAAAGCATGCAGCTATGATCCGATCTCTTTTATCCTTTTCCTGTCCACTGCACTTCTTGACACTATTTTCCTGCTGCTGGGCCTCGTCTGGTACAAATTTCGGTCTTTGATCCGCTACCTGATGTTACTCCTTCGGTCCCGTCTCTTGGGAAAGAGGCGAATGGCTCAGAGGGCCTACACCTATGATGCGTTTATCTCCTATAGTTCCAAGGACAATGCCTGGGTGATGCAAGAGCTGGTGCCCCATTTGGAGAGTCCACAACAGGGGGGCTTCCGACTGTGCCTGCATCATCGGGACTTCCAACCAGGGACAGCCATTATGGAGAACATCGAGATGGCCATCTACAGCTCGAGACACACTCTGTGTGTGGTCAGCTACGACTTCCTGCGTAGCGAGTGGTGTGCCCTAGAGTTTCAGCTAGCCAGCCTGCGATTACTGTGCGACCAAAGTGACGTGCTGCTTCTGGTCTTCCTGGAGGAGATCCCCAACCACCGCCTGTCTGCCTACACACGCCTGCGCAAGATGGTGCATCGTAATACTTACCTGCTGTGGCCTGAGAACCCCTTAGAGAGGGAAGCCTTCTGGGTTCGCCTCAAGAATGCCCTGAGATCAGGGGTGGCAGATAGAGAAGACCAAGATTTTGAGAATCTTCTGGGCTGAGGTGACATATGTAAAGACAGTTTCAGTGGTGGCTATCAAACCTAATCAGTTAGATGGGTTTTTATCAAAGTTGCTTATCAGTTAAGGTGTGAAGGTGGTGTGAGCTGGTAAGAATCTGAGCCCAGGTAGAGGGTACAGCAGAAGATGATCTACAATGACCACCCTTTCAAAGCCTGCTTAGTGATGACCAGATGCCATTGAACAGTCAATGTGCATATTGTAAGTAAGGAGGGACTAGAAGGACTCCTTGTAGATCCCATTTTGTATTTTTTGTTTTCTTTTCTAATAAAACTCTGTGGTGTGGAAAACCTGCTGTCCTTGACTCTGCCCCCCCCCCCCCATGCATCATAACTGCATGACCACTTTTCTCCAACATTAACCACATGGGTGTGGCTACAATACTACTGCAAATAATATGAAAAATGTGGTCATCTAATGTCTTTTTCAATAAAGTGCTTTCCAGTTAAAACACGGAGACACATACATACAATAATACATACATACAAATATAATATAGCAGTACTAATAGGAAAATTATTAATATTTGTTTAGCAAGTAGGTGGCGACATATTACACCCGATACAATACTTCAGATATCATGAAATGGTTTAAAACACTATTTAAAACTACTTCGGAGGAAAAAAAATTAAGGTGAGATCTCATGTTGCAAAGAAATCGAGGTGCAGAATATCCAGATAGTACGATTTTATTTTGGTAAATAAAAAAGTGTGGAATATTTACAACGTTTTTCTTTGTCATCCCCAGCGATAGGTGGCAGACATTCGCTACCGAGCGTATAAACGCGCCCTGGGGTCAAAGGTAAACCGGAAGCTCAGCAGCGGCAACGTCAACCGCTGATCCCGAATCGGTTTGATTGTTTAGTAAGACTCGGGGTGGAGTTGGTCTTGGAAGGTTTGACTGATCCTAGATCGGTTCTGACTCAGTCAGACGCGTACAAGGCCTCAGCGCGTGTTGCCTGAGCGGAGTTAAAGCACGGGCGATTTTAGTGCACGTCGGAGGGCTTCAGCTTTGTGAGTAATTTTTCATTTAGCAGTCGTGAATGACAATAAATAAACGTGGGGAGAAACACTTAATTATCGATTTAGTTTTAGTGAAACCTTATTAATTTAATTTGTGCTATGTTTACCCCTTGGAAAGTCTGTTGCGTTTTGTATGCGTTTAGGCTGGAAAAGCTACGACTAAGTTTTATTCTGCCCAAGTTGGCTTTTTTATGCTTTTTTGTTAAGCTTTTTGTGTCGAAACAAACATTCGTCTTATTAAAAATGTCGTATACATATAAGTAATATCTCTTGCAGGGCATTGCAAACCTGCTGTATTTTTACCAAGCTAGAAAATGTATATCAAATATATGTACAGTTATTAACCTGAAGTTGTCATTAAGTACAGTTGAAGGACACCAGTTTATTTATTCAGAATCATATATATTTGTAGAGTAAGCACAATACTTTTTACATGTTTAAGTAGACCAAACACTTATTGTGGCCTTGTCATCCTTCATGAGCAGAATTACAAAATCATTTTCAGTTCAATAGTTGTAGGGTTAATGTTGAATTATTTTAGGTTATTATTATTATTTATCATTATTGTTGTTGTTATTTATAAGAATAATAATAATAATAATTATTATTATTATTGTCTTGATCTTTGTATCTGATTCTTGTCCAACCTGACTTGTATTACATTATATTCCTTTATAATAATTTACTCATTTTTTACAGCAAGGTATTACAGGACAATGGATTCTTATGTTATGAATGGCTACATATTGGCTACATATCTTTTTTTTTTTTTTTAAAATTGCCTGCGGGGGGGGGGGGGGGGATGTGACTTGATCCTACCAGTTTGTTTTTAACACTCAGAGGCATTAAAATGCATCCAAACAAAAGAGTTTTTCTTTGTCTTATGTCAGCACCTCTCCACAATGTAGAGATCATGTCTGGGTTTTGTCAGATGAACTGGGCAGTGTTTCTAAATCAAGGTGTAAAGCATTACCAAGGAGTTTGTTCTTAAAAATCTTTTCCTTTGCTCTCTCCAGAGAGATGTCCTCCTATACCTGCATCAGCTGCCGGGTGGCCTTTGCCGATGGCGAGGTTCAGCGGGCACACTACAAGACTGACTGGCACCGCTACAATCTGAAGCGGAAGGTGGCGGATATGCCACCTGTGACAGCCGAGAACTTCCAGGAGAGGGTGCTGGCGCAGCGGGCAGCAGTTGAGGAACAGGCACAGGGTGGAGGGGTAATGGTTTGCACCACCTGCGCCAAGAAGTTCTCCAGCGCCAATGCCTACCAGAACCACCTGCAGTCCCACAAGCACCAGGAGGCAGAGAAGCGGGCACTGTTAGCCGCCCAGAAGAAGGTGGAGAAGATGAACGAGAAAAATCTGGAGAAGGGCCTGGATGAGGAGCCCATGGACAACAATGCCCGCAACGAGGCTCTTCAGCAGGCCCTACGGGAGCAGCAAAAGACTTCTTCAGCCAAGGTGGCCAGGCCCCCAGGCCAGAGCAGGCTGAAACCTGAGAAACCCCCACGTCTGCAGTGGTTTGAGGAGCAGGCCAGAAAGATAAAGGAAGAAGAGGAGGAGGAGGAAGAGACAGCTGCAGATGAAGGTTGGTTACAGGACTATCTCTGTCTCTCACACATATACACACACGCTATGGATAATACCAGTCCACCTGAAACCCATGCCTTTGGGCTGGAGGAGGAAAATAATGCATTTGAATGAAACCCACGAGAATGTGAATGTGCAAACTACACAGCCTGAGTGGAAATTAATGAATTTGAATGAAACCCACGAGAATGTGAATGTTCAACCTGCACAGCCTGAGCTGGGGTTGATCCTCTCACAGCCTAAGAGCTTCAAGGTGCTACAGCTATGCACCATGCTGCTGTGTCACCCCTAGTGTAACAACACTCCCACTATAACCCTTTCTTATAGTTTTCACTTTTTTCTTAAATGAAAATTATTTTCTAGGTTTCTCCTTTATAACAGTGGCATTGAGATTGTCTACTTTTTTTAAAAATAAGTTTTATAGTAGCTGAATTTTCCCATTTTTGGATGATTTAAATAGCTTTATAGCGTGTGGGTGAAACTGAAATGCACCAAATTACTTGTTCTTGATAGTTTATAAGTGAAGTTTTTGTGACCATTTGCAGAAGAATGGGAGGATATGGATGAAGAAGACATGGAGGATGACGATGTCGAAGATGAGGAGGATGCAGTGGAACAAGCTGAGTTTGCTGATGGGCACCCAGGGGCCAAAGCATCAAGTGAGGTGCCCTCAGGTGCCATCCTTGTCACGGACTGCCTGTTCTGCACACACCACTCCCGTTCCCTCCTCAGAAATGTGGCCCACATGACCAAGGTCCATAGCTTCTTCCTGCCTGACGTGGAGTATCTGGTGGACCTTAAGGGGCTTATTCAATATCTGGGTGAGTGCTGATTTATGGCTGTTCAGTTGTGTGTGGACACACAGTTCCAGGCTGTTTTGCCAAACTTCGTCACTGTCTCCATGTATTTCTCTACTGTTGCGTAAACCTTGGACTCATAAAAAATGCACATGGAATGGGATGGGCAGCAGGTGGTGTGCTGGTTAGAACTGTTATTTTATGGTTACAGGGCTCAGGTTCAACACCTGCTCCTACTTTATTGCCCTTGATCAAGGTTCTTACCTTGAATTGATACTGTAAAAATTACCCTGCTATATGAAAAGGGTTAATTATTGAAAACAGTAGCTAAACATGTAAGCTCTTTTGGAGGAAAACCTTAAATGAAAATGTAATGAAGTGTGAATATCATTTATACCTTCGGGAAGATTTTACTTCGTACACAGATTTAATATATTGTTTGTTACACTGAAATTATGATGACTGAAGATGACAAAAGGGTGCGTGTGAAAGTGTACGCATTCTCAATACAATATTGGCAGCGTTTGGGTGTCTTTGTTCAGAAAAGAATAATCCGATCCTTGGAAGTGTGAGACTGTGTGCGTGGATTTTAACACAACAGCCTCTGCGTTCAGAGAGTAGTGTTTGTGGTGTTAAGAAGACACCAAAGACCAGAATGAAGCCAAGTGTTCTTTATGATGACAAGGTTTTAGAGTCTGTGGGAGTGGCTCTCAGCTCTGTCTGTAAGCAAAGTGCCTTAGCTGCTTTCCTCTGGATTTCATTTTGTTTTTTTTGTTTTTTTTATTTTTTTAAGTATTTTGCAGGAGGCCCTAACATTGTTTTTCATGCTGCTGGAAGCACAGGGGCAGTAAAACAGCTCTATTTGGAATTGTTACTTAGGGTTTTTCATTAAAATTAATTGAAGGACCATTGAGGTTAATGAAATTCACTGAAATCCAGATGCTTTTTTTCCTTTTTTTTAACCTTATTTGACTGTGTGTTGACCTAACAATTATCATAAAAACAAAATGCGATTGTGCCATCAAATGGTGATGAGTCATTGGACTGGGCTGGAGGAGGAAGCATTAAGATAGCGTGATACCTGGAATTTTTGTTAATCTGTGTTTTATCCTCCCTTCTCTCTGATTCATTCCCAGAAGCCATGATACAGCAATGTTCATCACATTTTGCTTAATTAAATTTTAATTCCCAATTAATGTAAAATAATATCATCATAGAAATCCATTGTGACCCAGCTCTTCCAGTTCTGTTTTTTTATGGATATATTTGTGAGAGACATGAATATCAAAGGTAGTACCCCTGGTTCCTCACAGCCCCTGGGTTGATAGTTTGCATGTGGGTTGAAATCCAGCTCAATCTATCTGAGTTTTGCATGCTTTTCTTGTGTACTTGTGGGTTTTTTTCTCAGGTGCTTTAGTTTCCTCCCACAGTGGTTTGTCTCTGGTGAGTTGGTGACCCTAAATATCCACTTTTGTCTGTCTCTCTCACTCACTCACTCACTCACACACACACACACACACACACACACACACACACACACACACACACACACACACAGGTATCCTGTTCAGGGTGTAGCCTGCCTCGTGTTCTACCCTTCTGGGATAGGTTCCAGACTCCTGTCACCCAAACCTGGAGAACTGGTTTTGCATGACTGCTGGATAAATGTCCAAAGTATATGGTGGCTGAAGCACAGAGATGTGGGTTTCTGAGAGGTCTGCCTTGTGTGTTCCTGTGACTTCAGGAGAGAAGGTGGGTGTGGGCAACGTTTGCCTCTGGTGCAATGAGAAAGGAAAGTCCTTCTACTCCACGGAAGCGGTGCAAGCCCACATGGTTGACAAGAGCCACTGCAAACTCTTCACAGATGGGGATGCAGCCTTGGAGTTCGCAGATTTCTATGACTTCAGGTAACGGTCTTCTCTCACATCAATTTTTGTTTCGTGCACAGTTATATTGGAATCACACTGGTATTGGCGGATATTTGTTTAAATTGATTTAATTGGCATTGGACCAATGCTTACATCTGTTCCATAATTCAAATCGATGTTTAATGCCATCATTGTATTCCAAATGAGCAGAACATTTTAGTGAGGATGAGCTGTGTTGGAAAAATGTCTGCAGTGAGGAGGTTTTTCAAAGTAAGCGAAAGTGGTATAAAGTACGCCATGCGTAAAACTTACTCAACTAGCATCTTGTGCGGAGGGACCAAAGTATGAAATTTTAATACCATGAACTTAATTACACACCCGAAGACACACCACCCTAACAAATATACAGACTTCCTCAAGGCAAAAGAGGAGAATCGTACACCACTCTGCCCGAAACCAAAAATTGCAGCCACTCAGCCGTTTGATCAGTTCCTTGAAGAAAAAAAAATCAAAAAAATTTGAGAAAAACAGTCCAAACGCTAAACAATTATTTAAGAAAAACCTCCCTTTGTGCCGAAAAATAGAATGAGACACTTCCGGAAGATAAGTTACTGTTATTAAGTGGTGTTATTTCTTTGTCATAGAACTGTTCTACACTTTTTTTGGTTTTCATTATTTCAATTGTTAGGCTTTTTTCCATCAAAAAGAGAGAGAAAAGTGTTATGTAGCATTTAAGGCTACGGCTTGCAAAACCATTCCCTGTTTTAAGGATCGTGCAGCCAAATGTGTATCAGGAGATGCTGTTGGTTTTAATGACTGTACAAAGTCTGTACAATTAATATTTTACCCAAATATTATATTATAGTTATATTTGTCTAATTCTCATTTAAGCAGATCTAATCCCATTTTTCTCAATTTTATGAATGTGTGTATTAGCATCAGAATTGGCTGGAAGGTAGAAATTGATATTGGCATCAGCACAGAATTCATGTATCAGTGCATTATTATTTTTAATTATGTAGCTGACACTTTTATCCAAGGTGGTTTACAGTGAGGTTTTTATACCAAGCTGCTTACTTAAGGTTTTATCAGTTTATGCAGCTGGGGTATTTTTTTATTTATTTATTTTTTTTACTGGAGGAATTCTGGGTAAGTATCTTGACCAAAAGAACTACGGCAAAAGAGGGAATTTGAACCCAGGCCCTTGTAGTGCAGCGCAGCTTTAAACACTACACCACCTGCTGACCCCTGTTTACTCAGATGCTGACTTTTTTAACAGTTGTGCACGTTTAATTTTGAGCATGGAAACTCTCGTTCAAAGGCGGTTTGTATTCGAGGAAATGGTTGATACTGACAAAATTTCTGCAGCACCGATTACGCATCATTTACGAAAAGTTGAAAGAAAAACTTGATTAGCGCGATTTTTCTTCTCTACACAAATGTGTGCACTTGTAATTTTCGGTCTTTTCATTAGGAATGTGCGATTGTGGTGCGAAACCCTGGAAGTGTGAGCGAGCCAGTTTTAACGCCACACAGCCCACACAAACACGTGTTTTTTGTGAGCAGTTCTCGCGTCTGGAGGAGTTGTTTCTATCTCTCAGCATTTTATTTGTGAGCAACATTTTTATTGTTTAAATACAGCCTCTAAGAATGTATTAATCATATAATGCCAGGTCCACTGGGACTGTAAAACAGCACAATTCTGATTTTATATGTAGGAGGTTTTCTTGTTAAAAATCACCATTCAAGATAATATGATTAGCTAAAATCCAAGGGCATTTTGTTGTATATATATATATATATATATATATATATATTTTCACACACAAACACATACATTATATCTTACATCTGAACTGAGATTGTACCTACACAAGGTAACTGATGAAGTTGTGCTAAAGCCATTGTTTCTTTTAGTGCTGGAGATGTGACCTGCACTGTTCTGTTGGTTGGTATTTTCAGGAGCAGCTACCCAGACCATAAAGATGGCGAGGATGCAGAAATGCAAGATCAGGACATGCCCGGTCCAAAGAACATGGAGTATGATGAAGAAACAATGGAGCTCACTTTGCCCTCAGGTGTGTGTGCTGAAAATTGACATAATGTGACTCCACCTGGCTCTCCTCCAGGCTCATTATACCCTGTCAGCCCCCCGCCCCACTCCCATCACAAGTTGTTACCCCTGGCAGTAGGAGGCATTAAACCAACACTTGGATTACCCTGTAACACCAGCTGTGTCTACAGGGTCCAAACCAGCTGTCAGACCTGCCTTCATATGTTCACACGCTATTCCCATGATTTTGTGCAGAGCTGATCCCATTTACACGAGCAGTCATTCTTGGCTTCATCGCATGCTGCAACATATTGGTGCTTCCACACGGTCACACCTCATCTGTCAAACACTTTTAGTTCACTTCCCCCTCCCTTAATTCCTCAAGGTTGATTTTGTCACAGTACTACAGTGCTTCCCACCCTCAGGGGTGACACCGTGATGCTAACTACTGTCTGCCACTTGTTTTGCAGGCGCGAAGATCGGTCACCGCTCCCTGATGCGCTACTACAAGCAGCGGTTCGGTGCCCCACGGACCGTAGCTGTGGCTCATAACCGGAACATGGTGGGTCGGGTTCTGCGGCAGTACCGAGCGCTGGGTTGGACCGGAGATGTTGGTGAGAGATCCCGCCCTTCACATTCCTGTCTCACGCCAGGTCGAAGTTGTCACATGAAAGCAGGACACAGTACACTGGCTTTGCAGGGAACAAGCTGCAAAATAACTTGATTTATTTGTTTACTTGTATGCTAATTTCAAGAAGAAAGCGTTTTTTAATTTCAAGGTTAGATGAGCCTGCGTTTGTGGCACATTATCACTGCTTTTTGAATTTTCACTTCAACAGTCATAATCAATCCTTGTAAATAGCTGTGTAGCACCTGTGGAAGAACTCACAGAACAAAGCGTCTTTAGCGCAGCTGAGTAAAGGCGATGGAATTCAACACATTTGTTTTAGCAAAAGTGCCGGTAAAATTTATTTTGATTGTTCCAATGATGAATCCATTTGTTTCTTGATGAAAGAAGTGACTTAATCATGCATGTGTTGAGGTGCATTCAATTTACTGTGCAAAATTTGTAGCCCACGGTGACACCCACAGAGCCAGACAACTGAAAGGGATTTTGTTTTCGCGTGTTTATTCAGGAAATGTTAAAAACATGTCTCAAAATGTTGTCCTCTATCCCCGCCCACAACCCACCCCCTCTAGGCAAAGATGCCTCAGTCCGGCAGCTCAAGGACATGCAGTACGTGCAGAGGATGAAGTCCAAGTGGATGATGAAGATGGGGATCCAACACAATGCCACCAAACAGATGCACTTCAGAGCACAGGTCATGTTTTGACCGGAACAACGGCTTTGCAGCTCTGTTGGATGTCATCTCTGCACCTGGCTGTGTCAATACTCCCCCCCCCCCCCCCACATGCTCTGTACAGCCCTCTGCTATCATCCCTCCCTCTCAAGAATCCTGTGATGTTGCTGAATCTAAAGAATGACCTTAATAACCAGGGATGCTGGATTTATAACTTTATGTACCGTTTAAATTTATCACATCTTTAGGAAGGCTGCATCCTGTAAAGTTTATTATCTTCAAAATTTGTAATAAATTGTCATGAAGGACATGAAGGAAAATCATCCACTTTCAGTAAGTTAAAAATATTGTTTGGGTTTTTTTTTCTTGAAACAATGTGTGGATCAGTTCATCTAACCTTGTCAAACAAGTGTATCTAAATATGCAACACATTGAGAAAGATTGTAATTGTATATGGTGTAACCAATCACAGATGGACAAGACATAACAACATAGACCTGACAGAATGGCACTTCACAAGTACAGTTGTACATAAGTACACTGTATGGCCAAAAGTGTGTGGACACCTGAGTATCACCCTCATATGTGCTTATTGAACCTCCCATTCCAAACCCATGGGCATTCATATGGAGTTGTTCCCCCCTTTGTTACTATAACAGCTTCCATCTTCTGGGAAAGCTTTGCACCGCATTTTGGGAATTTGTCCCCATTTGGCCACAAGGACATCGGTGAGGTCGGACACTGATGTTGGGTCGAGAAGGCCTGGTTTGCAGTCAACGTTCCGATTCATCTCAAAGGTTTTCAGTTGGGTTGAAGTCAGGGCTCTGTGCAGCCACTCAATTTCTTCCACACTAATCCAGGAAAAATGTGTGCTTATGGAGCTTGCTTTATGCATGGTACAGGCATGCTGGAGCAGGAAAGGAGCTGCTTCTTCCCCCACCTGTGGCTACAAAACTTGAAGCACACAGTTGTCTAGAATGTGTTTGTATGCTGTGTGGGTGTGGCTGAAACAGCTCAGATCAGGAATTAGAAGGAGAATCCACATATTTTTGGCCGTATCGTGTGTCTGTGCGCGCACATGTGCTATGTTCCAGCCAAAATATCTTGCTGGTTCTATCAGTTTATTAACACATTGAGAAAGATTGTCATTGTACTAATTAAAGTGAACCAAAGTTAGAACTGGCATGCATACATGGGCTTTAAGCTTTGGGAATAAATACAGCAGCCCCCACTGCTGGTTCCCTCAGTGCACCAGCTTCACTCCTCCACTGTATCCACTCCTGCAATATTGAGATTTTATTCCAAGTCATGGTGTGTTGTGAAGTAGTGTACTGACACCAGACAGTGGTGGTGCCTCGGAACTCTTGATGTTGGTTCAAGTCCTGCTCAGTTTGTGTAGTTTGTATTTTCTCCTTGTGTTTGTGGGGGTTTTCTCCCACAACCCAAAGAGGTGTCTTTCAGGATGAACTTGTGTGTGTGTGTGCGTGTGTGTGTGTGAGAGTAAGTATGATCACTGTGGTCAACTGATATCCTGTCCAGCTTTTTCCCTGCCTCGTAGTCTCTGCTTTCAGAATAGGCTCTGGCCCCAGTGACCCTGCACTGAACAAATGCTTATTCATAATGGACATTTGTTCTGCATTTGAAACATCGCACTGCCCTCTCCTTGTCCCTGTTCAACGTGTCACAGCCCCAGGAGGAACTTCGACAACCAGTCAGGACAGACAGCCATGTCCCAGGGAGGTCAGCTGTTAGCACAGCTGCACAGTAGCTGCTCCCTGATCCGTTGTCTCCAGGTGAGCTCAAGAGGCAGGAGCACTGAATTTCGGCGCCCGTCAGGCCAGATTCATAATAGCTCCGTCAGAGGGATCGGTGAGTGTGGAGAACATCCTTTCTCATACTGTGGTTCTCTTTATGTGGAAAGAATGCACTCAATTTAGCCCTGCGGAGGAACACTGAGGTTAGTAATGGCCAAATAATGAGGTAATAATAGATGTGCGGATGTGCTAGTTTTAGGAGTAATACAGCCACACCACACCTTTTGTAATGTCTCGATAAATGACTTATTTCTATGGCTTATGCCACCAGTAATAGTTCATCTGAGGCAGATATATCTGTGTTAATGATCTGAGAAATTGTGGAGCCAATTGCACACACTAAAAACTTTATCAGATAAGGACCCAGCCTCGGATGCGGAAAGCGTGAACCGAAAATGCTTGTCTATGGTTTTGTCCGTCACCCGTCATGCTGCGTTGTACTGTCTGCCCCAGCGTAGGGTCAACAGTGTCACGGATGCGTGTGATGAGGTGGGGGCAGCGGAATCGAGGCGGACAGTCGAGAGAGAAGCAGCTAATCGATCTGGGAAGTCAGAACGTTGCTGTCATCCTCAGCCTTCTTGAGGAACAGTAGCAGCAAGGACAGGCAGGTTTGCTTCTGGGTGCCTTCAGCTGATCACCCCACCCCCACACACAGCATTCCCTTTAACTTCAGGTGACTCATGTCTCTAATGACCACTTTGGTTGTTAATTTTATTTTTGTACCAAATGACAAAGGAAATGAGTTCTTGTGGTGGAACAACAACTTCCTTCCTTCCCATCAGGTCCCTGCTGACCTTGTTTCCAATAAAAGCGTCTGTTCAGCCCCCCCCCACAGCTTTCTATCTCACTGGGGGGGTTAGGCCAGACTCATCCTAATACGTTGTCTTTGCTATCGATTCCGATTGATCGCTGAGCACTGCTAATGCAGCTGATTTTTGGCTGTCATTCACAGGAAGTGACTGGGAATGGGGGGGGGGGGGTTGAAGAACTGTTAGAAGGAATCAATACTCGTGCACCCACCTGTTGGACCCCCCACAGTGGGTTTTGTTGCCACAGCACACATTCCTTGATGACTTTTTGATTTCACAGCTGACCAACCTCCACTGCTCAGAAAGCCACTTGGATGATGTATGGATACTAATTCTAAAACCTGATACATGCTCATGTTCTGTTCTGACACATTGTAATTTTGTAAAGCTGTTCCAAAATTTTATCTCTATTCTTTAAAGCAAAATCGACAACTATTATCATATATAATATATATAATTATAATATACTATATTGTAAGATACACTGCCTGGCCAAAAAAAGTTACCACCTGTATTGAATTTAGTGTTATGATCTGGAGTTGCTTCAGTTGGTCAGGTCTAGGTTCAGCAACGTTATGTGCCCAAAAAATGAGGTGAGCTCACTACCTGAATATACTGAATGACTGGGTTTTTCCATCAATGGATTTTTTCTTCCAAGATGAAAATGCCAGGATTCATGGGGCTCAAATTGTGAAAGAGTGCTTCAGGGAGAATGAGAGAGACATCACTTTCACACATGGATTGACCACCACAGTCCACACCTTAACCCCATTGAGAATCTTTGGGATGTGCCAGAGAAGATTTTACGCAGTGGCCTGACTCTCCCGTCATCAGTGCAAGATCTTGGCAAAAATTGAATGCAACTCTGGACAGAAATAAATGTTGTGATGTTGCATAAGCTTATCGAAACGATGTCACGGCGAATGCATGCCGTAATCAAAGCTGAAGGTGGTCCAACAAAATATTAGAGTATGTAATTTTTTTTGCCCAGGCAGTGTATATTATAACATTCTTTTATTCCAAAGCACTTTTCTAACCATTAGGATTAAATAGCCAGTGGGTGGCGTAGTGGTTGTAGCTGTGGCCTTGCAGTCTTAGAACCTGGATTGAACCCGCATTCCTGCTGTAGTACACGAGCAAGGTGCATATCCTGAATCGATAGGGTAAAAATGATCCCTCCAAGTATAGACAGGTAAATAATTGTAAGCGGCTTTAGAGAAAAAGAGTTTTAAGAGAGTAAACACCAACACTTTGCGCCGCAGTGCATTGTAACGTGGTTGGGTTGCCATGGTTCCCCGAGTGTGACCTGTCTGCCGGGGGTCACCGTGCCGGGCGGTGTCACATTAATTACCGCGTGCCAGTGGCGCTCTAATTACATGCATCATTTGACGCCTTTGCAAAACGGCGGGAGGAACGAGCGACCTCTCCAACCCCCCCCCCCCCCCCCCCACCACTGCACGGCCCTGCCTCTGTAATGCCGGCCTGCCAACGCCGAGGGCCGGCTGGATATTGATTCCTCTTGTAGGTAATGATTGGACATGAGTTGTAATTTACTTTGCTGCATTAGCGTGCATTACCGCCACGGGGCTGTAAGTAGTGCACTTCCTCTGGACAGGAGCGCAGGGCAGCGCAGCACAGCGCGGGACGCTTCCTGTTGCTCTCAGACAGACGCCACTTTGCGGCCTGTCAACCAGAAACCAGTTTGCGCTAAATATACCCGCGCTCAACGGTCCTGTGGGCAAAATCCAGCAGCAATCAGATCCTCGGCACTCATTTGGGACACCCGTGACCGCTCTCTTACTGCGAGGGAATCTCCTGTTTGACTCGAGGCCTAATTTTGGGCAGTTCCCCCCGCCCCCGATGTGCCAGTGTATGTTGACGTTCAACTCTAGCACAACCTGGATATGTTCATTTACGAATTTCTCAAAAAGGACTCGCAGTTGTAAGTTTGTGCTGTGAGATGACTTGAATATTTAGGACATTGTGGTTGACATGGCATCAATACCTGTGCTGTGAATATACAGTGAATGAGTTTATGTGGACTTCTTGTGTAAGGTGGATGATCAGTTGTAATCTTATTTTTAGCATGACAGCATATACAGGACTGCAGGTGGTGTAATGGTTAGGGATGCACTGCTGTGTAGCCTTAAGGTCGTGGGTTTGAGTCTCACTCCTGCTGCAACGGCTTTGGTCAAGGCATTTACTGTAAATTCAAAAGGGTAAATCATTGTAAAGTCGCTTATCGAACGCTGTGGAGTGTGTGAGAGAGGGAGAGAGAGTGTGTGTGTGTGTGTGTGTGAGTGAAGTGAAGGACTCAGGAACTACATGATGTCATCTGGCAGCTGATGAAGACAGGAAATGGACCCGATCCACCCTGCAGGACCCCGGAGGCCCCGCGGCTCCTCTTCTCTCAGACTGCAGCTACACACGTGGAGGAGCCGCGGGGCTGGAGGACCGACGGGATGGCGACGGCGGCGGCGATCATGGATCCCGTGTTTACTCCTCGGCCCCAGAGTCCCGGCGCTGACCGCGCACCGAACGACGCTCGCCGCGTAACGGGACGACGAACGCTCGCGCCGTGAGGGAGCGCGCGCACCCGGCGTCATCCCGCGACATGTCGTGTCGCTCTCTCTCTCTCCACGAGCGCGGCTACCGGGGAGCAACGCCGAGCGCGTTCGTTCACCTTCGGCGCGGATCTGACGGCCGCGCGCGCACTCTCTGGTAACCCCCCCCCCCACCCCTACCCCCCACTCTCCCCCCAACCCCCTCGTCTCCGTGCAGACCCTCTTGTGCGCGGACAGGACTGAGAAGAGAGGAGCCGCGTACCCACGGAGCGCAGCGCCGCCGGACACTCGGATGGACCCCGCGGGACCTCGTGTCCAGCGTGTCAACGTGACGGCGGCCGCGCCGCGCTCGTCCCCGTCCCCGTCCTCGTCCCCGTCCTCGTCGCCGTCCCCGTTCCCCCAGCGACGGCGTGGCGCGTCCTCGCGCGCAAGCCTCACGCGCCTCTGACTGAGCCGCGCGTTTCCGTGGAAACGCGGCACCAGGTGAGTCGGAGAGGCGCCTTCGCCTCTGCTCGTGGGGTCCGCGCTCCCGTGCGTTGGACATGAGCGAGCCGTTGCCGGGCCCCGGCGCGCGTGGCAGAGGGACGTGCGCGCATCTTGCCACCAACTTCTCCAAAACTGCCCGTCGACGACGTGTGCGACACCCCCCCACCATCACCACCACCACCACCACCACCCCCACCGGGCTCGTTCACGGGACTCTTACCGCGAGGACCAGGGCGGGATATGTCACGGGGTCGCGCCTAGAGGCTGAAGACTGATTTTGGCTGAATTTTCAAAAAAAAAAAAAATTTTTTTCGACCAGTTTTGTTTGTTCACTATGAGCGCAGAGGTGGCTCCGTCCGCCAGGACCGCGGAGGTCGATCCGCAGGGGGGCGCTGCAGGAACTCACACCATCGCCGAGGGACGCGACAGCGAGGGCGACCCTTGCTCAGTCCCGTGCTCAGACTCGGACCCCCAGGAAGGGCACGCAGGATGCGATTCCCCCGGGAACGCGGAGCAGGATCCCCGCACGACCGGGACCGCGCAGTCGGACTGCAGCAGCGAAAACTGCGCCCCCACCCCCAGCTGCCGGATCTGCTTCCAGGGGGCCGAGCAGGTACAGTAGGACCGACCTCCCGCCCCCCTCCGCGCACCCGGGTCCCGCACAGGTCGTCCACAAGGATGCGCAGCTCAGCACCGTGGAGAGCGACCGGCGGAACCCAACCCCTGCTGTCGAACCCGCTGTCGGGGGTCAATAAACCCTGCGCACTGTGCGTGTGGCAAGTGCGGGGGTCTCAAGCGCTCCCTGTGGACTGCACACGTTTAGATCGGTTCTCTGGGTTTTATTAGATAAGTAATAGCAATGACCATTAGTATCACTCAGTTTAATCTGGGTTTCAACATAGTTTTATTGAGCGGTCCAATCTGGTAACCAGGGAAGCGTTCGGGTAACCAGGTTAGCCTTTATGTTGATTTACTTCGTTTATTTATCAGGTCAAATAACGGTTGTCCGTTATATTCACTTTAAAATGACGCTAATAAAAAAAAACAGTAAAAAAGGAAAATAATAAAAAAAAGAAAAAGAATGCATTGTGGGGGTGTGTGTGGGGGTATGTTTGCCTATAGCTGCCACGGTTGGGTAGAATGATGACTGTTGATCTTAATAATGAGTACTGATCATAAGGAAATAATACAAATTTCAGAAAAAGGCTAACACTGCTCCCAAATCTAGTAAAAAAAGGTGCAAAAATTTTATTGCTGTTACACCATCCTTTATAGACTCAGTGATTGCCACAATAAACTCGGGTACAAAACATGTATGGAGTCAATGTGCATGAAAAGTCTTGCTCCAGTTTTCTTGCAGGAACAGAAATTTAATTCTAATTTTAGCAGAAAAATATTACCGATCGCAGATAAAGTTCTTCACAGATTTGACAGCACCGCTTCCGGATTAGATTTGGAGATGCACAGATGACTGAAATGGCAGAACGGGAATTTTTATTGTGCTGGAAGCTGGAGAAGGAGACTCCTCCCCCACCAGACCCCCCCCCCCACCACCACCACCAGCATAGCCCAGAAAAGTAGGATGATGAAAAGGGTTGACTGGCTGACAACTGTAGCTGCACCCCTGTCCTGCCCCTGCTCCAGCCCTGTCCTGTAACTCGTGCCGAGGATGCTATGAGCTGCCCCCCCCACCAGAATGTTTCTCACTCCCGCATTACCTCATCCTTCAGCTTCCACAAACGGTCGACGTATCTGCTGCGTCTCAGCAAAGCTTGGTGAAGGATGCAAGTCTGAATTCAAAGCATCGAATAGAAATGTCAGCCCAGTGTGGTGAGGTGTGTGTGTGTGTGTGTGTGTGTGTGTGTGTGTGTGTGTGTGTGTGTGTGTGTGTGAGCGAGCGAGAGAGGAGATAGGGAATGAGGGGGAAAGTGCTGTGTTTTAAGAAAGAAGACATTTCACATTTGTGAGGGCGCAGGAGGTGGGATAATGGATGGTGGGTCATTAGTGGCCCGGTTGCTCATCAGTTCCAGTTAAGCTCCTTCCGTTTCCTGGCGCTGATGTGCACTTTGCCTGGGCAGCGCCGGGCCGCCTGCCGGTTTGAAGGCATCTACTGAGGGTCCGGCGGAACGTGATATCCGCTTCCTGCTCGCCACGATGCTCTGTGCTGCCGGTTTTAGCCCTCAGACACTTGCTGGAGCCTGAAACTCTGGCTTTGACGTGAAGATGGAAAAAACTGCCTATGGTGGTGACGCAAAGTAAAAAAAACTCCTCAGAGACGACAATAAAGGGCGACATAGCGGCACCAGTGCCTCACAGCACCTAGCTTGTGGGTTTGGATCTGGATTTGTCTGGATGGAGTTTGCATGTTTGTTATGGATTCTTCTGGTGCTCCTGTTTCCACCCACAGTCCAAAGATGTGTATTTCAGGCAAATCAGTGACTCTAAATTGCCCTTAAGTGTGTGTATTTACTTTGCAATGGACTGGTGCCCCATCCAGAGCATCCCTTACCTCACACCCTGTACGTCCAGGATAGGCGCCGCTTCACCAAGACCCGGCACTGGAGAGGTGCTTATAGATGATGAATGGATGGATGAAATGATGCTATAATAATGGGAAAACATATATAACCTGAGCTTTAATTTCCGCTTCCTGACCCTTATGGCCTTTAGATATAAACAGATCTCGGCATCATTTCTTAATAATAAAAAACCTGGGTTACCTTAACCACACGTTTCACACCTACAAGGATCCTTGGAGAATGAGACCCCATGACAGCTGCTGATTTATGGTGCCCCCTGCTTATTAACTGCGGGGTTTTGTAGGGCACCGAGATCCTCTCTGCCTGCGAAGCAATGTGACACGATGAGCAATGAGGCTGGTGACTACTGTGTTTAATATGGTAATACCGCGGTACTCTCAGTAGATCCTGTATGCAGGAAAGTCATTAATTGTCCGCAGTGACACTTTTCTTTTTCGATAAAAGTGGGAATAAGGTTATGTCGCCGTGGGTTATGTGTCACATGCCGGTACGGTCCCGGTGAAAAGCTTGAGTTCGACCGCTGGAAACGTTTGCCTCCGCAAGGCGGTTGGTTAACAAGTGAGGCTCTACGTTTTCCTCATTCTTCTGCACAGTTCTCTGCGATTGAGGACAACGTTGGGCTGCACTGTTTCCGCTCTTCTGTCCAGTTTGGTCTCATACAGGTGTTGCCCCTTGTTAGCTGTGCTCTGCATTTTGAAACATGTCAACATGCTTAGGTGTTTAATCCCACTCCCCAAAGGCCACGTGGAATGTAGCAACATTTCAAAGCGGAGTAGTAAATCATCGTGATAAGTTTATGAATATTGTGAATATTATGCTTCAAGGTTAATAGGAGATTTAAAAAGCTCTTAAAATTGCTTGTCCTTGGGCCCGGGGCTCTGCATTCCTCAGGGTCTCATTGGCAGCAGCTTAACCATGAAGGATCAGCATATAGAAAATGTATAGAAATCCTATTTCCCATCATCCCCTGCAGCACTGTTATAATTTTTATTCATTTATGTGATGCTTTTCTTCAAGGCAACTTGCACTGTTGAGTTTGAATACTAAGCTGCTTAGAATGAGTTCCCCATTTATTCTTGCCGCATCTTCAGGCTGACTTCCTTGCTCAGGGGTCTGGCACCAGTAGCAGGCATTCGAACCCGGCCTCCCATCAATTGCCACATGATGGTGTTAACTGCTACGCTAGCAGCTGCCCTACGGGGGGTTTGATTTTAAATCTCTTCCACGGTTGTAAAGGAATGCGGATTTTTGCAGGTATTGACATCACCATCCAGCTCTTTATTGGCATGAGTTTTGTTTGCATACCGATGTGTTCAGCTGCGAAGGTCAATGTGGCTGTAAGCGGTCATTAGGAAACCATCACCGCATCCTCACCACAGCGTTTACGATGCCGGGTCGATCTGAGCCCCAAAACCGGGCCTTCTGATTGGTTGCTTGGTTTCTGTTATTGACTTGCGTTCATATTGGCTGTGTCCTCCTCCACAGGGCCCGCTGTTGAACCCGTGCCGCTGCGACGGCTCCGTGCGCCACACCCACCAGCAGTGCCTCCTGAAGTGGATCAGTGAGCGAGGCTCCTGGACCTGCGAGCTCTGCTGCTACAGGTTCCACGTCATCGCCATCAAGATGAAGAAGCCTTGGCAGGTAGCATGGCGCCCGCTGTCTGCCCTGCTGCTCATAGTCGCGGTGCTGAAGTTAAGCTCCCGCCGTCTGCACGAGATTGCGATGAGCTGCCACTGCGCTGCAGACAGGGGGCCTCACGGCTAAGGAGGCTGCCTCACTAAACCACTCGGCCTGCATTTATGCGCACGCGCACATTCTATTGAGTTTAAATTAGAGAGACTGTGCTTGTTAAGAGATGAAGGTTAAGGACGGCTGGTGATGGGGAATAAATCAGTGCGTTCCACTTTAATGCAGCTGCCTTGTGCTGTTTCGGGCCTCCAGTTCTTGTAAGCAGGCATGTAATCGTGTCAAGCAGGGTTGTCGAACTCGATTCCTCGAGGGCGGCGCGTCGGCCGCCTTTCATTCCGGCCGTATAAAATGATGGCTCAAATTAAGCAATTAAAAGAGGAGACGGCAGGAGGAACCTGCAGACACCCCTGCCCCCCGGGGACCGAGGGCGACAAATAAAAAAGTGCCAGTCGCGCCTCTTTGCAATATTACATCTCGATTATGGCACGAGGCAAATGAAACGGCTGATTTGTGCAGCACGTATTTTTATAGCGCATTTTGTGAAAAGTGCATGTTAACTGTGGCAAAAGGCTGGAAATTGGATTGATTTTTTTTTTTTTTTTTACTGCATGATCCAAAGACATGAAAACAACACAGGTTTGAAAAGTTTTGAAGAAAGCTGTGCCTGATGTCAACAACATGAGTCATTTTGAAGGCATGAAAATAAATTCTGTGACTACCGGGGGAGCCACTGATTTGTACTGTGTGGCCAAAGGTGTGTGGACAGTTGGGCTTCATACCCATGTGTGCTTGGTGAACCTTCCATTCCAAACCCATAGGCGTTCATATGGAGTTGTTCCCCCCTTTGCTGCTATAACAGCCCCCACTCTTCTGGGAAGGCTTTCCACCAGATTTTGGGAATTTATGCCCATTTGGCCACAAGAGCGTCAATGGGGTCGGGCGGCAAGGCCTGGTTTACGGTTGGCGTTCCAGTTCATCCCAAAGGGGTTCAGTGGGGTTGAGGTTAGTGCTCTGTGGAGGCCACTCAAATTCTTCCACACCAACCTGGAGCTTGCTTTGTACACGAGGGTGAGGGTGAGGCAGAATCATACTGGAGCAGAAGCTTCCCCAAACTTTGGCCACAAAGCTGGAAGCACCCAATTGTCAAGAATGTGTTTGTAAGCTGTGTGGGTCACACAGCTCAGCTCAGTCATTAGAAGGGGGTCAACGTATTTTTGACCATGTTGTGTATTTTGACCCCGAAAAGCTCCATATTGCGCTGCAGGTTGCTTTGAATGTCCACCTCTCATGTCAAATACCATGCAGGGGCACAGATTTGTCAGTTAGGCCACTTCACTAGATCTTTGTATGTGTTGGCCACATCTTACCCCAGTACAGACTTTTTGGGAGGAAGCTCATTTTATCATCCTGGTTTCAGATGTAGTTCCCAGGAGCCTGTGCGAAACGCACTTTTCTGGCCCGAATTTAAGTAGATAATTATCACAGTTGCTTCCATGCTTGACATTTTTAACACATTATTATGTACCCTTGAAAGTGGAAGAGTGTTTGCTGTATAGTCTGGAAAAGAAAAGATAATTAAACTGGCATCTGAATGGAATGATGCAGGGCAGCACAATGAGAGGAGAACCAGCGTGCATGTGGCTCAGTTGTAATTTTCATGGTTCTACATGAGTGCGGACATGGAAATAGAGCCAAACGTACACTTAGTTGTGAGGAGGAGGCTGGCAGTGGATTGTGCTGGTGATGGTGTTCTGTGAGACCCAGACTCACCTCGGTTGTGCGTATCAGTAATGCTGACCTCAGCGATATTCTCAGTTGAGGTGCGCAGTGTTTTCGTAATCCTGACCGTGTGCTGGTGTTTGGTTTGTGTGCCTGGTGACTCGGATTGCCCATTGTGTGTGTGCGCGTGCGTGCGTGTGTGTGTTTTCCTGTTCCCAGGAATGAGCTGGTGTTTCGTAAACGTGCCCTGTGTTTCTGGGATAGGCTCCACACCACCGTCACCTTGCACTGGATAAGCGGTTATTAAAAAGGAGGAAATTGGACTCAATGTTGCCTGGGAATCGCCTGACTTTGTCTTCCCCAGTGGCAGGCCATCACCATCACACTCGTAGAGAAGGTGCAGATCATCGCCGTCTTCCTGGGCTCCCTCTTCCTGGTGTCCAGCGTCACCTGGCTGCTGTGGTCGGCCTTCAGTCCTTCGGCCGTATGGCAGCGCCGCGACGTGCTCTTCCAGATCTGCTACGGCATGTACGGCTTCATGGACCTGGTGTGCATCGGTGAGCAGCCTGTCAGCCTGCGACTTGGCCCCTTAACCGTATTGCACTGCCGCCCTACGTCTGCCCTTCGTATCCCAGGAGCCGCATGCACCGCTAGCATCAGACCGGTTCAGCTGCAGGTTGCCATTCGTATGGTTCTGTATCTAATTTTGCTGACGGGTCATTGACTTCATGCAGCCCTTGTACGTGTAGAGAAGCAGATGCTTTTTTAAAAAATACATACACATTTAAACATGGTCCATTTGCTTAATTGGTCCAGGTTTTCGGCTGTCTGCATTAGTCAGACCTCTACATTTCCTCCTCTAACCACAGTCTAGAAAAATGTGTTTTTTTATAATACACGGTAGATACGGACATACTTGAAAATGGAATTATGCTAGAAAATGTTCAAATTTGGAAAAGTAGTTGAAGCAAAATGAACAAAATGAGTTTGTTTGGGCTGCGCTAGAGCCCCCTGACCTCTGACCCTTGACCCTGGCCTCCTGTGATCGCTGGTTAATTTGTGTTGAAGAGTGTTGTGTGGTGGTTGCTGCGGTGCAGACGCTGACGCCCTCTTCGCTCTGCAGGCCTTATTGTCCATGAGGGGGCGGCGGTGCACAAGGTGTTCAAGCGCTGGCGGGCTGTGAACCTCCACTGGGACGTGCTGAATTACGACAAGGCGGCCGACGTGGAGGACGGCAGCGGCGGTGCGGGACCTTCGGCCAGTCGTACCCTCTGGTTGCCTCTGGTGGGCCTGCAGACCGGTGCTGTCCTGCATCCCACCCGGTTGGGTTCACAACCCTCTTCCCGCTTCAGCCACGCCCTGTTGCGCTTGTGCCCAGGCCTGATCTCCTCTCGGGACTCCAGCACGGATGACAGCTCCGGTGAAGTGGTCATTCGGGTGACATCCGTGTAGCTGGCTGCCAGCCGTCCTCCCGTTTTCACTGTGATGGACCCCCCACTCCAGTTCCCATCAGCCCCTGCAGCGCCTGGAAGATGTGACCCCTGGTGCCTTGGGAGATGATGGTCAGAGAAAAAAGGGAAGAACCTGCTGAAACACAGGTGAAAGATCAGACAGGAATAGTTTTCTACTGAGACACAATGCTCCTTTTATATTGTTGTTGAATGTAATTTGCTGTCCAATACATTTTTTCTGTTACTGACCATGAAACAGAACCGTGTGTTATTTATTTGGGAACAAAGATACCGTCACTGTTTTAGAGACGGTGCATTGGTCTCTGATGAAACCAGGGAACATGAATGTTGTTGCTTGGCTGTTTTAGTGTCCCTAAAGCGCACCCTCTTTCACAATCTTGCAGTTTTACCACGGTAGTCGCCTCTCCCTATCTGTACCGCAGCAGCCCTGAATGTCATCAGCACCGAACCCTTTGGCCCTCTACATCTCTTGGGCTCGTATTAAAACCGGTCTGACACATTATTCTTCCCCTTGTTTCCCTTTTTTAAAATATTTAATCCAGGCTGAGTGCAGTGCACGTAAGGTGGCGTGTGTCCCGAGTTCCTGTGCACGGTAATGGGGTTCTGCGTGACAGAGAGGCTAATTTGATTCGCAGGAAGCAGATCCGCGGGCAGGACACCCACACGGTCCGAGTCTAGTTAAGAATTGTATTTCACAGATGAAGCTGAAGCGGAGCGGTGCTGATGCCCCCCTCCCCAGAGGCAGCGCCAGCCCCATTGCTAAAATCGTCCCTTTAAGATTAAATGTCTCGCTTGGAAACGGCAAATATTGCGACGCGGCCACTGTCAACATGTAAAGGCGCAAGCATGTTGCTGAAGTAAAATTGGGCCCGCGTCACAGCAAGTGTTAAGAGCCACACGTGGCCACCCTTGGGAGCACCGGTGTCGCAACTTTCCCGTTGGGGTGACGGCCATCTGCCTCGGAAGTGTCTCCTGGAGACGTTGTTGGCGTTATCGTCGTGACGACATCACGTGTTCTGCATGGGTTTGCAACAGCGGATTATAGATTCGCTTATCTTTGGCCACAAATCCTGCCGTAGGTTTGTTCCACGTGCCTGACCAGACCTTTTAAAAACAAATCATTTGCCCCCTTTTCATAACCTCCACTTTCGGGAAAACGGACCGATAGGTTCACAGGTTGACCTTCTTCAGCTCCGCCTGAGGACGTTCTAAATTATTAAAAATTAGATGCCAGCAATCCGTTTAGTTCTACTGATGGCTGAATTTGTAATAATTTCCGAGGAGCTGAAGCTCCCTTGCGCAGACTGTGCGCATGGTCTTATCGCCTACCTCCGGGGCATCCTCGTATGTGTGGTGAACCGAGGTCTTCTTCTCCACGTCCGTTTGTCGAAATAAATGCAAAAACTATATTATCGTCAAGTCGTCTCAATTACAACAGATGGGAGCTTTAAGCTGCAGCAGCTCGAATTGTTCTGGGAGTAAAACGGTGTTTTGAGGGTTTGCTTTCTGAAAACGGCACTCTGAATTGGATTGATAAGAATTCCATTTCTGAGCCTGCTGAAGAAAAGCGCAAAATCCAGCCGTATTTCTCATGAGGTCATTCGCTCCTCTTCTGGCAGCTGTTTTCTTTGATTCATACATTTTGCTGTGTCATTAATAATGGAAGTGGTTGGGGGGGCATTAGTGCGAGCGGGACTGGGCCTGCTGAGGGATTCTGGGATTGACGAAATGTGGCACCAGAAAGCTCCCTCTCTGTAATTTAGCTGTCAGACATTTTTCATGTGGAAAATTCCTCCCCCGACTGCATTACGACCGATTCATTTTATGAAAAGAGGAAAACTCCAAAATGTTTGCAGTCCATCGTGGGCGTGCAAATACAAATGGCAGGTGAAGAGTTCACATTTAGGATTTTTTCCAACTGATCATATAAATTTGCCGGCACAATTTTTTTAAAAAACTTGTTTTGCACAACGGGTCAGGCGCACGTGAGAAAGAATGCCTTCTGGGTCAAATTCTAGTCATGGCTTGGATAGTGAATTTAAAACCGTGTTGAGGTCGAAACCTTCCACTGGAAAGTCGCAAAACGTTATAGGAAGTTGGAATTGTGTGCAGATCCAAAATCCTTCTTTATTCAAAACAACTTGGCACTTTTATTAATACGGCAGCACGAATCCATAGTCACCCTTTTTCCCAGCAACCTACCAAATAACAAAGGATGCCTTTCACTGAGCTCTACTAGTCCGTAATTGAACTAATTCAGTTTTTAAAACTGAATTTTAACTGGATTTTAAATTACAGCTGGTTCCCAACTTTTTACAAGGTTCAGTTCAGTCAAAAATCCCCTTAAATGCATGAATGCTAATGTTTTATAATTGGGTTTTCCTATATTTTTCAGTAATTTTTTTACACATTATTCATGTAAAAATAATAATAAAAAAAAAATAGTAACGTACATCATTTTCAATCTCAGTTTAAGCTTTATTTTCTGTCACGTTTTCTTTTCAGCACCACCTGGTCTTCGCTGTTTTGTATGATTGCCATAGTAAATAAAAAGCAACTTGAAGGGAATTAAAGGAAAAGGTTTATAAATAAAAGCCAGTTGCTGCTATACAACTAAACACTGAGAATGACTGAGAATGAAGCAATAACTGGTGAATAATGGTGTTGCGAGTTGAGCACCACCTGTAAATGAATACGTGTGTATACTGAAAGGCAGGTAAAGCGAACTTGATTTTTGCCGTGGCAACAAGGCTAGATCTCACCGGCTCACCTGCGGTTTGGTGTTCCTTCCTCTCTCTGCCTCACACGGGCTCAGTGTTACCGTTTCATGATTTACGGCCCGTAATCTTCCATTCCCTGTGTCATTTATTTGTCGCCATGCCATTTGAATGACTTGCGATGTACAAAAGAGGGTCCCCGCTTTCAGATAAATAGGTCTTTAATGGCTTGTTAGGAACATGTCTCTTAAATGCATAACAAGTCTAATACAAATGATTAAGCAACGTCAGGAACATTTATAGTTTGTGAAGGTTATTTCTCCTGTGAGCATTTGTACTTGGCTGAGGCAAGACAATAAAAAGGAATCTCTCATAAATTCTATTATTTAGTGTTGTAGTCCAGTAAGAGAAACATAGCATCTTCTAAAAATGTACAGCCACTGGATTATATAAAACATTGCACAGTATCATACTTGAAAACAAGCAGACGGTTAAGTCCAAGTGCATGTATTTTGGAGAAAGGCACGTAGATGGTGTGTGGATCAGAGGAAGGCAGGGGCTGCCTGCAGCCCTGTGACACGTTGGGAACTCGCACCCCACCACCAGAGGAGACCACAGGAGCTGCTTCCTGGCCAGTTGGAAGTAGCAGAGGTCAGATGCGGCGGTGCACTGCTTACCTGCTTGGTTGGATTTCTATGACACCTTCCTGACATTGCAGGACTTATTTATTTTTTGCTACAAGGGTACAAGTGCTCAGGTCGGACGAACGTGGCTTATTGGGCCACAGCCCTTGAGGTCAAAGTTCTTCCGAAATAAGGCACGACTGTAACAGCAATCCATCTGTGTTGACCAAACGTATTGCTAAAGCCTTTGGATAATATTTTCTTCCTCTTTTTTTTTTTTTTTTTTTTAAATTTTGATGCGACATCTTTGAAACAAGTGGACAATGTCTTTGACACAGCATACAAAGCACCGGAAAGAATGATTTCTTCACACAGCCATCTTCACACCTCTTTTTTTCTGAGGAAGAATTTGTGCTGATCGGAAGTTTAAAAGAGAACCTTAAAAGCCAAACCCCCCCTTTATCTATACACCGGGTCGTGACCACTGTCCATGTTCCATGCCCCTTCCATGCTTTGAGCACACTCAGCAGCTCATTAAATACTGAAGGGTTTTCCCACATTTTCTATATGCAACCCAGTCCTTTATTCTGCTAGTAGCATTGGCATTTGCAAAAAGGGACTAGCTGGTTGATAAAGAGAACCTTTAGAGTAGGGTGGGACCTGCCACCAAAGATGGATGACCAAACGGCTCCAGCTCTTCAGCTGCCACCCATCACAGGGCGAGGAGGTTGAAGGTTGAAGGTGAAAAGCTGATGGTCGTGCATCACCGGCCGCTGCACTGGCTTCCGTGGCTGCCGACGGAGCAAGAGGCACTGTAGCGTTTTTTGACAATCATGCTGATGTAGGCCTTCATGAGCTTGGCGATGTCCACCACCTGAAGAAGAGGCACATGAAACCCAGCAAAGTGAAAATAGAGTGACAGACTGCTTCGGTGTTAACCGGCTTCACTGTTCAAAGACCTCCAGCGGCTGAAATGCCTCATGAAGAATTAGTTGGTGCCATAAAACTAACAACGCAAAGATAAAAAGCCAAGTCAAGTTTGAAGTCAAAATCTGAATCTGCTCGATTTTACGATTACTTGTAGAGTGACTTAGTATCGCCAACCTTCTTAGATACGGTTGTTACTACCCCATTTTTTAATTAAAAGTGCTGAAAATTTTGAAAAATTTTTAACCACTTCAAAATGGCTTGCGGTTGAGAAGATCTGAAGTTGCTGTAACACCAGTGGTGCTCGCAGGGGGGTTTGTGTGTTGGTGTGACCGGTCAAGTTCGTACCTGGCTGGTCTCGAAGAGGAGCTCCCGGCTTTCTATGACGATCTTGTAGGTGTTTGGCTGTGGGGCCCCGAAGGAGAGGATCTGCTCGTAAGTGAAGACCTCAAGGGGCCGCGGTTCACCGCGCTTGTACACAGAGACGGCCTCGCCACTGACCCCCAGCCACAGCTCCTGGGGAAACGTTCCATCCTGGCTCTGTAAGGGGGTGGGATGGGGAGACAATGGGGGAGGGTGTCCATATCTCAAGACGGTATATATTTACAGTGCTGAAGATTTACCTGACAGCCACATCCTGTCTATATCAGTGTTACCAGATCTAATCTCTTTTCAGGACTTGAGAGCAAAGCTCAGTATCGGTGTTCATCTCATTTACCTCAGGTGGTGGTGCATTTTAAAGACTTGAAAGGAAGTTCGAAAAAGAACTGAAAGTGGAAGGCTGAAATGGGAAAAAGCTTGGCTTTTAAAGCAAGGCCAGAGTAGGCTAAATGGGAAAAGAAGTCAACGGGCGCAGAGTCATCACCTCCACGTCAAAGAGCGTCGAACCGTAGCCGGGCCACTCCTTCATTAGTGACATGTACTTGACCATGGCCTGCTCTTGGGTCATGGACCGCAACTTTTTCCACTTGTCCAGCAGGCCGGTGCGGGCAGCTGCGATCTCCTCTCGCACCCAGGCCTCCAGAACGTTCTCCTCCTCCAGCCGCTGACGGCTGAGTGAAGCGGCGCGGAAGCTGCGGCGCAAAGTGCCCTCCAGGAAGCTGGACCGCTTTTTCTCAGCCCGATCGGCGCCTGTCGGGGCGAAAGCTCGCGCCGACTGCTGGATGCGAGCCCTTAGGCGCCCCATAGGGTACAGCTGGGCCATTTCAGGCACCACTGTGTGAGCGCTGAAGTCCCCCAACAGGTACTGCAACCTCAGGGCAGCCAGGAACTGGAGGGTCTCTTCAGGGGCAGGATGCTGGCCTCGGACCACCGATTCGTGAGCCTGAAGGAGACAACAGTAGAAACCTGCATCAGCACTTGCGATCACAGCTAACATTCACCACACCATTTTTCCACGACTTGAAATCACTTAACAGTCGACTGCACTTTAATCCCGCAGCCAAGTGTCCGCCTGCCTAACCTTTTGCCATGACACTGATCCAGGAAGGAAGATGAGGACACGCATCACAGCGGGATGGGATTTTAAGGACATACACAGTAGTGGGCTACTTCTTCAGCCACGTTGTTCAGCAGCGCAACACCCAAGGCTAATTCTGAGCACGTATATGTACGACAACAGTGGACATCACAGAAATCAACATCGTTCATCTCACAAGAAGCAAAACGTGAACTATAATTCAGGCCTGTTTCCCACAATCGGCAACAGCGAACAGTGAAGAGCTCCTTAAAAGGTGTGAGTGGAGCACCAGCTGAAGTGTGATGGCAATAGCAACACGTCGCAAGCCTTCAAGACCCAAAGGGGATCCAATCCAAACTGTCACCATCTCACTCTGGCAGCAGCCGTAAGTGGAACAGTTGGTATGTCGTCTATAAATTTCATGGATGTCTGGGAGACCCAGTAAGCACTGTACGTGGGTGTAGAAGAATGCAGATATAACTTCTCAAGTGTCGCACAAATCCTTCACCAGATACAGACATATGCATAAATAAGTGCTACACATCATATGACTTTGAAATCTACACATATGCCCAGGAGAAGAAATACCCAGGGCCAGCAGCTGGCGTACTGGTTTGAGACGGGTTTGAATCCCACCGCCTGTTTGAATCTATAAATGGATTAATAAATGAAAGCGGATTGTTTATATCAATTTCAATTATCTTGGACAAAGATCTCAGCTGGATTCATAAACAGTAACACGAATTTCTGAATTCAAACCAAAGTTATTATCTGGGAACTCCTTCCAGAGTCTGTTCTGGGCCAGGATGTGTATAAAGCATGTCATATTGTACCAAAGATTAATTTTATCTGCCTGTTTTGCAGGCAGGTAAATAACCCCCCGCAGCCCAACCCCCACCGGTGTCCCACCTGCTCGAACATGAACGCGAACTCGACACTGTCCTTAGGAACCTTATCGGTGTCCAGGAAGCAGTAGAGTTTGAAATAGAATTTCCATCCTGTGTTGTGCTCCTCTGGGCTGGCAGAAAGCCTGGAAGAGATGGAGAAGTTTACTGAACACACTGACACATGCATTCTTCTTCCACTGTTGCCATGTGGAAATATTGGCCTTTTCACACGGCGCAATGAAGAAGGATGAAGATTTTACATCTGCCTGTTTGAAAAGGACTGAATGTCCAAATCGTTAAATTCCTCTAAAGCCTGTCTGATACATTCAATGGGCGTAAACGGAGAGGCAACTGAACCCATTCATAAGAATTCGGTTCTGATGAGGTCGTCGGGGGTAAGCGACTCACTTCTCGAACTTGGCGAGGACGTCGGCCACCACGGTCCGGCTCTCGATGGCTTTCTCTGCAGCGTCGTTGCGCTCGAACAGAGCGAACATGTTGCGGCTGTCCTCCATGGCCAGCCCGCGCATCAGCTTCTCCACCACCTGCAGGGTGGTGCAGCAAGGTCAAAATCAAGCGTTCAGCTTCGCTCGTACTACCCCCTGCTCATACTATGCGGCGTGTGGAAGGAACAAACTGGTAGAAATTCTCCTGCAAGCGCCCACTTTCATGCTCAGACAAAAGGATCTCCTCTTACTCTGGTTGCTGGACACTGAAGGCTGCCAGTGGTATCCCCCTTTAAACGCATCCTCAACTAACTGCAAAAAATACACTGCCCTCAGCCTGAAATGGATGAGGCTGTTAATTATGGCCGTCTCGGCAGCGCTTCGAGTGCGTGGTGCTTGGTGATGGCCCCCCCATCTGCTGCTCATGCTGTGAAGCAGGTCTGCAGACAATCTGATCCCCCCATTACCGGCACAGCGTGCAACAGCGGCAGAGTAGAGCCGCCATGGGGGTATCTGTGTTGGGGGACAATGATGAGCATAAAACCCACGGCTCATTAGAGTGCTGACACACACCCGTGTAACAGCACCGTCTGCCTTAACAGCCGCAGCCGGCAGATGAAGAGCCACCTATGCACACTGGCAAGGTTTTGCCAGCTTGACTGTCAAGTTGGCGTATATTCTGATGGAGTTGCGACATCAAGGGAATAAGTGACGCATGAACAGGGAAAGAGGTTGGCTCTGGATGAACCCTTGCCCTCTGACATCTTTGGAGGGTGCAGGGAGCGGCAGTCTCTGCCTGGCGCTCACCTCCCCAGCTGTGGTGTGGGAGCTGATTGTGATTTTGCACGAGCCGCCGCCGTGGCAGTGCACCGTAGTGCTCATCTCTTGCCGGTCGATTATGGCATGGATCTCCTCTTGCGAGGGCACAAACTCCCGCGTCTTGGTTTTCTTCAGGGACTCGTTGGCAAAGGCGGCATACTTCTCCATCTCTGTGCCGGGCAACAGCTCTCGAGTCCTGGTTGGGTAAAAAGAACATCTATCAGTCCCCGATTGGATAAAAGACTGTCAATCAATCAGTTTCTTGTCGTCCCGCCGCCAAAGATGACATGGATAAATGGACAAATAAAATGCAAGGCAGTTAGCTCGACAAAGACACCCACGGCACCGCACTTTATTAATTTTCATCTCCTTTATTTTCAGTCTGCTCTCTCACCTAATTGTGCAGACACTTTCACATCCAAGTGTGTCCATCAAACAGGCTTCGTATATTAAGCAGCAGAAATGGTTTCATCAGATTCAAGCCCATTTCACCGTTTATTTGACCAAATCAAATAAGCCAAATGTGCCCTGAAGCTGCCCTGCTGTTCTATCCATTCATCTTCAGTGATAAAATCTAGTGTTTCTACTTGATCCTCCAAAGCGTTAACTCAAGAAGCTCAGTTTGTTAACATGTAGTTTCTATTTTACTTTTTTCCCCTCACGTCAACATTGTTTTAAAGGTTCAGTTGGAGCGATGGGATGGGATGGGAATGGAAGAAGTTTGGGGCTGAAGGAACAGAAACCTCCCTCGCTTTGCAAGAGGCTCTGCAGCTGCAAAAGGGACCCCCGGTGACCAGGCATCAGAGGGGGTGAGGACTTCCTGTGGTGCGGTTTTGCTCCCGACAGCTGACTGTTTGCCTGACTACAGTCACACCGTTGGTGGTGAGGGGTATGGGGGCAGGGGCAGCGAAAACAATAAAGTCACGGGCATCACGAAGGCCATCCATCAACAGCCCCCACCAACCCAGTTTGTGTCCCGCGCCCGTGAATTGGTGAAATATCGAGCGCTGCCTGGCGGTAACTGGAGGGCCATCGATCCCCCACTCCAGCAACAAATTACCCCTTTGTAACATCCAAAAGGGATCGCAGTAAAACAACAATATCTACTCACAAGCTGCGTGGATGGAACCAAGGATAGGCCCGCGTAACAAAAGCAATATATATCTCGGTGTCGTGCGGTGTAATTTGTTTGTAAATAAATGGCGGAATGCAAAATTCAGCATTTATTCACGGCCCTCGTCTACAAGGGATCAGGACGCAGGTCACCCCATCCCCATGCATCAGGAATCTGCAACGAACGCCCTCATATCCGCATTAGCCCATATGCCGAGACATAAATGACATTTTGCAGGTATCCGGGAAGCTGCTGGTCAATATATCGGTCCCCATAAGCAGGTAGGGTATTAGTTAAATGCATATTATTACCTGCTCTGGTGCCCTTGAGGAAGATGCAAGAAGAAGTTGCACGCTATGCTAAAACAGCAATAAATCACGTGACTGCCTGCAACGAAGTGGTATCGCATCCAGTGAGTTGTTTCATAGCCTAGCAACCAATGGTTCTGGACATCTGAAACCCTTACTATGGTAAAGTGGTTAATGACAATTATCCATCTGTTTGATTCATCTATCTATTATAATGGATGGATAGATTGATATTGACTGTTATTTAAAACAGCATAAAGTCAACACATTAGCATTTAATTGTTAGTATTTCTAAATTTCTTAAAGCATTCTTATTGTCTATCCTGGGCTAGAAGGTAGTAGAAGGTAGTAGTTGAAGTACTGCTGATCAAGGCACATACCCTGATCTGTCTGGGTAAGAATACACTGCTGTATGCCTGTATGACTCCTGGCTGGAACCTCTGTCTCTGGAGGTTCAAATTCAATGGACTCCCCGGACACCACAAAGAGCTCAGATTAGAACAATGCCCACACACAGGCCCCCAGCATAAAATGCTCCCTCCCACTCCCTCACCTTTTTAGGTGGAACTTCAGGTACTTGAGGATGCCCCGGGAAGGGACAAAGGTACAGCTCATGCAAGCCAGGATCTGCCAGTTGCGCAGGTTGCCGGCACCAGTTGGCTGGGGGTGCCTGTTTGTCTGTTTCACCAGCTGGCAGTAGAGTTCGTCACGTAGAGGCCGCAAATCTTGACCTGTCTGCAGGATGCCCTGGATGATGGGCACGGGGTCAGAAACACCCTCTAAGTGCTGCAGTGAGTTGAAGACCTTGAGAGCCTCATCCTGGAGGGTGGCATAGCCCTTGTCCTTGAGCACTGCATGGCGGAGGGGGAGAGTACACAGGGAACAGCTTCATTAAACTGTGCATGAATGAAAATGACAAACTGAACACCCGCATGCTACTGTGTTTGTAAGATGAGTCCTCAGTGCCATCTATATCTGTGTATAAAACTATGAATGCTAAGCACTTGAGGATGTCCAGGATGATGTAAGCAATTAAAGGGTCCTGGGTGAAGGGGATAGGGGTGTAGGGGTTGGCTTACAGCTCAGGTGGATGTCCCCGTAGGGCAGAGGTAGCAGAGGTGAGTGCAGCGGGTGGTTGCTATAGCGGAGGATGGGGTTCCTCTTGTAGATTTGCTCCACCACTTCCACATTCAAGCAGTTCTCCTGTGGATGAGAGAATGAGCCGGGCCATCAGGTCCCGAGCGTTCCAGAAGCTGCCTGTAGGCTGGCCCCTTAAACTTCACACATGTACTTCAAAAACTGGGATTAGACATTCAGCACCAGCAGTGACTGCTGAGCAGGGTCACCAAAGGTCACCTTGATGTCCTGAATGAGCTGCTGCGTTGGCGTGTCGATGGGGGCCTTGGTGTCGATGACGTTCTGGATGGCACTAGACCAGCGAGTTGCCTCACTCAGCAGCTTGGTATACAGGCGGTAGCAGTGCTTGCGACCGTAAACGGTCACGTTCCAGTAGCCTGATACACAGAACAAGACAATTTTGCTATAAACTATCCATTGCATTTATAGAAGTTCTGTACCCCTTTCTGTAGTGGCAACACATATACCAAGCACAAAAATAAAGTACTTATTTAAAAAAAAAAAACACACACCAATATTTCATATATTTTTAAAACTCATATAGTTAATCCCTGCAACAACAGTTCCTGCAATAAACCAAATTCAGATATAACGTGGTTAGAAACTGGCTCCCTTCCCGCCGCTCTTTTTCCCGTTAATAACTTTGTCTTCTGACAAAGACTCATGTTCAGGATTTTCTGTAGATGATGCACAGCTGTGTAGAAATTTCTATCAGTATTAATAGTATGTTTGCCCATAATTCTGATAACGTGTCTAACCGTTGCGGGTAGTTACAGGATGACTGCCGACCGTCTCCGTGCTTACAACATTCAAGAGCTTTGGAGTGGGCATGTTGTTGTGCTTTGTGAGTGCTGGTGTTCAAACATGTCATGGAGAAATAAAGCATGCATTCCCACAATCCAGTCTCCCGAGTCCTTCCTTCATAAAGGTCCAGATAGCAGGTTGCTGCAGTATAATTACAGCCATCCCTTGACTTTCAAACACTAGCAAACAGTCTCATTAAGTGCTGCCATTTTGATTTACACACATTTTCCTCACCATGAGAAATGACTGACTTGAATTTCACATGCAGCCTGCACAACTATTTTTCCCAGATTGTGACCTTTTGCGTATGCATCACAGAATACAGAGCCAGATGCAAACTCTTAGATGCCCCCAGGATGCAGCTGAAGACATTCTGGAGTTGGGCAAGCAAATATTACAAATGCACAAATATAGCAACCAACCCCAGGTACTAAACCATAAACAGCACAAATGAGACTTAGCAAAAAAATATCTAAAACATCTGAAACAAATGCTAGTGTTTAGCAAATGCTAATCCTGGGTGAAGCTCTGGCTGTCCCATCATGCCTTGCTGTTATAAATGCTTGTAAATTGTTGTTTAACCACTTTGTTAAGTTGCAGGCAAGGTTTTGCCCCTTTCAGACAGGCTGTTTTGAAATAAAGTTTGTGTTCTTACTTCCAAAATCCTCCAACCTCCTTGAGCCAGGCTGTCAGAACCTGTAAATCTAATTACCATTCAGACTAATAGGATTCATGTTTTCAGTTTACTGTAAACATGAATGGTTGGTGGTTTAGTGTATTTACGCCGTATGCTCACCCGTCTCCTTGAAGACCTTCTCATCAGGTGGAACAACAGAGCACAGGCTGTTGAGCACCAATGTGCCCAGTTTGAGGGCACTACGCTCAGAACTCTTGTAGTAGTCCAGCGAATTGTGGGTGAGCAGGAACCAGCGCTTCTTCAACTTCAGTGAGGCCTTGGTGCTGTTCTTCATTTCCTTGTGCAGCCATCCTAGTGAGGGGTGGGGTGGGGTGGAGGTTAGATGAAGATTATTAACTGAGGCTCACAGGTGGGCCACACAATAGACGGGGTGAACAAGAAGGACTGCCACACATGTCAGTGCTGGATGGCAAAAAGAGGGCTGACAGACCCCCCCGTGTTCCAATAAGGCTTGGATCCAAGTCTTCTGAGCAGCCATTTAACTGACTTCGGAATGTGTATTCACCCATGGGGTGAACTGTCAGGACTCCTGCCTGTACTGGGACTTTTGGCTGCCTTGCTGGTCATTCTGTGTACTGCTAGGCCACGTGCTTCTGTTTACTCCCACATGCTCCTTGCCCCACCTCCCTTACCTGATCACCATTATTACCTTCATTATTACTTTCATTATCACCTCTAGTGTTCCTCCAATGGCCCGACTCTGTTGTTTATTCTGTTAGGTATTTAAGTTCTGTGTTTGTGCCAATTCCATGTCAGTCTATGACTGTGTTTTCCTGTGCTGTGATAGTATTCTCTGTTTGTCTCACTGGTTTTGACCCTTTTCCTCCTGATCGGCTTTTGCTTGCCAAATTGGATTGTTTGCTTATTGCTTCTCTGGTTTTTTGACCCTGTTTTCCTTGACCCATTTTTGCCTGACAAACTGGATTTCCCTGTATTAAACTTGTTTCACTTCACTGAGTCTACAATTGGGTCCTGATTTCTATCAAGTGCAAACACAATTGGGCAACGTATCACGTGCTACAAAAATGACTCGGTTTGTGCTGGTGGCTCCCCGTAATGCCTTATTAATTATTGATGCATGTTTGGATGCGAAACAAACATATTCCCAAAATGTACAGTGACCAGAGTTCTTACTTTAATGTCTAAACCTTATTAGGTGGACCAGTCAAGATGGCAACCAAGGACTTCAACAGATATAAAGGCTGTCTGTGATTGTGCCGGGGATGAAATCTTTGCTTTTAACAAGAATGCTGTGTCAGACATACAGCCTCAGATGCTAACCTTTGCTAAGAAGTCATCGCTGCTTGACAACGGGGGTGTAATGAGGGTAGACTCACCTCTGGCAATGAACTCCTGACCCTCGACACGTGCGTCGCCCTTGGAGCGCTGCAGCAGGGTGATCCAGTGATGCATCTCCTCAGGTGTGTCAGCGTTGCAGTGGAGCACACGGTTCGCCGTGATGATCACAAATGAGTTGGGCCTGACAGAAGGTAAAAGCAAGGGCAAGAAGGGGGTGGTGCTAAACTGAGACTCCGGTCTGCAAATGGCAGTCTTCTTGCAAGCTCCAGAGTGGTCCCACAGATTCTAGGCCGTAAGAACTATAGTGCAGGCCAACACCTGCAGAGACAGTCCATTTGTCCCCTGGCTGCCCTCTTACACGTTGTGGTCTTAAAGGGGCAGGATCTAGACTATTGGGTTCTGTGGACTTAAAAGGGAGGGGGTATATACAGGGGGTTAGTGGGGAGGTGTAAACTAGAGGGCTATTTGTTTAACCTTCAAAATAAGGGCCAAGATGTCGGAGAAAGGACTAGCGTATGCCCACCTAAAACCACACATTTTCAAATTATTTTCACATTCATAACTTAAGAAAACATCAGTCACCGGGGTTTTGAAATGTTAAAACTGTCATGTTGGTGCATATGGATGGTCCTTACCTCTCTGGATTGTCAGAGGCACACACGGAATCAATCATGCCAACATCAAGGGTTCCCTACACAGAAACAGGAGATATGTTCCTCATGAGCACTCCATGGGCGCGGTGCATAAGTTTCAACTGGCACCAAAGAGTTAATACCCCTCAAGAGAAGAACATTAGGGTTGAAGTTCTCACACCACAACTGTAGACCACAGCAAAGTGTGTATGCAGGGTGTTGGGTGACAGTGGGGTAACCTTAGCAGTGTGACCTCCTCCAGCTTCCTCTCCCCACTCACCACAGCATTCTGAGGGTTGGCCTGCTCGTCGTGCATCTCCCGGATCTCCTGCTCGGTGGAGCTGTGGACTTGGCTCAGCACGCTGAACCACTGGCTGGAGAGAGGAAAACGAGCAAACATGAGAATGTTAGGAGAGCAACGCAAAGTCCCCGGTGAGGGAGGAAGAGGAACACACGCAAGGGGCTGGGCCGTCAAAAGCCGCCATATGGCACATGTTTGTTCTCCACAAGCGCAGGCCCGTCACACCAGGGGGCTGAGAACAAACAGACCCAGATCCGGTGACAGATGACAGGGCGGGAGGTAGTGGGGACCAAGCATGCTGAGATGGAAACAAGGAATGTGCTGCAGTGAAAGGAAGGGGAGAGGTGGAGATAGACGGAGAGAGAGGGAGGCAGAGAGACAAATATACTTCCTCCCAGTTGTGTAACGGCTTATCAAAGCCAACATTTGGATTCAAATAAGCTACTTTTGCCCTTCTGTCTTCTAATTTCCACAGTGACTGAGCCTCTCATTTTGACATTAACTGCTCAGAGCAAAGCATCTGAAACACTGGGTTAATGCCGCTTAAAATATTTGCTTTGGAAAAATCCATTCCCAGGACCCGCAGAAGAAGTTAATTAAAAACAAACTAATAAAAGCAGCATGATGGCGCAGCAGGTAGCACCAACACCCCCCACACCCAACAGCTCCTCAGCAGGAGGTTCAGATGTGGGTTTGAACCTGTCTTGCCGCACGGTTTTGCACTGTTTTCTTAATTTTTTGTGTTTGTTTCCTTCAGGTGCTCCAACTTTCTCCCACAGTCCAAAGGTATGGTGACTCCAAATTGCCCATAGTGTTTCTGGGGTGGGGGTGGGGGCTGCAGACCACTATAGTTCTGTGCTACAGAAGTTGTTATTGATAATGAATGAAACAACGAAGGAATGCACACATATACATTATATACAAAATAAAATCATTTTATAAGGAATTAAAAGATTTTTTATGTGTTGTATTTACTTTGAATATTATGTGCATATATATGACCCTATGACCATGACCATAAATAAAACATAAGGTGCAAAAATTCAGAGCAAAGCTGTAACAGTTTACCTAATGCAAACGCATGAAAAATATGTCATTGCAGCTGCTAGGCTTTTTATCAGGCGTGCACACACACTGACACACAGACAAAATCCCTGTCAAAAGCTCAACACCGGCAGGCGGTTGAAACAAAATTCAGGAAATGGTGGTGCATCCGTGACAAAAACTGCTTGCCGCACTTGCAGTAAACCACCCCTGTTTTATGTAACTGCTTTCAACAGACACTGTTGTGAATGTGTGGTGCCTTTAAAAAGATGCTGAAGACTCCATAGTCCAAAAGTGTGTAGAGGTCTTAAAGGGTTTGGAGAGGTTTATCTGTGAACAACATGGATGCGGTGCTAAGACCAAAGAATAGCGCACTGTAGCTGAATGAGCCTTTCAGTTTTTCAGCAGTTCTCCATCAGACTGGGGTCGCACCCCGACATGTTTGCTGGCTGACTGATGCAGATCCAGATGGACCGACTACGAAGCCCAGTGTGTTTCCACCAAGTGAGGCTCTATCTATCACCGCCAAAGACAACTCACAAATGCAAATACTACCTTTCTGCACACGACTGCTACGTGGGGTTCAGAGTGAACGGAGTCGATATCAAACGCGACACCTGCTGTTAGCGAAGGTGAATGTTTGCTTGATTCTTTCAGCTCGGCCTTCTTGGCAGGATGTTGAGCCGAGCCCTGCAAATGTGCTCTCAGCTGGAGGGGGATGTAACTGTATCAGGCCTATGACCGGGTATAAAAGGCTGAAAGGTGTTTTCTGAAACAGAGCGGAAGAGCTCGTCTATCTTGGGACGGAGGACCAAGCCAAACGCAGGCCAGCATCCGTGACACCGGGTGACAGCATCAGCACTGACCTATGCAGAGGAGACGAGCTTGTCTCAGAGACGACACAAGGTGAACACAAATAGTCGCCGCGATCCTGCCACATTCATTTTGACCCTTAGCGTACCCTACGTTACATCATCGTGTAGGGCAGAAAATGTGGTATTTCACATACGCGCATAAAGAAAAGATGTGGGAGGTCGGCTGCACTTGCCTGGCATCCTCGGGAGATTCTGCAATAAGGTGATACGTGCGCTCAGCCATCACAATGTCGATGGCATTCTCCTTCCCGGCATTGTCCACAATCTCCCTGGTAGGAAAGAACAAAAACTGCCACATTAGTCCCACTCAGGCCCTGCAACCTCAGTTCAGCTGGATTCCTTCTCCAGGCCCCGGTGCACCTGGCCATCTCCATTGAACTTTTTTTACTGGGTCTCCTTTACAGTCAGGTGTGATTTCTACCTGTCTGTGAGCTAATCGCAAGATCTCTGTTGGCTCAAGGCTACCCAGAAACACAGGAGTTCCATGAAAATGTGGTTACATCTTCAAAAGATGAAATAAACCCCAACCACAGGCCAGCACTTTAAAAAAAACTTCATTACATCATCATTTCCATCTTCTTCGCGAACCCAAGTACCTTAATATCTCATTCAGATCTTACTTAGATAAATAACACTGACATTTTACCGCCAAAGAGGAAACTTCTACTGATGGTATGATGGTTTCTTTATGCAAAATGAAAGCTTCGCAAACAGATAATTACTTTGGCCTTAAGACTGAGCTGGAATGCAGAGGCTCTTGTTGCTTATATCGACAAACTGAGGTTGGGCTTACTTCACGACCTGCTTCCCTCACATCTCTGATCTATTTTTTCCAAAGGCAGGGGGCTCACCTCAGTGGGGCTGAGCTCAATACGCCTGCCCACTTTCATCTGATACGCTGCATTATTTATTTTGTTGTGGTAGAATGGCAGGGTTGGGAAGAAGATTCAGCCAGAGTCTTTATCGTATCTTCACGGGGTAACACGGCACACGGACGATCCCAGACATGCGGCCTTACTTGGCTGCGTGGATGTCCAGTGTGCCCTTGAGCTTCTCCTCTCCGTCGTTCTCAAAGTACATGAGCTTGCTCTGGCGCAGCACGAACCAGCGGCGCTTCCAGTTGCGGCGAGAGAGTGTGGATGTGCCGCCACCTTTCTTGTGCAGCCAGCCCTGCTTGAGGGCCTCCTGCTTGGCCCGGAACCATAGGAAGGTCTCGTCCTTGAGTACACACCAGCGCCTCTTCCACCCGTTCATCAGACCCCCTGCGTGCAGCATGGAGTCGGGAGCAGTGAGGGCAGAGGATAGAGAGGCAAACAGAGGGAGAGGAGTGAAATTGGGGGAGATGGTGACAGAGGATAGGACAGAAAGATATGTGAAAAGTATGTGGAGGATCACCTGTAGTCAACAAAATATGAAGAGAAACCCTGTAATCCTTTCAGTTCTATGTTAAAAAGAAGAGGCTGACTGCACTAACACACTGCTGGCAATATCTCGAACGTGGAAAAACCAGTCAGTTTTTATTAATTTCAAAAGTACCCTGCAACGCTGATGAAATAGCTGAATCTCCCATTAATAGATGTTTATTAATTTTTATCCATTTACAAGAGCGGCTGGTGCAATGGTGGTCCAGAGCTGGTTTGTGAAGCATAGCATTGGAGGACACAACTGTAGGGACATACAGTAAGTCCATCATATAACAATCACACACACACACACACACACACACACACACACACACACACACACACACACAGACCTATATAGACAAAGAGGAATTTAGAGTCACCTGAAATGTCAGTGTGGGCTCTGGGAAGAAACGACAGTACTCAGAGCAAACCCATACAAATGCAGGGAGAGCATGCATACTCTGCACAAGTTGAGCTGTGTTTGAATCCACAGTCGCGGAGAGGCACCCTGCTTATTTTTTAATACAATAATACAGTGCAGCATTTTTGGCAATGACAAAATCCAACCTGAGGCTCAGATCCCAAACCTGGCCATGGTCCATTTTGAATCATTACACCTGGATCATGCTTGCTACTCCCCTCTCTCCCAATAAGACTCACCACCAGTGACTCTGCACAGTGTGATCTGCACATCACTGCGTCACTGCATGCCCCATTTGCAGTGGGTGTAATGCCACCTAGTGGTCAAACATTTGGGTTAAAGAGCTGATTCTTGGGGGTTTTGCTCTGAGCTCTAAATGGTTCATCTCCTGCACGCTGCACAGGAGCTGTAGACCCCAGGTCTGACACTGCAGTATGTTACAGCTCAATGTTGGTTGCTGACTCAATGGCGCTGCATGAAACCACAGAAATATAAATAAATATGGGCAGCATTTATCAAGGCAAACAAGCAGGTAGCCACCCACAGCTTTGCCCTTGTCCCTTTAGCCCCTGTAGACCCACACCTGTAGACCACAAACCCACCTTTAATGTGCAGGAAGCTGTGGAAGTAGGGCAAAGTGACACAGCTGTACACCGAATCCCGCCGGTAGGACAGCTCATCGTCAGTGTCGAACCTGTCTAAGTCCTCTTCGCTGTCCTCGTACTGGTGAACAAATGTAAAAAAGCAGAAAGTTAACGTGCACTGCACCACCAGCTACCAGGAGACAGTTTATAGTGCAAAATGCTCATCATTAGAGCGACCACATAAGGAGCTGGTTGCTCACATACTTTGAACAGGTCTACAGGGGGCTGTTTTGCTATGAACCTCCGGTCTAATGGCGCAATAAAGTGTTTTTTTAAATGAACAGTGAAGGGCAAAGGACACGCTGCGGTGTGCGGACGCTTCTGGAGGCAGGGCCACACTCACAGAAGACTGCGCTCCCTCTGAGCTGAAGCGATACGCCCCTGAGCTGTTGTAGGTGTCCAGGGAGCAGCGATAGTCCAGGGACCAGTGGCCGCTGCGCGGATTGGAGAATGCCACGCTGCCACTGGACACAATAGCTCCCTCGTCGTAGTCGTCGCGGTCGTAGTCTGAGTCCTCATCTGGTGGGATGAGCTCCACGGAGCCCTCGCTTGGGGCTCCCAGCCCTAGGGGGCGGCAGTAGGCTGAGTCATCGCTGGAGGAGGTGCTGTGGCAGGCTTGGGGTCCAGGCAGAGCCGGAGGTGGAGGTGGGGGTGCCACCGAGTCGTTGACGTAGGGGTCCTCCTCGGAGGAATCGTCGCTTGTGCGGATGCCGCTGGTACGTTGGCCATCAGAGTGGCCGTGCTCACTAGGGTTGGGTGACTCCTTGAAGGCCTCATCGTCAGCGCCAAAGCCTTCATCCACCTCCTCTTCCTCCTCCCGTCTGTGACCGGGGAAGGTCCGGCGGAGGGTCAGCTTCTCCTGGCTGCCAGCAGGTGCCGTGCCAAGCGAGCTCTCGATGTTGCGCACGCACTCGTCGATCTCATCAAAGTTGAGCGACTCGAGGAACTCGTGGGCGGCACGGCAGGCCTCGTCCTCCAGCCGCCGCAGCTCGTCGTCGCGCAGTTGCTGGAGGCGCAGCAGGGAGGCCTCGGTGAGCGAGAGCTCTTGCCGCTCCTTCTGCCTCTGCAGTTTCTGGATTTCCCGCTCCAACCGCAAGATCTCCTCCACCTTGTAAGTGTCCTGAGGTTGAGAGTCCCACTCTGCCTCCAGGACCTGCTCCTGAGCTTGGCAGGCCAACTCTTCTGCCCTGCAGGCTTCTTCTGCCTGCATATACATGAAATGATGAGGATTTTGAACAGGAAGATTCATTTGGACCATAGTTTGTGAAAATAAACCATTTACACATCAAAAATTTATAGCTACAATTTGCATACAAAATACACGATTATTAAGCCTTTATTTCAAGGAGATACATGTGGATGAATGGGGGGGGTGCTATATATCAGTTTGCTAAGGTAGGATATCTGTAACAGTTATTAAAGAATGAAAGCTGTTCCAAATAGGAAGGTGGCACCAAATGCTGGAGTTGCAGTGTATGTCACTTTTAACAAGGTGCACCATGTTTACTTGCATGCAGGTAGGAGGAGGTGCTTGGACCCAACAGGTGCTCTCACCTCTCGTGCCAGTCTCTCTGCCTCTATTCTCTGCCGCTCCCTAGAAGAGGAACAAAAGCGGACAGGTTTTACCCCCTGTGGAACCAAATCGTTTGAGAGCGGTCCAACGGGTAAGCCCTGCAGCCAGGGCTTGGCGGGGCAGCACTGCAGTCACAGCCGAGTCACACAGTGATCTTTGCCACGCCCCTCCCCCATAGGCAAGACCAAAAATGTCCCGGTGAAACATGGTCCATGCTACTCAAACTGATCACAACATACACCATGCAGGTCTTTATGGCTCCCAAAATCCCTAAATGAACTTGCTAAGCTTTGGTTTACGTTCAGCACTAATAAAGGGCTTTACTGCATTAGAAGCCAATTTTAAGTGATCCTTAAAGTGTATGAGAGTGCTAGGTTCTCCGTTGTGACTTAGCAAGATGGAACAAAATTTAAAAAAAACATCTTCCAGGCCAGCAGAAAGAATGGTGGCCAAAGATATCCTGCTGTTGTACCTTTGAGAAAGAATTACTTCAGTAATTCTGCAACTAAAGAAATGGGTCCAGTAATAAGTTGATATAATAAAGCCGTACAAACACCATTATATCATATTGTTAACATTTATTTATCTAGAACTTTTCCCAAGGCAACTTACAATGCATATTTAACATAATTTAATAAATTTAACTTATTATTATTTACCCTCTAATACAGGTGTTAATGGATCATTTTAGGGCAAGAGTCTTGATCAAAAGAAGCTTCAGCAGCAGTCGGATTCAAACTGAGGACCAAGCCAAAGCCCTAACCACCGTGACACCTGCTGCTCCAACAATGAAATTTCATTCCCAGGTGACTGAAATGTATCCTAACATGGAAAAATCCGAAATATACAGGGCTACTCCACCTCTCATCCTCTTCAGCCTTCCTCCTCTGCTCCTCTTCCTCCCTCCTCTTCCTTTCCTCCAGCAGTTGGCAGTAGATCTTGCGGGCCAGCCGCCTTCTCTGGCACTTCTGGAAGGTGAGGGCCGCCCAGCGGAGAAGCAGGAACCTTCTCCGCCAGTAGAAAGCACGGTAATTCTTCTGGATGACCACAATGCAACGCAGTACTTTCCTGTACTGCTTCCTGTGAAAATCACGCAGAAGGCAGATGGGAGAGTTGGTCAGTACCTGATCATAAAGACCCGCTACCTACATTTTAATCTTCTTTGATGGGTAACACTGTCCTACTGATGCTGAGAACAGAGAGGGTGTGAGCCGATGGTAGAATAGAATAGAATAGAATAGAACTTGATGTACCATCTGTACACCACTGTTAGCTGAAGAGACATCCACAACAGCTAATGATTTCCAAAGAGAAGCTCAGGACTTAGAGGAACTGAAATCTACAGTAGGATGTATTGTTAAAGCAGTAATCAGTGCTCCCTTAGGCACAGGCCTGTGCCAGTCCTTTGCTGACTGACTGCAGGTCTTATAGCACCAAAGCTAATGCTGCCTAAAAGCTTTCCCTAAAAGGGCCGAGAATGGAAATGGATTAACCCCACTGGGTAAATAATAGCGCAGCACCCTTTTAGAACTTGTGGCGAACAATGATGGAGGAACTTCTCACAAACCCACAGGATCATTTCAGTGCTACCGGCCAATTGACCGGCTTTAGTGAAATGCGAAAAGTTTCAAAAAGAAAAGTACAAAAAGAAATTCTGTAAAAAAAAAAAAAAAGTTTTCTGCTGCTTCAGACACCCAACTAAAAAACATTTCTAAAAAGTAGGCTTGGATACTGCAAAATCCTGTAAGAAATATTGGATTGACTGTTTGTGTTTATCAACAAACAGCCAGGTGAGCACCACTGTAGTTTCAGGTTGTTCTCAAACACGTGTAGCAGGAACTTGTCCAACACTTAGCCGGGCAGATCCGATCCAACACCCACCCCTTCTTGCTTCACTAACACTCCCATAGCCCCATAGCCATCTTCCATTGCCTTCAAGACACACTGAACAATTCCATTCATAAATGTCACAAACTGAGATTCCACTTTTGTCTTTAGCAATCTTAAAAATGTCTTCAATTCAAAACACCAGGTCCTTAAATCAGGTGCAGAAGGTATGTATCATTCAAAAAGTACATTTAGCATTTCTGCCATTTGCTTTTCAAATTCTCTTTTCTTTTTTTTGCTCTTTTCATACTGAAAAATAATGCTTAGTCAGCAAGCCAATTCGCATGGCTGAGCAACATGGGAACAAAGATCTCAAGTGTGTTTTGTGACGAGTGACTGTTGAAGTCAGGAGATAAAACCTCCTCAAGCACGGCAGGAGCGAGAGGAAGTATGGCGTGAGTCAGATCTCCACATGGCTTCTTGGACTCTGTGTGGTACATCCACTCATAGCCTGGGCTAGATGCCTTCCTGGCTCTGCTGCATAGACAATGTGCTTGCTGAAGATCGGTCTGATTCATCCATTTCGGCCTCTACTTTTTTGCAGAAATAATCTCTGAAATCCTCCAGATGTAATGAACGAACGTACGACTGAAGAGCTTTGGAACTTTTTCCAGGATAGAGACGTCTCTGAAAACACGCTTAGGTCAAAATCCTGAGAAGTGGAAACAGTAAGGTGTGAGGTGGACGGAGAAGTGTGCCAGTGGCCTTGAAATGGGACAGGTCCAATGGAAAGTAAAGATCCAGCTGAAAACATCAGCGTGAAGGTCTGATGGGAAGTATAAGTGGGTTGATCCAAATGCGCCAGTCCATAAGATCCGATGAGGAGATCAGGTCAACAGATTAAATCCAATCGAGAGCACCAGTGTGAAGTTCCAGTGAGAACCACCGTACACATGAGTAGATCCAGTGAGCAAGCCTATAGGAAGGTACAATGGGACGATCCCGAGGGAGGTGGAGAGGAAGAGACCTACCTGGCCATATAGCCCATGATGTGCGCTTGGATAATCATGGCAGCTTGAAGCACCTCTACTTCCCGTTGCTTCTCCAGTCTGTGCTCCAGAGATTCGCGCAGGAACACCTGAGGTAGGGATGGGGGTGAGGCCGCGATCAGTATTCAGGAGCCACATTTGGCTCTCCATTTGCTGTCAACATGATCTGTCAAGGGTCCAATTCAGTAGGACACAGAAGAAGAGGCTTCTCAAAGTAACGTGCCACAACAACTACACCAATCGTTCATTATGTGCAACAAAGCAGCCATTGGGATTCCGAGAGACCTTCCCCCTATTGTTCTAACCACTGGGCTGCTGCTAAGATGCCTGCAGGATTACTCTGGCATGGACTTAAAAGACCTTTCTTCTCCATTACCACATTTTGCTTTCCAGGAACCCAGCTGTTTCTCATTGATAGCGGAACAGGCCCTTTGTGTCAGCTTGGGCTAAGCGGATTTGGGGCACTAGAAGAGGAGATTTGGGATTATTTCTGATGTGGAGCGAGCAACAGAGGTTAAAGCCTGGGAGGCATTTGCAAATCTTCACTCACCCTTCTAAATGGAAGTCGAGTTATCCTAAGGCTGTTACAGGCAGACAAGACCCTAGGACACCCCTGGTTAATGAAAACTATGCTCTAATAAAACAATTCGATCTCATAGCCATGGTCCACTAATCTTGTGCACTTCGCAATAAGACACCCCATTCGAAACTGTTTGCTTCACCCGACTGAGACCGATGCAGACGTGTGTTTTAATAAAGCATCTATTTTCAAAATGCGCTTATTTAGGCGGTTCAGCCGCAAAATCAAAGCTCAGATGTCCGTATTTTTGAATCACGAACTATAAGAATGCACAAAAGAAGATGTCTGGTGCAGCAGTAAAAGTGATGCACAGCAAATCCCCGGTCTCCCCGGGGTGAGGGCCTCTCCGTTCTGCCAGCTTGTGGGGCGCTGAAAGCGCTTTTATCGCCGCCTCGTAACTTCAGGGAAATTAAGTTTGCCCGTAAAACCCCGCAGACAATGTGCGCGACATGTGCCCCATAAAAATTAAGCTGCACTAATTCGGTATAAATCTCATGCTTTGTGACACGTATTCCCTCCAGGCAGAGGGAAAGGGACACAAATTGATTTAAAACCACAGGGTTTCCAAGCTGCTGTCACCTCCAGCTGGGTCACATGGTCACACTGTGTTGCCAAGGCGACATCTGTCAATTCTAGTTAGAAATTACTGAGGCGGCAACTCTCGCTCTTTCTCTCTGTGCAATAAAAACGGTGACGGATCACACAAAGGGGCCAGAAATGAAATCAGACACAACGGAACAACAGGGACAATAGGTGCCGCGATATGACTGAAGATGCAGTCCAGCATCGCCTCAGGTAGTGACGCCGTGAGCAGCAACATCGCACAGCAGTGACTGCCTCCCAATTATTGACTTCATCGCCATAATCTGCTTACATAAATTTGACGCGTAACCTTAATCTTTGATGACGGACAGTCAATGAAGCCACCGCACACCCAGCGATGATGCAGTTTGTCTTTGCAGTTCTGCAAAAATGTTGGATGGAGCTATAGCAAAATATACAGTAAGACTTTTAACGCTCCTAGCAGCATCTCCACCTTCATGTGAACGCAGGTTTTCTTCGCTCTGTAACCAACGGTATTTTTTTTTGAGAGCGACGACAGCGGATTTTAAAATAAATTAGTTGGGAAACTGTGTTTAAATATGTAAGTCGGCGGTTTGCAATGCAAGGTGCCGGTGTTGCATTTCGGAAAATGAACTCGGGATCTGTTTTACTCTGAATTTCTCCCCGTGGGTTTTGTGTTGACCGCATGTGGAATTTGTGTGCAGCTCTGACTATGGCTAGCAGCCTCAGGCCATAGCGGCTGGCTGGTTGCTCACCTTGGTCTTGCCCAGCTGCCACTCGGTGCCGCTGCTGCTGTAAGCGTGGAGGAGCCCTGAGCATCTGCCTTTCAGGTCATTTGGCAGTGGTATGCGCCTCATCAGCACCTGGTACCTGTGGGGGACAGAGGTGGAGGCTGAAGTGAGGCTCCCCTAGCAGGCCCGCTATTCTCTGTGACCACCCTCTTGCTTCCTGTGCCTCACTGCGATTGTCTTCCCACACCTTGTTAATATAAATCTAATTTCAAACACCAAACTACTGCTCTCTATCCTCTGTGATCATATGACTGTTCCACGTGACCACGTTCCTCTGCACTCGGTCACCATGTTCCTGCTCTCACTTACCTTGTGCAGAAGTCCTGGAAGGTTCTCCTGATGGGGAAGCCGGCCTGACGGATCCGCACTGTCTCCAGCATCCCAGAGTACCTGAGCTGGTTCAGGACTACCGTCTGGTCAAACTGGTCAGGCATCTGCACACAGAACATGCTTTGGTTAAAAGAAAATGTTTAGCATCCGTGAACCTTGACCTTCTTAGTCATTCTGATAAAAGACATTCAAGTCAGAAGAGCTTTGGCACCTGATCTGTAGTCCACGATGACTGGGTTGCCCTTATAAATCCAGGTTGCCTACACCCATCTCAACCGATAGGCCAAAAACTATTTACCTCCTATTTGACGCACAGAGGAGCTATGGAAAATACGCATCAAGATACAAAAAATCCTCCAAACTGAACAGCTAACTTCGCCCTTCCACAAAAATCTTGGGCAGGGGTTAAAAATTGCATTGCTAAACATAAATGTGCCCCTTGTCCTGCAGAGGGGCTCAAATCAGGCAGAGTGGAGGCTCCAAATTCCTCTCCTTTTGAAGACACCACTTCTTTCTTCCTCCTGGGGGCTAAAGATGCTTCCCAAGTCTCCGGGAAGGAATTAAGATTGGGAGCGAACACAAAGGCAGGGCAGACCCACCAAACTACTGGAGAGGGAATGTGAAAGAGTACCATTCTGTTACACTAGGACCCCTTTGCACCCTGACTCTTGTGGGCGTCCCTTAAAAAAATCAGCCGCTCCTTCCCGTTTGACTGCTCCCCCAAAGGTCACGCCTCTCAATAGCTGTCCACACGTCAACCCGTGGGGATGAAGTTAAAGCTCTTGCAGATGACAGCGCTCCTCTCAATGACTGGCTTCAACATGGCAGCAGAAAAATGAAATTTCCTCGGCGGTAATGTGCATAATGAGCGGTCGCTTTCCAAAATAACACGTCAATGCCCCCCCCCCCACCGCCCCCACGAGACACCAAGATACCCCGTCTCTTATTCATATTTGAGATATGTGACTGTAGGGTGGATGAAAGGGGTGGGGAAGGGAGGAAAGGGGGTAGAAGTAGCAGGGCAGGGGGTGTGGGGAAGCTGTCACACCCCCCCCGCCCCCTGCCAAGTCTCTGCTACTAGAGCCTCCTTACAAAGCAAAGGCTAAAAAAAAAAAGCAATAAAACACTCCGTAAGTGACATCAACTTTTCCTTTTTTTGCCAGTAAAAGGATGACTTCCGCAAAATTACATCTATAAAAACCATAATTTTGCTGCTTTTAACAGCTGAAAATTACGCACCAGTTATTTGCCATTGAGATGGACGACTCGATGCCTTGAAACCTTGAGTGCGGTTGCTTCAGGTGTGCATTAAGACGGTGTTTATAAATGGTAGGATTTTTGCAAATGATCCTAAAGTGCATTTTTGGGAGGGGGGATATAAAAATTCACGGCCTCACTCAGCCTTTAAGTCGGTGGTTACCTCAACTAGAAAAGTTCTGCTTCGTCCCTCGGAGGCAAAGACGAACAAGTGGCAACACAGCCAGTCGCTGATGCCAACCTCAGAAACACACATTTTTGGCTCAGGAGTGAACATAAGATTAACACAGTGACAGTTTGTCTTAAGTGCTGATAAGCCGTGGCAGAGGCATCGAAACAACACAGAGAAACTTGGCACCAAATGCGACATTTTGCTTCTCAGAAGTGGGTTTGGACCTGAAAACCCATAATCAGCGTGTCATTTACACAAGCAGCGCGGGGCGAGAGCCGAGTAGCCGAATAGTGAGCCGCAGCTTAAAGCGGGCACCCGTGGAGCGCGGTAAATCCGCTAATGGCTACAATGTCCCGCCTCACTTACCGCTCTGGGGTGGGGAAGAGAGCGAGGGTCCCGACGGTCCCGCTCGCTCAACAGCCGCTCGGGGGTCCATGAGGAGCTGTGGAGAAGGGGACCAGCGAGCGCCCCATCACAGGCCAGGGACACTGTGACAGGACAATGCCACCGGCCGGCTCGCTTTATGTGAGCGCCGTTGCCATGGTGCTCGCGTCCCATGCCGGGCCTAATTTGCGCAGCCCACTTGTAATCCATCCATGGGGGTGGGGGTGTGGGCGGTTAGGAGGGGGGTCTCTGCAGGCCCTGTGTGGCTTCACCGTGGAGATGCGCCAGCTGTTATTTTTTAAAGGTCCAACTCCCGGCTGGGACCGTGGCAACACTAAGTCTGGTTAACATGTGGTCAGGCGGTGAGTCCCTCTCTTCTTCTGCGTGGCCAGGAAGGCTCTGGGCTTTTTTTCATCTGTTTTTCCTAAATGCCACCTATTTGCACAGTCAGCTGCCAGTTGGCTAAGCGTCAGAGAAGTTTGCACTGAATTTCACAGCTGGCTGAGAACCAAATGGTCCACATAGTCCACGATCATCTCTCGGTTAGATTTAAGAAACTGCGCTGTATGTTCTCCCAGCTGGCGGCTGCCGTCACTTTCCAATCCCGCCGCACACGGGCTTCGCACTGTGAGCTACTTAGGGTTCACTATATTTATCACACAAGCAAAAGCCTGTAAGCTGGTTTGCCAGGATCTCTGGAGGCCCGGAGAACCTCGCAAGAATTTTCATCATCATATTTTGTCACCGGAACGAGAAGTTATCTAATAAGGAGTGTTTTATGAAGCCCGAGAAACCCGTGTATGTGAAGTAAACGCAGTTACGGAGTATGAACAACAGAAGTTTGCCATGCTGATGGATGGCAGTTCTGCAGCTTGTCAAGCACATTATCGGCCTCTCTTCAAAGTACTTAGACGATGAGTTCATTTGGAAGCGAGCACCACATCTCCCAGTGCTTTTGTCTGATCACAAGCCATCGATCAACTTACTGCAATGCCAATAAGCTCTGACCTTTGACTTCCTGCCATATTACAATAGTCCTGCAGAGATATAACACTGGATTTCAAACTGTTATTTGTTGTTATTTGTTGTTTCAAACCATTAGCTGGTTGTTTTCTTTCTCCAAGGCAGCTTATAATGCGGTGTTTGTATATTAACTTATATCACCCGTCTCTAAGCCAGGTAATTTTTACTGTGCCATTTCAGTGTACTATGGATGCAGTGGGATCCAAACCTGAGACCTTTGCCATCTGGACGCTGTAAGTTCTTCACTGCTCTATCTCCCGAGCCTGTTCATTTCAACAACACTCCATACAGTTAGGAGCACCTTGAAGACACCTTGAATTCTAGGCTGTCGTGCTGAGCAGTGCTTCTTAAGCGTCTTGTTCTAGGGTACAGCAGCCTGGTTACCAGCAGGGACTTGCGAACATTCAGGTTACAAGTTATGAATCAGCAGGCCGTCTATGACCGTTGCAACTGTTTTAACAGAACACTTGGGTTGCTGGATAGCAAAGAGAAGTTGCTGGGAGGCCGAGCGCTCAGCCCACACCGCCAAGTAAATAAAGCCACGCACGACGCCATTCCTACTTAAACGTAACAATGGAGGTGCGAGTGCCGCCTGTGTGGAAGTTGCTGCATGGGTGGAAACAAGCCTGTAGGTCTGAGTCTGAGTGTGGAGTCGATTTGATTTGGTCCCACTTGTGGGCTTGTTTCACGTGAACGTAGCCGATAAAAGCTGGTGAATTAGAACAAATACAATGGTGGCCCTTGATTCAAGCAGCTTTGCGGGCGGTCTGGTGGAAAAATCGTGACCAACAAAGCGATGCGCAAATGGAGAAGACAGGTCTCTGGAAACATCGATGTATCGACGGGCCCGATGTCCTCTTGTCAAATCAGTGACCGTGTGAGAGGGGTTTGGTGCAGGGTTATAGCAAGCGGGAGGTTTGGAGATGCACACAATGATCCTCAGGAAAAGGGATTCTGACAACCATGCTATGGCCCATTCGGCTACCTGAGGCTCACTATAACTGTGGGGGTAAGAGTGTTCACATCCCCCAGTCCTCAGCCCACTGATTCCTCTGTCTGTCCTGCCAAACTAGCACCTATTTAAACACCCCCCCCCCTTTTAGGCCTATTAAAAAGATTCCCTCTGCCACAATGAAGACCCTTTGATTCTTGCAGGTGGCTGTACACCCACCATAGAAATCTCATTCTGTGGTCTGTGCCCCCCAGCTGTCCTCCCCAAGGCCCTGGCCCTGGAAGTTGATGGCAAATCATTGTTTATATCCACAGCATGAGCCTAGGATGTGGCTCCATCAAAACAGGCACCAGAGAAACCCCCACCTGCAGCACTGGTGGCCCAAAACCCCACACAAACCGCACTGATGTCGGAGACAAAGGGACTCTGCAACGTGAGTGTCACCACGGCCTCGCATTTATTACCCCCCCACCACCTCAAGCGAAATAGAGAAGGAGAAAGCCTCAGAAGAGAAAGAACCCTAAATTTGCCTCGACAAGCTTTAGCATGGAGCCGGGGGTAATCTCCCGTCACATCTGGGTTTACGCAAGCCCAGCTCAGCCCGGCTCCTTTCAAAGAGCGTCTAATTCCACAAGAAAAGCGACGCAGCGGCTGCATCTGCGTGCGCCTCATCTTCCTTGCCTTTCCTAAGGATTTGCGGAGGGATATCTGACACCTGACACATACGCGTGTTTATCTTCGTGACGGTTAGGAGCTTGAAAAGAAGAACAAATCAAAGGTGGAAAGACTGCAGCAGAGAGCTGAGCAGACTATTTAAGTTAAGACACTCTTTCACGAACCTATTGTTCACTACAGAATCTTGACAATGCATAACACAATACAGGTATGAGCGATAACTTCTTATTTTTTACTTTTTTGTATGCTTCATGCTAACTGTTGCATACATTGTAGAAGTTCTTTTTGTAGCGGGGAGTGAAATGGTCATAACTGTTGCCTTGCAGCTGGAAGGTTCCCGGTTTAAATTCCACTTGTACTGGCACCCTTGAATGAAGTCCTTACCCTGGACTGATACACTAAGAACCCTGGGTAAATCAGCGTAAACTTGTTTATCTAGTGTTGTGAATCACATTGAACAACGATGACAAACAAAACTCTGAACACGGAGATAACAGGAATTAACAGTGTTTATGAGTCAAACTAGTTTCTGTTACACAGTCTGGTGTCATTCCAAAATGTCTACGGTCACGTTGCCATTACACATCCAAGCTCACCTTCCAACATGAGGTCAATATTTTGGGAATTATATAATGATGCATCCTGTCGATGACTTCAGGCTCAGTCACCGTGACACCGTGATGCAAGTGTCCATGGCAACTGACCGCTTCTGCCGCATGTGTGTAGAGGTCAGCTTTCAGCAGCTGGTCAATATCGCTCCTGACCCCTGAAGCTCACTGACGGTTGTGTAATGGCTGTTTTATAACTGGGTTCGGGGAGCCATTAGTGTACATATGTGTCAGTTCCCTACGAAGGGGACCTTGGCAGAAAGACCTGCCGAGGAGTGGCGGTCCAACACGTGTGCGGGGTACAAAATCATAACGTCCGTGTGCGATAAAAGAGAGCGACGGGCCAGCTGACAGTGCAATAACAAGTCAATCACTTCCTCATTCAGATGGGCCCCCTCTCAGGAAAAGAGGAGAAGTCATGATTTCTGGAGCTCTCCATGGGCATCCAGCATTGTCCTCCTCACACCGACAGGACTAGGTGCTGGACAAATGTCCTCCCCTATGGGGGTGTGTTGCTAGGCAACCCCGGGTCAGACGGCATCTAAAGGCCACGTTGTACCCAGGGGGCAGTGGCAGTGTTTGGGTGTGTGGTTCAGACCCAACCAGCTTATGACGGATGGAAGGATTCATTTGTCTTCATTTGGAAAGGAAAAAACACCCTGCTCTTGACCAATCTATTAGCCACAGCAGCAGCACGAAAAACCTGCCACACAATAGACAGATGTTCAGAAATTAAATTTAACCTCATGAACCAAGCACTCCAAATGGAAGCATCTCTTCATGCGAACATGCTTTCGAGATATAAAAAGGTTTCGGCCAGGCATGCAGACAATACTAAAACGACTGAAGTCAGGGGCTGAGATAGCAGTAGGTGACCCTTGTTGGTGACAACAGGAGGAGCCTGGGGACACGGTGTTGATCTGCATGTAAAAAAAGTCCTCATTTACCCAGAATGCTTTGAAATTATGAGCTCTCGAGGGTATTTGCAAACACATATGGCCTGGATGTTGCGCAGCCCACGGTGGGTCACATCGGCCCGCTTAACACTTGACCCAAAACAGCTGCGCTTGAGCCACGTTGAACAACTGAGCACCAGGCTGGCAGCAGCTGGGTTGATCCCTGTGCACAATGACTGCGACTTAAACAGCACCCCCCCGAGTCCTTATTCCCAAATGGAAAAAATCAATAGCAATATTACCATCGTGATCAATCGATCCAAATGTATTTTGTACTCTTTCATCCAAAAATAAACAAAAAAATGTGCTCGGCAGCACATTTCCCTGAGAGAATATAAAACAAGGAAACGTCACGAGCAAAACAAAAATTACCTGCCGACCCCCTGCAAAGCTACGATAGAATGAGACTCATAGCAAGCGGTGTCTAATAACAGACTCGAGTCTCCGCAAAATTTGCCATGAGGTAAACATCTAAACTGACACTGGTGCAGTAGTCAGTAAACTTGATGGAGGCGAGGAAACTTTGTCCTATTTTCCCTCCATTTGGCTTCAGTATTTTCTAATGGACTTCCACAACATAAAAGTGCAGATAAAGGTAGCAGGGGTGGTGGTGGTGGGGGTTGAAGGTGTTGCTTTGTGATAAAAGGGCTACAGTTTGAACAGGCTGTTACCCTGAAGCATCACAACTACAAATATTCAGCTGTATGAATGGGTGAATCACAGTAAAGTTTAGTGTGCACAAAATGATTATAAATAGCAACAGATTAATAATATGGACACTTTTTTTTTGAGCAGGTCTGAAAACAACCCCCTGCCCCATTACTCTGCTGGCCCAAATGTCTGTGCATATCACCCCCCGCCCACCAAAAAAGGGCAGTTGGACGTAACGCTTGACGCGGGACAGTCATTGCCACCCCAGCAGCTCCATAAACCAAAATGCTAATTTTTTCTACATCTTCCTACATGCAGCACTTCCAAAACTGTTTTACTGTAGCTGCATCAAGTGGCACCCAAAATTTGACAAAAATTCCCCACAAAAGCAAACTGTTACTATGGTAAAATGTGACAGGAGATTTGACTGACACGCAGCCAAGCTGGGCAGGACAGAAGTATCTCTGCATCCTTAAGTCTGCATTAGTTTCGTGGCTTTTCCTTCAAAAAATATCTTTAAAGTTAGCAGAAAAAGTCCTACCTTCGCCTCCTTTTCCGCTCCCGTTTCTCCAAATGTGCAGCTGAGTATGTTTCTCAAATCTCAGCTCTCCCAAAACCTTGAATTTCAGGTCTTACGTGTCATTTTGGACGGAATTTCTCAGCTTAATTCGTAGCTGCTCTTACTCATGAGACGTCACGGTTGGCCAGGAATTCAGTAGTGTGAGAATGTGTGGGTGTGGGTGTGAGAGTGAACGTGCACGGGCACGCATGAGTGTGTGTGCGTGTGTGTGTGTGTGTGGGGGGGACGACGACATAGCAGGGCTTATTTACCCAGAAGTTGCACTGAGAATCTGTAGATAAGTATCTCCTGCCAATGGAGTCAAAAACTCTGACGTCAAGAATTTGCAGTTTTTCTGTTTTTTTTTTCCCCCCATAGGCAAATCTGGGAGAGAAGGTTTGAAGCCTTTGTAGTTGCACAACACTGCAGTGGTGAAGAAATCACAGCCGGGAAGTGAGGTGACACATGGCTTACTTTCTGTGGCCCTTAAGCTGGAGAAACTCCAAGCTCCTAATGGCAGCTTTCAAGCAAACCACTCATGTGCAGCAGGTGGTTTGGTTTGTTGAACCCAAATTCCACCGCTTCCAACACTCATTGTAGTATTGGTGCTTCACCCTTTAGCAAAATATCCAGCTTCTCCAAATAAGGTACACATTTTAAATCTATATCTTTGGAATATAATGAGACACTACATAATTTCCGAGCTCCGCAGAACTTAAAACCTTCACTTTATTGTCTGACATTGTTATCGGTGTTAGAAGCCTTCGTGTTCCCATCAGTGTTGAAAACGTTAGTGTTCACATTGCTCCCGGTGTTGAAACATTTAAGTCACCACCAGTGTAGAAAATCTTCATGTTTCCATCGGTGTTCCATCGGTGTTTTAACACTATTGCTCTCAGTGTTAAAAACCCTCGCGTTTCCAGCAGTGCTGAAAACCTTCACGCTGATCTTGCTTTTGAACACCTGCTGGTGTTGGAAACCTTCAGCTTTCCGTCAGTGTTGTTGCTATGTTTATCCACAACCAGAGGACCTCTTTTTGTCACACACATCATTTTCTATTATGGGTTCTGACCCAGTTTTGGCGTATTGTAGGAGCAGACACGCTGCAAATGAGGTATTAAACAGAAACGCGCACCAACAGCAGCAACTGCTCAGAGTTCCACGCAGGTTGACACACCAATATTTCAAACACTTAAATCTCGGAGGACTTCTTTCTATTCTATCCGATTTCAGCACAGCATAAGCGCACAAATGTGTTCTTCTGCATGCCTGTCTCCAGTTTGGAGTTTCTGATAAATGCTGGAATCTTCTGTCACACATATGATGAAGGTTAAAAAAAAAATACTGTTACTAAGGTTGCAGATAAATTTGAAGGAGATAAATCTGCAGAGCGAACTCCTAACCTGAGCTGCTTCAGGTACATTTCTACAAACAGAGTAATTAAATGGCTTATTTTTCAGAAAAGCTACAGTTGACTACAAAGCTTTTTACTGTACATAACAGTAGTGACACGCCATCAACGCGTGGAAGTGTGACAGTGGACTGTATAGGTTGTTTAAAGCGTCGTCATTTGACTGAATATGGCGCTAAATCGATGCTGTTGGAGATCAGCAAAACATTAAAAAAGATGTCTGAAATGTTTTAGTAATACTGTTGCGTGAACTAAGTGCTTAATGCAAGTGGAAAAAAGCAGCTTTTGTGCATGGACTCAGCCTATAGAGAGTGAATGGGTCACAGCGCCCTCTAATGGCCTGCTTTGGAATTTCTGATCTCCCTGTGAGTTAGAATTTAGCAAATTTGGTCAATATGCATTCCTCCATCATTCTGGCTCCTGCGCCATCAGACCTTCTGTCTAATTCCAACAAAGTGGGCATTCTGCTGGGGTGTCAATTCACGCATAAACAGAGAGCAAAATGTCACTGCAGTCTAGGAAGAAGCGGACAAACTGACAGGTGGCGATGTGGTGACGGGCATCTTAGGTGGACCTCTGCAATTCAGCTGCACAGCTGGAGGCCCAGTGGGATCCCGGTGTTGCGTCTTGGATCGCTTAACCCATTTTAACTTGCCTAGCAGGTCCAGCTGTGCGAGCAGGTAGTGTGAGACACTCGGCAAGGGAAGCTCTGTGACCGAGGCAGACCATTTAACTAATAAACAGCATAATGACCGGTTCCCGCAGTGGTAAATCACTCAGGGATTTCCCTGTCTATGTCACTGACAAGCTTAACCGTTCGCTAAATTAAATAAAAGCCAGGACCCCTGGAGAGACCCACCCTCCAGCCTGGCGCGGTCACCGCTACGCACTGATTTATCCAACACGGTCACACCACCTGAGCACTTAATCAGATTCACAAACCCTAATGCCGCCGCAGCGCAGATCCAGTGCCTGTAAAACAATTTCACGCCAAAATGATATACTTACTGTCCAAAGTAATTTTCCTAGAGACATTCAGAGGGATGGCTCATCGGGCCGGCGTAACTAGTGCATTTATCTCCAAATGAGAGCATCACAGAAGGCCGGCTGGAGAGCGGAGTTTAGCGTGGGCATTAGCGGAAAACCGGCTCACGAGAAGAACTTCTTCACACGGGAAAACACTGCATCGGGTTTAATCCACAGCTTGAAATTCCAGTCCTTCGAGGAAGGAGCTGTGCGTGTGTGTAGTATGACTGCAAATTAGCTGGATATACTGATATTATTATTAGATTAGAAAATGCCATCAAGTCAAACCTAACTCCTAGGCAACCGCTGGTGGTGTTCAAGGCCAGGAGAAACGGAAGTGGTTTGCCATTGCCTTCTTCTGACATATTTTTTCTTAAAGGGGTGCAAACATGGAGGAGAACATGCAGACTCCACACACACCCGAGTTGGACTTATCAACAAAACAGGCCAGAAGGTGGGAGACACCAGCTTACCCCATTGCACCACCACATCCTCCCATAATGGTGCTATTATAAACCAATGTTTAGGTCCATTATACTGTATATTATGTTAACTGAACTACTTAAGGTGATTTATCCACGATAAAAAAAAAAAAACAAAAAAAAAAAACACTGTTTGGCTCAGATCACACCCACAACATATTTAAAAAAAGGCAAAATTGAGAGACAACGGGGAAAAGAAAGGCAAAGGAACTCTTTGTCTGCTGACTGAACTCCGGATGTTTTTCATGATTTCAAATCCTGTTTGTATTCATAGACTGAGCCACCGAGTCGAGGGCCAGTCTGGCACCAGAGGCAGCGCTCCGCTGGGGGGGCACTTCTTAAAATGCGCTGTTAAGCTGAGAGGTGGGACTCAAAGGAGAGTGCCTACCTTGTTAGTATTTGGCTTGATGCAGCGCACAAAGAAGGGGTTCGAAGTGGAGAGGGTGGCCATCAGGGAGTGTAAGGAATTCTGGGGAAGGAGGATGAATGGCAGAACGTCAACAATGGCCTAAAACAGTATGCTCGAGTAACACTGCTATAGTGAGCAAACCATAATGTAATTCGAGATGAATAAATGGGCTTAATTTTCATTTCATCAAACTCAAATCCTTCAGTTAAAGTAGCTTTAGGGTCGTTCATTCATACATAGCTGCTACTCCAGGGCAGGGTCGCATCAACAGCAGTATTTGTTTATTTATTTTATCGATCGATTTATTGATTTACTGGCTTACATTTGAGTATAAACTGCAGAACTGATGAGCTGCTGAAAGGGTGACCGCACTGACATGATGGGCACCCGTAGGCCATGAGCATCACTTGCTCACCTTGAACTGGGAGCTCACGGTGGGCCGCCGGTGCTTCGAGCCGCACTTGAGGGTGTCCTGGTTATTGCGGCTGGAGACGTGTTCAAACAGGTCGTAGACGAAATCCAGCCTGCCGTATGCGACATGAGGAGGATTCAGTACACACGTGTCAGAGTGAGAGCTGTGCCCGGAGAGGCTTCTGGGTAAATATTTACAGTCCAGGGCGCTGCTTGAGAGGGGCTCCTGTCAACTCATTTCACTTCAGGAGCAACATTTCATCCATCTGCTCGTGCTCCCAGGCAGGCATGCGACCGCACACGAAAAAAACACACGCGTGCACAGACACAAACACACACGTAAATATATAGCAAATCCATGACAGACAGAAACATGCAAACACAAACATTTTCAGACATTCGGACAGACAACCACCCACATGGCGACGACAGAACAGAAATACCCAACACACTCACTCACACACACTACCCATATGCAAGCCGCCCTTGTAGCCGACTCTGGTTTGAAGGCACCCACGAACCCGAAACTACCAGTTTCTCACTTAGGTTGATACAGACCTGCTCTCTCTCAGCGCATTGAGGATATCATCTCTGAAGGTGTCCCTGTTCTTCTCCAAAATGCCCCTCACGTCATACACCACCTGCGCATGGGCGAGCCACAAGGGGGCGGTGAAGACATTCCATCGTCCCGTAAATGTGTTTATTTTCGTGTGCGAGGGGGGGATAGTGAAGGCAGCTCTATAAAGTAACACTTTATAAATACACTAAGCCACGCAGGGAAGAATGTGGAGTGTGTTCAAAACACACCAGGATTACCAAGGTGAATACGTACCTCTCCAGCATAATGTTTCACTCCAAAGTAGTGAACTGCCACTCGGGGTTTCACATAGAAGGGGTTTTTCTGCAACAAAAATCACAAAGGGCAGCACGAATGCCACCGTGAACTTTGCACGTAGGACTCAATGGATTCCCAGTTGCTGAAAGGTCAAGAAGAGATCCGCTCCCAGAGTGGGACATTCTCGCGAAACATCTTCATTCCTCGACTTCAGCGCCCAGAGATGCACTAAACGCGAATGACCTCTGCAGCATTTACGGTCTCAATAAAAAAAAAAAAAAAAAAAAAAAAAAAAAAGAGCCTTTATATTTATTTAACGCAAAGGCGTTCTCGGTAGTTCTTAAAATGTGCTGGTGACCTCAGAGGCCAAATGGGAACAAGCTGTAGCAAAGCGCTAACTATAGCGAGACGAGACCAGCGGCAAGCTGCCAACCTGTTGTACTGGGGAGCGTCTGTGCTGGAAGCAGATGTTCGACCCATTAATAGACGGCCTTTGAACGCGAACTGTACTTATTCCCTCGTAAAACTGCACAGTGTAAACTCAAGACCCATATAATCCCCCCCGGAGAAGAATGGAACTCCGTCTGTAGCTATGCTGCGTTCTGCTCGGCCCGAGCTGACATTAGAATTAGGTATCAATGCTAACGGTAGGCGGATGACACCTTGTCAGATTAATCTTGCTTGCGGATGTTTTGTGCAACGTGACGCACCGAGTGCTGGCTGTGGAGTTTCTCCAGCAGGGTGCTGTCCGTGGCCTTCGGAAAGTGGCTCTCCTCATTGATCAGCGCCAGCAGGCCCAGTTTCTGTGGGAAACCCCGAAACGAAAGGGTGGTCAGGTGCGCGGGAGGAGATCCACACGAATGGGCGACAGTGCGGAGGTGGGGAGCCAAGGCAGCTACCTTCTCGATCATGTCCAGACATTCCCCGTTGTCCATCCAGTCGATGTCCTCCCAGACCAGTCCCTCTCTGGAGGTACACAGATAGGGAATCATTGTTTCCAAAGAGCTGAAGACAAGCAACCAACTCCTCAACGCCCCCATAACCGAGCGACACAATGGAGGGAAGCTGTTGTTTATGGACTGAGAGCCAAGATTGTGGATAGTTGTGCTGCCCCAAACAACCGTATGACCTGAAACGCATAAACCAACAGTGCTGAACAAGCAACAAAGTGGGTGTGGCAGTTCTGAGCAGTCATTCGTTCAAAGCTAAACCAGATGTGACAGTCGAGAAGTCGGGCACCGACCTCACACGTTCACATACGTGGCATTAGCTGCCACGTGGGACCTGAACCTAGATCAGATTAAATCACTACAACCCAGGTTTGGGTGGACACAGGAGTTAGACCATAGCCTTTAGTGGTCAGCATTCACATTGACCCCCGCACAACCCCCGAGTGGAGTAGATCCCTCCTTCCAAAATTCAGCGACGCTGCCACTCGGAGACGCTTGGATCCGAGAGAATCGACCCCTCTAACTCGCCACCCAAATTGAAGCAGAGCACAGCTCTTCCCCCAACTCCCAACCACTCCCAGCATGCACAGCGTGGGACCCCGATCATAAGCACAGACCGAACAAGCAAAGGGGCAAGATTAGCATGGGAGCCCCGCTCATTAATCACGGCTCCATTAAAAGCTGTCAGTCGCCCGTCTGTCGATCCGAAGGGAGAGACGGGGAGGTCACTATCATCAATAACTAAGCTGCTAGATGATCCCAGGTACCACTCCCAAATCCCCAGCCTTTCCTCTTCATTCTTGCATACCACGGCTGCCGTTTTGACCTGTGTTTTACCACCAAGCGCCCCCCATGAACAAAGCAGTCACACGTGTCAGCCCAGCCCAGTTTTTCGCAAGCATGACATGTTTACAGGCCCGGATTTGGCTTACTTATTGTATTCAAGTTGTTCCAAGGAGAAGATGTGCTTGTTGAAGTATTCCTGGAGCTTCTCATTTGCATAGTTGATGTTGAACTGCTCAAAGCGATTAACCTGTGGGACAAACTCATTACTAAAGTTTCGTATCAGGTTTTAAAAAATGAGCCCTTACAGCCAGAATGCGGATGCACTTTTCAAGTTTTGTGTAGGGAAGTAAGACTGAACGATTTACAGGTGTCGCCAGACTTATCCAGCAATTTGTTTATTTAACTACTTTGATTATTGAGTCGCTTAATAAAATTATAGATGTCCCGAGTCGCTCAAAATGTGGAAAGGAAGACCTTTTCTGTCAGAGGTGCCCCTCTGTGCTCATCTCTTGGTTTCTGCCCGCTTTTGTCGGGGCCTACCTCAAAGTTCTCGAACCCAAAGATGTCGAGGATTCCGATGGACTTGAAGTTGTCCTTCCCCTGTATCCTGCTGTTCAGCTTCCTGATGATCCAGGTGAAGCACTGTGAGTAAAGTGCCATCGCCATGGAGTCTCTGGAATCCACAGCCTGTAAGGACACGTGGTAAAATTAGAGTAAACGGATAGGGTTCAGAGGAGCCGTTTTCGTAAACATTTGGCATTATGAGCATCCAGCCAACCACATTCATTTTGTGCGCAACTGGTAATCGGCAGCAAACTAGTCCTCCAAGCGAGCTTTTGTCCCGCGCACCAAAAAAACACACCGTGAACAGGCAACGTGTCTCCATGTGCTTCTTGAGCAACCCAAAGGTATCTGGTAGGCCGAAAAAAAGATGAACGTTGTGTGTGACACTCGACTCTGTGGAATGTGTTTTTGTTGGAGCTGAGATCGAGCCCCTCTCTTCACCATGGGACAATCGAATTACAGCCGCTGATGTTTCGGAGCCTCCGCTGTGGGATGACTTGGGGTGCTCCAGCCCTGTGATGGGGTCACGCTTGCTCACTTAGATGCTCTCCCGTTTGAAAGCACGCAGAGAAGCCAATGCAGAAATTTAATAAGGGAAACAATACGCGCTTTTGTGTAGTGTTCACTTTCAGGCGAATGTCGAATTAAAAAGTCTGGAGATGAAGAAGTTGTTTCCCATGTGGTCACCAATTACATCTCAGCTATTCAATAAAGGCAAATTGGACAAATGTCTTTATTTCAGTAGAGTCCCAATAATGGTGTCGCTCCTGTTTAGGAAATGGCTGCAAAATGTATTCATTTCAGTTTAACTCAATTTATTTTTATGAAGCCCTTCTTCTCACACAGTAACCTAGTGTTGAAAAACAGATTAATAACTAAATGTTTATACAGTAATAGATATAAATTAAGCCTACAGGTAAGAGATTTAAAACAAAAGGAACTAATCTGGCTCAAGGTGTAATAAGGTAAGCCTGCTGACAACTGAGGAAAGGAAAACAAAAAAGGCAAGGAAAAAACAGACCTCTGGGGGTCCTGGTGTCAATGGCTGCCCACCCCACAAATACTGACTATACTGCTGTGGACAACATTGTTTTAGACAGTAAAAGCTAAATAAATTGATGTTGGGGCACAGGTGTGCTGATCTCATCCATCATGGCATGAAAATGTATCAGTGCGAAACCTCTACAGTTAACGGAAGCCCTAGCCAACCCTCTTCCCACCCTCTTTCCAACCCACCACCAGACTCTAGCTCTTACCTGCTCCACAGACAGAGGTGTGCTGATCTCCTCTCCCCTGAGAATCATAGACCTGTGAGTGAGCACCTCTGCTAGCTGGCCTGGGTCCAGCCCAAGGAGCTCTGCTGCCCTGCCCAGAGCTGAAGCACACACCAAAGGAAGCATCATGGGATGTGTGGTCCTCACATAACCACGGTGAGACACATGAACAGTGACCATGATCATCAGCTTGAAAAACACGACCAACGGACAAACAGGATGGGACACGCAGCCGCCATGGAGCCACCAAAGGGAAACACACAACTATCACTAGCTCTGTCCCTTAAATTCCTTTTTGGGTTCCGCTGTGCTGTGAAAAACATGGGCACTATTTTGCTAAAAAAAAAAAAAAAAAAAATATCAGAATTTTATTATACTGCACGATACTTGCCAAAGTTCTGAGACTCTCGCTGGATTTCACACACAGCATCACACAACAGTGGACATTCAGAAGTCAGTACCTCTATTAATAAGAAAAGCTGTAAATGCTGAAAATTGCCACATCATACTGTACCTCTGGAGTGCCTTTCTGCTATTAGGAAATTGTAACTTTTTTAAGTAATTTCTCACATTGCATGAACACTGCCCAGCCAAAAAAAAAGTCACCACTTGGATTTAACTTAGTGTTATGACGTGAGGTTGCTTCAGTTGGTCAGGTCTAGGTTCAGCAACATTATGTGCCCAAAAAATGATCTCATCTGACTACCTGAATATACTGAATGAACAGGTTTTTCCATCAATGGATTTTTTCTTCCAAGATGACAATGCCAGGATTCATGGGGCTCAAATTGTGAAAGAGTGCTTCAGGGAGAATGAGAGAGACATCATCTTCGCACATGGATTGGCCACCACAGACTCCAGACCTTAACCCCATTGAGAATCTTTGGGATGTGTTGATCCAACTCTCCCACCAATGCAAGATCTTGGCAAAAAATGAATGCAACTCTAGATGGAGACACATGTTGTGACATTGCATAAACTTATTGAAATGATGCCACTACGAATCCATTCCGTAATCAAAGCTAAAGGCGGTCCAACAAAATATTAGAGTGTGTGACTTTTTTTTTGGCCGGGCAGTGTATTTGGGGGCACATTAATGCTATTTTTGCTGCTTTTGATAAAAGGTGGGGCCCATAACCCCATTCTGACTCTAGTTTGATATCTTTAATCCAAATGCCTTGTCTCCAACGTAAACCAAGCTGGGGCTAGTTTGGCTGTTCCATCCTGCCTTCCTCCAAACACCCCCAGCCCATACTGTTACCCCTCGGAGCAGATGTCCATGACAACACCAACCTGATTTGGAGGAGATCTGTGCCCCACCGGCGGTTACAAACTCGATGTTTCCCATGTGGAGCACTCCGGCCAGGAGCCGTAGGACCTCGTGGATGTTCTCCTCGCTGAAGTTCATCACTCGCATGGCGCTCTGCACAGACACAGGGACCAAGCGGCACAGTCAGATTACGGCCGGTGGTAGGGTGGGTTTGAACACATTTGGTTTTTTCGGTGCTGTTACACCTAGCCGGACATGTTTATTTAACACATACTACGTTATACCAGATACCTGGCAAAGGCTTTACAGTTCAGATGAAGCAGCTACCCAAAAAAAACTGCGCTCGGAGAAGAAGCAGATGGGTCGCACCACAGGTTAAATGAACCAGGGGATGTAAATCTGGCCCCCGTCCCTGTCCTGCCACGGTGAGCACTAAGCACGGATTTCCACGCGCTGCATGACCAGCTGCCCAGCTCGCTGGCTGAGGAACCCATCTGAGTCGACTTATGGCTCTAGCGATGCTTCCCAAACAAAGGAACTGTGAATGAGGTCTGGAAAGGACGCGGGAGGTCACGAGGTTGAAACCAAAGATCTCACCAGCACTTCATGGAACGCGTCCTCGTCATTGATTGTCTTGTCCGCCACGCATCCGGACTGTCTCAGGTAGTAGTAGCTCTCCGGTTGCGTCAGGCCAAACGCCTCTGTGATTCAGAGTTTGTCAGACAAATAAGGGAAAAATTATGACAAAATAAAGTTTGTCAGTTTCATTTGTTCAGCGCGATAGAAGACACACAAATAACCACTGTGCCCATAAATGGTTAAGTACTGTAAAGTTCAGCCTTCTGGTTTAAATTACATTAACATATTAAGGTCTGCCTCTATGGGCTGTGAGTTTGGGTCATGTGCCCCTTTGGAAAGACTAGAACCCATCTGGTCCCTGGGGGGTCGTAGGGTCCGCAGTGACGTGTTTCCCCTTGACTCACCCTTCTGCTCTGTGTTGGTGCCTGCCAGCAGGGCATAGAAGATGTGGTAGTTCCTCTCCCCGGGGTTCTGCCTCACCACCCGGTTCTGTCCAAGCAGAGACCCTCTGAAGGTTCGAACCACAGCGACAAACACCGACAAACATGAACAAGAACAGAAAAGGACAAGAACAGGAATGGCAACTTACCTTCTCCAGTAAGTCTGCAAGCAAGGGGTGCAGTTAAGGAAACTGGGATGCTCTGTTTGATGAAATAACCTTTTTTATATGAATTATCTAACATTTTCCTCCAAAATAACTTACAGTGAAGCTGCTTACCATAATTTACCCCTTTATTTACAGTAGCTGGGTAATTTTTACAGGAGGAATTCCATGCACTTGTAAGGGTTCTAGAGTCGGGGGAGTTAAATATGTGTCCAAACCACTAGGCTACCTGCTCAGCGTGAACATTACCCTGAAGACTTTGTAATGTGGCCTCCTTCCCCTTCCTCTGTTCCGGGTGCTTAGAGGACCCTTCATGCATTTTGTCAAAATTCAGGATGTGCAGCAGTCAAGAATTTCCTCTGCTTGGGTTAAAATATTCAGTGGAAAAGGATACAGTCGACAATTTTACCCCCCTGAATGTTCCCCTTTTGGGAAAAGTGCAGCTGCATGAACTTCCCAAAGCGGCTCGAGTTGTTGTTGTAGACGGTTTTGGCGTTTCCAAACGCTTCCATGATGGGGCTGCAGAAAGAGAGAACCGTGCCAGCATGCGTCAGTGGTATCGCCCTCGAGGGAATGCTTCATCGCGGGTAAGAACCCACAGTCAACACCTCTCTGCCAGAATACTAAAGGTCTTAAGCTTCCAAACCTGAACCACCTGTAAATTCTTGTAATAACCAAATTAATTATTTCCCTATTAATGAACCACACAGTCCATTGAGTTCAACCAGGGAAGTAGCTGTAGCTAAGGGGCAAAGAGCAGAGCCAGAACATTTGGAGGGATGCAGCAATGCATCTCTGCATTGCCTTAGGCACCGTTTCCATAGCAACAGGAGATGGAGGGGCCCCACCTGCTCTCCAGCAGTGCGTGCTCCACGTGTGACGTCCCTGCCTTGGCCGTGACCCCCAGGGAACGCTGGCTCATTGCCGATAGGAAGCGGAGTATCAGCTTGGTGCTCTCTGTCTTGCCCGCCCCGCTCTCGCCGCTGGAAGACAAAGGATGATGGGTTTTGGTGTAGCGCTGCTTGGAGGCGGGGAAGGGATCAGCAGTAACTTACAGCACAGAGGGGGGAATGGAGATTCGCTACGAATCTGAGCAGCAGGTGGTGGCTGAATTTGTTTCTGTAGATAACTGTGCGTTTGTATCATGGAACACCAAAATCACCAGTTAGCATATATTTACAAATATTTATTTAGCTTATGCTTTTCTCCCAAGCAGCTTACTACATTTTACCCTTCACACAGGTGACTTTTTTATGACTGGGGCCATGCATGACAAGAACATCGCTCAAGAGCAGAGGGCAGGAGTCAAACCTGAGGTTTCCTGTTTCACAGGCTATCCATCTTCCATCTTTGCACAAAGCCACTGGCAATATCAGACAATCAGCTTTACCGTGAGTTACCCTGCACAGCAAGGTATTTTGCGGTATCACTGAGCGCGTTCAGATAATATTTGGTAACATTTGGTTTTGGGTTTATTTTTGCGAAAAGACCCCAAGGACGCATCATGCAGTCCACCCTTGATGTTTTTTCATCCTGTCCAAGGGCAAGTCTGCCCCGGGTGTTATGGGCATCACCATAACAATGCCTGTCAACTAGCAGAAAAAGCAGCGCTGCGTCCCTTTTAATGAGAAAGTGCGTAGTTTTAACCAGAGTGTGACACAGACAAACAACATTGTTATACAGAGGTGCCACACATGGGCTGGAACTCCCCGGTGGCAAGCAAAAATACACAGAGGCGGAGAAGCAGAAACTTTGACACAAAAAAGTTTGCTTAATTTCTTATGATTAAAGATAACTAAGTCATGGTGGCAGCTCTGGAAGTCTGTTTGAACTTTACATTTTATGTAATATGCTGTAAATTATGTATTTTATGTATTAGTTATATTTTGATCTCCAAAATCATGTTTATGAATAGCTGACATGTTTGTTAGTGTGCAATGTTCCCTTGTAATCTTTATTCCCTTTGTACTATCTTATTCTCCTTGCACTGTCATTTATCTTTTGCACATGTCTGTGTGCTGTATTTTGTGTTTGTGGTCTTCTGCCCCCTGAGAGCCATTGGAATCCAAAGCCAAATTCCCTGCATATGTGAGCATACCTGGCCAATAAATCTGATTCTGATCACAATCGATAAACATTTAATAAGACTTCCCTTGATCTATTTGCTGTGTAAAAGCTTTTGTGCAACCCCAACGGATAAAATAGGTTTTAAAACTATCACAGTTTAAAATGAAATGAACACTTTCTCCAGAAATTTCCATTCCACGGAAATGATCGTCGATCGATTGCCAATCAATTCATCCTGTGAACACGGCAGCCACTTGTCATCTGGTTATTGATCTCCAGCTCTCAGGAAATCCACACACGAGCTGTAAATGCTGTGGAAGCTCTTGTTTCGGGTTGTGTCTATCAGTTGGGTGGGTAAAAACGGTCGACGCATTTTTACGCAACATAAGCGAAGAAAGTGGGATTGAAGCTAAACAAATAAACCATGCGGAAAACGCCGGCATCTTCCTTGGCCTTTGTGCTCACTTCTGCAGCTCTGGAGCCCAGACAGGAAGAGGTGGTGTGTTAATGAGTCTGGCGCCCTTCCGGAACAAATTTACATGGAGAACAGAAAAGAAAATCATTCCACATTTTTCTCTTTGGTGGTTAAATACAAAGGTGGGAAATGGTCTGCTCTCCTTGTCTCAAGATGCTGGTAGGAGAGGATGGCAACTTTTAATTGAAGCTGGCTTGCTAGAGTGCAGTTCTCATAGATAAATAAAATGAAAATATTATTATAGTCATTATGTTGTGTGCTTGTGTGTGTGTGTGTGTGTGTGTGTGTGTGTGTGTGTGTGTGTGTGTCGCACCATTTAAATAGACATGTAATATACACGGTGGCCAGTAGAGGGCAGCTGGTGCCATAAAAACCATTGTAAAGAAACTGAAAACTGCAGTGCATGAAGAATTACAATACAAATATATAATAAAATATATATTATGTATGCTAAATATATGTATATGATACAAATACAGTCAGAAAGGTTATGTAGAATCATGTCACTGTCTTAATTGAATCCCTGCAGGCTCCCAGTTTGCTGGCTTTCCTCAGTTCTGCACTCACACTGCTAGTTTCCTCTCAGTGGGGGCAAGTTGTCCAAACAAACGGAACATACCGGGTTTCGGTTTCACGCTAAGGGGGGGGTACGCTTCACCCCTTTACAATATCAGCCCAACAGGGGTCTCCTGCTTACACAGAATCTTATGTGCACAGCCGGATGTTTGTAGAAGCCAAGCGGTGAAAGCAGTTTGCTCGGTGGGACAATGGCAGCGCCCGCAAATTTGACCTCTAGCACAGGGACAGCGAGTTCAGTGGCCTGACCCTGAGGAGCTGCATGGAAATGCAAACACACACAGACACACACACACACACACACACACACACACACACACACACACACACACACACACACACACACACACACACACACGCACACATAGAGAAAACTCCTCTGGTCCACCTTCCACCATGCTCCTAGGAGACCCCTTCTCATATCACTACGCTTCATTGTAAAAGTGATGTGTGTTGACACTGCAAACACCATCACTGTGTTGGCCCACGTAGGAGACGGTCACCTACAAAAGACACGGAAGGCCACGATCACTCAGTGGACCCCAGCAGTAATGCTCTGTTCCTCCAGCTCTGGCTGCTTGCTGGCCTCACTCACAGGACATCGAAAATGGAAAGTCTGTAGGTTGTTAAATATGGCTTAGACATGGCGGAATAACCTCCATCTGTCCCTCACAGCTGCTGAATCCCTTCCAGAATTCAAGAAAGTGAGTTTACCCCTTCCTGATTCATTTCTCTGTTTATTTTCTGACTGCTCTGCAAACTTGCATCACTTTTATATTTGCTTTTGGTTGTTCAGGCAGCTACTATTGTAATGTACACCAGTAAAAACGGTGGTAAACCGACTGTGGTCAGACGTCATGTCTACATCTAAAACTCTTCAGTTCTTGTGAAGTGCAGTTTTGTTTACTCTGAGTCACTTTTAAGAAAAGTGTCTGCTAAATGAATAAATGTACGTGTATATGTAATTTTTGTGGTGGTACAGCTTTGCCAGGCCACCCACAGGGGTTGCTGGGTCTCCTCGCCAAAGGAAACAGCCACGGTTTTGGCTCATAGGGCACAGAAGCTGCCAATCATCCATGTGGGATGGAGTTGGATGAGACTGACCAATGGGATGAGGGGAGGTGGGAGTAGGAACCCCAAGTTACAGCTTTGTGGTTTGACCCATAGCCTCGCTTTGCAGTTAGAGCCCTAATTCCACCCCAGGGGGGCAGGTGAGGCTCAAGCAGGAGACACAGGGGGCGCTGTGGTGTGTGAAACGGCAGGCTATCACTGCTCAGCAACACCGTGGCGCACCAGCAGGCCATCTCACTCGCCGCGTGCGATCCTCTCACTCACCCCCGCATGAGCTGCAGCCCAGATGGGCCCAGAAAGACCTCGGTGCTCCGGAATGTTCTCTACCAAAATATTTACACTGACACTGAGGCGGACGAGTTGGCGATGTTGACATGCTGAGGAACGGAGTCCAAGCAAGAGTCCAAACCCGCCCACCTCCATCCTTCCAACTAAAGAAGGGTGAACCCTCCCTCGGCCTGGGGTCACAGCCGTCGTCAAGAGCAACATCTGAGATTGAAGATGTGTTGCTCCAGGGTCAATAAATACATCTCTCACCTGTGAGACTCAGCTAACTTTACATGACGCGCAAACATTATAGGTCCGCGAAACAGAACGCCCGTTTTAGACCTTTTCCTGCTTTATGACATGGAGGTGCTTTCCAGATAGAAGGTTTCAGCTCAGACTTCCACACATCTGGGACCTTCTCGCGTCAAATTTCAGCACAGAAATAAAACTTCTAAAAGCGCTCTTGCACATACAAGGCGTACGTTCGAGGGGAGGAAACTGGTACGGGCTATAAATACGCCTGGAATAAGCAGGCAGTTTTGCTGATGTAGGAGAACTTTGCTGCCAAAATTCATGGTGCCAAACAGCAGCAGCACCAAAATGATGAAGAATGGGAAGGTTTGTTGTGTTCTGTAGAATTCTGCAGAGATGGTTGAGATGTAGAGAGAAGGACAAAAAAAAAAACATTTCCCCGAAGACAAATTTGTCTTCGGGAGTGAAATACACAACAGCTGTAAGGACGCTGTGAAGGTTGAGGGTACGAGAGCCTCTCACAGTCACACAGACACTCATTCATTCAAACGCTGCGTACACACTCTCGTGGGTTTACAGGCAGCGATTCTCCTGAAACACATGTCTTTGGACTCAGTAGGAAAACCACACACAGATAGAAAAGATCTAAATACCACTCGGAATGGAATCGTGGTCAGTGGGGCAGAAGATGGTGTAGCAGTTACAGCTGCTGTCTTATGCTCCAAGACCCAGGTTCAAAACCTGCCACCTGCTGTAATACCCTTCACAAAGTTACATACACATACTATATGTTGTGTATAATTATACAGGTGGTCCCTGTCTTACGATGGGGTTACGTTCCGATAAGTCAAAAATGCATTTAATACACCTAACCTACTGTCACTGCTTCGGCAATGGAACGTAGGTGGTCGCTCCGCCCCCATCTTCAATCTGAGCACCGACTGGTGTAGGAACCAATTGAAGATGGGATTTAGTTCCTACCTGGACTTCCTGTCAGTGCTCAATCCCCCTTGTGAACTCTTCTGCAACTGGTGTCTTGCTAAGACCTTGGATTTTGTTCATTTTGAACTGTGCCAAATGTGGGAGAGTCGGAGAGCTGCGTAAAGTCTTTTCCAGCACATCCCAAAGATTCTCAATCCATTGATGGAAAAAGCTGGTCACTCAGTAGATTCAAGTAGTCAGCTCACCTCATTTTTTGGGCACATAACCTTGCTGAACTTAGACCTGACCAACTGAAGCAACCCCAGATCACAACACTAAGTTAAATCCAGGTAGTGACTTCTTTTTTTTGGCTAGGCAGTGTAGCTCCTGGCTAACGGTAACACTCCCATTCGCTAATGTTTAGCACCATCGTAAAGTTGAAAAATTCTAAGTTGGACCGATGTAACTCGGAGACAATCTGTTCTGAGTTATACTCCGGTGTGACTATATAGTGTGTATAATTCCATGTAAAACATGTACAGGTCATGTGTACTCCACATGATATCTGTTTAAATCCATCTACAGGGAGAGAATGCATGTGCAGCCTGGCAAACCCTTTCAACACCCTGTGGTCCTAGCATTAGTCTACCTGGTACCTGCAGTGCCGTATTTACCTTTTTAGGGTGTGAGGCTTTTGCTCATAGTCTATGCTTATAGTCAGAAGTTTATAGTGAATAATGTAGGTGTGGGTGTTCGGTCATCATACGTGCACCCCAAAGCACTGCCTAACAGTGTTCACTGTGGAAGGCGTTCTCTAGAGACCCTGTACAGCAACCACAACCCACTAGGATGGCTTTGGCATAGCAGTGTGAGTTCTATTAATCATAGGGGCGGTTGCTGAGAGGAGAGCTGCGCCCCCTCAGGTACCGTGTTCTCGTAATAGGTGGTGGGCGACATGCACTGCTGGGCCCGACAGAGCTGGCTCGACGCCATGGGGATGGGCTCTGATATAAAGGCAGGAAGGAGAGAAAGTGCTGCTGAAGCAGACCGGAGGGGGTCGTGTTTAACTGCGCCAGTCGGTGGTCTGCTCAGTCCCCCTGGAGGAAAATACCATGTGTGGACCTGGGCAGTCTCGTAAATCTAAACAGTTCCATATCTCTGGCTTTGTTGAAGTTATTAGAGATCATATCACCCTGACTACCACAGACGGTACTGATGGTGAAACCGAGGGAGCTACGGCAGGACCTGTCCAACCCAGGATTACCATGGCTGCCTGGCCGTCTGACACTCAACCAGATTACTGTCTCTCAAATAACCTCACCGTGACCCTGAATGTATCCGGAAAAACCTTAGTTGGGGGGAAATGATACGATATCTACCTGCAGAGTCGAACACCAGGCAGAGGTGTTTCGTAGGCGTGTGCCAAAGGGGGGCAAATTATCAAAATGGCTACAGGTTGGCAACAATCCCTGCAATATTTTCATTACCACATTTTTGTTTCAGTGTTTCCTCCCTGCAAGTAGCATAAAGCACTGGGCTTTGAAAGTAAAATCACATAAAATTTTTTGGGTGAGTCATAACCCTGGAGGCAGTATTTTGCGTTAAATATGAGCAACAATTTCAACTCAAGCACTTTTTCTTTTATAATTTATGGTGCAATGGAGAGAAGTTGGTCCTGCACGAGACAGGGCAACCCTCAAGGATATCGGATTAGAAGCTCACACCGTCTCCGTAGCAACACAAGGCCCACCCAGCAGAGGTTCATAGCCAGGCATTTCACGCCGGAGCAGAATGGACCAACGGGTGCGTCAGCTGAAGGCAGCAAAGATGCAAATTCAAAGAATCCTTTTTCACGGAGGTGCGTATTGATTTTTTTAACACCTCAGAGAGGTGTATTTTACACACCAGGTTGAAGTGTGTTGTATAAACCGCAGTGACACTGTTTGGTTAAGAGTCACACCGGACACTTTCTGTGTAAGCAGATTGTTGCTATTTAGGAGACAATACATTATAAAAAATGTATTTATCCATCACCTTCTATTTGCCGTTTTATACTTCTGGGAAGTAATGGACATGATTTACGTGGAAAAACGCATTGAAAGAAGGAAATGAGAAGCTTAACTTTGGAAATGAGAAGCTTTAGCGGTCATTCATCTGAGTGAAGAATGCAGTGTGGCCATAATGAGCACATGGTTTTCATTTGGCCCAATGACACTGGGGTCCAGACTCAGTGCTGGTTAACACACCCAGACCCAGGAAAGAGGACACTGAGATGCAAAGAGGACAGTTAACGTCCAAACTTATTCATTCGGCAGTCATCCACAAACTTATTTACCAATTAATAAGAAACTACCCACTTTAAACTAAAGCCACCCAACCTTTGAGGGCGATCCCAAGTCCTGGTGTTCCCCAGGGTCCAGGATGCACTGGAGGACAAAAACTGTAGCTGGTTTTGATTTAATGATGATCTAATAATGAAGACTTTGAACAATAGAACACCCCACTGTTCTGAGACATCGGACACAAAGGCCCCATTGGCTCCATTAAATACACCAGAGCCCTGATAATAAGCAGGAAATAATGGGGATCGCGAAAAGGTGCCGAAAAGAGCAGCGCCTGAGAAACCGGATCCAGGCTATACTTTAACTGTTAGTAACATTTGCTGCACATCACAGAGCTTCTTGAGCACAGGGTCAAGAACCAAGAGCCCCTGCGTGAAGTCATGTTAAACTAAACCAGGTACTTTTCAGAAAAATCCCTGAAAGTTTTAACCGATGCCATTACAAGGCACCGCAACACAGCAGGTGAAAGCTGCGGCGCACAATCCCACCCCCAAAAAAAAAAAAAAAAAAACCACCAGTTGCTGCGGAAACGAGAACCCGTGCTCACGTGGCATGCATTACTGGGGAGAGCGGGCAGCTTTTTTCGACGTCTCTGCCCATCTGCGCTATTCCCTGCAACGCTCTCGCACCACGTGGGAGTTGGCAGCTGCATTTTTCCAAACAGGCGCAGTATTAGATGCTTAAGCTGGGGGAAAAAAAAACCCGCTACAGTCAGCAAAACTCCCCCCCAGGACAAAGCAGCTTTTAATGGTGACGGGGTGGGAAGGGCACAGTGTGAACACAGGCACCTGGAGCAACAACTGGGTCTCTGTCAATCAATAAACCTCAAACAGGCTAACTGCCGGAGACAATTAATCATTAGGTTTTGGGTTCGAGGTCTCGACACGACCAGGGCTCCCGTGATCTATGGCTCTCTCGAATTTCAATGAATATTTTTACTTGTTGCTACGTCGGGGTAGGGATGGGGGTGGCACCGGTGTCAGGCAGGTCTATTGAGACACGTACCCAATCCCCTAAGGGTGGCCGCTGCGGAATAATTGCCGCTTTGGCTTTCTGCTGAGCCAATCAATTATTTATACCTTTGCAGCGCCCCCGGCTGGCAAACCAAGTGGAGGCGACACACTGGGAATGGACTAGACTTTGCGTGGACTGAAAATGAATGATCCTATTGGCATTTCGGTTGAAACTGCCACCTTGCAATCGAAGGAGGAGGGTTTGATCCCCACTCCTGCTGCGGTTCCCTCGATCAGGGTATTGACCCTAAACCGATACGGGAAATATTTCCCAGCTGTACAAATGGTAAATAACTGTAAGCTTCTTATTGTACAAACCATACATTGCAAGCCAGTTGGGACAGTGTCAAATAAATAATGTTTAACAATTATAATAACCCCTAAACATGACAATATAGGAACAGCCAGAAGTATAGATGCAAGCAGTAATATTTGTTCAGTTTGAAAGAGGCTTTATTAGATGAGTAAGAAAGAAATAATGTCAAGCCTCAGACCTTGGCGTGCATCTATGGGAAAATTTCCGTTTTCTCTTGCTTTGCTAACCATGCAGAGGCTTTGAGAAAGTAAACAGCCTGGGGCACTTAGTGGGACTCAGAGGCTCAGTTAGAGCAGGCTGCATGAGAGTGGGGGAAACCATTGTCACACACACTTGCTGTGTGTGCCTGTATGAGTGCGGACACTGTGTAGGTGTGTGTATGTGACCTGGGAGTCTGTTGACTACTTTCGTGCCACTGTATAAGGATTGTATATTTGGGGTATTTACCACAGAGTATTAAATCCAGTATGAAGGTGATGGAAGTGCCACTTGCGCTATGGAGGTCAACTTCTATGCCCAAATGTCAGAAGGGGCACCAGGTAGCAGTTAGACTGTTACCTTGCAGTCGAAGGACCCGGGTTTGAATCTCCACTCCGGTTGTAGTACCTCTGAATACAGTACTTACCCTGAATTTATATAGCAAAAGTTACTTAGCTGTGTGAATGGGTCACGATTTTAAGAGGTGTAGTATACAAACTTCACATTGGGAGCCAACTTGGACAATCAAGTAGATGTAAATTACAACTTTCTGGTCCAAGGCCTAATTCTTCAAAGTCGACTACTCCATTGAGGCCAAGTTAGGTGCTAAGGGCCACAGTCTGTCTTGTCTAGATTGGCATAGGGTTCTAAGTTATTCAGGGAGAGCCAGGTTTCTCACATGTGGTCCCCAGATGCTGCACTGGTGCCTGTCTTTTTTTAGAAAGAATGGCGCTACTGTTTCCCCTTCCTTTCTGTTGTTGGCATCCATTTGCTGCTTTCACTTCGCGCTCGCTGTGTCCCACACCGAAAGCATTCGAGTCTCTCATATGCTGTCAAGCCTTACAAAAAATTGAGGAGCTCATCCTTCAAGGAGAAGCAGCGACACTCTGTGTGCAATTAAACCAGAATTGGTTTGCAACCCATTACTCGTGCAAAATGCTGTAAAAGCACCGTGATCGTGAGTCCATGACAGAACCGAGAACTCTAAGCAGGAAAAATAATCCGTGTATCACACAGTCTGAAAGTCTAGGATGAACACAGGCATCCCGTTTCTTGCTCTTGTTTGCCCTCTTTGGTTTCTCAACAAGACCGCTGGAGAGAGTGCACGTGTCTTTCGTTACCCACAATTCTCTAGTGCCTTCCGGAAACCGATAGAGATCGCATGTTTAATTGGTCTTCAAAAGGGTAAGAAAGTAACACCATATAATTCCTGGCTAACTGCAGCGATACACGTCTCAAAGAGGGCACAGCTATTTGTCTTGGGATGCACCTCCGTTTCAAGGGCGTTTCATCTGACCCTCGCTGGGGTAAGATAAACAGCACATGCTTTCCAGCTGCTGTGCACGCAACATCAAATTGGCGTGTTACACTGGCCATGAGTGCAAGCCTCATGGCTGGAAAAGCGTTATCTACCACCAGCAGGAAGGACGCCGATGTCCGCTCTCCCTGCTAAATATGGATTTGAATACTATCGCCAGTCTTGAAAATAACCCAAGATGTTTGATGCAGGAGGCCACTGGATACATGTGAGCATGGACACAGGAGCAGTGTAAAGAATGGGAAGGCGCAGCGGTTTGCATGTGGCCATTGCAGAGGAAGGACGTGAGGACGGAGCCAAAAGACACAAGGATGAAACACGGGCGGACGTCCAGTCCACAGGACCTGAGGGTGCAAACTAAAGAAGTTTTGGAGAGGATGTTTGTATTAATGTAGACTAATCAAAAAAGCTCAAAAAATATACTTCCCTGACTTTTATAATAATAACCCAAAACTGCTGTAACATGTAATTAAGGCAAGGAAAATGCAGACAAGGTGAATCACGGAGAGCTGACAGGGAGATCTTTTTTAGCTTTAAGGGGAGATCTAGGTGCACTGTTCTATCTTCCTTTCAACTTTCAACATAAACAAAACTCTGCTGTTAGTCAAAAGATGAGGGACTCAGGTTTGAATCCCCTCTCCCAATGTAGTCCCCTTAATGAAGGTACTTACCCTGAACCAACATGACCCAGTTTTAGAAACGGGTAAGCTATTGGACACAATTCAGTATAAAACCCATCAAAGCCCTGTTTGAAGGAAAGTATCAGCTAAATGAATAAGTGATTATTTCAAAAGTACATCAAGCTGTTCAAGACTATCTAGTTGAATTATGGGAAGGCAATTATCTAACACAGGTCACTCAGTCACTGATAAACAAAGACTTCATCACAAAACATCAAAATTATTGACACAGGAAGCCATACAATACCAGTGAAGACCAAATAAGATCCATAATTTTAAATGCCACCTCTACTCTCACTGTCTTGTTAGGATGAGTCCTGTAGGAATGGAACAAGGACCTCTGTTTTGTGTTCCACACGGTTGTTCTTCCACCTTTCATAGATATCTTACCCTTCACTCCGAGAGGCCGTTTCTCCACACTGCACACCTCTGCTCACTCACCCTCCATTCCACACTGAAGAGCCACATCTTAAATTCCTAAGTAGGGTCTCATATCTAAATGCACACATTATGTTCCTCCACTTCAAAATGGGGACACCATTCAAGATACTACACTACTTCTCAAAATGAGTATTTTTTTCACAACTGACAATATTTTTGATCACAATTTATTTTACATCATAATTTTTTTTCTCTTTCTTTCTTTCTTCTCCGGCTGGTTCTTGCACCACTTTGGGGTTTGTTTCAGGTTGTGGTTTTACTGAAGAACTAATCGTAATGTTGACTGAAAGGTCTGCTATGATAACCATGCTGGTTAAGACCACTATGGACTTGACGAAGATCACCAACCCTGTGACCAACAAAACAAACCCAAGATCATGACCCTACCTCATCCAAGGTGGACACCAAGAACCACACAGGTACGACTCATGCACTCAACCTCTCTTCTTCTTGCCAAAACTTGCAGGTTGGATCCTAATGTTTCAAATTTTAAACCATGCTGTATGTCACCGCTGTGCTCTGTAATGATGTTAACAGACCCTTCATCTTACACCCCTTTTCTTCACACTCTTACCACCACGATGCTGCTCATCCAGCCCATACCACTACTCTCACCTGATTAGCACACATTGGTTCTCCATCCTCTTCCACAGAGAGCGGTAGCACTCGTTGGCCACAGCGTAGATGTGCGGGGCGATCTCTCCAAGATGATTTCTGCTGTAGAGCTCCATGTTGGGCTTGTCGTAGAGGTGAGGAATTCGCTCGTAAGGGTTAACTGCTGCCAGGATGGAGCCAATGTATGTCTGCAGAAGACACAAATGCACAACTTATTTAGTTTTGCGGTTAAACACACCAATGAATAAATCACAGAATTTGGATGTGGGGTCAGAAAAGTGAACACACAAGCATGAAAGGCCAAACAGGAACAATGATTCATTTTTAGGGGCTCCACTGACAGCGTGTGGGGCTGTTTGAAGTTGTAATGCCTTGCGGATCTGCTGTGTAGGAGATGTTACGGAAGCTGGAACTGGGTACATTGGGCCATTTTTTCCCCAATTTTGTCCCGCTCTCAATGGCCTCTGATGTGTGTGCCATTAGACTTGGAAATGTTTTAGCCACCACTCCTGGCACAGGATGAAATGAAACTCCTGTCGATTCAAGATTGTTTTTTTTCCACATTGAAAATTTTAGAGCCGGATCCACACACTCGATGTAAAAAGTAGTTTTGCGCTTGTCAAAACTTGCTACTTTGCCTGAAGTGTTTTCCACGGGGAAAGAGAGACTATTTAAAGTTTGCACAAAAAAGGCTTTAAAGGACACCAATTAAAGCGTTTCACCCCCCCCCCCCAACCTGCAATGCAGAAACGTGACAAATTTTTATGCAGGAGACTATATCCAAGGTCATAAACACGAGAGTATACATCAGTTAACGCAAATTCTAACAGGCAGCAGCAAAAGTGAATACCAATAAATGTGGAAAAAAAAAAAAAAACTGTGGCGCGTGTCGTAAAGGTGCAGCAACCTGTGGATGCGGAATGCTAACAAAACACAGAATAAAGCATAACGCTTTTGTTGGTCTTATTTGTTCGGTATAAAAAAAATATATATATATTTGCTAATTTGAAGGTCAGTCCCCCCCACTGATGTTTTTCCATAACTGAAGAGGCCTTTTACATGTTACGCCTGCTTTCACTCCTCCTGCATTGCTGTAACCGTTCCTGAAGTTTAAACAAGGTCTTATATTGTCTCTATGCTAAAAAAAAGACCCATGAAACCGCTTAAAGCGCTTTTGGCCCTGGCTGGCCACTGCTGGAGCAGCAACTGAGATAATGAATAGGTCTGGAAAGGGCTCCGATTCCTGTGAAAACAAACTGCGCTCATGTTTCATTGGGTCTGGCGTATTCGGGCCTTCACGCAGCCCAGTGGGCTCCAAACCGCTCTGGCTCACCTCCTGTCTCGGAGGAAAGACACAGACCCCCAGCCGTCCGTTTAAACCCTAACACCTAAATATGAAAACATTTTGACTATGAGATTCTACCAAAAATGTGCATCCAATATGTACAAACACTCATTTGGTGCAGAGTTTTAAGTCATTATCAATCACTATTTAGCTGACGCCTTTGTCCAAGATGTTGTCCAATGTTTGGTTTAAATACTAATGTACTTAGAAAGATTTCATAATTTTAACAGGAGGAGAATCACCTTATTCAGCACCACCCTAGCAACAGCAAGAATTTGATCCCAGATTCTTCGGATCGAAGATGATGGCACTAAACGTTCATGTTGTTTTTCATGTTAACAAACTTCATCTCAGCTAATGAAAGAGAAACCAACTGTAGCACTTATATGGCTTCAATCCCGTTTACAGCGACAAAAAAAGCAGATATACACATGGGAAAGCCATTCAGATGTTTGTGCTGCTTACAAATTGAAAAATGTTGTGACGATGAATGGGGTTTGTAAAAGAAAAGAATGAGGCTATAGTGGTAAGCTGGCCAAAACTTTCCCACCTCCTATTACTACCTTCTCCCTTTCAGAGCACCTGTTCCTGGTACAAAGACCACTTTGATGAAGACCTGCCCAGCCCACATGCTCAGCAGACGGCCTTGCCTTTGTTTCGTTAAAGATCGGGAGAATGCAAGCCTGAAATAAAGTAAATATTATGGTGCAGTCACGGTGTTGTCATTTGGGAGTGCTGGGCCACCGAAAAGTAGGTGGGTTTAGACCCAGGAGGTCAACTGCTGCTCCATCACGCAGAGCAATGCGGTAAGAATGGCGATCAAACAAGCGGCAGTGCGTGAGAGAGCATTAAAAAAATTGAGCGCAGACCCCGATGGTCATATAACAAGCAAACTTGTCAAATTCACGTGCCACACTTTTATGACTTTTACAAACATAATTTCATGTTCATTTCCTCCAGCATTCCTAACTGCTAATACAGCCGTGTTTGTGTTATTGCTTATACGCTTAAAGTTCCTCTCTGCATCAACTCATATGAGGTCATGCTTATGCACCTGAAACACAATGGACACGGAGTGAGGGCCTCCTTGCTGTAGACATGTCGTGATGCTGGATTCTCAGAGTAGGACAGGGCCTGAAGCACTGTAAATCACCGTGGGTTTGGCAACGCTCACAGCCTCCAGGTTCGAGTGTAGCCGGGGGGAGTGGGGTAACTCCATGAGAGGAAAACCATCTGGAGGAGATCAACAGCCATTCTTGGCTGAACACGGAACCAAGAAACCGAATGTCTCCCAGCTACTATGTGCAACCAAACGGGACATCTGGTGCTGGCGCACAGTTAAGGTGAGCCGACCGTCTGATATTAACTGCAGAAAACCTCGGACACAGACGATCTGTTAACTATGCTGCACCGTGCGTCTCCCGCTCATCCTGTCTTCTGACCATCCTTTGGTATTCCCATGCAGACTGTTTGCAGGGAACTTTTGTTGTGGTTGCTGTTTTCGCTGCATTGTGCTGCCCCTACAAAAGGTCTCTCTCCCTCACTCACACACACACACACACACACACGCACGGGGACGCAGACTCCATTGAGGGGAGAGCCTTTTTTTGCTAGGAGTGTGTTTCAAGCTTTTGTCCGACCCCGAACAGATGTGATCCATTATCTGTCCGAGGGGCCCAATTAGTGCCATTGGGAAAGGCGAAGACGAACCGAAGATTGATGTGAACTGACCATTCAGACAGAACCGGGTTTCTCAGCACCGCACCTGCACTGAGCAACAGAGACAGAGGGTTCTGGAGCTTTCAATCACCCTTAGACAAACCGAGACGAAACCAAGCTTACGCTGGCTGACAGATACTCCAAGAAAGAAGACAACTGTTGCTGCCGGCACGTGATGGCCGGTTTACCACATTCTGAGCGAGCGCTGGCTTGAAATAAGCACTTCTAGTTTATAATGTCTGTGACAATCCATGCCATTTTATACATCCATGTATTTCACCTCTGTCATGACCTGGTCGGTCAAGGAGAGGTCCGGGAGGTCAGACTCGCCAAATATGCGCTGTATTCTTGACCTACATTTGCTGCCCTGAATTCATACTTATTTGAATGTCAGTTGGAAAGACATTTACATACCAAATCATTGGTTGGGTCGAATGTGAACAGCAAGAATATCGGGGCAAAATAAAAGAAGCCATAAGGGAAGAAAGAGAAACAAATGGGTAGATGCCTAAATTAAAGATCTTTTTTTCTTGCATATATTATTCCCATGTTGGCCAAGGTATGCTATCTAAAGTCAGATATCGTAACCGGCACTCATATTTGGAAGTTCCTCATTTCCTTATCCTGTTTACAGGACCCATCCTGCACCACTTATGCCATAATTATCACCGTCACAAAATTTATCCCAAAACATTTGCTCCTTGCTTATCGGAAAATTTGCCACATCGACGGGAATAAAGTTGGTTTAGGATTTGTAAACAGTTTTCGACATTTCGAGAGCCGGGAAAACAAAACAGCCAAACCCTCTGGGTATCTACACAATTTGCCTATCCCAGGTCTGATTTCTGTGGGTGGGGGGAAGGTATTTTTACTCTTTCGTTTCACAACGGTCTATCCCCAAGTCCTTTGCTCATGACAAAGAGGAATTCACTCTGTTTAAAAATACTGTCACAGCGGAGTGCAAATTCCTTTCAAACTTATTATGATGAGTTACAACCCAGATCAATGGAGAAGGAGAACAGGCCCTTCAAGCTGAGGCATCCAAAAACTGGTCCCCTAACAAACTATCTATCCTTTCTGTCATGCCCCTCTAAACCCAGGTCAAGCCCTCTGCTGCAAGACAAAATGCCTCCACCAAGGACTCCTTGCCTCTTCCAGACAGTTTTTTAGCCATTTATGCTGCTTCTCACTGTAGGATGAATCATTGCACAAAGCTCAACTGGCTATGAACTTAGCATGGTCCTCGATTCTCATGTGGCATTAAAGCAAAACAAAAAAAATGCGATGGCACTTTTGAAAATCCCGACTCTTATCTTAGCTAACCTTGATTAGACCTAAAAAAGCAGATGAGGTTGATCCCAAAGCAACAGGTTTGCCGGATTTCCTTCGGACCCCTTTGGCCTGATCTTGGGGAGATGCGAAAAAATCTGTCAGAGTGGCTTTAAGGGCTTCTGATGGACAGATGATCGACACCCAACACCTTGAAGAGTCGCCCTCTGACCAAGGGGGCTTCGGTGAATTGCTTCCTTCTTTTATCCATGCAGCAACGCAATCCATCTGGTTTGAATCAAGCATCTGGACAGCGTCCATCCTCAGAGCTCCTTATCCAAATATAGGTCAGGGTGCTGTTTGCCAGTTGTGATTCAGCACACGAAGAAAAGCCATGGGGGGGCGTCTATATTTTCCCAAAGACTGGACCAAAAGGGGGAGGGGGGGTTAAGTTTCTGGCCATTCAACCCAGCCAGAATGGATAAACACTTCTGAAATCTTACTTCTGACAGCACTGGTAATCTCTCTCACATTAATTTTGGAATGCTAATACAACTGCATCTAAAAAAGAAATGAGCACCAAGTGTTTCATTTGGGCTTGGGCTTTTATGGCCTCTTAAAGAAAACCCATATGTCTCTTGTAAAGCACAAAAAAATCGCTGCCTTAATGCTGCACCTTGAAAGTAACACCAAGTACACGATCCCTGACCTGAACTGGCATATCAACATTATAAAATGTTACCCTAACATAAAGCTTATCCTTCCCCTGGAAACTTAGGTGAGTAACGTGCAGGACACAGGTGACTGAATATTCCCCCTCAATTCCAGCTCTGTTACATTCATTTCCATGTTAATATTCATAATCTGGAACATCTGGCTTGGACCAGATGAAACAAAAGCTCCTTCTCTGGCTCTCACTTCTACAGGTATTTACCAAAGCTCCAGAAGGTTTAAACATTACCGCAGCAACGGCAGCTTGTCAGATTTTGAACTGGCTGAAAAGTTTCATCGAAGACTTAGCGCTTAGTGATTCCGCACAGCTCCTGGCACTGGGGCCCCGACTGCCTGAAACAAATGCAGTAGGAAGGGCCTCGGACATAATCTGAGAAAATAAAACACAAACGCATTATTGCAATTTCATGAGAAGGAAGACGAAAGGACAGCATTTGTAGTAGCGCGCTGCAGAGGACTATGGGATTTAGACATGGGTGTCTGGCAGCTGAGACGTCCAGCTGCTGTGGGCTGGGCCCCATTGGCTTTGAGGAAGACCCCAGGAGATTTAGGATGCTACAGCAATTGCTGGGTCCTGCTGAAGAAAGCACAGTCAACTCCCAACTGAGAGATGATCAGGGCTGGTGGGAAAGTGTCCAGCAGGGAATACACCACTTATTCTGGAAAATGTGGGAAGCAAAGGAAATTGGAGCAGTAGAATAGGGCTGGGATCGCATTTAGTCTCACATGTGAGTCCCAGATGCCCACGCTATAGCACCATTGAACACCAAATGCACCAAATGCAGGACATAGTTGAAATTCCATGACTTCACGTAAGGGGGATCGCGCTTCCAAAACAGCACTGACTACCAAGCAAGCCTATTTACAGTCTTCGACCAGCAAAGACTGTGTCCACGCAGCCAAAGAGACAAAAAAAAATCTCAAGACACAAAGACCCTTGCTTGCCCCAAATTGCTCGAGCCAGCCTCTTATGTGTGGTGAACGCGACCGCACAACTCAAAGAAAAGTGGTTCATACCGGGGCCCAGGACCCAGTAGCCCAGATGGTTCCAATCAAGACAGGGCCGAGCAAGCAAGCAAATGGCTACGTTCCTAATTTAACTCTAGAAGGGAAAGAAAAAACACACAGAGGATAATTTCCTTGGGTCTGCACACAAGTCCTGCGGTGCGTACTGGGCCACAGCCGGCTGGAATGTGGGGACTTAGGCAAACAACAAGGCAAGGAGTCCGAGGCCCAGTTGGGCTGACATCACTCATTCTCTGCTGCACGGGTATGGAAATCTGGAGCGCTCACTTGAGAAGCAAAGGGCGAAGCACAACAGCTGCATTGTTCTCGCATTGTAGTAAAAGCGAATTTGTTAGCGTTGCCATTAAAGACAGCGGTTTCCTTCTAAGGCAAGCCCTGAAGTTCCTGCACATCCAGAGGGAGCTGTGGTGGGGTGAAAGGACCAGCACATCTCTTCTGCAGCAAAGAGTCACCCCGATTTTTGCCTCCACGAATGAACATCGGCTACTAACATGGACCTTCAACCCCAGAGTGGCTGTAAATAAGAATCTGCAAACAAAGAGGCCATTTTATGTGCGGCTGCGATGGTACCACCATGACATTTGACAAATTCCACCTTGTTAATGCAAACATTTTCATAGCCTCCATATGGCAGAAATTAACCAAACAATTTGTCATGATGGCTACCAGAGCTTCTGGTGTGTAATTCATCAAAACATCAAAATGGACTTTATGGTGGAAGGGAAAAGGTCAGTCAGAGTCACCTGAGCATGAAGTCTCCATCTTCCGAACTTAGGCGACAGTCAGATGTGTTGGTTTCAAAAGTGTAGGCAGTGACTAAACTTAACAGACACGAAATGTGGAGACGTATAGAGTCAAATGCCTTGCAAGCAGGCTTTAATCCGAAGAAAAAAATCTTAACCGTGGATTTCCAAATAACAAAGTGTAGAGTTAGGCGGCTTTTATGAAGAGATACTGCATTAGGACGAAAAAGGAACAAGTGGAATGAGGTGAATCCCCGAGGAAACGCTGACTGTTTTGTCAGCCGACAAATGCCACTGTGAGTGCGAGGGCATTTTAACTGGCGCTCCATTTCGCAGCATCCAGAGGAGAATGGTGACAGCCCGACGGGTCCATTTCGGAGTGGAAGAACCTGCTCTGTCACTTTGTGGTTGCTGCTTCTGCATTTCAGAAATAATCAGGACTTCTGAACAACACATCATAGGGTCCTTACTAGTCTCCTTCTAATGCAGGTGAGATCTTCTGTCTTCCAATCGGCTAATCCAGCCTTATAGCAAAAATAAGAGCTAAAAGAAAGACTTCTACCTGCATCGTGACCTCCTGCCCAACATCCATGTGTCCCTCGGCTTCCCACCACACTGGAAAACCCCCTCCACGATGGACGTCTTGCAAAAGCAAGAAAGGAACCCTGAAAATGGAGCTTGTTGTCCCCAACCCTAGAGGACTTTGGAATTTGAACAGTGAGCCCATTCATGGGAAACAAAAATCACTGCCTGGGTTAATGCAGGAATTTATATAAAAATAAGAAAGTGTAAATTTGAGCTTCCATGTCTGCTGCTTTCATTCCCCAGCCAGCTCCACAGTTATGGAAACATCACTTCCACTCCCTTCACCCGCCTGCTGTTTATCTGCCTCGGTGTTGCCTGGGAGGTGCGGGCAAACAGAACAACTGGTAGGACGGTTCCTGCATTTGAAGCCAAAAACCCACTGTCGGGACTTGGTTCAGGTTCAGGCCGTTGCACGGATTCTAGGTGGGCCTGCCGGTTCGCACTCTGGCACCAGAAACTTGCCGTGGAGTCAGGTCGAGGCAAACATGTCAATGTGAATTTTCGCTGTTGGGAGCAGCGCTTTCAAATTCAAACAACTAATGGCTATTTTGCTTGCTTCTGAAACGTTTAATCCTTTCAGCGCACGGAGACTGATGCTGAAAGAGGATTGTGCAGATGCTGAGGGGGGCAAACTGAGTGAGGATTAAACCAAAGAGCCGTTAATTAAAGAAAAGCCAGAGCAACTGGCTTGTAAGATCAGCTGCAGTCGTCTCTGCTGCCATGAGCTATCGCTTCATGTTGGGAATATTACAGTGAAAGTGAAATGTATGTATTAAATAAACACCAGAGCTACTTTTTAAGAGCAGGAATCGCGGTTCTGTAGACAGACATGACACAAAGCTGATTTTCATCTAATTTCTCTAACTGAATCGCTCCTGAGCTCTGGCTCTGTAAAAGCAACAATTTGGAGAAGTTCCATCATTCCAATGCGCATCAAAACTAATTGACCAACTCAGTGATTTCTTCAGTATGAATCTAATTTAATATTATAGACTTTGATCTTTTATTTTAAGCACATTCTGTGGGGGAAAGGACTGTCTCCTGCTATGCCCCTATAAAGGGATTCTGCTGCAAAACACTCCTTTAAATCCAGGCTTAAGACTATCATGTTCCAATTTGGTTATACTGTATGCAATACATTTGTATTGTTTTTTTTTCTCTACCCTTCCTTTCATCAGTTATTTTAGTGCGTTCTCTTTTTCGCTATTTTGTTGTCATTTTTACACTAGCAGCTGTTTATTATTTCTCAACTTCTTTATTGTTGTAACTTCTAACAAGTTTCTTTTTCATGACAAAATCTTCTGTGAAGCTGCTTTTAAAGGTGCTTGGAGCTACCTAACCACGCCATAGCTGCTCATTCGTCAACTGCTGGTCTGTAGAGATTCGTAAAAAATTGGCATGCAGTGATTTGCCCTTCAGGAAGTCTATTTTCTCTTCCTCAGTAATGCTCGAGAGTTTTGCTGTGGTCTTCTTGCCAACTGTCACTCGAGTTATTTGCTCCTCTTCGATCTGTTTGTCAATATTTCCTTTATGAGTACTTAGTTGTTTGCTGATCATGTGACCTGATAAGTTTAGTGAACTTGTCTTTTCTTACTTCTATTATTATTATTATTATTATACCTCCTGGGCCTGATGTGGGGTTCAAGCCCAGCTCAGAGGTGTGTGTGGAGTTTGCATGTTCTCCTCTGCATCTCTACTCCTCTAAGCAAAAAATATGCTGGAAGAAGGCAGTGGCAAACCACTTCATTAAAAACCATGCCAGTGGTCACCTAGGAGTCTATTAATGACTTGATGGCACTTTCAAATTATTATTAGTATTATTAATGGATTATAACGTTGGCAATGTAAAGCCTTCAGAGCTGATACAACAGAAATGATCTAAACCAGGTAAACTGACCATGGTAGAACATTTTACATTAGTTAAATGATGAATAAACAAATTCAAGACACATCATACGCACTTACTGTCAATAAGATGATTAATTGACTGTTTAAGCAAAATAAAACTAAAGGCACTGATGTTTGAACACATTCATTTCTTTAAACAATTTAGATCAAAGTGGGCTGGGACCTGTCCCCAGATGAGCTTAACACCAGCCAGAGATGGGGGTACTGTGGACAGGACATCGGCTTGTCATACACATTGACTGAGACAGCAATTTACAGTCATCAGTCAACCTCAAACACATGCCTTTGGAGTGTGGGAGGAAACCCATGCAGTCACAGGGAAGATAAGCAAACTGTACATAGACTGACCTGGATTCAAACCTACAGCTTCCCAGCTCAGGGGATGTGACGCAGTAACCCTACACTGTATGGCCAAAAATATGTGGACACCTGAGCATCACCCCATATGTGCTTGGTGAACTTCCAAACCCATGGGCATTCATTTGGAGTTGCCCCCCCCCCTTTTATGCTATAACAGCCTCCATGTTCTGGGAAGACTTTCATCCAGATTTTGGACATTTGAGCCCATTTGGCCACAGCAGCATCAGTGAGGTCAGGCGAGAAGGCTTGGTTGGCAGTTGACATTCCAGTTCATCCCAAAGGTGCTCAGTGGGGTTGAGGTCAGGGCTCTGTGCAGCCACTCAAGTTCTTCCACACCAATCTGGGCAAATCCTGTGTTTATTGGGCTCACTTTGTGAATGGGTAGGCACAGCCATGCTAAAGCAGGAAAGGAGCTTCTTTTTCCCCAAACCGTGGCCACAAAGCTGGAAGCACACAGAGTTGTCTGAAATGTGTTTGTATGCTCATGGCTGCAGCCAAAACAGCTCAGCTCAGCCATTAGAAGGGGGATCCACGTACTTTTGGCCCTATAGTGCAGCTGCTACACCACTGTGGTGACCATATTAGTTAGAAAAAAATCCACAGCATACAGTCAAGGCAAGATTTGTGCAGCCAAAACATTTCATACTATGACTGGATACTAACACTTACACAAAAATTCTATAAAACCACTTATTAGTTATCGACCCACCTTCCCCCACATCAAAGCAAAATAATTCATGCCTACAAGCACAATTATGACCGTAGCTGCAAAATCGACCATTGATGGATCCATCCACAGATGCCAGATGAAAGGTTATTACAGGGTTTGCTTTGCCTCTGTTCTTGAGAATCCCTTGATAAAAAGGAATTTCTGCATGCCGAAATGTATTTTCTGACTCTGAACTCTGCAGAACTTAAGCAAGATTCACAGAATAGAAACCTTCATTTATCTATAGTCAGTAATTCTGAAGCGGTTAAGAGCTTTTTTGAAAAGGCTCTGGGGGATTTCTGTGTGGAGGACTAAACAGGCACAGCAGAAGAAGGAATGAGAGCTCAAGGCAAGGAGACGCTCTTTAGTTTCTCTGTTTCACAACTTTGTTGCTCAACGTGATGCCTGATTGACATGTTTTGGGTTTCAAACTGATATCCCTTGACCGGAATCATATGCTTCTGTAAGACGGCATGGGTTCTCAGAAAAATGTGAGGCCTCCAAAAACACGTAGAAACCTGAAGTTTGCCCTGACTTGGCGGGAAATGCAGATAGATCCATTGTAGGACTTACGTAGATTTTCTTCTGCCGGTAGCGGAGATACAGGTTGTGCATGATGGCGCCATCGTGAAGGTCTCCCAGAGATGCCATGTCCTCCACACCTGAGATGCTGCTGGGGTGCATGGCTTGAACTTTCTGCCTGGTTAGGGTGTTCTGCTTGTAGGTGTACACCTACAAGAAAGTATGAAGCACTGCAGTGAGAATCGTGTACACTCGCCCACATGCTAAAGCAGCTCACATCTACATTTCAACACAAATACCCACAAACATCTTCTGTGAAAGCAAACCAGACAAGAAGAGTGTTGATCCTGAAATAAGTAAGGAGCAACCTCACAAAACTGCTCAGAAACACACTGCTGTAAGTTTAGCTGACTATTTACTCCAAGTCATTTAAAACTATTTACCCAGCTTGGCATTTTGGGGTAAGAACCTTTCTCAAGGGTTTTACAGCAGGAAGTGGGCTTTAAACCTGAACACTTTGCAGGAATGGAGGCAGCTCTAACCCATAAGCTAACTGCTGCTGACGCACTTGGCTCTGTCAATGTTTGCCTGGTTATGGAAACCAATTTATTCCTGGACTGATGTTTGACAGCAGATATTTATAATGAACCAACCTACCAATGTACCTGCCTTGTAAACACAGCATGCATCATAATTTATCATACCTGTGTGAAAAAAATAAATAAAACTCAAATATATACAATATTTATATACAAATACAACACAAATAAAAAGTGTGAATACTGATCCAACCTAAACCAGTTTTGTGTATTTTACATATTAGTATTACAGTTATCATGTGTATTACATATATAGTTGTTATATACTGCATGTTATATAGTTACAGTTTTTATTATTATGGCTAACATATAATGACTGCTGTAAGAGTAGGAAAAATGCTCTAATTCTCAAAAATGGTTATAATTTTGAACTGGAAAGACAGGTGCTACGTGAAAAATATGGAAGATTTTTGAACAGAATCTCCAAAGGGACGTGGTAAGTTAAACAGGAGAACCAGAGGTGCGGTGAAGTTCAGAAAACCATGTACCTGATGGTGTACCACGTATTCCATAGCTGAAGATGTGCTCTTCATCCAGAGCTGGCCTGACATGCTGGCTCTCTGTATTAATATTGGGACGTCTTCATCATTTCTATAACTTCACTTAAAACGGCAAATTTTTACTGCATCATCTCAGGGTCTTCAACAAGGGTGTTATAGTGGAATTTGGATTTGAACGCAGGACCTTTCATTGCAAGGTGGCGACACAAATCACTACGCCACCCGCTGACCGTGCTGAGCATCACCAGTGAGGAATGTTGAGATGAAGCTTTGGTTTTTCACCGCTGTTCTCAGTCAACTTTTTCTGCCTCCTTCATCTCTCCAAGCTAACCGGTTTAGCACTGATCCTATGATTTGAGCTCCGTACCCCTGAAGGGTGTCCGACAGCAAAATTAAAAGTTAATTTATGCTTTTTCAGAAGAAATGAGCCGCTTAGTTGTAATGGTGCACATTAAAATGATTATTTTTCTATTTCGACCATTATTTGCTAAACATAAAACAAATATAAATGAAAACGTTAAATGGAACAAACAAGTGTTTGCTAAGTTATATCTTTCACAGGTTGTATAACCGTTCTTGGTTTTCCAATAAACAATCGAGCAAACAAACAACCAACAAATAAATAAAAATCGGTTGTGCAAATGCTGCAGCTGCTTTTGGTTATTCTTTTTGGCCCTTTTTAAAGATTCCTGTCATTTAGTTATGTGTCATTTGAGGACATGGACAAGAGGTCAGTCCATCTCTTCAGAGCTGAAAGGCTGTGACTGAAGGAGGGCTGCAGAAGCAGGAGAAGAGCGCACCCGTGAATGACAGGACAGCCCGTTGAGGGATCCGCCGCTCTTCAGCACATGGAGACAACCCAGCAATTGTGGTCGCGTTTCTAACTCCATCACCATGGAAAGTTACAGAGTCTCGGTAGCGAACAGATCGGGTGACGGAGCCCATAAATCTCATGTTTCCATAAAAATCATACCAGCCTGGCAGGAGAAAGAAAGGAGAGAGAGAGAGAGGGTGTGTGTGTGTGTGTGGCTCAGCCTGAAACAGTGTGAAAGAACCTGAAGCAGATGTTTAAACATGACAGAACAGTATGCTGAAGTCAGTGATCTTATGTGAGCCACTTCTGTACACTTGAGTTAGTTACCAAGACAACGATAGTTTATGTTGGCATAAAAAACAAAAGCTGTTTCTCTAAAAAACAAACAAAAACTGTCAACAAGCAGATCCAACTGGACCAGAACATGCAGGTCTCTGTTCATGACTCAGACCAACTGGTTCCTGTCACACTCCAGTACGTTTTCACCTTTAGCCCTGATCAGCACATTCCTTTGGGGGGGGGGGGGGTGTTCTTGTCATTAGAATCTCTTCTACCAGTTCAGCAGGCCTTTGCTGAGGGGTTTTATTTTTCATCATTCTCATTTTCACCCCCTCAACCCCTGCAGCAAGGAAAGGGTGGTGGCTTGTAGCCACATATCTGCAGACTAACCTCCCCACAAAGAAAGTTGAAGCCCGACACGCTGATCCGTTATTTTTTGCACCCAAGGCATTTTACTAGGAAGCCAAAGAGAAGAACAAAGGAGCTCCTGCTGCCTGACCGTCTGTCAGCTCCTATTCATTGCTGTAAGCAGTCAAAGAAAGGGGACCTTCTCGTGCCAAGAGTTATTTGTAATGGTTTTCCATTACATGTTTTTAATTGAATTGTTAATGACATTGTCTCATCTTGCCACAAAGTGGAACTCCTTTTTGCCAACACCTGAGCACTTTTTTTTTTTTTTTTTACTGTCAAAGCATCGGGTCTGAAAGGAAATGCACTCTGGCAACTCTCTTCCTCAACCCGGCTATTGCGATCGCTTTTTTCCTCCTCGCCGGAAGACACTTGTAATCTAAGAACAGAGACGCTGCCATTTCGCAAGGAGCTGCAAATTCACCGTTTGCGTAAGCCAAAGAGACATAGAGAGTGAAAGAAAAAGACTTACAGCTCCAAAAAAACAAGGCAGAGGGGGGAAAAAAACAGCAGTAATACGTAAAAATGAATAATAATCCAGAGGTCCGCGACTGTAATTCTGCAGCTTTTTAACATTCGAAAAGGAAGTTCTCGGTTGAAAAGGGGCCTTCGTCACCCCAAAGCAAAAATATGTTTCATGAGCTTGATGAGAAAGAGGAATTCTGATGCCCCCACCACCCGTGTCCACTGACCCGACTGCGTAAGGGCCTTGCTGTGGCATTTCCAGGCCGAGCCCAGTAAAAAGCCCACCAGTGTTTGGGGGAGTCAATAGCCAGAGTCCTCCTCAAAGACCTCTTCTTTCTCATGGGGAGCACATTCCCCGCATTGTGGAGCAGGAAAATGAGAAAGGGGCAGGCCTTCAGGGGACCAGGAGGTGGCCATGCTGGCACTCAGTGTCTCCAGAGGGGGAGTCAAGGGTGTTGGGTCAACATCTTTCTGTTCACAGACAACAAACCCACAGCAGATGAAGGGCATTCTAGTTGGAAACTGCTGGTTAGTTAGCAGGCAGGATTTATCCTTTCGGAGCCTGTCCACTCTCTCTTTCACTGATTCCTGCTTCCTCATGGTGCTTAGCCTGAATGGATGTGGGCAAAAATTACCCAGCTGTCTGAATAAATTGGTGCGATCAGCTTAGTTCATAAGCATCCCATTCTATGCCCCTTTGGACAAACCTATGACTGTGCTACAGGGGACACAACTAATTCATGAAGAAGAACCACGTTTTATGACACAAGAATGACCCCCACTTTGCATCAAGATTCAAGATTCAAGCTGGTCTGCGCTGCTTCTTTTTTTTTTTTTTACCAAAAATGTAAATAAATATAGACCCTGTATGACTGTTATACCCAGCTGTAGAGGATTTGTCTTCTGTCCCCCACAGGCTTTGACCTTCACCTCACCGAGGCCTGATCTTGCAAACATGGGGGATCCCCCCCATTTCTAGGTACTTGGACAGAAGCTTGACAGATGTGTGCAAACAACGCAAGCGCACAATGTATGCATGTTGGGAGAAATCCACATACACGTACACTCGCGCGTACAGAGTGCTGAGGCTAGGTCAGTGATATAAGGTATCATGAAACTGAGAAAGAAAGACATTCCAGTCACAGTTTCCCCTCAGCAAAAGAGAGCTAAGGTCATAATAAAATTATTTATAATGTGCTTATAAAGTGAGGCTAAGCAAATGCTCATTAAAATGTGGGGATTTGCAGGGGATTATCAGTTTTATTGCAAAAAAAAAACAAAAAAAAAACATTTGAGTCAAACACTTGTATATTAGTCCCTTCTTTAATGTAATTTTAGTTATATTATTATTATTATTAGTATACTATGTGTGAAAAATGCAGCAGCAGTTCACATAAACAAAAGGCTTTTGCTTTCATTTCAAAACACTTTAGGCAAGAAATAGATCACAACGGCTGAAGGTTGAGGACAGAACAAGTCAGCATTCATCCATGTTGCCCTGCAGCACTTTCAGACCCAACCTCTATTTATGGGGGTGCACTATTACCCCTGAAGTGTAAAGGAGGCCAGCATAGACTGTACACACAGCAGACTTTATCATATAGCTTCACCCTTGTGCTCTGTAAACCCTGGTAGATATCAGCCCATCTTGACTAACATCTATGTCACAAAACCCATCAGCTCCAGCATGTGGCTGAGGCTGTATCTGTTTTATATGCCGGTTGGGGCTTTTCCTCAGCATTCGCTCACAGGGTGAATTACATTTTACTAAGCCGCATTTACCTTTTAATATTTTGATTGCAAATACTATGTCTTCTTTGCAAACGTTAAAAATGACTTTTGAAAACAATACGTGTAGAGGTTATACTACAAGATATTTTAAGTGAAAGGATTCAGTTCTTTGTAGTCTTAGTTACTGAGATTTTTATTTTACATGCACTTTGATTTAAATTTTTTAATTATTAGCACCACCATCTCCCTGTCTACTGGAAAAATATGTCAGGTTCTAAGGGGAGAGGATAGGGTTGCTGTTGTACTTTATGGAATTTTTCAGTTTGTCTCCATGCCATTTGGCCTTAACAGTGCCCCATGTCCCTTATATTGCTGAGGTCAGGTGGGGGGGTCGGATCTTCAAGCTTCGAAAGGAGATTAGGCTCTGTTTGGGCTCAGCTTGGTTTCCTAATTACCAAAATGATATCCGCTGAGATGCAGCAGATACACAGACGGTATTTAATGGCAGAGACACAACAAAGCCACTGGGCTGGGGATTTAAGGTCAAGAACAGATGCCAGAGGAGTAAACCTCTTTTCAGAAAAGCACTTATAAGGGCAACAGAGACAAGAATGAACTGATGTTGGAAAGACTGTAATTACAAGGCTGAACAGCTTGGGAGTTTCCCCTTTTTTCCTTCCCTCATGGAGTCAGTTAGCATAAAAAAGTGGCTTTCTCAGTAGCTGTTAATACAACATTGACATTTAAAACTTTCTGATTAGTTGTAATCCTGAAGAAATGCGAAATGTGTGCAAAATAACAGATGACAGCTTCCACACCGTCACCATTAAACTGTTTATTAGCTACTTTTTCCCCAGGACATAAAACAGCTTCAGTTTACAAAATCTTAAGATGGAGGAGTTGTTTTCTTCAGAGACATGCTGTGGTCACGCTCCATCACACAGAAGAAGCCATAAATCTTTCTCCTAAGAAGTCACCTGTCTCTTATTAAATTACAGGTGTCCTTTTCTCCTTTTGTCCCAAATTCCCTGTCAATTTAGTGCCTATTCATAGGAAACAGGCAGTTCTGTCAGGGGCATGAAACTTAATCAGGAAGAGGTGGGGTGACTTGGAGACCCACCGTTCTTTCTATTGGATCCCCAGCCCACAGGGAGACAACGCACCTACCGGAGTCACCACAAAACCTAAAAACACAATTGCATGCTGGTCTTTTTGCAGCTTGTTTACCCTGACTTGGGGACTAGGCCCATCCAGCCACCACACAAGACACAAAGGATCCCATCTGGTACATGGGATGAACTTTCAGGCAGGGATATGAACCCATGTCCCGGTGAACAGGTGTCACAGGCATCACCTTACCGACATCCTGCATCAGACAACTCAAGCTGCCAGGAGATTAAATCTGCCCTTTTCTTGGGGTGCCCTTCCTTACTCCTTACCCCTTAGATTAATACCTGCCCTCACACTCATCTGATCTCAGCCTCTTAACTGGCAATCGGCTCTGTCCCATTTCCAGCTGGTCTGCTTTTTCTTATCAGAGGACCTGAGGTACAATGACAGTGTCAGGAGCACAGCTGTTTGTCAGAATGAGCTGTAAAACCCAGAAGGAGATCCTCCTGGCCTGCTAGTTTACCGACAGCCACGTAATCTTCGCTCGGTTTCCCCAAAACAATTCTCTGCACACCTCTGTCTGTTTGAGGGACGCGAAAAGCAGTTAAAGAGATTAACCTGACACAAAAAGATTGTCTTGTTAAGACTTCTGAGACGGACGAGACATAGTCTTAAAGCTGGCACATTTGAAGGGGGGGTCTCCGTGTGTAGCTTTCCCCTGCACTACAGGTGAGTAGGAGTCCCTGAACACAAGAGCAAGGGATACTGGTGACCTTAACTGCAGAGTGACGTACCCTTACTAGGACTCTCAGCTGTTTCTAGGGGAGCCGGGGAGTCGGCGCATAAACGTACAACACGAGTGACTTCACAGCAATGGAAGTATCAACACGAAGGTGCAAACAAAACAACCAAAAGCCTTCAAAGAGCCTCTTGAAGGTGACAAGGATAACTTATTGTGCGGTTGCCATGGCAGCAAAAACACGTTCTCTCTTTTAAGGACCAGATCACTCTATTATACGACTTTAACAGGTAATTAACCCCTTTGTGGGTTAGCGCTCATATACCTTTACTGAGGTTATAGCCCTAAACCATTCCCTTATTAATAAAGAAATTTTTTTTTTGCAGACTGTTTCTGTTGACAGCTCTCTGAAAAGCATTTTTGTTTCCCTGCTCTGCAAATGCCTAGAATTTTATTTATTTTACCTTACACCACACGCCAGACCGCAATAAAAGCATGCAAGCTTATTTGCTGATTTTTCCGAGGAAACTTCAGTTTCTCATTCCACCGTGCTGCCTGCTCCACACATGTCGCCGGTTCTCACGAAAAGAACATCAGTCGCGAACGCCAACAATACGCGGTGGCCAATTTTGCTTACTGTGTAGGCGCACAGGGAGATACAGAACAAGGAAAAGTCGACTTATGTGAGAACTCTCCCATCAACACGAAACAGTTGTGTATAAATACAGCAGGACACCACAGTCTGGGGATGGTGAACTGAGGCACACTTTCGAAGCAGCTCCACAAATACAACAGCAGGGTTGCAGTGTAAACAAATATTAAAGATTTCCCCCACGAATGGGGTTCATTTCACATTCAAAAGCAACACACTTGTGGTTTTCAACAAGGAATTTTAACTGCGGATGTGTGTTTTTTTTTTTATTTTAAATGCATCTCTGGTTAAAAAGAAAATCTCAGTTCACCTTTCTAACAAGGCAAGCAATAAATTCACAATTCCATAAAGTCCTTATGAAAAGGAAATCAGACACGTTAAATAGTTTAACTCAACCGCTGCTGTGCTTTATTGGCAAACAAAATTTCCGTTTTGACACCTAGAAACGGTTGATTTTTGCGCAACCGATGCCTTGCCTGCAATGGATGGACACAAAGTACGCAAGAAAAATGGAAACAACATCCTGTAACAGTCAATCTGCTGTTATATGAGCTACAGACGTTACTGCTGGAGACAGAATTAAGTTTTATACTGTGGCTTTCATAATGTTCTAAAGCTACATACAGAATAGAGATATATTCATATATATGAAATGGCAACACTACCTGCTGACCTTAAACACAGCCTGGCTGAAATGGTAGTTTTTTTGGTTACAAACAGACACTGTTTGGTGACTACCACCTAAAAACAGCCCAAAGACTACAGCCACGTGGCTCCATGGCCCCAGCATTCAGCCCTCTGAGGAGCAGAACTTACGACATTTCCACATTTCAGAATGTGTGACAGATATTTTTCAGAATGTGGTCTGTTTCAAATTCCAGTCTGCTGCTAAGATGTGGACTGTGACTTCGTACTCAAGCATTTTTTCCTGGTCATCTGAGCAAAACTATGTGTGCCAGTGCATTGTTTTTGGATGAGCAACATCATGAGGGCAGCAGTTGCAAAACTGTACACAATGTAAAAGCCAGCATTGCGTTATGTCCTTCAGTATCATCTGTTTCCCATTATAATTCAACAGTAAAAGAAGCCACATTTTGTCAAATCTTGCAACCAAACAGAAGTCATCTGGAGAGGAATTCCATCTCAGATACTTAAACGATTGTAGGATATAATCCCTTCCTTTTTTGGCCAGGTTGCATTACCCAGACAGTGGGGTCTGTGTTGAGAGTGACAAATAAACAAAGCCTGCCACATTAGAATCGACCGAAATGGAAAAAAATAAAGAACTTCCCTAAAAATGATCTAATCTGGTGTCACAGTTTTCACTCTGAAATTTTCTTGCATTGTACAAACTGCTAGGAATGAGCTAAAGAGTTAGTTGTGTCGTTTACTTTTAGTATGAAACATATGTGGTATTTTTGCCATACTCTGTACTGCGGTACAAAAGTTGACAAGGAAAAGCAGACGGCAAATCAAACCTGAAGTCCAGCTTTTGGGGAAAAAAGATTTTTTTTATGAGAAAATTATTTCTAGAACTGCTGTGTCGCAGTTCCTGGGCTGTGGGTTCAAATCCAATTCAGTGTATGTGGTGCTTGCATGTGCGTGTGTGTGTGTGTGTGTGTGTGTGTGTGTGTGTGTGTGTAGCCTCATGCCTTATGCATCTGCAGTAGGTTCTAGATCACTGCAGTGCTCAAATGGATAAGTGCTCACCAATAATGGATGGATGGATGGATGGGTGGATGGAAAGTCACATAGGTCTGGTACAGGTATCTTGAGGTACATTCTTGCTGAAAGATATGGTAAAGTATCGCTGAAGAAACAGCTGGCCTCACCTGTCCATAGTCAGTAGTAAAGACCACCACACCACCTGAGCAGGAAGACACTGTGCTGGGGAGGTACAGCTCATCCTCCCGTATCCAGACGCGGGCCCCCTGTTGGAGAAAACCACACTGTCACACACATTCAGCATTGGGTCTAAACTGCTTGCAACTATCTGAACTGTCATACAATTCATTTTGACAGGGTTGACGAATTGTGACTTCAACCAGAAATTACAGTGGCTGGTTGAGGTCATGATTTCCTGGTAAGGGGAGACTTCTGGAGATTTTCGTTTTACAGGCCTACCTGCGGACATGTTTTATCACCATCTGGACCAGCATGGTGTTGATATGGGCAGTGTTTTCCAAGTGATAGATGTGTCTCACGTTTCTCAAAAAGAAAGGTTTACGACCGGTGTTGTGAGAACCCAATGGGGGATATTCAACATGTAGGGGATTCACATTCAGCTATGACCTCTCATGGTACTGTTGGCAGTCCCTCACCTTCTAGCCGTGCTGCAGAACCCCTGAGGAGAGTCTTTCTGGTTTGAGCGAAAAAGCAGGCCCCTCTCCGGGGAGATTCCAGAGATGCATTTCCTAAAGAGCACCCGTCGCCTCGGTAAAGCCCCTTGAATGCAAAACCACATGTGCTCCGGCACTGAGCCCCATCAACTAATGGAAAAAGCTTGCACGGGGGGCCCCCCAGTTTCACTGGTGCTGTTTGACAAATGGATTGGTTGTGGCTGCTGACCTATGACCTCAGGGAGCGGACAACCCCAGACCTTGACCCGTTCTTTCCAACTCAGCCGATTCGACTCGAATACCTGGGCGAAAGAAAGGCGACATTCCGAGGCGGCATTTCCCACGGAGGCCCGTGGAATTAGCAACTGTAAAATAAAACTGCACTAAATCCTGGACTCACTCTACTGGAAAAAAGGTGCTATTAAAAGAAACCAAGTTTTTTTCCAAGAGAGATAAACCATGGCCAAAGAGGAAGTTCATAAAGGTGATCATCTTTCAAACGGAGAGGCGCTTCCATTCCCAGAGACTCTCTATCTGTGAACTTCCTCATAAACGCCGGAAGAAAAGATCCACCGAGAGACAAGACCTCTGCTCAGGTCCTTCACACCACCCGTAATGTTTATTTCATGCACAACCGAACAGCAGCACAACATCGCATTAATTTTGTCCGCTGTCTTCACCTGTTTATAAGTGTCAGCGGTGTCCTAATGGGCTGGTCACCGCAACCACGACGAAAGTCCATTACAATACATGAAGTTTACAGCTCCGACAGTGCCGATCAAAGCAAAACTAAGCACATCTCAAATCGATTTGGTCTCTTTTATACAATTTTTTAATTTTAATTAAAGACACACCGGGTCGCAACACCTAAGGGACAGAACCAGCATGGAGGTTCAGTCAATACAGAACAATGCAAGACGGTTGTAATATTTAACAGAAGTTGTTTAAGCTCTTAACCAGTGACCGTCTTCCAGGATTAGGGGCTACGATTTAGTTTGAATAGTGAATTTTCCAGTGGAGCCAAGTGTCAAACCATACTTTTGAAGATGAAGATTATGACTGCAGCATAGAATTCATCTTGTACATGAATATGCAAGAACGACCAACATACATTCCGCATCTTCACTGAAATACAAAATTTAGGTCGCGATTTAACCAAAACGCAGAGGGGCTCACATTTTTCCCTAATCTTTTGGATGGTTGCATTAACACCGATTCACTCCGATCTTATGAACAGATTACTGGAAAACATTTCAAGGTGTCAAGGTGCCTTACTGTTAGACCACCCATCCCAAGAGATACCCTATGAAGGCTTCCTTGAGTAAATACACATTCTTTGCGACTACTGTTCCTCCAGCAAGTGAAGAACAGTTAAAAAGTCGTAATAGTCATTCAGTAATTACAAATTATAATTTATAATATAAATTATTATTTTTAAAAATCCGCTGCAAAACAAACGTGGTACAGCTGTACTACTTCTGTGGTCTATCCCGTCAGCAATGAGCTAACACATTTTTACAGACGATCGCTGTAATTCCCGACAGGAGTTGACTCCCGCTGGCCCCCACAGCTGATTCCTTCAGCGTTCCTTAGTCATCCGGCCTCTATTGGGCTCCAAAGCAGATAAATTCTGTTCGCAGCTTTCTGAACTAGATTGATCCTACAGGTGTCGGCTGGCATGTTTCGATACTTTATTCTCACCTGGATGTCTTGCTCGTGCTGAGTGAACCTGTTGGCTTGAGCCAAACAACCGCGCTGTGAAAGGTCCCTTTTAATAAATAAAACGGAACACATTCCAGTGTACAATTTTTTCACAACTTGTATTGTTCTTCTTCCACAATATTTCCAAAAATTTCCAGAATCATCTCTTGCAGACATTCCGAGGTACCATGAATAACAGTTCCTGCCGGAAAAAAAAAAAAAAAAAAAACCCTTCACTCGCCATGGCATTACCTGTGCTGTCTTGTGTCTAATTCCCGTCACACAAATGGGGTTTTTATTGAAATAGGAAGTGTGATGTAAAATCGGGATACATTTTGATAAAAATAGGCAAAAACAATGACAATTACCTTAAATTCTAAAATGGCTGAAGGAAGGGGGTGGGTGGGTGCATGAGGAGCTGTCAGTGTCCCCGCACTGACAGCTGTTTGTCTGGAGGCGTGGACCGTTAAATGACAGCTTTTGTGCCGTACCATTAGAGCGCATTAGTAGGCCTTTTTTGTGGAGCAGTCGTGTGTCGGCCCACTGCCTCCCCCCAGGCTTCACAACCTTGTAACTGCTTAGCTCTTCAGACTCTCACAAGCTACCGTGACTTTAATCCTCGCTCTGTGCCTCACCTCATGGGGTGGGTCAGTGTCCTTTAGCAGGCTTGGAGACAGGGAAGATGGCCCCGGCACCTGTCGGACTTTACGGTCCGGCTGCAGCCGCCGCTGTTCTATGGTTTCATCCTGTGTCTGCCTCACCTACAGCCACCAGGGGCTAAGGACTGGGGGCGTCACAAAAGCTCTCGCTTGGTCTATTTGCATTTATTGTAGTGGGATTATAGATTGGAACATTGAGGCCCAGATTCTTTGGCCAGCCAGACAACCTGCCTGGATCATTTTTGCACCCCCCCACCCTAGAGCCTACCATGGGGTGCGAGATGTTTTGGGTTGAGACACCCAGCTTCCACACATCCTGGATCTAAATGACCAGCTGCCCCATGTCAGAGACCCTCTCTTCCTTCCTCCAACAAGGAAGACTTTGTGCTGCCACTACCCCTGCATGCCCATACACAGCTGTTCCTCCGCAGTCACTGAACACAGACTGTGCGCTGGCGCACATCAGCACTGGCCTGACAGATGGGATTTAGGATGTAAACTCCAAAAATCAGGCTGTAGGGTCACACATCATCCTGAACGGGTACCCTAGATACTCGCAGGATTTTAACCAGCACCCTTGTAACTCCAAGATCCTGATCTTCAATCCTATCTCAGCTCCTGCTTGTATTCACGGTTTCAACCCACGTGAATGATGTGCTGAGGGCGTTCGGCGTTCGCAAACAGATGCCCCAAGCCTGTCGGCTTTTCTCTGCATAACACGTTCCTCGTGAGCAACCATGCTGAACAGATTTACTCCTGCCTGTTTGCACAGGCCGCATATCCCATTACCGAACAGTAGGGCTGGACAAGGACCAAGGTGACGGTTCAGAAATGCTTAAATCCCCACCATTTTTTAACCGAATAAAGGAATCGGTTGTGGGAAGAATAAGGCAGAGTCATTAATTCAGTTGTGTTTTAATTGAAACCCAAAAGAGATCCAGAGAGACACCCAAGGAGATGCCCCGTCACACCACGGGGATCGACAAGCTCTTTTTTCCCACATCGATTAAGCTGTTTAACCATTAACTTTTGCTGGAAAGCTGCCATATGCCCTTTTCGCACAGCAACCGAAACTGCATGAGAGACGCAGGAGACGCAACTGAAAAGACGTGTTTAACTTTCCTATCAGGTATTAGGATAAAGGCATTAAGAAACACAGGCTCTGATTTGCTTATATGCCTCAGTCTCGCAGTCCACACAAAAAAATGTTATGGCTGAAAAGCAAATAGACAAAAGCACTTTTGTGCAAAGTCAGCGTTTTTTTTTTTCTTTCGCTGAATCTAAATAGTCGTGTTTATCTTTTTGGCTTCCGCGTCTTGTTGCTCCCGTACATATTAGCCTTGCAGCTTTCGATTTGTTTTGGAGATTTTCTCTGTGCCTGCGTGGCAAAACCTCTCAGCTCAAAGAAAAGGCCGAGCGTGTGAGAAGCCCGATAAATCCGCTTTGTAAGGAGAGAAATGACAAAGTGTGTCATTCCTGGAAAGTCCAAGTGTACACAAGTCCAGGTCCAGAGCTACAGCTGTTCGGACCCGCTTTGTTCTGGCAGTTCTCCGGTATAAAGGAAAGAACTCAGAAGCAAAACTCTGACAAAGGAAGTGAGCTTGTGTGAACAATAAAATGCCGAATTCCATGGTAATCCTTGGGCAGAGTCCAACAGCGGGCCCACAGCTGGGGCCAACAGGTGCTGGGTCTAAACGCTGGGGTTTGGATCCATGTAGGAAGTCAACTGGTCACACACTGACTGTGACAACCCCCCCACCCAATGCACCGCACTACATACCTAAAGGCTATATTTTTAACAATGCTGATTCAACGTTGGAGTCAAAACCAAGTGGATCAGGTGACCTCTCCTGGTTTTCAATACGATGGAGAATCATCAAACTGTCATCTCTTTTATTCTGAGACAAATTTGTGGCATCTTCATTTCTAGCAAATCTCTGCCTCACACACACACACACACACACACTGATGGCTACACATGTGACCCATTACTTTTTCTGTGGTCTGCTGATGGAGCAACGCCCTCGACCGCCACATTAAAAATAGCTAATGATACGTTTCCGGGGGTTTTGTCCAGCCTTCCACAACGTCAGGCCTTTGCAAATGGATCTACAGTGGTTTATTGTGTCCCTGCACTGAAGAAGAAGCGAAGAGGCCAGAGCGAAGCAGCACAAGACACACGATCATGCGGCGCTGCAAATCTTCTCATGTGGTTCTACACGGCCAGATTAAACTGTTCAAGCAGCCATCCATGCATCACGCGTAAAGCAAGCAAAGGCGCAAGGTCAACCTCATGCATAACCTCATAGACGTCAGCCTCAGCCAGAGCTGGAGGACTAAACCTGTGTGAACAACATGGACGAAACCACCGTAATTCCCCCACTTTTAAGTGCTGCCGTTTTGCTGAGGGCGAGTCGGGAAAACTACTTTGCAGTTACTGCGCTTAGCTTACAAAGAGGCATGGAAAAACGCGTGACCCTGGCATTAACTTATAGGCACGTGCGCACGTGATAGCTAACATTTCAGGAAAGTATTTGAAATCTGTTAGAGGCATTGCCTCACATGTGAAGGACCTGGTTTAAACTCCGCTTCCGCGGTATCGTTCTCTTCGTCAAGATACCTTTCCTGATCTGATACGGTAAAAGTGACCCCTGGGCACAAGTAGGTAAAACCCTATAAGCAGTTCATTTAGAAGATGCCTTGGAGAGAAGCACGTAATGAAATAATAACCTGCAGCCCACCACAATCTCTCAGAAGCTTGAGTTTCCACCAGGTTTATTTTGAGCAGAAGCTGATGTCATTGAATGTTCTTCTGTTTTCTTATTCCTGCTGCCCAACAAGAGCTGAGCTTTTCAGCCAGACCTCTGCATGCCTGGATGCCATCCTAAAACAGGGGGAAAAGTCAATCCTAACTGGATTGTGACTTTCATACTTTGCACATCTCTCAAAAGAGACAACCTTTCTTTCGCTGCAGTGAACGCAAGCGCGGCCTAGTTCGGGTTTGACCAACGGAGGAAGGTAGTGTCTAAAAATAAACACCATTGAGGGGGCAACATCCATAACTTGATCACGTTGGCTGCTAACTGCACCATGAGTGGAATACAGATGGACCTAATTGTTCTGGATGGATGTGGAACTGGACGGCCTCAGGGACAAACCTTTAGTCTGCTGTGGGAGAGCGATCTTCTGAATCAGCTTTGCTGTCATTCTCAAAACTGCAGGTATTGGCACAGCAGTTTCATCTCGCACCGATGAGCAATTTTATTAGCGTTAAAGGATTTTATATAAAAAATTAGATTATCACTTGTTCATTTAGCACAACACTTATTTCCAGTGGGACATACAATGTTAGGTTTGTACACTAACTGATTTGAAATTATTTACTCATTTTGACACCCTGTTAGTTTTTCCTATAACAGTTCAGGGTGTGAACTTCGATCAATGGCACAACTTCAGGAGGTGGGATTTAAACACAGATTTTTCAGTGCAAGGAAACGGTTCAAACTACCAATGCCGCCTACTGCTCTTCAGGCACAAGTTCTGCTGCTGCCCAAAAAGCTACACAGTTTTTCTTAACGTATGAACTTCATTCACATGTTTTTGACACAGGGCTTGGCCATTACACATCACTGCGAATCAAAAACTACATGGCAGCGAAGACCACTGCAACGTGTAACTGGCCAACATCTGCTTTTCACAGCAATAACATGTGGAAAAGCTAAATGCTGTATTTTATGAATTATTTAACAAGCTGGTATTACAAGGCCGGAGTTTTCTGACAGCACAAAGGAGAGGTGACCAACATGCAGTGGAATAAGAGAAATTACTCTAGCATTTGTGAAGCACATGCAGCTAAAGTCAAATTAAACTGATTCCAGGACGGAAGCAATCTTTTATTTCTAGCTGGCGTCTAAGAATATGTTAAGTGAGCAGTTGTGGCTAATATGAGTCCTTTAGGCCTGCTGACACTGAAGTTGTATGAAAGGGTGCGTTTCACCAGGACCAAAGGAGCAGGGAGTTGCTACGGCAAAATCATGCTCGGCAAACAGACCTCGGACTGTGCGAAACGGGAACGGGAGGGCTGTTCAGACGAAAGGAGCAGACAAACATTCGTCTACAAGCAGGAGCGGAACCCGGCGGATCAAACGGCAACGCGAATTGAAACCCGCCGTGAGCTCGCACAAAGCACACAACAAAGCAAACACAAACCAGGTGACTATTCAGAGGGAAACATTTACGCTGTCCTGATTTTTAGTTTTTAAATTTTTATTTGCATTTTCAACCAGGATGAAATGTTTCACGATGAATGGATTTTTTCCCATAAAAATTTATGGTGCACAGCTGAGCAAACGCAACATATTTGCCTGTCAAACTGATGCACATTTATAGGATAAATCAAGCCAACACCTAGAACTGTGAGAGAGTTTGAGACTTATTTTTAGTATTTAAAAACTGATTTCAATTTTACCTTAGCTCAAGGTATATAAAAATAATGCAGTGAGGAAGCCTTTAAAAAGTATTTTTATTTATCATATGTATCCAAGTCAACCACTGCTTCAACCAATAAAATAAAATAAAAAAAAAAAATAAAATTAGATTCATTCACTTCCCCTCTTAGCTGTATCTAAGGCTTTATCAGACTTTAGCCAGCCACTATACTGGGGTTTTATTAAATAGGGTGTAAACATGATTTTGGAGTGTCAAATAACTTATGAACAGACATTAGTTTGCAGCTGAGTTTTAAGGATAAGGAATCAACATTGTATTTTTTTAAACAAAGATACTTCCCTGTTGAAATAAAACCTTCAAAGCCTTGAAAAATATGAATAACTAATAAACTGTGGTCAGTAGAACTCACTCCACCTGAGATGAATGGAAACTTGCTTGACTCTTACCTTAATTATCCTGAAGTTAAACTTCTCTTTTTACACCACGGTAAACATGGTAAGGGCGGCAAAGACACCCATGCAACCAATTTCAACAAATCTGCTGCTGGGAAAGACACAAGCATTTGTCTCATCGTTCCTCTCGTGAATCACGACTGATTCATTCATGTGACAAAAACTTCCCTGAATATTAACCTTTACGCAGCTAATACCTCCAAGACAACTTATTGTTTTAAAGAATCAAATTTACCGTGATTTAGCAGCGTGTTCCTATTGCAAAATTCAAAGTTTGTAGCGTGAATAAGGTCTTTGCCGCAGTAGTGGGTATTTGAACTGGTTACCTCTGCAAGGTGACAGCAGTAACCACCGAAATGCTTACCTGCATAGCAGATACACTACAAAAACTGATGAGTAAAAAAACAGGCTTGCAAAAAAGTACTCTTTGAGGACTGCATTCAATATCAGTGTCTATACAGGTGTATTTTTAATCTCAGCACAGGTGTCCCCTGGCCTATGAGTGTAATGCGTACCTGGAAAATGACTGTACAGGGCAAACTTTGAAAATTCCCCCACGCTTGGCTCCTAAACATGAAAAATGAGGTTCGCATTTGATGTTACCTTGGTAAAAACTAGAAAGTGAAACACTTGCACTGTAAGAGACACCTGCATATGAGTTGGACAAAGAGGAATGAAATCATCATCAGTGTCCAAGTTTGCATTGCTGCATGAAATTAAAGGCGTCGTGAAATGTAATCTCTTTTACAGTTGGATTTCTTCTGTCAAGAAAGTCCCCCAATTGTTTCCAAGAGGAAACAATGAGTGTATACAAAATATTTTCAATACTTTACCTGATCGAGGTATATTAGGTGTGGAAAGGCTGCTGATTTTTCTAGCAACAGAGTTTTGGTCAGTGATGTGAACTGGATGTGTAAAATACAGAAATGCGCCCTGGCATGTTCCTACAAACCCCATGCAGCAGATGTATTTAGATCCCTTGTCATACAAAACTGCTCAGCGTTTAAAAAAAAAAGGCCCCATTTATTTTTGAAGAGTGCATTGTGTTAACCTGCCATGGCTAAGGAAGGACAGCAGCCACTTTTTAAGATCCCTGCTGAGGGGGTGACAAGAGGCAGCAGGACCACAAGCACTTAGTGTTGGTTTTCACGAGCAGGACGGAAGCTGAATGTTCTGCAAAAAGGAACACAGAGGTGTCCCTGCTTAGCTCCGCTCAGCTGCCACCCAGTAATCGAGTGTAGATTCCCAGCAGCCACGATCCATGGTCAAATACAGTAACATATTGACCCTTTCAGTGAATGGATTTCCAATTGCCTCCAAAAAAAAGAAAAAAGAAAAATTATTCATATACATATAATAGCTTATGATATCTATTTGCTTGTCTCACATGAAGGGTCAAAAAAAAAAAACAGAAACTGGCTGGATCTCAGCAAGCACCCCAATACAGAGGAACGAACTTCTCTGTCCCTTAGAACTGAATGCATCCATGTGTTTAAGAAAGGTTTCAAAATCCATCTCTTCTCTCCTTACCACCTGAGTAGTTACTCCACTGTGCCAGCACACTATATGTTGTATATCTGCAGCCACATATTTATATATCCCCTCTTTAGGCAGCTGCTCCAATGATGTTTACCACAGTTGTAGGAAACAAATAAGTAGTGCTTTAGCTATCAAGTGTATATACAACCCTTTTTTCTGCAAAATACGTTTGCTTAAGCTGGGTTGTATGTCACACTGGAGAAAAGCGTCTGCCAAACGCACAAATGTGACCGTTTTCCTACCTTGCAGGGTAAATTCTCACTATCTCCTCACCTGTTTCAACACCATTCTGCACGCATGTGTTGACAACAAGCTGATAAACAGCTGTCAACGGCGTGAAGAGGAAGGAAAGTGAAAGGGAGGGTGGCAGGGAGCCCTTTCTCCTGCTCAGGGACATGTGTCATGTCTCGGTGACAGGAGCGCACCCCCACCCACGCCCGGAAATGAACAAACGCATGTTAGCAGCTGTCTCCAAGCACACCCCTGGCTTATTTCTCAACCCGTCATTTTGCTCCGGGCCATTTCCGTGGGCTGCTGACAGCGTCCATGACGCCTGCCCTGTTCCCACAGAGTTCCTGCTCCCCCAGCGTCAGTGCGACCTGCTCATCCCCAGCCTGCAGACCTGCTGCTGAGGGTTTTGACGGCCTCGCCGTGTTTCGAGGTCGCAGTGCGGCTCGGCACAGCTGCAGGGCGTATCGGCTTTTCTGCCGTGGGTGGGGAAGCGGAGCATTGTTGTGGGAACGGACTGACTGCTGATCTTAGGAACGGGCAGCCAGGGACCAATCTCTGCTGTTTGCTGCACAATAAAAACTGAAAAGCAAGAAAGGAGTCCAGGTCTCGACACAATCCGAGGGCTTGAACATCCTCCCTCCCTTTCAGTGCTCTACAGATTTCACTCATATCAAAACATTGAGATCAGGACTGCGTCACACAAAAACTAATGTGACCAACCCCAGTACGGTTCCAATGAATTTCCACATTCACATACCAAGTATCAGCAAGCCACAGTGGTTTGCATTGCTATTGCTTCGAAATCAAAACCCCTAAACCCTGCTGCAGAAGCCCTGACTGTAGCATCTTACCCACCTGTAATAAATGGTAGATCATTCATTACATTTTGTCACCTTGTCAGGTAAACTAACATATGAATTAAAGTTGAAGTACCTGACTGCCCAAAATATGCCAGCTGTGAAAGGCATTTTGAAACAGGTTGTCAGAGTTTCAGGTCAGGACCCAACTGTGGATTCAAGGGAGCACAGGAGATTCATTACAGGGGGCAAAAACAGGTCTAGAGAGATAGACAGCAAATAAGCCAAAACACTGGGCAAAAAAAAAAAGCAATCAGCAAACAACCCAACTCGGCAGGCAAGAGCAACAGGAGCAAAACCCATCAAACAAAGAGAGAGCACTATGACAACACTGGAAACCAGAGTCTGACAAGGAACAGACACAAACACAGGACTTGAATACTCGGAGCAATAAACCACCAAGGCAGGCAAACAAGAGACAATAATGAGGGTAATAAGAGCGATCGGGTGGGGAAGGCAGGGCAAGGAGCACACAGAAGTAAACAAGAGCACACAGAAGTAAACAAGAGCAAAGGCCTTTGCAGTACACAAAATGGCCAGCAGGGCAGTCAAAAGTCTCGGTGCAGGCCGGAGTCCTGACACAGGTGTTATGCAGTCACTGCTGCCCAGGTGAGAGATTTGCTTTCACCCGCAGCCAAGAGGCTAGTGTGTCTGCATCTCCTCACCTCTGACGTCAGGGTACTTCTCTAATCCACACACTGGTCTTTAATATAACTAACAGCAAGGTGCTAAAGGGCAGGTCACCTCCCCCATTATGGCCTCAGCTCCATTCCTCTCTATTTCTTCCTCCCTCCCTTCTTGGCTCAACAGGGCAAGGTGTACTCCTGCACCATGGTAACCCACTCCATAGGCACTTTACCCCGCTGCCTGAGGACGTTGGATTATTTCCAGGTGACAGGCTTCAGAGCAGGAAAACCCAGTGTCCGTGCCGCCCTGGGAAAAGCCAGTTGGCAGAACCTGCTCTTCAGAACACGTATGCGAGTCGCTCGGGCGTGTGACTGAGTTCTGACACCCAATCCTTTGCACGGAGCTGCCGAACAGGAATTCACACACCATATTAAACCTATGGGCCTCCGCTGTAATTGCTTCATACGCGTCTCACCGTCTCCTTCAAACATACATTATTATGATGACAACAGGTTGCCATGTATGTCCATTTGTATCCCACAGGGGAAAATTTTCTACATGTTGCCCTTTCATTTAACTTAACAGCTTCTACAATTTAATTTTTATGTGTGTGATGTGTAAAGCTCAGCCTTTTTAATTTTACTGGCAGTTTATAAGTGAAACAGCAGTTACTGCTATGGATTTTCTTGGCAGACACTTTTCTCATTCATACAGCTGAGGAATTTTAACATACTGACTCAAAGCAAGCAGCTTTGAGTCAGGATATTATAGCTGGAGGTGGAAATTGAACCCAAGATGTACAGAGTGTAAGATAACAGCTCAAACTACAACACCACCTGTTGCTCTTAAATGTGCTTCATCTCAACATACATTGGTTTTCCATCTCAGTTATACAAAATACACTACTTATGTTGACATAGGGTGCACACCATGCACTTTAGCTGACACTGCTTCCAAGGTGACTGACACAGAAAGCTGTGTACAACCATTTCCTGGTTTATATGGCTAAGCAATTTTACTGTATCAATTGAGGGCAAGGGTTTTGATTGGGGGAGCAGCAGGATGGGGGGATTTGAACCCAGTCCCTGCAAGACCAATGCAACGGTGCTACCTAGTTCTCATCTGGCAACCCCCACTTACAAGTGGATTAGGACCAGCAGCACTCCTCTGCCACCCTCATGTCCTGCCACGCCAAGCATTAGACATGAAAAGAAAACAAAATTTGCGAAAATTCAATGAAATGCCAAGAGATATTACAGTCATAAGTCTTAAATAAATGTCTTCAGTTTTCTGCCCTATCCCACACAGTAAATGCATCCGTTTTTCATATTACATTCATTTGCCCTGTAAACTGAAAGCCTTAAACACATTTCAGAAGTTTACGCCTATGTCATTTTAATGAGGCTGGTTTTAAACGTTCCTCCAAGAAAATCAGCTTGTATTTACACGAAGCTGGCTGACGGCTGGTGGGACATCCAGGGCCTTGTTCTCCAAGATACAGAATAATGATTGCGGAATTGAAACAGTGCTGGAGATGGCCAGCAAAATAAAGCCTGGGCACCGGGACTGAGCATTTTCCATAATTATTTTTAATTTATCATGGAGTTCTATTTAAACGGAATGGGAAAAAATAGCTGCTATTACATTAATGAGCGTTTCTATCGCCACAATCACTAGCCTGCGTTTGCATTTACATTTATTTTGTTTGGCCGACACTTTCCCCAAGCAGCATCCAACTCAGACTAAACAAAAGCGCAATGCAGCTTTAGACACAGACGCACAATTTCTGATCAATAATCTATCGCACTGTCGCCGTTCTGGTGGGTAACGCTACCCAAAACTTCCCTAGTGCTTGAATGGAAATATGAAGATGATCGTGTGAGGTGGTGTGATGCAGCTGTGAGAAGATCAAGAAAGAAGTGGCTCTGAAAGTGAGATGTTTTGTTATGCTGGGAGAGATTCGGCGGTTTGGAGTGAGGCAGGGACCGCCTTCGTCCACATCGGAGCCTCCTGTGGACATTTTGGGATTTTGGGCCTCCTGTAAACTGGGTTCCAAACTAGCGTGATGCCAGCGTGCAGAGTAAGGAGTGTTGAACTAGGCAGGCTGTCAATCAATTCCTTTTCGCTTAGCTCATGGTTGCTTGCATCCATGCATGAGGGCCTCCAGATCAAAGCCATGAGTGAGATCCACAGAGAACAGTCGATTCTTTGGCGCAGCAGTCTGACCGGCCCGACGTCATGCCGGGGGCTCTTGAATGAATAGCCTACTGTCCCTTTGAGTTCAAGGCTCCTGTCTCCCTGCCCCAAGCAGGAGATAGGACAGGCGCTCATAAGACATCAATTCATGCTTGGCAACATGCAATAGGAGTGGCTGAGGAACTGGTTTACCTATGGAAGGATGTCAGTCTGCAGTAGCTGGACACAGGGGTGAGAGGCTATGGAACATAAGCCTGGCCTAACCTCTGGTTATCAGCTCCGAAGTCTCCACCCTGGTCTCCTTATTGCAGTTATTTGTCCTCCTTCTTCCTGTTTCCAACAGGGTTGAAGTAAATGGAAAGACACAGGCACTGCTCTGTAGTCCACCGGTTGCTCCAGCACACTTCATGGGGACTCACACCTGCTAGTGTTGTTGTGTACAAGAGAGTACGCCACTCTCGTGGCCTCTTCTCAAGCAGGATGACGGGAGTGCTCCACAAAGGGAGCGACCCCGGAGGAATCGCTCGTGCACACTGGGCCAAGATCTCAAGAGCAAGCAGATTTACAAGGACACTCCCGGCTCATTTCAACAGCCTGCGATCGCTGATAAACTCAGCGCTTCCTCAAAAGAGAAACATTTTCCCCAAAATATTTTTTTTCCTCGACTTTTCCCAAAGACAGTCAAATAGCTGCACTTACTGAAGGCCGCAGGAAAGCGAACATCGATTTGGCGGGAATGTAAACATGACCGATGCTGAAACGAAGCATGGGTAAAAGAAGCTAGAATGCCAAGAAATTGCGTCTCCCTTAAATATTCACCCCACTTTCACTGTGGTAACTAATCCAAAACATCTCCAGGCTTAATAAGTATACACAGTCATTGATGGAGTGTAATTGTAGGGTTATGTTGTGTTGGATCTGATCTCCCACGAAGCAGCTGGGTTACCCGGGCTGCTGAAGTCGCGGCCCTTGAGCACTCGCGCCTCCTCGCTGCCGCTCTGAAGTTGGGGGATGGGAACAAGGGGAGGTCAGCCTTCCTTTTGTGTTCACGCTCGCTGAAGAGAGGGCCACCGCCATCAGTTACAGACCGATAAGGAGTCGGGTCTCTTCCGGGAGAGTGTCGAACATCCCCCACTCCATGCCTGTTCTTAGCAGCTACCTGACCTACATTTCACAGGCAGCTGGGTTTGCTCTCTGCCGCCAGCATCACGGCGATGTGCTGCCCAGCTGTCTGCTCTGGCTGGAGACACGGAGAGCGGCACAGGGAGCCTCCTCGAAAGTAAACAACCGCTTCCTACCTCTACCCCATACCAGCGTTGACTGGAGGGTACGGCAAACAATGAGCTGGAGGGTCAAAACCGATTCTGTAAAATATCCAGGAACGGTGCCATGTCTGGGTCTCAGTAACAGCCAGTTCAGGTTATGTTTGCTTGCATTCATTGTTAGTTGGAAGTCGGTTCGATTCATCCATATGTGGTGATGAATATGAGGACGGCTCCTTCAAAACTATTTGCGCTGTACATGTCAAGAGCCTAGAGTGAAGTTTTAACAAGAATCTGTATGGATGTCGAACCTTTGTTACAACTGGAAAAACAAAGCTAACTGCAAAAACATTTAAGATGTACAAACATTGTACCCCAGTACATGTTGGCTCCTCCTTTTCCTGAGCCAGCTGGCTCTTTGCTAGAGAAAGCATCTCGTTTCACTCGTGTGGGTTTATTGCCGCTAAAAGGACCGCAACCGCACCACAGCACAGGAACGTGGACTTTTTGATGTCAACGTAAATGATGGAACAAAGGACAGACTTGGATTTATAGAGACCCGATTTTTTTTTTTATTATGAGAGGACACCTTCTTGTTTCTGGGCTGGCTGGGGAAGCAGTGGGTGTTTCACTGCACCTGGCTTGTGGCTTCAGATGCAGCCTTGGATCAGGCTCACTTTGTGTTGAATTTGCATGTTCGCATGGGTTTCCTTTGGGTGCTCCACGTTCTTTCCACCATCCACAGAAATGTTTCAGGTGAATTGATCGCTCTAAATTGTCCTTACAGGTTGAGAGTAAAGGTGTGTGCACGACTGTCGTGTGATGGACTGAAGTCCTGTCCTAAGTGTACTCTGTTTCACACCCTATGCTTCCAAAACAGACTTAAAATCACTGCAACCTTTTGTGGGATGGTTACACGATATGACCAAAAATGGCTTTCCACCAAATTTTGGGAATTTGTGCCCATTCAGTGGCAAGAGCATCAGTGAGGTTGGGCAAGAAAGTCTGGCTCACGGTTTCAGTTCATCCCAATGGTGTTTGATGGGGTTGAGGTCAAGGCTCTGAGAAGCCACTCAAGTTTGTCCACACCAACCTGGGCAAATCCTTTGTTTATGGAGCTTGCTTTGTGAAAGGGGGGCACAGTCATGCTGGAGCAGGAAAGGACCTCCCTCCCCAAACTGCGGTCACAAAGCTGGAAGCACGCAGTTGTCTAGAATGTATTTGTATGCTTATGGGTGCGGCTGAAACCGCTCAGCTCAGTCATTAGAAGAAGGGTCCACATAGTTTTGGCCACGTAACCTATTTATAAGGCCAAACTTAAGCTTGTACTTATATTATATGGATGGTTAGACATGCATTATTCTTTCATTTATAAAGATCTGAACATCTCACAGCCAAAATACATACAAAAATTACATGCAGTTCTTCTACAGTTTTATCTTTGTCTATACCTTTGTTTAAGGTATTGGTCGTTGTTATTCGGATAGGCTTGACAGTGTTCTGCTACCTGGCCACTACACAGCACACAGCAGACAGCATAGCAGGAACCTCATTCCTGCTGCAGTAACCTTAATCACAGGACTTACCTTAAAATTACTCCGGTAAGAGCACCCTGCTGTCTGAATTTCTAGGTAATGTGACAGCTTGGGATAACTGTAAAGTTTCCTCTGCCTTGTCCTTTTCTAATTCAACCTCAAGGAAAAAGATGGTCCCACCCTGCGCTGTTTGACAGTCCACCTTTTCACTAAAGCTTGCTAGAACCCGTATGCTGAAATGTTATTACTGATATTATCCAACCATTGCTAGGTTTATTAATATCATGTGCATCTTCTATCACATGTCCTAAAATCTTGTAAATCGGACTCAGCATCTGTTCAGCGCAATGCATAAAAAAGCCCTGACCCTGCACAAGATACAACACGAAAAACTACATCAGGTCCAACAGTCCAGCCCTGATGTTTTCCCAGTACTCCGTGGAGCCAGCAGCCGGCTGGAACCCTCCTAGGCCTCAATTTGAACCGAGTATCAGGGGTTGGATGTTCCACATGAAAAGATGGCTGCTGTCAGCAAAGCCTCCATGAAGTTCAACACTGGAGTGTCAAATTTCTGCCTTAAAGGATGTCATGCTGTTCCATCCTTGAGTAACCTGATCTCCATCCATCATCAGTAACTGATGGTCCAATGGAGGGTCACGGTTGTGCAAATACTATCTTTGACGCACAGGGTGTGATGCAGGATGCACACTGAACAGAACACCAACAAGTACACACACTACAGGCAACATAGACTCTGAGATTGACTGAAAACACATGTCTTTGGACTGTGGGAATAAGTTAGCTGGGGATAACCTCATCGCCTATCTCCTCAGAGAAAAAAGTTTAACTGGGTAAAATGGTAAATCACTTTGGATAAACGGGATGTCTAAGCAACAAAGAGTTACGTACAGCATAATGAAGTGCCTGAACAACGTGTGGTGAAACTTGAAGTTCTGCTTCTTTTTGGGATTTGCCAACACCTCCAAATTCACACACTTTTACGCCCGCGAGACCTTTCAAGCCACACAATTCCATGTCAGGAGCTGAACATTGCACGCAACGGCCTTGTAGAACCGCTCCTGCTGTTCTTAGAAGGCCTTCAAACCAGTACCTGCATAGTAAATCACCCAGTTTCACAGGGATTAGCAGACAGCACTTTTCCTGGCAAAGCCATTTGGGTTTAGTACTGTTCCAAGCGTGCACGGTTTTAAATGAACGTCTCACATCAAACAGATTCCTAATGGACTTGTATTTAAAACCCTTCTTGCAGCAGTTGAATCATTAAACAGTTGCAAAGCTTTTAGTGTAACATACACAATTCACCCTAAAGTAACCAGCCTGCAAACCAGGGGGACCATTAGTGCAAATGGAAGTTCGTCGTGCCCAAATTGAGCCGCCATTGTTCTGTTTTATTACTAAACCGCGTGCTAGCACGTTGGTGTGTGGATGGACATGTGTGGATATACACACAGACTGGCGTGAGTGCCTGTGTTTGCGCACATGTCCATCAGCGTCTTTACATTTCGAGCACATGGGTCCAGCGCTTTGTCCCTCGCCGCAAAGCTGCCGAAAGAGCTGTCATGTCAACGGGTGGGAATCCGGACTCTGGCGATGTCCTACTCGCCTCCGCAGCTTGTGGACCGTGCTTAGCCAATGCTGCTGAGACCTCTCTGGTGTTTTCTGACCCATGTGGCACAAGACGGGCGGCCAAAGACAGCGGGGCTGAGAAAAGAACATCTGCTTGCCCTTAGTATTTGTCTTCCACTACAGGACAATATTTACTACACAGTTTGGTAAATTAAGATTAATTTTGTGTTTGGTCCATTAATCCAACATGTATCTAAAAGAGGATCATTTTTCTACAATTGGACCCCATATGAATGTACTGTGTTATTATTTTTATTCATTTAGCTGGTACTTGTGTCCCAAACAATTTACAGTGCAAAGTTACTATTTTGCAGTCATTTTACCTATTTCTTACTGTGTTCATTTGGGGTAAGTACCTTCATCAGTGGGGTAAGTACATTCAAACCCGGATCCTGGCATTATTTAAGACGGGCCTTTAAGTGGTGACCACAGCAGGGTGCTGGTGATCTGGGTCTTGAGGTGAAGGCAAGTGTCAAATACTTTTAGAAGGAAAACTAATAGCGGCCAAGCAGGAAGTCAACTGGTTAAACCAGGGACCAGGATCTGAGGTCAAAGGGGGGCGGTGGCAAACTTTGTGAAAGGCCTGGGACTCACGTGCTGAGGGGAAAGTTCTCAAGGTTACGCCTCGTGTTCTCATGAAAGGTGCCGGATTCTGCGGCGGTCAGCAAGGGCAGGGCTAAATTCCGTGTAGATGCGTGGTTGTTTATTTAGGACACAGTTATAGGCACTCATGAGCGATCAGCTAAAGTGTGCAACATCTTCCTCTATTACCCAGCACTGTACATATTTCAAGGTTCACACTTTGTGGCCAAAAGTGTGTGGACACCTGAGCATCACCCTCATATGTGCTTATTGAACTTCCCATTCCAAACCCATGGGCATTCATACGAAGCTGTTCCCCCTTTGCTGCTATAATAGCCTCCATCTTCTGGGAAAGCTTTCCAGCAAATTTTGGGAATTTGTGCTCATTCAACCGCAAGAGCATCAGTGAGGTTGGGCAAGAAGGTCTGGCTCACGGTCGGCATTCCAGTTCATCCCAAAGGTGTTTGGTGGGGTTGAGGTCAGGGCTCTGTGCAGCCACTCAGGTTCTTCCACACCAACCTGGGCAAACTGTGTATTCATGAAGCTCGCTTTTTGCATGGGGGGCACAGTCATACTGGAGCAGGAAAGGAACTTCTTCCCCAAACTGTAGCCACAAAGCTGGAAGCACACAGTTGTCTAGAATGTGTTTGTATGCTGCGTGGATGCGGCACACACTTTTGGCCATATGGCGTATACACCTGTTTATATAACACTCAGTAATATTTCAAATTAAAAACCAGGTGAAAAAGGTTACTTTTCAACCTGTCACATATGATTCAGTTCAGCAACACTTCGGTGGGGCAGCGATTTTGGACGAGGACATAACAGTCGAAAAAACGTGCCGAAAATGAAAGGCAAAATCTGCGCAAGGGACTTGTTTGCGGACACACCAGTCTCCGACTCCCCCCGGCTTCTATGCTATGACATGAAAAAGCAAACAAAAATGAACACACAGAAATGAAAATTTCCACAAAGTCAAACCCAATAGTTTGACGTCGTACGTAAGATGCACAGCAAGATGTGTGTATGTCTTTTCTAATGAGGCACGAGCGCCTATGTTATGGGCAACGACAGCATGTAAGCGATTATACGTTCATCGGCATAAACAAACTGCAGAACTCGGTCGCGGACGGGCAGAATTAGAAGCATCATTTGCTCTTCTGAAGGAGTTCCAGGGCCTACAGCTCTCAAAGACGGTATTATTTCAGCGAGAAATTAAATTGCTCTGAAGTGAATTGGCTATGGGTCTTGAGTTGGAAATATGCAACACATTACCCAGTTGGAATGACGCACTTTCAGCAGGCCTCTCGGTTGGAGTCGCGTACTGAGACCCTTCTGAATCTTGAGCCCAGTTGCAGTGATGCTGCTGGAACCATACTGATCTACCCGTGTATCATAACGCTATTTTATGAAATATAGCATGGACCACCATGAGAATGGTACCCAGGCTGTAAGATCATTGAATCCAGCTGCAGCTTCAGTGTTTTAGTCCCGTTCCCTCTCACTGATCAGCTAGTACCAAAGCGTCCGCTGTGTGTGTGTTTTTCCCCGCTGTACGGCTCAGCAGCGTTCAAAGTCCACCTCGGCCCTTCGCGGGGGCGTCGCACAGCCGGAGCCTCTAGGACACTCAGAACCTAGGCAGGTTGCATGGATGCGTGAAGTCGGCTGAGAGAGACGCACCCATTTGTGCAACCGTCTCTGCAGAAGAAGACCTACAGCTCTGCCTGAAAACAGTGCCAACCGCATTGCCATTTCCTCCATCATCATCATACGGAGTCTTCCAGATTACAGTAGTCCCTTCACCCCCGCACCCAAGAAGGATCCACGCAACATCTTACTACCTTCCTGCATCTCAGACTCTAGGGTGAACGTTTGCAAACACAGATCACGGCTCCTTTGAACCAACGTATGAACTGAGATGAGGGCCAAGGCACCGGGTGGGGTAGCGCTGCCAACAGGCTGCGTGGGAAATGCGCGTCACACACTGTAAGATTAAAGCAGCTACACACACACACCCGCACGGCGGCCGAGTGTTTGCAAATAATTATCTGCACCAGGTACTCATTTCCTGGTGGGCGGAGTCCGAGCAGAGCCAGGGCCACTTTGGCGAGCCAATGGCGGACCTGTGGTTTATTTCAAATAAATACAACCGACTCCAGAAGTGCTGACAAATAACCCGTGTGACCCTGCTGTGCAAATAAAGGTAAAGCCCTGCACAGGAGGGATACGCAGCAGGATTTCAGTTGGCCTGCATATGCTGGGACACAGCATTTCTTATTCAAAATATATTTTGTATGCTTTCCACAGCAGACTGACTTAACGTTTTCCAGGCTATGGGCCCCTTTAAGAATCTGATGAACTCTGAGAACCCCCCTCCTAGAAAAATGTTCATAAAAAAATGTGGTGTTGGGCACAGCTTATTGCCCTGGAATCTGATTAACTTCAAACAAAACTATTTTAGATAGTAATAGAAGAACATTTTAATTCAATTTTTTAGCTTTCTGCTCTCACGGTGCTGTTTTCCAAGCAAGCCTGCGCTTCCCAGACCCCCCAAATCCCATCCACAGACTCTCAAGCCATCCAGAACCCTTGCTTAAGGACCCTTGTTCCACAGCAAGGAGATCAGGACACACACACAAAAAAAAAAAAGACTATCCTGTTCTATTTAATAGATGTGCCAGAATTTCCAACAGCAACACTGAGTTTGCTGCTCCTGTTTACTCCGCTTCCACCCTGACCCACATAGCCAACTTTTAAAATGTAAATACAACACTTGGTCTGCCTCCCCAGTCTCATCAAAACCCAGGACCTTTGCATGTCCAGAAGAGTTTACTTCCTCACCAAGTGCCCTTTTCCTTCAAGACTGCTTCTTTGTTTTCAGAAAGATTAGCAGACATTACGCAGGAGACTGATATTTGAGACTATTGTATGGGGGCCCTGCAATTCTGGCAGAAGAATGTGTCAGCTGTTTATTTTGATAGCTTCTACACTTGAGCCCAAATACACGCTTCTCAAGTCCCCTGCAGTTATTCTGTGCCTTTTTAATAGTTTTTTCCCCTTTCATAAGTTTCGCCGGGGATATCGATTCATCGCATTGCCTGGAGACAGTAAATGCCCGATAATGTGTTTTCATCCACACCCGTCAGCAAACATGTAATAACAGAGCGGCTTGGCAAGTTCACAGCTTGGGTCAACAGAGGAGCGCAGACAAGGTGGCATCAGCTCGTGACACACAGGTGACACACACACACACACACACACACACACACACACACACACACACACAGGCACTTACATGCGGGAGGCAACAAACACTGTGTTTTCTCGGTTTCGCAGTTGCCTGTTAGAGTCACCGTACCGGGAACTTAAATTCTCCGGATCCCAAACACGAAGATCTTTGTCTTACTTCGCCCAATGAGTTTCACCATGTTAATGTTTAAAATAATTCATTAAAAGTTAAATGCAATCGTGATCGTGTTGCCGTTCCACAAAGTAATTCTGATTTATTTTTCTTACCGTGGTTGCTTTATAACAATAATATATCATATGTAATAAAATTTCTATTAATAAAATTCTCTGTATAATGTAAAAATAATACTAAAGTTTGTTTATGATATATAGAACATCAAGTTTTGTCATTATTGTGAGGAGGACATGTATTTAGCTCAAGTTAAACTGACTTTCCATGCTGCGTGGGTCTACAAAATCCCTGCCAAAAGCAGTCTGGAACATAAATTCTCCAAGTTCTATATTTAGCTATACCTCTGGATGGAGAACGGAAGATTAAATAAATAAAGTGAAGGAAATTCCAAGATGTATGGTTAGTGTGGGCAGCCTTCCAAGAGCGCTCGTCCCACTGGGGTGCTGTCTTCTCCTTCATCCAGGAGAGCCACCGCATGGACCGATCGCACGGTCGCAAACAAGCACTGGCACAAAGTTAGCAAAAGTGCGGAAGAAGAGGTGAAACTCAGGTGGGGAAAGCGGGGAACATCTGGCAAAGCGACCCTGGCAGTAGAAAAGTGGAACCGGACAAGTTTCTCATCTTGACACAACATCTGCACCTCATTGCCCCACCAGCAGTCTGGCTCACCTGGATAAGTTCATGTTGGAGTTTTGCAAACTTACCACAGTAAAGAAGTTATCCATATCCCTCGTGTGTTTAATCCAAAGTGGAGAGAGTGTGAGAAGCGTCCAGCAGGACCATGTGTGAACTTTTTTTGATATTATTATTATTGTTATTATTATTATTATTATTATTTCAATCCTTTCACATCATTCTTCACGGAGAGGACGGAGAAACGCCGACTTTAATCCAGTGGAGCGTCTCGGTTTGTAGATCAAGGCTCTTCGGGGCCACCATGTGTCCTGGTGCCCGTGTGAAGGCAGAGGTTCAGATGCATCCAAACGGTGGGGAGAGAGAAACTGAAGCAGAAAAGTCACGCAAGTCACGGCGTGCGGGCTCCTCTCCCGCGAACACGCGCACCCGCACGCACTCACGCGCACACGCACGCGCGCACGCACGCACGCACGCACACGCGCGGGATGGAGGTGGAGGGAGAAGATCGGCAAAGTTGGCGGTGGCAGCTGAAATGTACAGTGAGATGAGCTCTGAAGTGCGGGGGAGATGGGGAGCAGAGCGCTCGGCGAGGCTCCGCCCACTGAGGTTTGAACAGCGCTGTGACTCCGCCCCCTCCCCCCTCGGACCCGCATCCCCCCCACATCCTCCTCCTCGCCAGGACCTGGCCTTACTTTTCTTACATTTATTCATGTTTGCACTACGTTTCACTGAAGATTTTCAAGCAGCTGCTTATAGAATATATGAGGATAAGTCGTTGTTATTCATAACTGATAGTCTCTGCTTTTTTTTTTTTAAATCATAATTTATTTAATAGTTTTGTTGAGGTGGTTTTTCTCTTGTCTCCTTGCAAAGGGCTGAACAACATGAGGGCAGTTAAAGAAAAAGTGATAAAGTAAGTCGGAGTTGGAGAAGTAAACCAAGTGGCAACTGAGGAGTGGAAAGCGGAAAGCTCCCAGCTCAGAAGAAGGGGAGAAGAATAAATATTTGGGGGTCCAACTGCCATCATCTGACCCTTCCTCTACCCCCCCGGGTGTTAATGCGCTTACAGAGAACCTGCATGGATGTATCTGTAGCTAAAAGACTAGGACTAAGAGTCAACACTGAGCTAAAGTTTGTGGAGACAGAGGTCACGGTCCAGTCTCAGGCGAGTGGTCCTCCATTCCCCATCTCAGGTGACCTCACAAGGTGCTGGTGCGCTACCGCACTATGACTTACACATAACTCACATTTCACCGTCAGGATGCAATGTGTCGCTTTCTCAAGAACTAATCTTTATAAACGTATCTGTACCCACTGATAGCTATTATATGCATTAAATAATATATAATAATTTATACATGTACTGCATATGGAGAATACCTGTAGCACTTTGTATGACAAATTCGGTTTTCAATAAAAAAAGAACACTGGGGATTTTTATATAAAATGTATTCTATTTAAAACTTTTAATGCAATATATCTTAAAGAATGGGTTATTTTACCACAGTCAGGCTACAGTAGGGTAACTTAAGTGTGCTTAAAAAATGTCCTTAGCAATGCGATGTGTAGAGGTGATGTATTTTTTATAAAGAAATACAGTAATGGAAATGGACCTTAATGTGGTTTCCCAGTGTGGTGACCAGAAATCATGAATGATTAAAATAAGTCATGTTTTCAACACTGAAGATTACTTTTTGCAGTGGAATATGATGCGACACTGACATCATGGTAGCAAGGTGAGTTCAAGGCAGTAACAGGAGGTCCAACGAATGTTTAATTGTTATTGAAGTAAAAGTGTACAGTACTGTATTCTGTACTGTAATAGGGAGGTACACTGTATGGAAAAAATAGTGTGGGGACCCCCCTTCTAATCACTGAGCTGAGGGGTTTCAGCTGAACCCAAACAGAATACAAATACATTATAGAAAATTGTGTGCTTCCAGCTGTGTGGCCACAGTTTGGGGAAGTTCCTTTCCTGCCCCCCGATAAACAAAGCGAGCTCCATAAACACATGGTTTGCCCAGGTTGGTGTGGAAGAACTTGAGGGGCTGCACCGAGCCCTGACCTCAATCCCACTGGACATCTTTGGGATAAGCTGGAACGCTGACTGCGAGCTAGGCCTTCTCACCCAACATCGGTGCCCGACCTCACTGATGCTTTTGTGGCTGAATGGACACAAATTCCCAAAATCTGGTGGAAAGCCTTCCAAAAAGAGTGGAGGCTGTCATAGCAGCAAAGGGGGGGGGGCAACTCCATATGAATGCCCATGGGTTTAGGATGGGAGGTTCACCAAGCACATATGGGTGTGAAGCTTGGGTGTCCACACACTTTTGGCAATACAGTGTACCAATACAGCGGTTTCTTCAACAACACCTTTAGGACATAAAATCCTCCATCACTCCAAATCTAGCAACAGTCTGCAGGATAAAAGTGTCTAATAGGGAGTCAGGGTCACAGATCCTGAGGTATCTGGAAAAGAACATCGAAAAGTGACACTGCAATGCAATAGAACATATAATATATAAAATCCAAATAAATATTTTGATTTATTTGTTTATTTATTTAAAGAAAGACTTTACAAAAGTTGTATTTTGGGTTTGTGCAGAAAAATGAGGCTGAGAGATGGCAGAAACATATGCAGGCCCTTTACCTACATAATGTTAATGTTTACATCCTTTTCATGAGCAGAAGAAGATCAATAATTTATGGTGCTATAATTTATTTATTACATCCCTTTATTCAATAGTAAATGTCATCATGAGGAAAACAGAGGCTTTGTGGTACAAACAACTCACAAAAGCTTGAAGATTTTTTTTATAAAATCAAGCTAAAATATCTGGGACAATCTCTATGCAGGTAGCTTTATTTTTGCAAATAATTTGCGCTTCTTTTGTAAGTAGTCAGCAAAATTATGAAAGGGCTCAGTTTTTAATTTTAGATGGAAAGGGGATGATAGTTAAAAAAAAAAAAAAAAAAAACTGTCTTCTGGATAGAGAGCTTGAGAAAACACAGTTAGACGCCCTTGTTTATTCCAGTTTGGTGGCTTCCAAAATGACACCGCTTTAAAGACTGTATAAGTTTTGGTCCATTTTCCAAGACCCAAATTATAGGTTTGAAGGACGGCTGTTGTCATCACAAATGAACCCTGACAATTTACTTTTAATACAAAACAGAAAGGAACATTAGTGGCCACAGCTGAAATTTCTGTGCTTTTTGTGGTAAGAAGACTGATGAATGAAAAGAGGTGTTGTTTTCCCAGTGGAGCCACGTGCTCTACCCAAAGAAGCCCAGAAGGAGGAGAGGAGGCCAGGTTAAGATATGGAACAGACCCAGTTGGACCAAGGTCTTTACCTGAAAGGGCCTTGGAAAAAGCATAATTCCTTTACAAATTATTTTTAAAAAAGAGAATAATAAAATAAAAAAATTGCTCTGTCATTTGGCAGCAGCTGTACTTTTGCATTTAATATATTCCCAAATTTATATGCTTTGATTCTGACTTATTGCCACAACGTTATACAAAGACATAACTGATTTACAACTTTTATTATTAAATGTGGATGTAAACCTTGAGATTTTCATTTATCCTGAATTTAAAATGAATTTCCTTAAGGAATCGAATCAGTACAGGACAGGATGATGTCTGCGACATTAGAGCAGTCAGAAGAACAAAATATTATTTAATCCAGTGTTAAACATTTTATGCATAGTTTTTGAAATTATTTATTTAATTGTATTTGCTTAGCTGGTACCTTTGAACAGTATTAGGCTTGCATACTTATTATGTAAATAACTAAATAGTTATTTACCGTAGTAATTCATGGTAAGGGCACGACAGGAGGAGGCGAGATTCCAACCTTGGTCCTTTGATGGCAAGGAGACAGAACCGTTACTCCACACGCTGTCCCACTGTGGTGTTTTGCTTTGGTTCCTTTTTCTAATCCATTACATTTACTGAGAAACTTTACCCAACGTTAACCGCACTTTCATGCAGAAGTTTGTCAGATTAACAGCTGTCGACTATGCTTTCCACAGAAGAAGGTACCCCCCCAGCCTCATTGTTCTGTAACCGGGCCTACCTGGCCCATGTCACTCCAATGACCCTTGACCCACATGCTTGCACGTTCCCCCCCACCCACCCCCCACAGAGCCCGGCATTCCTGTAACAATGGCCTTGGAGCTGCTCCCAGCAGGGAGGCGCTGCTGAAATGGGGAAAGGGGCAAACCTCTTTTTCGTTTCCAAAGCGATAGCTCTGCTTCTTCAAGATGGTGGGTTGCATCTTGGGTCACAAAGCCACGTCCTGCTTCTACTTTACAAATGATAATAATAACAATAAAAAAGTGAACAGCAGTACAGTGGATCACTGGCATATTTTGTTTTACACTGTTGGTTTCTCTTCACCAAATCATGCACTTGAACAGACACCAAACATCTCAATGTCTCCCCACCTTCCACAAAGTTTTGGAACAAACTGAGCACCCGAAAGCCTCACGGAGTGGCAGAATTACAGGCTTCTTGCTGGGGCACATAAACTACTTAGTTGCAATGAAGAAACGCACATTTTCTTCTGCCATAAAATAAACAGCACCGAAAATTCCTACATAACTATCGGACAAACCCTGAACGAAAGATAAAATTGCTCAGCATCTGAAAACACGAAATCATGCAAGTTTTTTCAATAGCAACAAAACGCCCTCACAAATTATGTAGGCAGTAAATCAGTCCACTGTGAGGTGGAAAAAAAATGAAAATGCAGAGAAGATACTGCATTGCTTCGATAGTCGTGCACTTAAAACAACTTCAAGAATTCACCTATTCACTCAGTTTTGACGATCCCTTGTCCAACTCAGGGTGGTCCAGAACCTATCCTGGAAGCACAGGGCACCAACCCTGGATAGGATGTCATACCATTGCATAACCTTAACAATTGTAAGAATACTGCATATTTATATTTTAAATTTAGCATGCTGTATACACAGTAGAATATAATTAATTTCTATATCACAGGAAGCTTTTAATAATGCGCAACTTCTTTATTTTACTGTATATTATAACATGTTTTCCACCAGACTAAATGTTCTGGTGGAGGTTTATACTATGGCTGAGTTATCCGGTGCTGCCTGGGTCACAAAGTGCAAAGTTAAATGGAAATAACACAGACAGTGTACATAACAATATAAACTGGTTTACCATCAAAGTCTTTGCATTAAACGCAAATTGTAAGAACTGTTACTAGATGGGCAGATGCATCTGAGGGCAACACGCCAGTCAAAGTCTGGTGGAAAAGGGGGAAGGAAAGAAGTACTAAATTATACTGTATATTGCCAAACTTTATTGTGTGTGTGTGTGTGTGTGTGTGTGTGTTTGTGTGTGTGGTGCACAATTTCTCATCCCTCCCTGCAGAAGGACAGAGATTGAGCTTTATAGACTGAAAAATGAATGAAAACATGGCCGTAATTAGATTCGCTCGAGCTGCTCATCCGTTGAATCCTGAATGTGGGGATAATGACCGTGTTTTCCTCATTGTCACCTGCGTGAACCACTACTACGGTAGGGTGAACATCTGGCCTGAGCAGTCCAGCCACTTCATGTTCTGGATGGCATCCAGAAACCATGGCGCCGAGCATTTAAGCAGCAGGTGGTCCTCATACCGGCATCTCCTCTGAAAAGCTGTGGCCACTCAGCAGCCTTAGTGCCACTGTGGTCAGGTGCCCTTGATGTCTGTGTCTTGCTGAGTGGTGCAGGAGGTGTTTATGTTGGCCCAGGCACTCAAGCGGTTGGAGAGGGAGCTCCACAAATGCCCAGACTCTGTGCCCTCACCCGACCTCCACCCCCAAGTCTTGCTCCCACCAATCCCAAGGACCTTCCCGTTTCTATCAAGTAAAGTACTGCTCAAGTCCATGTACATCAGTGGACTCCGCCAAGCTTGCCGTCTCCCTCCGACAGGAAGAGGAAAACAAACATTTCCTACTTGGTTTGGACTTCACCTAAGATAGAGGATGTGGGCCGGCCTTTCCGCTCCACAAACTCTCACACTCCCCATGAGCAACTCCTGCAAAGGCCTCCAGAAAAAGCCGCTTTTCCTTGCTGCTTCAAACAGAACAAAGGCTCAAAGGATCTATAAATGGAGCTGGGGAAAGTGGACAGTTGTGGTGCCAGTAATTCCACCTGTTTCTTGTTTGCTTTAGATTCCGCAGAAGAGCTCTGATGGTCAGACATTTCTGGGCCTAAAACAGAGCAAAAAAGTGGAAATAATGCTGTATCTGTGCTAGCATTACATTAATTCATTTAGCTGACAATTAAAGCAACTTGCAGTGATTTACCTATTTAAGGACCTGGAAAATTCTTACAGTGTCGGTTTAGTTACTTTACTCGAGGGTAAAACAGCAGAGATGGGATTCAAACGTGTCCGGGATTTTGTGGGCGATATCAACTCTAACCATTGCACCATCTGCTGGCCCTTTTGGGAAATAGCTTGAGGCCATTAGCTTTTAAACATCTAATTTGTATCATTAGTTGTCAGCCAAATCTGATCAGAGCGTCCTGGGAGTCATGAAAGACGCAGACACCAGACAGGAGCCGCCGCTGCCGTCGGATGGCAAAGCCGCGAAATGCGATCTTATTTCCCTGCCTGGCGCTGCGTTGCCATAGCGATGTGATTGACAGCCGCCCCCACCAACCTGGACCGCGAGGCTCCAGGCAGCGATTCAATGCGGTGTCGTTCTGGGACGTGGCAAGGGGGATCGCGCATACACAGCGTCACCATCGTGGCCCTGCATGCGTTGGAACCACTACCCAGAAGCCTGTGCGCAACCAAAAGCTCATTAATTTTTCAGATGAGCTGAAGGTGCAGCAGGGAGCGGAACAAATAGCACCAGTTTATTCAGAGGGTGAAGCCCACAGATTAAAGGCCTTCCTGGTAAATATGGACTCACTTTTTGTTGCTCATTGGATCGCCATTACCTGTAAATATATCACAGGCGTAACGTAGATAAAATGCTGAATGTGATTTTATTAGGAATACTGCAAATCTCTCTTTCTGGTGGATATAAGCTCTAGCAACAAATATCATGCGTCTGTGTTGGAATGGGCAGGATACACATCAGCTCTTTAAAGTGCTGAACATCTAAACATTTCTGCAATGTCTACAAAAAGCCTAGAAGAAAGCATGGCATAGTGAAATAGCAGTTTTACTACCTCAAGTGTAAACATCTGACTCAGATACTTACTCTACGTATATACTGGTACTTTACTGTAGTCTGGCACATCATCTTGCAGTCCATACGTACCAGTGTGTGTTCCTTGGGGTCAGGCATTCAACCAGCGCCGCTAACTGCTCACCCAATACAGGGTCACTCTTCGCCCAGAGGGTTTTCTGGAATTTTAGGGTCAACCTAAAACACCTGTCTTTGGACTTTGGGGAGAAACGGATGCAAGCACACACACTTGGGCTGGATTCAAAGCCGTGTGAGAGTCCAGGCACTCCAAGGCGGTTCTGCTAGCCGCTGTGCTACCCAGAACCATGGCAATAGGAGCCTCTCCTTCGTTCTGACTTCCTTCCAGGTTTGCAAATGTTGCGGCCAGATGCCAGACAAACTCAGAATTTCCCTTGTCTCCAGAAATGTTCCTTTCTTTCTCGGCAACTAATGGTTAGCAGGGAAACATGAATTAGCCACAGCCAAACGGTTTTGGAATTCTATCAGTTTCATTCCCACTGTTTTTGTGGAGTCCATTTCAGATTCCAGCTGCTGCATGCCTTTCCCAGAAATCCTTCAAGGTACCTTTCGCCCCAGTTTCATGCTGGATCGGGGTGGTGGCTCCACGTGTGCACCATCTCATGCACCTTTTGAGTTTGCACGTAGCGGGTTTCTCTGAGAGCAAACAGGCCCGGCATGGTTACCATGCAGTTCGCACCGAAAAAGAGGAAGTGACAGGAGGGCATAGCAGGAGGCGAACAAAAAACGGGCATGAAGGCCATCGCATTGAAAGATAAACCATTGATGCTTTGCCTTGGTGTAAAAGTAAATAAGAAGTCAAACGCGATGCGACCATAGAGCTGCACTTGAGGATTTCCCATGCTGCACCAGATCTGACACACAGCTTCTGGGTTTCGGGGTGTGTGTGTGTTTGTGTGTGTGTCTATAAATTGATCCTGTGTTTATTTCAAAGGTCTGGATGCTCCATCTTGACAAACACTAAGCACACGCATGCAGCCTCAGTTTACGCAAGGCTTCTGGAAAGTTCTTTCACCCAAATTGGCCTGCAGATAGCCCCTCGGAGGCACCGTGCATACTTTTTTGATAATCTCTTGCTAGAACATTCCTCCACTGTATAGGCACCCAGCAGCAATGGGGGGCGGGGTACAGGGTCAGCATCTGAAGAAAAGCCAGATTTGTCGTGTCACATGAGCAAGTCAAACAGGGGTTTGAATGTTTTAACCCACGGGCACTTCCTCAGGCAAGCAAAGAATGCAAGGCATCCCCGCAAGCTCTATTCTCCCTTATCCAGGCTTTTGAGGTCCGCATGGCTGTGGTGCAACATTTCAGCTTTGTGCCAACGTGTGTCAGGACGCAAGAGGAATGTCACCGATTCAACGATCCATGAAAACGGCCAAAAACGTACCTGCGGATATCTGAAATGCACAATGCAGGTGTTGAAATGTCCAAGTTACTTACAAATTCCGCAAAAAATGTGAATTGAATCCCTCCCGCTAGGAAGTTTGGCTTCCTTCAGCTTTCTGTAACAGGGACTTTTACACCAAAGGTAAGGAAAACACACTAATTCTGGTAATGGCAACACACATTAAAGCAAACAGCAAAATGTCACTGTTAATGATCTGTGTCTTTTTTGCTTTTACAGTCAGTAGAATGAATAAAAAGCAAAGTCAGACTTTGTAATTCCTGTCACAATGATGCGAAAAAGACACACAGGGTGACGTGTACTGGTGTCACGGTGCTGCAATGTGGAGACCAGGTGCCATCTAGGGGGCGACTTGAAAACCACCGCACCAGCCTGACCCGTCTGCATGCTTTTTGGCTGTTTTTACTCACAAAGGAAATCATCTGACGTGAGGATCCTGCGGTTACCACACCGACGGTGAGTGTTTCCCACTCCCACTTTCCCCGGTTGTTACCTTCTGTCAGAGTTTCAATCTACAGACAGGCCTATTCATTGAGACATCCAAAGGTGTGCTTAAACCAGAAAACAGTAGGATTTGGAAAAAGAGTCAAAAGAATGGAGTGATCTATCTATCTATCTATCTATCTATCTATCTATCTATCTATCTATCGATCTATCTATCATCTGTCCGTTTGTTTGTCTGTTCATCCGTCCGTCTGTCCCCCCACCTGCCTATCTGTCTGTCTGCCTGCATATCTGTATATGTAACTATCTATTCTATTTTTTGTAAAATCTTGCCTATTTCGATATAATAAAGATATTTTAAAAATAAATGTCTGTCCCTCTGTCTCTGTCCGTCCGTCCATCTCTCTATCTGTCCGTCTGTCTGTGCCCCAAGCTGCTCTGGTAAAAATTACCCAGCTGCCTAAAGTGATGAATGTCTGTACGCAATTTATATACAAACCTATCGTGTGACGCTGCTTTGGAGAAAGGGTTTTGCTCCTTGAAGAAATATACATGTCCTTGGTGGCTGTGGCAGGTAAGAAGGTGATCAGATTAATGGTCCTGGAGGTCTGCTTGGATTTTCTGAGGTTACATGAGTAAAGACAGAGCACGTTTCTCCTGCCCAGCTTTGCCCCTCACTCGTTCTCAGCGATGTCACTGCAGCGCCCCCGCACTAAAGTCCATGGGGGGGTTTTGTCAGGTCAGCTCTAGACTCAAACCAGTAACTTTGGCTCTTCACACCTTCCTTCAATCCCTCATGTTCAGATGAGCTCCATCACAGCTGATTTAACTCCCTGCCATCTCATTCAAATCTTCCAGCTTTACTGTGTCTTACTGCGGGCCTTCTGAATACTCAGCCAGTAGTAACTTACTGCTCTCCTTTGGCTACATGTGGTTTTCACTGAAAACTTATATTTGCAATCATTGTTTTGATCATCTTTAACTCTTCAAAACGAACCTTTGGAAGGCAGTAAAAACAGCTCTAGTCCTCAGCCACCAGTGCTAATACTGAATTCTCACAAACCAGCTCCCCTGCAGGGTAATTTGTCTTCATGCTCATGGCCACCAATTCCTGATGCAGGATTCATATTTCTAACATACAAATTAACATGTCTAATATATATCTGGAATATATATCTAATATATATATAAATAACATATAACCTTTTTCAGTGTTAATTAATACCTCTCACTATTGAATCCTCTGAATGAGATCCTGCATTGTTCTGGAGGGGGTAGGGATGCTTGCTGCCTGATGATGCTTTTGGCCGCGAAGGAAAGTAATATATTTTCATTTTATAAAAGTTAGAGGGTAATTACAATATTGTACTGAATGAACAACCATGAAGAACTGGCCAATTACCTCTAGGCTGAGGAAACTGCTTCACCACTAGGGGGCGCTTAGGAGTCACTGCCCAGCTCAGGATTTGCACAGTGCTGTTCTGTGCTGTGCTGTGCTGCACTGTGTACTCAGACTCAGCTTTCATTTAATGAACGACAAACACAGACAGATCGGAAGAGTATCAGCTCACCGTGTCTATTTGTTTATTTTTGCATATAGATGTTTAAAACTATTCCAGAAAATTTGATGGCAGGGAGTTACTGGATCCCCACGTTTCCAGCTCATTTGTGTGCTCCTGTGTGTCAAGGTAATTTTACCCGTGGAATTTAGCTTAATTTTAGTTTGTATGTTGCACCAACAGTTTGAATTTACATTAAAAAGAAACACAAAGACAGAGAGAAGTCTTTGCTGTCATTTAGTGCTATAATGTAAATGGCTGACCTCCACCAAGAATGGTCAGGTATTTCTCACAGGTGAACTCTGTGACCTCTGTCAAGGTTGAAAGTTTGAGATAAAACCCGAAATAGATAAATAAATGGATAAACTGATAAATTAAGGTAAAGGGACAGGTGCAAGCAGACAGTGGTGATGGTGCAGTGGGAGGGCGGTGGTGGTGATCAATCCCTCTACCATCCGGAACTCAGCAGTCTGACAACCTGTGGGAAAACCTGAGCCTGGTGGTGTTCGCCTGCAAGGTGCGATACTGTGTTCCAGACAGCAGCGGTGAAAACAGACAGCGGAGAGGATGGGAGAGGTCTGCAGTGATGGTGACACTGCTTGTTGCAGGTGGTCTGGATGGTGGACAGTAAAGACCTGGTGAGGGAATAGTCATTCGTCAGTATCAGCCGCAAAAGCTGCAGAGCTCCCTGGTCGGAGCCTGTGTGACAGGAGGTCTGGGTGTTCTCTGTAGCACAGCTGTACAAGCTCATGCAGATGGAGGATGGAACAGGCTGAGGCCTGCTGCGCTTTATAAAGTAACAAATGTACGTGTAAGCACCAATAACCCCTCATTTACCTGTATTTGACATTGGAAAATGACTCACCTGGCAGTTACCTGTAGCAAGAATCTATATAGCAGGTTGTGTGTGTGTGTGTGTGTGTGTGTGTGTGTGTGTGTGTGTGTGTGTAGGGTTGCACTGCTCTGCTGTATAAATGAACAAGTGGCTCTGGGGTTGTGTGTTTGGCCCTGTAAACCACCTTGGGTAAAAGTGCTGCCCAAATACTGGTTAATAATACTCACAGGTGAAAAAGCGGGGGAAAGTGTCAGCTAAATAAACAAAAATAAATTTAGATGTAAATGTACCGTAGTGAATTTAAACAAGTTGAGTACACACGCACTCGCACATGCGGCCACACTGTTTCCGTCAGCGCTACATGAAGGTGCGTGTAACACAACACCCGATGTTTAAACGCAGGATGAGGAATTTGGTTTATAATCCTGTTTATAACCCAAAATGGTCAATTCCAAAAATGGTCAATAGGTGAGAAATGCAGCATGGATACGCGCAGCTGAGGGTGGTGTGTGTGTGTGTGTGTGTGTGTGTGTGTGCGTGTGTTTGGGATGGAAGGTGGGGTGATGGAGGGGGGTTTGTGCTAAAATTCTTCAGCTTACCTCAAATCAGATAACTGCCAAACCCTGGAACACTTCCACACGTGGGGCGTGCGCAGATGCCGCCTGGATCTCACGTTCATGGCACAAATTCCCAAAAAAAGACATAATTACATAAGAGCAAACACATCTCACAAACTCACACAACCCCTGCTGGAGCCAAGGGTGTTTGTATGCTCTGCTCTCCATAGCAGAATGTTATATGTTCCTGACCTAAATGATAACTGGGTTATGAAATTATGATTTCACAACATTATTCGTACTTGACATGGAAACCTCACACATGGCATCCCGGCGTGTTTGCCTCCAAGGTCAAATGATTTTGGAATTAACTCTTAGCGTCAGGGATCGGGGATGCAGGAGTGGGGGTGAGCGTTGTGGCGCGGTGCAGCGTGGCGCGGTCCTGTCGCGGCCCGCCGGGCGGCACCACAGCGCCTCATAGGGGCGGTGCGAGGCGTCGCAGCCCCGGCGCGTGTGCGGGAGACGCGAAGAGAACCGCGCAGACGGAGAGCGCGCCGGCCACAGGCACTGAGCGCACGGACGGAGCCGCCGGAACCGCACCGCAGAGCGCGCACACGTCGAGCAGGGGGCCGCGGAGCACGGTAAGCGCACCCCCTCGAACCCGCAGCCCGCCTCCTTTCGCGCTTTATTCCCAAGGTTTTATTTTTTATTTCATTTTTTTTTTTTTGACAAGGAAACATCCCCGCTTTTTCACGCGTCCACTTGGCTCCTTTGGGTTCATTTGGATTAACGTGACATTCTGTCGCGCACAAACGATGGGCAAATAAGAAACAAGAAAAATGCGCGGCGATTTCACCAAGAAACCTTCGAAGGGTCGATGCCCCGAACCTCCGTGTAGTTTTTGGCTCGGAACGTAAAAAAAGAAAAGAAAAAAAAACGTGGTTTTCATGTGAGAGAAAATGGACGCACAAAGGGGTGTGTGCGCCCCGTCTCGCGTACTTTTCTTATTTCTCCGCACACCAACACTTGCCCCGCGATATTCAGAACCGTTTTACTAACAATGGGGGGGAAAAATCCCCCCCGGAAGACAAATATTACTCTGCCGACACATCGGAAAGTTCGCCACTGTGGTGCTGAAATGAATAAAATGCGCAAAACGAATTTCTCGTTCTAGAACGCGAGACGCTTTATATCCAACAAGCGTGCGTTACGAAAAAAAGAGATCCAAATCGCGTTTTAATGGGTTTTCTTCTTTTAAAAAACGATGTTTTCCAGCACCCCACCCCTTTGTGTCGCTCTGGGGGTGTGACACGCCAGTCTGCTGCGCACCGTCCGCGCTCCGCTATTCCTTCTTTTTTATTTTTCCTTTCTTCTACTTCCCATTTATATATTATTGGTTTATTCTATACGAATGCGTCCGAATGATGTGGAAATGAATCGTTTGCAGTGTCTGAAACGGTGCACCTGATTTCATGAGGGGTGGGGGGGGGCGATGCTCCTCCTTATTATTTATCTGACCAATATTAAAATGTTAAAATATGAATATGATCCATATCCCGTCATACGCGGGCGATATGAGAAAGAGGGATCGGGGGCAAACGGGCGGCTTGCAACGGGTTTTTATAGGATAAAACGGCGCTTTTGCGTGATTCATGTTGGAAGAAATAGCGGGTGAACGGGTGAGTGAGTGAGCGGATGAATGGCTGAGTCTCGTTAAGTAATTGCTCGGGTCCTTTGTCTCACCGGCGCGCATGCGCACTGGGCGCAGGGTGTGTGTGTGTGTGTGTGTGTGTGTGTGTGTGTGTGTGTGTGTGTGAGAGAGAGAGAGAGAGAGACAGACGAGTCGCTCGGCTCCTTAATCGATCGACTCAATCGACTCACTTATCAATGGACTCGAGTCGCGTTCTGAAACTTGAGCGCATGTGTTTGATCAGACACTTTCATCCACGATTATTCGACCACACAACATACTGCATGTTTAGAATATTTATTATAGATCTTTTTTAGAGCTTTCTATTCATTATATATTTTTACGTTCATTTTTATATTCATCATGCAAGCATATCCAGATACACCATTGCAGATCATGCCTGGTGTAAGTTTGATTTACCCAACGAATATTAAATCGACTGCCGGCTGTTTAAGAATCCCAGTTTTCATCAGAAGGGCATCGTTCTCCGTATATGAAGGGAAAAAAGGGAGATGAATGTTAAAAATCTGATTTTCTCTGCAGCGCGGCAAGTGTGTAGACAGGCGCCCCGGCTTGCGATGTCATGCCGCCTCGTACCTTTACTAGCCCTGCTTAAATAAGGTGCGGTGACAGAAAATATGAGTTATGGTGGAGATGTGTAAATGCCATGCTGTAAATGTGCAGCTAAAGCAGTGTAAATCCACGGTAAATGGTGCCCGAGCGTCCGGCATCTCAGGCTGTGCCACTGGGTGCAGGAAGCTGATGGCAGACATGAGCTGCATTAGGATCTAATGTTACCCCATTGGAAGCAGAAACATAGATGTATGACATCCGAGCTTCCAAGCGACTGTCTGCCTTTGTCTGCGTGGAATCACCGGGTGGATTAATTGCATGTAGCTGATGATGATATAGCCGGGATGACGAACATGCGCTTCTTCGACATGGACAGGCGTGCTGGGTGGTAAAAATGGCTTCTCGGAGCCTCGCTGCCGCACACAGAGCTCACGCTTCGCGTCTGGATGGACGGCCCCTCGTGGGGGTTTAGAACCTGCTGCTCTCCTTCGAGTCGTGAACCCAGCGGTGCTGATGCTCCCTTTCTGCACGCGCATGTGTTAAAGGCATTCAAAGAGGTGTTCATAATCTTATTTCAATGCTGATACGCAAAGCCTCTGCTGTTCAGCCGTCCTGCATCTTGGTTCTACGAAATAAACCCGAACCCAATAAACTGGACGCGGGAAGCAAAGAAGACAATGATGACGGGAGTGTTAAATTCATATGTGTGAGAATTTATAATAGCGTGTGGGGTGCTGGGATCCTCACAAACCGGGCTGCAAAGGATCCCTCTGGGACTGGGAGAAAATACAGGAAAAACCTGTTGGCTACAAAAGAGACCCGAGTAAGGCGGTATATTTATCTATATAAAGCGATCAATAACAACACACTTTATTTGTTTAATTTGTTTTAAGCGGAGCCCCGAGTTCACACATGAAAACTGCAATGCCGTCATCGGTGTGTTTGACTTACTTGTTGGACAGAACAAGTCTTTAACCAATAGGTAGCTGCTGCCATTATTATATATCCCTTTGGCCGATTGAAGATTTTTACAATTTTAGGTTCATATATAAATCTGCTTGAAATGATTTACAATTTTCTATGACGCGGTCGGTTCAGGGTGCCTTGGGGGGTTACAACAGGCAGGGGAATTTCAACCTGTGTCATTTTGATGGCTATTTTTATTTCAAGGAAGTGGCTTCAACCACCATACTACATAGCGCCCTTTTCTATGTTTATTATCTAGGTCTGTTATCTAGAAATATTTAACGTAGTAAATGTTTAATCATTTAAGACCCAATAATAGGCCACTTTCTGCTATTTATTTATTTATTTATTTATTTATTTAGTGAGATACATGATTTCCCTTAGCGGTTTCCAAGAAACCGTGTACCAGGTTTGCAGCTCAGTTTGTCTTGTGATATGTAAATGGTGTGGCCATGCCGGGACTGAAGGAAGTGCAGCACACGGTCAGACCGGCCTGTCTTATTCTGCACATGGATAAGGGCAGAGACAAAATGGAGAATCTGTATTACCGTGGCTGACGGTCAGGGAAGCGAGCCGGTCGGAGGCCCCTCCCCTGCTGTAGTCAGAGCGAGATGTGGGTGTGTCCTGGGGGGGGCTGGAGGGGGAACGGCCAGTGTGGCGGTGATGAGCCTCAGCTGGCGCCCATGGACCATAGGGCAGGGAGAGACACAGGATTTTTGGGGGGACAGGAGGGGGGGGGGTTTGGCGTAAGCTTTATTGGAACTAGGGGACAATGAGAGAGGACTGTTTGGAGAAAGATCTGACTATGGTGTCCGGGTTGAGTCAGCATTCTTCAAAAGTTCTGGACCCGAGGATCATGGATGGTCCGCAGTGGCAGTTGAGGTCTTCTGAGAACATCTTAAAAACGTAGCTCTTGGAAGGAGTGGTCAGGCTGGCAAAATGTGGTTGCGAAGACACCATTTTGTTACTGTTTCCACGCATTTTCAGCCATCATATCCAAGGGGCTCGTGCCGGTTAAAGAACACCGATACTCGGGCCTCATGGGAGGGGAACAAGGTGCTGCAGGGTGGCCAAGCCGAGATCATGCGTTCCTCCTGTACCTCTGCCTCAGCAGGAGACCCAACTTTTCACGTTTATCCAAAACCCTCAGCATTATTCAGAAGACAGAAAACCATCTCATGACTAACTGTGGCCGTATTTAAAATGTTCAATTACATAATTGGCCCGTTTCAAAGGAAAAAAGAATCCAAATCAAACATGGAGAAAGTAAATGGCTGCGACAGCAGTTTCGGGACCGCGATGGAAAACCTAGCTCTCTCTTGCCCAACCCCGGGTTCAGCCCCACTCGGGTTTCAATAATGGCCAGCAGTGGTGCAGATGCACGAATTTTGGTCCCGAATGCGAGGTGCTTTAATGATGCAGGGTCCACTCTTTTCAGTTTGGGGTGCAGATAGGAGAGGGGGGCTGGTAGCGCTGGCAGGCTCAGCGCTTTCCATCACCACTGTTACCAAACAGAAGCGGCGGGCTTTGTGAGCACTGCAGCAAGCCATGTCATTTCTGGGCTCCTGCCATGTTTTCTAATGAGTCCCAGTTCTGTCAGTTTTCATCCAATGGATGAGTGCGGGTGGATGAGACTCCTGGAGGAATCCCACAAATGTTCCCTGGGTTGACGCTGATACGCTGAAGCCTGGTCTCATGCTGACTGGAGGGGGACGGGGTTGTGAGCACTGGGGCTGTGGCAAGGGCGATGGAAAGAGCCCGCCATTGGGGTTGGGAAGGGACAAGAAGGTGGACCGATGCTTGACCCCGAGGATCTGCATCCCTGGCGCTCGCATACGTGCATAATGCTCCCGGACCACCAGGCCCCCACCCCGCCGCCATCGTCCGCTCAGGCTAGACAGAGAAGGGACAGCAAGTCTGGCTGCTGATGTGACAAGACTCGGCAGTCTGATGGAGCCGGCAGCACCGGGCCTCCAAGGCGGGAGGGGCCGATGTAATCTGCGTCTGCCCGGGGATGATCTGCCAAGCCGTCAGTCATCTTCAGAAGGCACTTCCTTACGAACTGCCTACTGCCTCGACTTCCTTTGCGTGCCGAAAATTTGTCCTTCGTCTTACTTGCTCCCAAAAATGGTTTAAAATGCTAATAAGTGGCGGAAAACACAAATGACCAAAGGGAATATTCAGTGGCATCGATTTGCCTTTCAAAGCAGCAATGCGTGGCATCGTACAGGGTGGGGCTGGCAGTTTAAAGATTGTTAAACTTGACCTGTATTCCGAATACAACCTTTCAACAGAAGGTGGACATCCACTAATGGGCCGTGCCGTCGGAGGTCCCCGTGTTGGCCAGCACATCGCTGGAGCGTCGTTTCGCCACCGAGTCGCTCCATTTGGCGGAGTGTTTGGCAGCGCCGCCGATTGTTTTCTCTGCATCAGCACGGCACCGTTCCGTCCCGTCGCCTCGCTTTCGAGAAAGCGACCTGCTGAACGCAGCCGTTCTGCTTCCGCTGATTCGGACCGTGTCTAGATTACGCAGCGTTCCCATTGCAGCTGCCCAGTTTCCCCTGCCTGCCATCCAGCGAAAGCATTTATTTGCAGATTGCCTACGATCATTCAATGCACCCTGACACGTTTCTGGGAATTTAAATCTACCGCCCAACAAATACTTGCCAGAATAAACTGTGTCCAACTAGACTCTGCCACAGATGAAAGACCTAAGAGCATTCAGGAGGTTTGAATCTCCATGCTGTGAAATAAATTTAAAAGTCACTTTAAAAAAAAAAAAAAAAATCTTACCTTGAGCTTTGCTTAGCAAATTATTAAATGATAGGTGGATGCGACCCAATACCGAATGTACGCTTTGCAACTTATATTTATAATTATGACCCCTCTTTCTTTTGTCATTATTATGCATCTGCAGCAAACTGCAGCCACTCGTGTTCTCCCAAAAGACGCTTCAAAAGCATTTATTATTTTGCCCTTATCAATAATTTATATCGCGGACACAGCCTATACGTATAAAAGCCTGCCCACCGACAACAATGGGATTAATATCATACTTGTTTTCCCCCAGAACTGAAAGAGAAAACCGAGTCTTAATATCGCAACGCATTCGGCGCAAACTTCTTTTGCAGGCCTCGGTTTGCGCCGAATTCCTTCTTTGACATCAGAAGATGCCGCCGCTCCGGAAAAGTTAAATATTTGTAACGATTTAATTTGATGCCTATTTATAACAGAGTCTTTGTCAGCGCTCAGGATTTTGCCCTAATGGATCAAAGTTGCCCTCCCCTGCCCCGCCAAATGCGAATTCTAATAGAGGGCACCACTTCCGAATACAGGCAAGAGCCGAAACATGTAATTCCTTCCCCTCGTAATTACAGTTCCGAGGGGAGGACGGAAAAGAGGAACGGCACAAAGATAATTACAGGGCCCTCGGACTCATAAAGGGAGCGCGACATGGAGCGACACGGCGTTCGAAGCCAAACCCGGCCTTCTCAGAGACGCGATGTTTGCCGGGCCAGGGGAGTGGCCGGAAGATTTCTTGGCAGGCTTCCGCGAAACCGTAACATTTTCCGAGGATATATGAGGCATGACACACCGTGACCGTAGATTCTTGTCACCGCTGTTGTCATTTTCAAAGAACCCAGCGGTAGCTTGGAAGGTCGACCCATATACTCTGATAACAGGATTTCGGTGGAGCGTCAGATCTTTTCTGAGGAGTAACTTTGCATCTTATTTTGTGGTTTACCTGGCCTGCAAGAGGAAGGTATGTAAAAGATGTCCTTTCGTGTGGGGCTGGACAAACCAACTTTTTTTTTTTTTTTTTTATGTATAATGCAAAGTGGACATTGCTGTTGACATCTTTATTTGCTTCAAAAATGACTGTATGCAAGGTAAAGTATGACTCATGCAATTTTTAATATTAGTTTCAAAAGGTGGATGTTAGATCTTTAAGTATTGCTTTTAATTGGTGGCGTAGCTGATGCTTTCATCCAAGGCTTTTTTTGGCATTTCACTTCTTCACACGAATTTGTATTCTTACGAGAGCAGTTCTTGGTAAGTATCTTGCTTAAGGACTCGGTGGCAAGGAGTGACTTTACAGCCTTAAGGTTACAACAAGGTTCCTGCTGTTGACCGCTGTGCAACCTGCTACCCCCTCTATGCACCGGCTAGGAATTCCCACATTAGCTAGAAATGCAGATTACATCATTGCTTGTCTCATTCGAACAGCAAAGGTTTGTGATTTGAGATGTTGGTGCCGACTATGAATTCATCCTCTCCGCTTGGCGCTGTCTCATGAGTCCCATGGAGGTGGAAGTCAGTATGGTGCCAACTGCAACTCGAAGAGGAAATGAGGCCTCGGAGGCCCGCTGTGCCCAGTGCCATCAGGCAATGAAGCTGTTATGGGAATGTTCCTGCAACTGCAAGGTTTACAGCCCAAGAGAAAACCTGAGCCTCATTTGCTAGAGTTAAATACACAGTGATATAAACTGGAAAAGTGCAGTTAGCTGTTTGAAAATGCTAAGCAGCGAGCTTAAAAACTCGGATGCGACTGCCTGCAGAGGACCCCCATGGTAGACACCCCAGTGGTGAGTACACTGGAGATATCATTCCTTCTGAGATACCATGTAAACCAGAAACCCTGTGATCTCCAGTTGGACAACAGATCCGACCAAAAGTCAGTGGGCTCAGGTGCCCCCGCAAGGTCTCTGATACCTGGGCCACTCCTGATGACTTTATGCTTCCATGGTGATGCGTGGACAGAGTTAGATGAGCCCATTTCAAACAGAAACTCTTGGAAATAACATGAGATGTTTAAAAATAAGAAATTTCCAGGGTTCCTCTGTTGGACCGGCTACCCCATCACTGGGCAAACTTTTATTTACTTATTTTTAAAATCTATTTAGTAGCTGCCACACCACAGGAGGAGAGCGAGCAAAGGCATGTGTCCTGGCAGGCAAGCCGGCACTTTGCGGGTAGATTTGGATGGGTTTGCAGTGAGCTCGAAAACAGCCCCCCCCCCAGTCCCTGCTGCCCCCTGCCTAACAGCCCTCCAAAATTGTGCTGTCGCTGCAGAAAAAAATGGAGCAGTTGCACATAATGTGCATGGAAATTATTCAATGTCTCCCAACAAGTCAAGTCTCCCTTGCAAAAACTGCTTCAGGACCAGCTGGAAGCGCCGTGTTTCACTTCAAGCCAATGGTCCTCGTGGGCCCCTGGGGCGTGCAGGTTTTTGTTTAACCTCAGCAGTCCATGTTGTGATTGAAGTCAATTATTTGGACAATAAGTTGCTCTCAGCCGCTGTGTTACGGGTAAATCAGCCGCTAATTCAAAGGTCACTTAGAAGCTACAAGATGCCATGGCTCTCAAGGACTTGGACCTCCAGTGACTACGCCACGCTCATTGTTGGAAGCCGCCAGATAAGCCACGCCCATCTTTTGTCCCCCAGCAAGTCTACCTGAGGGTGGGCTCAGCATCCTAAGCAGTCTTAGGTGCAAATCATTTAAAAGCGTCCGACAAGATGCTCTGTGACACAGCAGAAAAAAGGGAGGTATGCCTGCTTGTGGGTCCTGTGGTTTTCTAGGAGACTAAAATAGTTTGGACTTGACCTGATGAGGTAGTTTTGAAAATGCCTGAAAAAGGACGCTCTTTTAAATTATAGCACGGTCAGTTGAAACCTTAAAGTGGCTTTCAAACATGACCGGTCATTTCCAAGCTGGTAATCTCCACACATATTTCCTCCTGAATATCCTCAGAGCTACGCTGAGACGTGACGTCCTTTCTTTTTTGTCTTCAGTGATGTACTGTAGCTGTTGCAGGTGCATAACCAAGTTCATTGACCCTAAATGCATTTGGAAAATAGCAAATATGGACTAAAATGTGGTCTAGCGATTAAAGGATGCAAGATAGAATACAAGTTTATTGACTGATGTTGGGGAAGTAATCCATGCGGCAGCTAAACGCAACAAAGGGCAGATAACAAAAGGTGGCAGTGCCAACAAATAAATAAATAATTCACCAATAAACCACAAAAAGTGCCATTTAAAAGTCAAACAAAACCAGTGTAACAAATCTAAGGCCACAAGGCACTTTCTGCTTCATTGCGTGGAACAGCTCACCGCTAACAAGTCGTGTGGTGTTATAGAAGCGGTTGGCTCTTGGTAGGAAGGACCCCCAAAAGTGCATGTTTTGACAGAGCAGTTGAGTTGAGATGGTGGCTGAAAGAGCTGAAGAGGATCGCTTCATGGGGGAGATGCGAACCACTCTCCACAAGAACTCCTTGCAACTCACACAATTTGCTAAGCGGGATCACATTGCACTTAATCCGATCTTAAGTCTTCTTTACAGAGAGTGAAGCTTTTGATGCACATAGCAAAAATACAGGTTTTACTTTGTGTGTTTGCCTTCGACTGATTTTTACCTCTGGATTCTCAGCTTTGCTGTGTGGAATAAAGCAGCTCGCGCCGCAGCAGTTTAGCTTAGTGACATTCCTGAAACGGGGGGCCTGTGTGCGCCAGTCCAAGCTGGCGCTGCCTTCTGGCACTGTAAAATTCCATTTACTCTTTGAGAGGCTGTTCAGATTAATGGTCTCTTGAAAGTCTGTATTGCAGCCGCCGTGCCAGAGGTACAAAGCAACATTTGACCACTTACGAGGCCAAGCTTAGAAACGCAGGCTGTTGAGCAGTCTATACGGGGTCATCGCAGCGGTCTCCACCACTGTCTGAAGGAAATGCTTTGGGGTGGTTGTTTCCTTGCCCATTGCTGTTGGGCTTCAGAGCAGCTGTGACCTCAAGTGCAAGAACAGCAATGTTAAATGGAAATGAGGTGCATGGTTGGCCTTAGAGCAGTGCTGCCAAAGCAGATGGCAAGATGGAGGCCAGGGAATGGTAGACGGTGGACTGCCACCCGCTTCCCCTTACCTCCATCTTGTTGGCTCGGCGGTGGGCGCTGGTCTGCGATGGCGGACAAGAGAACCACTGTCACCTAGCAACAAGAGAGCGGGCATCTGGCAATTAATATGCGGTTGCTTGTTTGTTTGAAACATCTTGCCAGGTTGACATGGTCTGAGGTGGGAAGTGGGTTTATTTAGGCGGTCAAATTCCCTGTATGTCGGACGTGAGGAGTGGGACAGTTCTGATGGAGGAATTTCGTTGTGACTTCTTTCCTGGCGTAGTCTTGGTCCTGGTAGGTTATGCAGTATCTACGAACTCTAAGTTTGTGCCGATATTTTCCCTCCAATCTCATTACTATATAGAGTTTGTCTGTATTTAAAATGCATGTATAATCCTTGCAAAAGGACAGCATTTATTTTTTAAAAGTGCTTAAGATTAACTCGGTTTGCCAGACTGAATCATCACCAGAGTTTAACACTGGAACAATGTTATAATACAAAAGGAGATTACATGGTTTATTTTGCTAAACCAACTTGTCTTTTTATAAGTTACTGTTTCGAAAAAAAAAGAAACACCGATGTAGTCACATGGCAAGTTATGTGGTTAGCATGAAAACAAAAATAGTTCATACAATATAACACTGCAAATAGTCCATCATTTGAGGTCGTCTTAAATGTTTGCATTGAGATTTTTTCCCCCTTTTGTGAGATTATCTCATTTTACACAATAAAATATCTAAGCCATTCCTCTGTTTCCATGCGAGACATAAGCCAAGCAATCATGTACTGCGTTTGCTTTATTGCACTTAGCCAAGGAAAGGAAACGTACAGCTGAGCAATGTCCGTGCTGCAGCCAAAGACTTGGGGATGGATGTTGCTGCAAAGCTGCAGTTTTCAGCTTCTGTGGTGACTGTGGTGAGCGTCCTTTAGGGACACCCGAGCGTCTTCTGAAAGCCTCACTTTGAAGTGTGAAAAACACCTTAACATGGTTCAAGCGCCCTTTGCATCCTTTGTTGTGAGTGATGGGGTGAAGCCAGGTGCAGAGGATGCAGCGCAGGCATGTCTTGACCAAAGCAGTGCAAACTCGAGAAAGCTGCCTGCTATGCATCACGCCATTGTAGGACAACGTAGACAAAGGGAAAATATGGAAGTCATTAAATAATAAATGCATTGTATATCCCAGTGTATCCTCCCATTTTATCCGCCTGAGTTTCTCGGTTAGAGCTGTCTCCAGTACCAGTGCTTTCACAATATTCCTCCTTTCTTTTAGCCCTTAAGGTAATTAATCATAGTAATATGAAGTATTAAAAAAAATCAAAAAATATTTTTCAACAATTTTTTGGAAATTAGTTAAATTGGTCCCCACAAATTTGTTCTTGTTTGAGTCATTAAGGTAAAACCAATTTATTTTGCTTCGTATTTTTAATTTCCAGCTCTGTTTATGCAATATGTTTTACTTTATTAAGGGCCTCCTATGATATTGTTTTATTAAGTGCTCGGTTTCTCAAAAGCGTGTCTAGAGCACAAATGGAGGTATTACCAACGGACAGTTTGTCACCATAGAATGAAGTACCAGTGAAGGGAGATGTTGGAGGCTCACAACCAGCAGACCATCTGAGGGCTTTTGGTTTCGGATTATACCACAGCTAAAGAAAGCTGTGAATTTATGTGTATGTGAGCTGGATGGTGGCATTGCAGGACGCTTTTGACCTTTCTGGTGTTGATCATTGTGAAGCTGGGTTACAAATCGTGTTGAGCTCCAGAAGAGGTGGACTGGGGTGTCCGTGGGGTAAAAATATGAGCGCCGCTCGCAGGATTTGGTTCAAGTCGGCAGCGGGCCGGCCTAGCCGTCTTGAATCACGGCCTGTCGAAACGGCCTCATGGGAGAGGCTAATTCGCTGTAGGATGCGGCCAATTTCAGCCAGGAATGGGAATTTAAGTGGTCTCCTAGGACTTTAGAGGCAATAAGAATGCACACACTGACCATTTGGACGTTCTTACTCTCAGTGTCTGCCTGTCATGCTACATCACCCCTTAGCCTGCAGACTATTAATCAGTCAGTCTCCCTCAAACTGCTGTGTATGCACAAATACACGCGCTGTCTATAAAATGTCTTTTCAAGAGCAAAACAAAAGATCTCAACTTGACCGCGAGGAAGACTGAATAAGATAAGCGCCGTGCTGGCCACCTCGGGTGTTTTGATCTGCATTCTTTTCACCCGTTGAACCCGCTTCCATTTTACGGATGATACACCACGGAAGCGGGTGGGGTGTCTCTGCAGTGTCCCATCACTCAGCGGATTTGTCATGATGTCAGAAAACACGATCTGCATTATTTACTCATTGGGCCACAGTGTAGTTGGCGGTATTTATTATTTAATTATTATTCTTATTTTTCTCACGCCTATGGCACGGTGACTTTCAATGTCAGGTGTATGTACTAAGTTACATACGATTATTTACCTATTTACACTGCAGTCTAATGATAATAAAGCAATATTATATTATTAAAGATTAAAAACCTCAGTAAAAGGTATGACAGCAGGGGTGAAGTTTCAAACCAGCCCTTCAGAGGCTGCAAGGCTGCGGCTTAGACCAGTTTGCAGCTTGTTGTTAAGCTAACTTCTCCTTTATTAGCAAAAGGAAGGTAGTGTTAATACAGCTATTATTAGGCTATGTGACCATAATGGGCCCACGAAGACCTGCAGAGCTGGCAGCTGCGTCTGCTCACCCCTGCTGCAAACAGCGACATGTATTTGAATGTCCTATTCGGCTGTCCGAAGCAGTCAGAATCCCGCGTTGAACGTAAGGGCCAAGCCGGAGACGTGTTCATGAGTCGGATGGGGAATTCGGTTTGATTTATGACTGGTAATTTATCCCAATTTGGGAGATATATTTTGGCTTGATCGTGCAACCATACATTTCACCCCGTGACTGGGGAAATAAATAATGAGATGAAAAAATCAGATGAGAGATGTTTGCGTGTGTCTGGAGGAGGGGGGTTAATAAACCTCCTGCGATATTTACACATTTATTGCACATTTTTCCGTGCCTTGAGATTGAGCCGCTGTGGTTTTTCATTGAAGCGCCATCCTCCCCGCTAAACCTGGCCTGAGGGACAGTTTCCCCTGTAATCTTCATCAAGATTATCAGCCGCTCACAATGCGCCCCCGTATTACAGCCTGCCGAATCCTGTAATGCATTAAATAACATGTTTACTTTTCGGAAGTTGCTCGCGATACCACGGTAACGGAGCGGGAGATTTTTAGAGGACCACATTCGGGGTGGAGCCAGAAGCGTGCGATTGAAAAGCAATAAGCGCCGACATTATTGGCATGTCTTCCAGTTATACTGTTTGGACAAGATGAGCTGTGTTTGGTGCGTGGTCAGCATGTGCCAGTGGTTATAATCTGTATAACAAGGTAAAACAGAATAGAGGAACCTGTTAAAGAAGCACAGTAAGCAGGCTGGCGATGGTGGGACGGTCAGGTGTGGGTGCGTGTGGATCCGACATCCATTTTGTGAGGCTAAGAGAGCCGAGTCTTTGCCGTCTTTTTTTCCAGGAGCTGTGTACGTTTCTGAGCTCTGCCAGATTCCCCCCCAACCCCCTTTGCAGCCCCCCGCCTCCCGGTTTTCCCACTGTTCTTTCTCTGCACTTGGATTAATTAATGATAACTTGGATGTTATCTGTGAGAGAGAGAGAGAAAAGCAGCGTGGGAGTCTTTTCCTGAATTCGCTGTGTGTTTGTTGTCTGTGCTGGGGGGAGGGGGCGGCTCACCAGGCATCAGGGAAATTTGCGGGGGCTCACAAGAAGGCGGGATGAGATCTGCCCGCCCGCTCCGTGTAATTCTCGTCAGTTAAGAGTGTGCAGGTGTTGAGCTGCTTTTTTTTCCTAAGCCGGGTTCATTTTGGGGGGTCTTGTTTGTGGACCCTCCTCTCCCAACGTGTGAGCCTTGGGTGAACTGCGGTGTTGGCAGATGGATCTCCTTGGGATTCCATTTGGGGCCACCATCCTGGCTCTGCGGTAAGTGTCACAAGATCAAAGCCCAACGGCGAGGAGGGCGACGCCGGGCTTTGTGTGAAGCTTCAGTGCAGCGATGATGCTGAAGATGAACCTGCCTAAGATGGTTTCCATGGAAACACACAGGACAAGCTCGCCGCGGAGGCGCTGCGTGCTCCAGCGTGGACCTGCAAGCCTACCACTCGATCGCCTGACATAATGCCAACAGATCCTTTTATTCCGAACCAGGTTCTGTCTTTATTGACGTGCCCCACCGTTGAGGACCGATAACCCAACACCACATTCTAGAAGACAGCACGCATATCTCACCAAGTTCCCCGTTGCACCATATTCCAGTATCAGCAGAAAAGATAAACGATATTGAGAAAGAGGAAGTGAAAGGCAGACACTTCTCCAAAACTGCGTGTGCTGAGATATCAAGTTTATTTTTTCATATAAACGTCCCCAACTGATGCCTAGCTTCCCGAACCCCCTGCTGAACTACTGTTAGCGTTTTTCTGGAATTTGACAAACCGTTACCACCTTATCGACAAAGAGATATCTGTATTGAATTTAAATATGTGGTCTCGTATTTATATAATTGACAAGGTGATGGCCAGGCGCCAATGTGTTCTGTTCCTCGTGGGTGACAAGTCATGACCGGTGGCCTCTTTGACTCTCACACAACGTACAAATGTGTTATGGAAATGGCTTTGTGTGTGGGCTGCTGTCCTGGCAGATTCAGTCCCGCGGTGGCCAGAAACAGAACGCCGAGAAGATAATGGTTGTCCGACAGCTCTCTCCCGAGGCTCCGTGTGGGAAGTCCCAGCACCCACAGCGTTTGTTGTCCGCTTCTATATCGTTGTGACGTTTCATTTAAAGTTTATGCATGAGGACTTAGCAGGGAGTCTACACTGGGTCAAGGCCTCTTTATAAGAAGACAATAACCAGTTAGGACAAGGCTACAAATCTACAGGCCTGTGCAGGGGATTGCATAAAGTTATGGCCACAGTAGATCCAAGAGGGATTCTGAGGCATCATTCCATTCACAGCCATTCTGAGGTCATCCTCTAAGTCCAGCTTTGTTTCATAATGCTAAAAATGAGAGCAAATCTTGGTATCCGGTGTTGGGTCTGAGTGGGGATGCAATTGTTTTCCTCTTCAAATGTGTAATAATCCATGATTTGGGATGTAGCCATGATGCAGGTACACATGAAGCAGGAGAAGATATATTTATCATCCCAGATGGTCCTTCAAATCCATTTCCCGCTGTGCACCTAACACATGACCTGGCTATGAGTAGTGGCTGTAATCCAGAGCAGAAGGACCTCTTTCTTGCTTGCAGAGGTCTCATCTGCGGTGGAATTTGAGTTTTCCAGCATTTGGCTCTCAGCCCCTCAACCCTCAAACAGTCTCAGTTCTCCTTTTCTCCACTTACTGCAGCCTTTCTGGAACCTAACAAAGCAAAACTGTTACACTTTTTATTCCAGAAATAAATGCTTTTTGTCGGGCGTGCATTGTTCTCCACCGTGCAGGTCTTCAATCTGCAGCAGCAGCATTTCTTGGAATGCATCCAACAAACTCCTTTGCCATTCAAGAACCAAAAACAGGAATTGAAGTAACACTGTAGTCTTAAGAGAAGTTCTTCTAACACAAATTTCTCACGTTTAGAGAGGGTGGTTCAACTCTTGAAGAATGTTCTTGACTTTGAGTCACTCAAGTAAAATATTCATCTATTTGACAGAGGCAAGACTGTCAAGTGCTTCAGAATAAAAACGCGACCAAAGCCGCAACATAACGATTCTCACAGTTTCGCTTCTGGACCAAACCAACGGGAAGGTTTAGTTCATCGCTGTAAATAACGCGCAGCTACAGTGTATTAAGACCGCTGTGTGAAAACGTCTCCAGATGAGACCCAATGGGGACCTCGTGCCACAGGAACAGATGGGGCCTAAAATTCATAGACTGGCGAGATCCAGTCAGAAGGTCGAGCAGGTCAAAGGAGGGCATACAGTGGAAGGCGATAGTGGAGGACAGCAGGCGGCACACACTCTTGTCTAAGGAGGTCATCTGTGGTGTCTCCTGAATAGTTTGCACTGACTAGGTTTGAGAATATTAGTTTTTTGCTCAAGGTTCCATTCCCAGAGTCACGGACCTCCTTGTTCTGGGTGGAATGCGAATAATTCCGGAGGAGCTCCGACCAGCTGTCTCCTCAGCGGCAGCGCTTCGAGGTGCCAGCAGATGGAGGGACTTCGTTCTGGATCGTGGTCAACACAAGGGCCTCCACCCATCGGTCCAAGCATGCGCGCTCAGGCATCACGGGCCATCCAGCCACTAAATCCTAACCTAGAGGTATTCAAATTCAGGCAAATGGCTGAACGTGAGTGTCATGCCAGGGCTTAGAAAAAGCCCACGCCGATGGCTTAAATGGCACCGCCTTCCGACTGCTATGACAGCTACTTTCCACCTTCCAGTGAGTTAGATTTTCTTGTTATTATGCAAAAGATTAGGATGCCATCAATTTGAATATTCTGATATCCATGTGTGTTGGTTAGTGACCTTCTACACACACTGCTACTGGCTTCCATCTGGACTGAAGAGCTGTTTTGTCAAGTAATGTCACAGTCCTGCACTTCAAAATAATGGGAAAAAAAATACTGTCATTCATTACTACTAATGGAGCCGTGCATAGTGTGGAACATAGATACCTTCCATTGAATGGAGCTGGGTTCAAATCTCTGCTTCTGCTCTAGTACCCTTAAGCCAGGTACTTATCATAAGATACTCCGATAATAATTACCCAACTAAGTAAATTTATTTAACAGTTGTAACCGGCTTACTGTACAAACCCAATGTTGTAAGTTGAATTGGTTGAAAGTATTTACCAAGTAGCGGTTAATATCCAGCAACGGTAACCAACTTAAATGCCACCGGATGGCCTGCTGCACTTAGCAAATTAAAAGTAATTCATCATTCATCGCATTACTGCTCCGTAATTTTTTGCCGCCCTTCATTTTCCCTGAGTGCCCGAGTACGGATGAATCATTCTGGCCGGTGTCTAAATTTGCTTGATTAAAAATGAATAGAAAGAAAGAGGTTTAAATATTTGAGTGGAACACCGATGAGTAGAGGAAGTGCGAAAGAAAAGTGTTTGCAGTTGTTCGGTGGGTCCCGGCGGCACCTTTGGCCTCAATACTTTGAGTCCAGGCAATTTACTACCGAAGTTGTCTGCGGCCATTGGATCCCAGTGGGCCGACCTGACATAATTTGACTACGTTCGGCCCCAATAAACCATGGTTCGAGTAAAAGGATGTGGGATCCCGATAATCGAAGATGGAGGATCTCTGATCTGTGATAGCAGTCGTGCTGTGAGTGCTGGTGTCACCCGTGCAGGAGCAGCAGCAGGAGATCATCTGTTTTGCAGCAGTGACTTCATTGCTTCGCAGCTTCAGGTGTTAACTGGCTGCCTTCTCACCAGACAGCGAGTTAAAATTTAGCGGTCCGCTCTCATCTGCCGACTCCTCTGTGGATGCATGCTTTTCACCAATGTCCGCGCACACAGTCCGTGCGGAGGCCATGAGTGCAGCGCGCGTCGGGGTTATCTCCACGCATCGATGCAGCTTTTAAAACTGCGTGCGAGATACGAGTGTGGGACAGGGCCGATATACCACGCCACACTCCAGAAGTTTCCCGAGTGGCACCCAAACGCGAAACGAAAGCCCGAAACGCGAAACGAAAGGCAGTGGTGGCTCCGGCCCTTTCATCATTTTCTTACATAATAACACCCACCTGGCACCAGGCGCAGATCAAACCAATAAAGCAGCTCCAGTGTTGCCATGGTGCACATATACACAAATGTTTTTGATGGTTGCATCCGGGAGCTAGGGAAGTGGGCGGGGACTATAACCAAAAAGCAGTGTCACCTTTTTAAGTGGCAGTGACAAGCAGGGTGGGGAGCGGCTGGGGTAGATGCAGACGGCCTGGCCTCGAACCTGTTTCCTTCAGCGGAGGCAGTGGTGGCTCCGGCCCTTTAAGACTGAGTGCTTGGCGTTTGGCAGTGTTTAGATTATGCTTTCAGGGGGTCGTCTTTGTTTTCTTTATGGCAACCTTGAAGCCGAATGATTACATGTTAGCAGAATGGAAGGCTTTGGCAGTTCAGGGGTCACATATTTCCCAGAACAAGCATCCAGGCAACTCTTTAACAAACTGTCGGAGAAGTATTTGAGCCAGTGTGCCGGTTGCCTTTGGGCAGTCAGGCACAGTCTGGTGGTTGGTGAGAGGTTCTCCTGAATGGCAGGGGAGATGGTGTGGGATAGTTGGTTGAGCTTTCAGTGACATATGTGAACCCAATCTCATCCTTACGTTCTCACAAGATGTGAGATGAGAGGAAGGTTGCCTAGTACTGGGGATTTGTAGCGAGCGACTTCCTAGAAGCTGCTGCTCTTGAACCCATGTTGCTTGGGGTGGCCACGCTTTGTATGTTGGGTACCGACAGGTTAACAGTTCATTTTTTGCTTCCAGTAACCAGTGGCCTGATACATTCCCCAAACCAACCAGCCACCCCCCTCCATGACAGATTAGATATTCAAAGTCAGTCGACACCCTTCCTTATTCTTCTTTTTTGTTTCTCTTATGCATGTGAGGAATGGCTGCTACAGAGCTAACATCCTTACAAATGTATTGGTTTTTTGTCACTTGGCATCTGAGACATTTTTACACTGCTGGCACTTCCAAAGAAAATTAAAGCCCTCTCAGCAAAGTCAAAGCATACGCATTCAATGATGCTGACATTAGTGTGGGACTGGATGCCGATTGTACGATTAGAGCGAATGGCTGTTTGGCTAAGCGTGTCCAAACAAGCATTCCTTCATTTTAAAGACTTGTTGACTTTTTCCAGAGTGCTTATGATGAATCTAAGACCCCGTGTGGGTATGTAAGTGCAACAGTGGTGAAGAGCAACGACTAACGTCCTCGAATGCCCCGGTTGTATTGTTTTACAAACCTTCAGAGCAACACACGGTTGTGGTCTTCAAAGTCATGCTTGTGTGTTGCTGCCATTTCGCATTCATACCATGTTGGTTGCACGATGTCCCCAATATGACTGCTGTCCACTCGAATGGATGTGGCCCGGTGAACAACTAGCGGCGTTCCATGCACGGCCGTGCAGCATACTGGGGGCCGTGGCATAGGCAATGCGAAGGGCAAGAATACTGGGCCAGATCAGTCATTGTGGTCAAATTGTGGCAATAAAATCTCAGAGCGAGTTTCACAACTTTTTGTCTATGATTGAAATATTTCAACACATACTGCCGCAAACACACGTGCCAGTGGAGCTGCAGCCTAAACCGGATGCCAGTCCATCACGGTAGACAAATTCAGACTGCGGTTTCCTAAGGCGCCGGGATAAGGGCAGCTGAGTGCCTTTCCCACAGTAAACATAATTAAAGTTACATTTAATGTTTAATTTAGACTTGCATGTAAATATACCCCTACAGCACCCATCAATAACTGTGATATATTTAAGCACATTATAGCAATGATCGCTTAAGCGTTTGGATTCCCTACACAGATATTTAATCATAAAATCTGTAAAAAAAAAAAAAAAAAAAAGTTACATATTCACTATTAGAAGCATTTTTTACTGTATGATGCTTTCAAATTGTAAACACCATTTCTATCCATCGTTTCAAAGTGGCTGAACTAGCGGGGTGTCAGTTTTTGTTAAAATTTGGCATAATACTAAATAAATGAATATAGATAGACAGACAGACAGACAGACAGATAGATAGATAGATAGATAGATAGATAGATAGATAGATAGGAAAATGATCTGCTATGTTTTCCGGCATAATACCCACAAACATAAGTGTTGCAAATGAATAATTTTGCATTAACTTGCTTATTAGCTTTAACTGCTACAGCCTGTTTGGAATCGATAACCCCCTGAGGTCTTTCCAACTTTATGGGTTTTACCCACTGCAGACGAATCATTGTGAAATGCACCAGAGTACCGTGTTCTCTCGGCGCTCCTGTGTGCCAGCATTTCCTTTCGGACGGTTGTATTGTGCTTTCGGTAATCTCTGCCAGTCATCTGCGTCACTTGCACGTGCTTCTTTTTTATTTAAAAAAAAAAAAAAAAGTTACATATTAGCCCCTGTTTGCCGAAACTGTGCATCTGCGGTTCAATCTCGGTTTACGATATAGATCTTTGACTCTGTTAACAGAATTCGGACTTGTTAATAAAAAAGAGGCATGGGGCTAAATGTTTTGAGTAAAAAGATATAAAATCGTAGCCGCTTTGCGCCTGCTGACAAAATGTGGAGGCATTGTCGACGTGACAGTCTGATGTTGCAGTGAAAGGGCATCCCAGGAGGACATGAGGAGAGCAGGAGAGAATGCTTTGAATGTCCTCCTGGAGGAAAATGAAGGCCTCCACAGGTGGTGCACCTGGCACATCGGGTAGGGAGGAGCAGCCAGACGCTGAAGGGCACTCTAATCTGTGCCCAAGATGCACTGAGCTGTGACAGGCGCTGGCTGCTGTCTCCCCGGTTGTCTGTTGTTCTCGTTGCAGGTGGAAACGGAGCCGCTATCCGGCAGCCCTTCGGCGCACAGCGCTACGGGCGACACCAAATCTTATCGAAACGTTTGCACAGCAGGCATCTCCACCAGAACTGTTAAAACGGGCCGGCTTGTGTTTTGCTACCAGCAGGGGACCTTACATGGGTCAACTGTGAGGATCCACTTGAATGAAGTGCCGTGCTAAATAGCCCAACATGAATTTCCTATGCTTGACTTTGAGCTCCCAGCTTTCTGACTGGAATTACTGTACTGCGCTCCGCATGCTCATACTATGGTCGGCAAGCTATTGTGGGCCACCTGGTACTGTAGTGATTTGGGCCGCCACCTTCCAGTTGAAGTCTCTACATCTGAACCCTTGCTCCTGTTGTAGCACCCTTGAACAAGGTACTTACCCGGAACCCATAGTAAAAATCACTGCACTGTATAAATGAGTAAACCATTGTAGATGTCTCAGTACAAACCCAACAATATAAACTCCCTTGGAACATGACATCAGCTAAATACACAAATGTTTAATCTACCAATGCACTGTATAACATTTTTCCATTTTTATTACAGACGTACAGCCTGCAGTTAAAAATGCACTACGTGTACGCCATTGTACTGCCCTTACAGGGGAAGGCAGAACTGTCAGGCAGAGTAGCAGCACAGACATCAACTACACAATTGTTTCAAACAGTCACTGACAGCCAGTGACATTACAAATTATAAATCCTAATGTTGGTGACAGGATAAATTTGAAGATATTTTTTGCTTGTTGTGTTTTGAATTAGCTGGGCCTCTGACAAAGATGCAACCATTTTTTTTTTTTTTGTTAAAATCTTGATCGGTTGTACATCTTGAGCTGGAACCCGAATTTGTGGGATTTCTGTGTTTCCTGAGCTCATCCGCCTGTCAAATTTAGATGCGCTTGTGTCCCCGCTCTTATGCCATGGGTGAGGGTTAGTTGGGGAGAGTCTACTCGCTCCTTATGCTCCTCTCCATTTTTTATTGTCAGCTGGTCCAACGCGTTGATGATTCCCCACCTTTCTCCAGTCCACTTAAATTCAACCCAATTTAATTTATGGCTTTCCCCACCCAGGTGGCCTGTGCAATTTTCCACAAATACTGAAAAACAAATGCAGAAAAAGGACTTTTATGCAATCGGCTATTGTGTCTCCGTGCCAAGAGTGGCCGCTAATTCTGATCTTGTGATGGTGTGAAATTCGATTTCTGTCCCCCATCGCTGAGAATGTCAAGGTTTGTTATGCATGGGTCCTTGCGTCCATTTGATTCCTTTCTCCTGTTGGGGGAGTGGAGAAGAGCCGCCGCAGTCTAATCTTGCTGCAACCACTTGCAATGCAAGTAGACCAAACCAGGTATCGAATTCGTAGCTGAGGCCATCAGACCGAAGGATCGGACCGCGACGATCAATTGAAGCCGTGGTGCCGAATTCTGTTTTTCTCAAGTGGAGGGGTATGTGGGAGCAAGGGGTATGGAATATTGATATCACTTCTGCAGAGGTACACGCATAAAAAGCCAACGCGATGCACAGCTACGTAGCTGTTTCTGGACACGGTTCTCACAGTTCATGCGGATAACTGAGCTAATCCATAAAATCCATAGCCAGATCCATCTTTATTCATATTTTAATGTTTAGCCAGCGTAAGTATTTTGTAACTTGTTAGATATCCCCATAAATATTACAAAAGTTCATCCAACATGTGTCAAACTTGCATTATGTTAGGTCTCTCGATACTGATATATTTTGTTGCTAATGCACAAAAGAATTTATAGTTACCCGTGGTCCTCACCACATGGGTCAGGACAGGTTAATCAGGAGTCCATCCAGAGGCCTAGGTGTACCTGTTGCAACTGCAGGTGGTAACACAGCTCCCGTGGTGCCCATTTCCACCTGGTTGCTGTACAGCTGCTATGTGTAGTGACAGCTTGACAGGGTGTTAAACACAAACACAATTAGAAGGCAGCTCTCGCCGAGCATCTTCCTACCAGCAAACTTCGAGAAGGAAGACTCCTTTGATGGTCCACATTAAACGGGGAACAAATGACGCAAGGTTTCCTTGTTCCACTGATAAGCGTTAGACTTGCTTGTCCAGTAAGATGTTGACATTAACTTTTCTTCACCCATCAGGTTCTCCAAACTGAAAGACAAGCAAGCTTAACAAAAAGTGCATCGACAACAGATGAACAGCTTTAAACAGAGATACGCGCTTATTGATGCTCACTTGTTTGTCCGATACCCCCACTTTGCGACTACGTCTCGCTCAAGTCGTTGGCTTGTGGAATTGAAAGTTGGAGAGGAAATACAAAATGACGCTGAAAGGTGACCTGAATGCATGAGGTTGAGTCAGGATTGGATGTTGATCCTTTGATGGTCTAGTAGGCCAGAACCAAAGTCTTGAAGATGGACATTAACTAGGCCAGTTTTTAGCATACCAGAATTATAGCCTTTAGCTTCCAGTTGCTTTGCAGAGTAGCTATGGTCCCTATAACTATTATTATGGTCAGTTCATTTTTCATGGCACCCCCTAATGTGTCAAGCTGCTCTGTTGATGTTCCACATCTTTTGTACCATGGTTGGCTGATCCTAACAGAGAAAGGGCTTCGGTGCAGAAGCATATGAGGTTCTGCAAAAGTTAATACCTTGCACAATAGCATGGCTTTTACTGCCTGAATACGTCTGAGTGACGTGACGGAAGGGTGAAAATAGGCAAAAAGTGGGCCTGGTTTAACAAGTAGGATGCTCTGTTCCGACCCGCATCCAACAAAAGGCCAGAGGGGTTTTCCGGCCCAGGGCCCCAGCACCGCACTCCATTTTTTCCTGGCACCGAGTGCAGCATTATTCACAAGTAATGAGAACAGCTTGTAGCTTTCTACCAAAGGAATGCCAGATCAGAAACCGCATGCCGATTTCTGGAGCGGACAACCTTAAAAAGAATGCTGGAATTTCTTTGTGGTATCGACGGCTCGTGGTCTGTAAACAAAGTAGAAGTCTCTGAGCAAAGGGACATGAGGAGGGGGGCGAAGGTGGTGAGCAATCCATGCATCTCTGTCTAAAGTGGTATATTTGGGCAAGGTGGCCCGCGGATGAGATGTGCCATCCTCGCCATCCATGCCTCTAGCGTTTAGTTTGGTTGGTGAAGGGGGGGGAGATAGAACAAACAAAGTGCTGTTCCAGGGGCTGTGCTGTTAATTCGCCTCTAAAATGCTCTCACTCATCATCGCTGGCACCTCCCTTGGAATCTCCAGAGTCAGCACGTCTCGGTGTCCATTCCCGCCAAAACTTCTCATCCCCCTCGGAAATGACACTCCGGCAATGGAATCCGAATTTGGCTGCCCTTCTGCCTCTGAACAACAACCGCATTAAAAGAAAAACCCTGCGATAGCGAGTGCATCAGCTTTGAAAGAAAATGAACTGCTTCCAATCTGTACATGAAGTTGCCCAAAAGGAAAGCAGAAATGCTGACTTTTGTTAAATCGATCCGGGCGATGGGATTAAAGGGACCGCACGATCCCGTGTACCACAAGCAGGCGGTCCGTCCTGCGAGAACGTGCTGTGCTCTGGCCGATAACCCACTGCCAGAAAGCCATAAATCCCATAAATCACGCTCTGTTAACAAGGAATAAAGGAAGCAGCTATTAGACAGAGCCCAGTTTGCGATGAGTGGCTTCTGTTTCATAACCATTTTCATTTTCAGGAGGAATCGGGCTGAGATTTGCACCAGAACCACTTCCCAGATGCTGTGCTTTCCAGTTCAGTTTTATTAAATCATCTTATTAATGATCTATTATCATTCAGCACATTTCCAATGCAGTGTCACAGTGGTCCAGAATCACAGGAGCCTGGAGCCACCGATTCATCCGAAACACAAATCTTTGGACTGTGGATAGAAACACCGGCATGAAGCAAACCCACTTGGTCAAATTAAAAAAAAAAGGTGCTGTGGTTTTAGTTTTCAGCCCTTTTGCAGTGGGAATGAAGTTTGAGTGCAGAGATGAGCTGAGGTTAGACAGCACCCCGACCCAATTGAAATGCATTCCACTGGGAGACGTCAGCATCTCCGGCGGTGCTCTGGATCGTGTTGCCTCAGCGTCTTTGGACTTCAGAAGCCTCTGGAGTGTCTGGCACACTGCCGTCTGTCGCTGATGGTTATCTCACGGGATCTACAAGGGTTTTGTTGGCCCAGTGTAGCCTCCAGAACCAGGAGCCAGGGACCTGGGGCAGTCGATGGGTGGACCTTTCATGGAAACACCTATGGATCAGCGCAGAGCCTGTGAGGCAGCAGTGCCAGTAACTTTATTCCAGGCTGTGATGGGATGTCCTCCCACCTCATAATTGAGATCAGCTTGACTTTGAAAAATGTACCTGTAATGCAGTGTTACACTGCTCTTAATATACTTTTTACTTTGATTCAGTTGTGACAGGTACATATTAATCCTCCATTACTTGGGTCAGCAGGAGGTGTGGGGTTTATTGCTACTGAAGGTACAGGGTTCTAACCCTGTGGCTGTAACAGCAGCTTTCAGCAAGGTACTTACCATTAAGGGGTGCAGTAAGGATACCTTGCTGTTTCGATGAACAAATCGCCATGGAGGTGATTATCCAGCATTACTTTAAGCAGCCTTTAACTGAGGTGTCACTAACAAAGGAAAGGATTGTAAAAACAGTCGATTCTTCTGAAGGCACAGAGATTCCATCATACAGCAGCTTGCTGATAAAATGTGGCTTAGTTTTGATTTTCCGCATCTTCTGCATGGCTAAGTAAGTCCACGTGATACATTTATGCCTGACTTCTTTACCCTGGTAGATGCAGCCCTTACAAGACCGAGTAGAGCCTCCGTCTTTGTTACGCTGCTATTCATGATCCATGTCACAGTTTGAAACTTTGCTCTCGGCAGAACTGCTTCACATCTGAATAATGTATGATTTCTGCCTGAAAGCCTGTAAGCATGTTTGCAAAACAGTATTTAAGTCTGCCATATAACAAGAGGTATTATGTAATAATCATAATCAATAATGCTCAAAGGGCTCCGCTGGCCCACTTGACTGATGATCACATTATCGGGGGAGAATTCCCCATGTTTCAGTTTCCCAGTTCATTAAAAAGACATTTCGGTGGTGAATGCAGACCCCGCGGAATGTGACCGCCATCTCAAAGTGAGCAAGCATGTCTCGCTGACTTGCTTCATTGTTCTTAGGATGCTGCTGTTCAGTCACAGGACCTTTTCTTAATGAACTTGTGTGTTTTGCAGCAGACGAGCGGGGAGGATGCGGGACGTATTTTCTTTCTCCGCCGCAGTGTCGGTCTGTTCTGCGGTAAAAATTCTGAGGAAAGGATAAGGAACGGCAACGGGGCCGAATGGCTGAACACCTTTGCCCAAAGCTCAGGTTTAACCTTCTGTGGACAACCAGGACAACAGTGTAGTACCATTCGGAGGGGTACAAGATAATATTTTGTTGCATTAACGGGTAAAAAGTAAATATAAATCTATATAGATATAAATATAAACACATAAATATAAGTATATATTATATTATATAATATAGATTTATATGGATTACATATAGATAATATAAATAACCAATAGAAATAATAACAATAATATATAATCTATATTATTATAGAATTAAAATTACTATTCTATACTAACATTTATTATTATTATTATTATTATTATTATTATTATTATTATTATTATTATTATTATTATTATTATTATTATTATTGATGAATCTATATAATCTATGTGAATCATTGCTAAGAGATGAAACAATAATCATGACAGCTAAGTTCCACCTGGTCATGCTGGTTACACACACACATGCACACACACCCTTTATATGTACATGAAAAGGGGCAAAAATGGGAAACAGCATATTATTATAGTGCAAAGGCCCAGGTTTGAATCCTCATCCCCCTCTAATACCCTCAAAGAATTTACCCTGATTTGATGCAATAAAGAATTACCATGCTGTACAAATGGGTAAATGACTGGGAATTGCTTCCTAACCAAACAGTTACATCGTAAATTACTGTGGACAAAGGTGTCAGCTGAGTAAATGCAGTATAAATGCAAGATGGCTGCTTAGGAGGAGTTCTCCTGGGGCATCGGAGCTGGGCTCACTCATTTTATTATAAATTAGCTGCACTTCTGCGTTTCTATACGCATGCTGTGCCCATAGGACAGAGCCCGCGTGAAAAGGCCACTTGAGGGACTGTCCCCTTTCCAGCAGTGAAAAAACACAAAGCTGGAAAGGCCTTGGACAATTTTCAGATGCAAATTGAGCTTGTTTGGAATAAATATAAGCATTTTTTTCTGTATTTGCTTCCCCCAAGTGAATTTTGAGAATATTTTCTTTATTTTTTTTCTCTGGCTACTGACGCTGCTCATTCTCCCACTGCTGCCGCACTCGGCAGTCTCAGGAGAGGTTCTAGCCTGGGTGTAATCCTGCAGTCCGTCCCACCGTGTTGCCCCCCTGTTTGCGATGTGTGAAGACGTAGGCATCCCGGTGGATGTTGCTGAGATTCAGAACCTCGACTCTTTGGCTCCTGCCGCGCCACCGTTTGTCATTCGGACCCAGAATGACTTTAGTCAAAAACAAGAGTCGAAAACAAATAATGCACATCAGTATGAAATTGCAAGGGATTGTTCTTTAACCGATCTTCGGAGTGTGTGGATCTCTCTCCGAGGTGCAAACGCAAACTCCATTTTGATCAATAGTCATTTTCAGCTCAGGATTGTACCAGCTGGCTGCTCTGGGAGCTGATCTGCTAAACCACGGTTGGAGCCGCAAACGCAGGACAGCTCTAGTTAGCTGAGTGTTAGACACGGCCAGACAGCGTCAATGCTACTTGCTTTGCATTTGGATTGAACTAAACCATGTGTCTTTAAAACCAGGCAATATTTTGTCTAGTCTTTCTGCAAAGCAGGTTACAGTGTTAGGCTTGCACAGTAAGGGGTTTACAATGATTTACCCGTTTATGCAGCCGGGTATCCTTACTGAAAACCTTGGGTGCTGCAGCTGGTTGGGGATTCGAACCCATTCACTTTGAGTGCATAGGGTGGCACTAACTGCTACATAACCTGCTGTTCCTGTGACCTTCCACGTGACTTGGAGACTTGAACAAACTGGAACTAACCTGGAATGTCAGCCCTCCCTGCTCACAAATACTTCCCAGCATCCTTTGGCCTATGCAGGGCTTCATCACTTTTTCCCACGTGCCGGATTTCCTTTTCTGCTTTTCAGACCTTTGACCGAGCTCATTTACCTGTCTGAGTGTTTCCTGTGCTGATTTTTACTGTATTTACTGTTTTCTAAGTCACATACATATGGTTTGCTGCCCTGAAAAAGTCAGTGATTCAAGCCAGAGTAGTGAAGCTGAGGACACATTTTTGGTGGCTTCACACTTTCATTCACGATAAGTTACCGGTCAGAGTTAAATGCACATCCTGGTTTACAGTAAAAGTGACAGCACTACGTTTTATTTGTGCTCATGTTTTGTAATTTTGATCTTTATGGTGAAAATTTGTTACAACTAAACACAGAGGTAGCTGACAAAATGGCAGCTCATCCTGCAAAGCCAGCAAAATTTCCTACCGTTTGTAGATGTGCATGGCTGATGCAGCTCTGCTTGGTTTATTGGAAACCCTTCGGCCACACCGTGAGAGCAGGCAGACACCACACAGACTGACGGATTCGAACCAGTGTCCATTCACAGCTGGGGAGCTGCGAAGAACCATACTGTCCTATAGACTTATTTAAAATTTAAAATAATGTTCTGACTGACTACATTTTTTTCCCACTTCCCTCAGAAGCCGCACTTCAGCTTGGAAAAAATACTCATATGATGTGTGATTTTGTTAACTTGGATGTATTCCGCACTGGAAACTTTTCAGCGATCTGTAGGAAAATCACCTGCACCGTCACAAGGTGCTTGCTGGGATTCTCATCTGTTTCCATGGAGACCTCTTGCATGCAGTGCCCACACAAAAAAGGCATATTTTACATCATTTGCTGCATTTATTTTGTTTAAATATTTTACACTGTGTCAGCACATGGCTGTATATCATCCTCTATACATACAGGTGATGTTTATCATGTTCACATGCCTCCTGGCGTGAACCCATGGAAATAGTTTCAAAGCCGCACTATGATCCATCCACCAGATTTAACATTTTCAAGTGTGTCCAAAATGTTCTCAGAAAGCGGAGCCCCCTGAGCAGCAAAAGAAAAGAAACTTGACTCGTTTTTATCATAGGCATTCAGGATTTTCCCATTGCTCCTTCCAGAACAATCCATCTTGCTTTCGGCCCTTGCTCCTGATTTTTCCCCGTAGTTTAGGAGCGCTAGACCCAGCCCACACTTCCACAGCAAGCAGCAAGGGTTCCTGGAAGCCACTCGAACATCACCGCAGGGCTGTTGTGCTACTCACCTTAATTTATTGAAGAATTTCGGAAGACATCCACCGAGCTAAAGTATCAGCAAAACCGATGCGGGTGAACAAGACGAAAAGATCAGATAATAATCAAGGTGCTGAGACTCCTTTGTCATCTTCTCCACTGTTCTTTAATCATTTTTTTACTTCTTACAATGGAGCACTGCAGGATGACAATACAGCAATATTGCAATGAAACCTCTAAATTTCGAAGCCCTTTTGCAGTTCTCATTATGTTTGTTAGCGTGTATGAGTTTAATTTAATGATAAGATTTTATTTTTTTCAGAATGGAAGCCCTTGTTTTATAGGTGGGCCTCCACTTTCACTGTAGATTATTCTGGCAGATTGTATTGTCCCCATGTTATTTTATCGCTGTAATATTATGAGTTTATTATATCAGCCCCATTACTTACAGATAAGAAAGACGCATCGGTAATAAAAGATTATTTACTGCTGGAATAGCTCTTAGGTCCATTACTCCCCAGAACAACCTGCGTTCACTTTGCATGTGAGCTAAACAAGGGCTTTCCTTGTTAGTCAACAACCAAGTCTACAAATCAAGTCTGTTTGTTGAATCAGAATTGTTTGGGAGCGACGGACCTCTGGATAATTTTATATCACAATGCAAATAAGTGGAGCAGAAAATGTCCACTTTTACTTCTTGGTTGTTGAGCTATTCATTTGTCAGAAAGCAAATCCAAGTCAGCATTTTATCAGCAAGGCAATTTGTTGGGCCCGGTAGAATAAGAGGACATTTGTTCTGTGAGCTCAACTGCACCGATCCCGCTGTAACCCCATTCCATTCGCCTTAATCGTCCCCCGGCGGTCTTCTCCTTCCAAGACAGATGGGATTTCTGCTCCTCATTGTGGGCGCAGCAGCATGTGGAAACGTAGCACTGTCCAAAATCTGAAACAGGAGAAATAATGCAAAATAGAGAAAGCCATGGTTATGCAAAGAAAGCCAAATACGTGCTGAATTATTAACTGCTTTGGCAGCTGTTTTTATTACTTTTTCAAGGCAATTCATTTTCTCATCGATCGGCATTGATTTTCCAACGAAATGCAAATCCCCGTGCTGTCAAATCCCGTCAAAGTTAAACTCGCAGAACGACGCTACATTTTTTTTCCCCAGGTAGCAAATATGAATATTAATAAACCTAGTTAACTAAGCGAATTGCAATCTTTATCGTCGGTTACACTTGTGTTGGATATATTCACATCTCTAAGTGTCACATCTGTAGACCTCTTGTATAGGGGCAGTAGGTAGCATAGAGGTTAGCGCTGATACCTTATAGGCTAAAGCACCTTGGTTTGAAACCCTGACCTTGATGTACTACACTTAATGAGAGTACTTACCCTGAATGGGAACGATACACATGTCCTTTTTTTTGCAAACAGAAAGTCGATTATTTAACACAATTTACCTTAGATGGACAGATCTCATAACTAAAGATCAATAATAACTCCTTTAGCTGCACTACCATGCTTATCCAGATGTTAAAGAGATTCCTTAGCCCTTAGATCTTTAGAGGTTTTTTGAAATTAGCCTATGACCAGGGTCAGTATTACAGCCTTGTGCCCCCCTATCACCACAAACTTACATTCTCTTACACAAAACAGAACTCTACGGTGGCTGGCGTGTGTGGTGGCACAGAACAACCTCCTCTGCAGTCCTCATCCTCCAACTTTATCTCATCTACCGCTGAGTCGGTGTTCAAAACCTAAACGTGGCACATTGATTTGTTCCCCGTGCGGGAGACCGTGGCCTAGATGGGACTATAACATAGGGCTGTAATGGCTGCTCTGAGTCAGCAGCTCCGAGAAGCTGATCTCCACATTCCAGCTGTAACTTGATTCATGGCTCTGTGGTCTTGTAAACGTATGTGTGTAAGGCGAGAGCGGTACACAGAGCCACCTCAGCCGTAAAGGTACCACAGCAAGGCTAAAAAAAGGACTCTTAACAGCTTTCTGCTACTTGAGTACATTATTTGTGGCCCGGAGATTTCAGAAATCTGTTGCTCTTTTGAAGTGTGTCATAGCGCTGCTATTCTTTTGAAGCTTTAGAAGAAAAAGAAATGGAGGAGGAGATTGTCTGGTTGTAAATTCATTTTTTTATGTGTTCATTGCAAATACAATGACTTTAAGTTCTCCAAAAGAATAGATGAAGTTTTTCATTTTGCATTCGCAAATAAACACAACTGAAGAACTCATGAAGACCCATGAGCTTAAGAAGTGCGTCAAGAATCCCGTAGAGCAAGTGCCCGCTTAAGTAGCTGTCATGTTAGCACGGCACATTTGCTCGCTTCTGGGTGGCCTGCATTCTCTCTCCAGCCTCATCCTGCTTCACTGGTCTGGCTCTTCATTTCACCCAGAGAAACAACACATCGCTGGCAGTGTAGGGAAAGCATTCCAGATTTGGTGGAGTGCAGCACTAAAGTGGTCAAATATACAGGTCTGTTTTCCTGCTGTAATGCCCACTTAGATGTATGAAAATAGTTTTGGAGTTTGGGTGGGTCTATAGATGGGCATCAGGGGGTCTGTGGAGCACTGGCTGGATTTAAGAATATTTAAATAAAAGTTTAAAATTCAGATGCCACTATGCTGTCATTGATTAAATAGTTCTATGTGATGCAGATCGATTTTCAGTGCATTAAATTTAACAAAATTTTTATTTCTGAATTTATTTATGGACATATTTCTAAGGAGGGGTCCTTAGCTTTTATGAGATTTATAATTTGGGTGTCTGTGGATGGGCATCAGGCGTATATGGAGTACTGGCTGGGTTTAAGAATATTTAAATAAAATAACGGTTTAAAATTAAGATGGCAGTATGTTATTATTGTCGATGAAATCGATTTTCAACGCATCAAATTGTACATAATTTTTTTGAAAATATTTCTAAGGAGGGGTCCTCAGCTTGTGTCAGATTCTTAAAGGGGTCCTTTAATGAAATTAAGATCTCCTGGCGTAATCGTCTTGCCCATGAAGCCATTGTAAGGAGACCCATCAACACGCATGAGCAGGCTGTGACCTCAGCTGGAGGTGCTTTGCTCTCACCGCTCCCTGTTGATGTACAGAATTTCACGCTAGTCAGGCCCACACATGGTCGTGCGCAGCAGCTAGACTTCCGCTTCTACTCACGGCCCCCTGGATGTAGCTTGTGTTTCTGCGCCCAGCACCGTTCCACCAATTCTATAGTTTACCTGTAGTACAGTTTCTCCAATTTCATCAAATATTCAGATGGTGGAGCATCATGGTTTGTCTCCTTTAGCCATATGCATGCGTGTTTTTTCTGGGTTGTGGTTTTCATCCTTGTTAGCATCCTTCCCGTAGTTTCAAGAAATTCTGAATGAGGACCGTTTTATTGACTTTTAGTAAGACAGCAAGGGCGGGTGATGTGGGGTTTGTTTCCAGTACTGTGGGAGAGAGAGAGACATTAGGAGGTTTGACAAAAATGCCATAACCCCCGGAGCTGAATGGCCAGTAAAATATGAATTAGACCCTCGCCTGGCTGTTAGGGCCTGACAGCGCGTGGCTGCTTTGAAGTCCCGCAAGTGAGAGCGACCATGTTTCTGCACGATCGGTTGTTTTCAAACAATCCGATTAACATTCTGCAGTTTTCCGCACACAAATCGGCCATATCGCATTGGCGTTGCCACAGTAACAGACATGCTTATTTGCAATCTGTTGGCAGCTCCCGCCCGTGGGCGCTTTACTTGTCATACACTTTACAGGAAGGTGGTTGGAATTCAATTTTGTGTCACTTGGATGCATTTTTGCACACGGAATATTTTTGTTACTCTCGATATTCTGGTGGAGCGCGAATGACATGAGCACATACATTTATAGGTAATCGATTTTTCAGCAGTTCAAACATCAAGAAGAGACATTTTTAAAGTCTCCACTGTATTCGTTTTTCCATATTCTGTTCCTGATTATTAGGCAGATAAATCTGTTCATGTTGCAGCACTGAAGGAGCAGTCTTTTGTTCATAATTTACCCATTGTTTAGAGATGATCTTTTCACCATTTGTCGGAATTGGCATTCGGTGTTCACCTTGATTCTTACATGTTTCCTTCTGTCTTTTCAGAGACTGAGACAATGGGTGGCAAGTTAAGCAAAAAGAAGAAGGGATACAATGTGAACGACGAAAAGGCCAAGGACAAGGACGCCAAGGCAGAAGGAGCGTCGGCCGAGGAGGGCGAGGCCCAGAAGGAGAGCAAGGAGGAGGCACCAGCGGCGGCCGAGACCAACGAGGCGGCGGCCAACGAAAAGACTGAGAAGGACGCCCAGCCGGCTGCTGACCAGACAGCGGCCAAGGAGGACGACAAGGGCGCGGCAGCCAAGGAAGAGGAGAAGCCCACCGCTAACGCCAAGCTGAAGGACGAAGCACCCAAGAGCGCAGAGTCCGCCGCCCCCAAGGAGGAGGCCAAGACCCCAGCTGCCGCTGCCGCTGCTCCCACTAAAGAGCCTGCCCAAGAGGTGAAGGCCCCAGCGCCGGCACCCCCGGTGGCCGAGAGCAAGACGGATGGGGCCGACGCCAAAAAGACTGAGGCCCCCGCGGCCCCGGCAGCCAAAAGCGAGGCCACACCCGCCGCCTCAGAAGCCAAGCCCACGGAAGCCCCCGCGCCAGCCGCCGCTGCACCCGCTGCCGCTGCGCCCAAGGAGGCCCCCGCCAAGGAGGCAGCCCCCAGTTCCACAGCGGCTGCTTCTGAGAGCGCAGCCCCGGGGAAGGAGGCCAACGCCACGGAAGCGCCAGTCCCCAGCAAGGATCAAACCGTAGCAGTTCAAGATTAATGGACAGCTTCTTTTAAATCAGAAACGACAACAAGAAAAAAGAATACAATTAAATTGAATTGCCCATCCACATTATTATTATTATTATTATTATTATTATTAATATTATTATTATTATTTTTCTGCTGTAGTATTTGAACTTTGATACAGGTCTGTTTTAACCACCCGCCTCATGCTTCCATCCTCGCCAGTCCTCGGGGTTCTTCCCCAGCTCCGGGTGTCCCGCTTCCATGTCTGAAGCTTCCGCCGGGGAGCTCCAGGACCATAAACCACCGGCGTTCCTGGACTCTCCACTCTGCAGATGTCTGAAAATGAAACGGAAGGGTTGAATCTCTTTACCAGCTGGACATGCACTCTTTCCGCCCCACCTAGACCTCCCAGATGCACCCTCTCACCCCCTCACCCACCACCACGTTCCTTCCTGCCTGTTCTCATCCCTATTTCCCAGGGTGCACTGTTCCTCACTGCCTCTGTAGGGCCAGCGTTGCGATTCTTCCTTTGTGTTTCTCCTCCAGCCCTGTTTCAGCCCCCCGACTCCCATTTCTCTTTCTTACTCGCTTCCCCTTCCAATGGTGGTCATCAATCCCTCTCTAACGTCCTCCAAACATGTAGATCTGTCCCCGGCGATTAGAAACATCAGAGCTGAGGAAGCGCACAGCGCCCCCACCCCCACCGCTATCCTGTCCCATCCCCCCAGCCGCCCCTCGGTTCCCCTGTCCTTTATTTCATCAATTTTCGGGTCTACTGACATATCTTCAACGTGATCCTGCCAGCTCATCCCTCGTGGCTCTCAACTTGCAGCCCTGTCGGAACGGGAGCGCGGCCTGTTCGACACGCCTCTCCTCAGAGTAAGTCCATGACAAATTGTTTTACACCATCAGGTGATTAACAACCGTCGGCAGCAACAGCAGCCTTTTCCATGGTAAATCACAGCAGAGGACACACACCACTTTCATGGCACTAAGCCCTGGCAGTTCAACTTGCCAGCTGCGATCCTCGAAGCCCGACACAACTTGTCAAGCGGGTCGTGACCGATGACCTGGTTGAGCACCACTGGCCCAGCTGACCTAACTACTCCCCGTACATTTTCTGTCATTTTTTTCTCTAGGTATATAGATATATATAAATATATATTTCGCGCTATTTAGGTTTCTACTGGCTAACACACAGCGTTCTCCTCGACGTCAGTATTACACCCATCTACCTTCAAACGCCGCCAAGAACGTTCTGTGCTAGCCGGGCCGCCTCTTCCTCTCTTGACAAAGTAAATGCATGTCCGTGGTTGGGTGCACCTGTAGTCCTGTCTTTCGGTCAAGTGGAAATGGAAAAAAAAGTCTGCATTCATTACAATTACACTCACTGTTCCATTCTGTGTCTCTGACACCAAACACAACCCATTGAGAAAAAAAGATGTAAAATGGATGCATTCAAATTCTATGTACTTGTATACATGGTGCAAAAGTAATAAAATGTAAGTAATGGATTAAAAAAACATACGTCATCTGAGAGGTAATATTTTCTTTCCCCAGTGCGTCTTGAAGCTTTTGCTACGCTCGGTGATGAAATGAGCAGGACGTGACTTTGAAAAGTGGAAGACAATGCAACATGGTATTGGTTCAACCGAGATACTAACAAAAGCGAACCAACAAACAAATAAGCAGATATATGAGTGATTAAAACGAATATGTTTTAAAAAAAATAAATACTACTCTGTCAGTGGGCTCATGACAGGATATGCGTAGCGTTGGGGATTCGGCTGCTGTCTTTCATGCAAAGGACACTGGTTTGAACCTCATCTCAGGCCGTAGCACCCTTAAGCAAGATGCATATCCATTAACTGTTCCTTTGGGAAAAAACTTAAATAAATACCCAGCTAAAAAAATAGGAAAACCATTTAGGTTGCAATAAAGAGAAGCTCCAGCCAGATATGTAGATAGGGCTCAGTAAATGTTTCACACTGCCGTGTTGTCCGTGTTCGACAAAGGCTCGCCGTGTTTTCAAAAACGCTCACATCGTATGTTTTTTCGCGTCACCTTGCCGCAATTTTTTAGACCGTCAAAATTTTTTGATGAAATCAATGCAGCGCTGGTGTTCTGAAGATTTGATCACCTGTATCCATTGTGGTCCAGACTCGTAGTGCTGACAATATGAAATATATTTACTTAAATAGTGTTTTCATGATGTCAGCACTACGTACAGACATACAAAACACTATGAGCACTATGGTGCTGAATGTACAGCTTACTGACACTGAATTTTACCCAAGTATTTTTATTAGCTCAAGTACTGCTATATTAAGGAAGGCGGAGAGATAAACAAATAAAATATTTGTTTTTTTTTGTTATTATTATCAGATGTGAAAACTGAATTCCATCCACCAAGATAAATTAGCCCAGATGAAGGAGTAGCCTGGGTCCACTATTTGAGCAGATTGGAGGACAGTCAGGTCTGATTTGGGTGAGCTCTGTTCAATACACATTTCACCAAGACATGTTATACCCCACTGTAAAGAAATTACCAAGGAGAAGTGTTTTTAAAGTCTGCGAGTCTGGAGAAAGTTAAATACCAGTGATGGATTGATAGCCCATCCAGGGGACAGTTTCCTACCTTAGCACCTTTGACTTTAGCCCTGACCAGGACAAGTGGTATTGGATAGCTGAATGGAATGTTAAACATCCATTTTTAAGACTTTGAACATGAACCGTTTGTGGTTTGTGGTTCACCAAATGGAGACAGCTTCTAAGCGTGGCGAGTCTACCTTCTTTCAAATTGTCTCCTCAACCAAAACCAAATAAAATGATCAACAAGGCCAAAAAGAACCCTGTGACATCATCAGGGAATTCCACGCCTCTTTCACCTCAGCTAATCTCAATGTTCATGACTCCATAGTGAAGGAAGGGCAGAACTGGGATACATGGGAGATGAACAAGGCAGTGACCATTGTAAACTAAAATGTGAAGAATTGTCTCACATTTGTTGAAAAGCATTTGAATGGTTCTCCAGGCTCCTGAAGAATGATTCTGTGGACCGATGAGAACCATTGTCCGAGTCAAGACTGAACTTTTTTGATGAGATCAATGCTCTTATATCTGACAAAAACACAAATGTGGCCTTCCACAAAAGAACCATCATCTCCTATCATTGATCAAGCATGGAACTGAAGGTGCAATGACCCAAAGATCTGGATGGCTTTCTATTATTAAACAAATCCAAAATTTGAAAGTCTGTCCTTGAGCTGAATCTGAAATGCAACAGGTTCATGCAGCAGCACAATGGTCCAAGCATGCAAGTTAACACAGCCCAGGCAAAGTCATGAACTAAATCTAGGTGACATGTTGAGACAAGGCTGGAAAGAAAGGTGTTTGCGTCCAAATACCTGCAAATGTCACTGCGTAACAGTAATTTTGTGCACAGGAGTGGGAAAAACTTTTCCCCAGCCATGCGAGACCGTGGTTAATGGGTTCAGGAAGTGTTAGTTGCAGTCATTGTTGAGAAAGGTGGCACAACTCATTGCTTTTTCACAGAGGGGTTATTAATGGTCCTTTACTGGCTTTATTATTTATTTATTTATTTATTTTGTAATTTAGCATTTTAGCTGAAGAACAGACTAAATTCACCGTAAATACTGGGATCACAAAAGTTTTTCCTCTTTGCAGCAGTGGTGGTGAACAAATTTAACTTCAAAGCATCACCCACACACATTAACTGATAATTCATAACTGCCAACATCCAGCACCGGCTCTTTTCTTCACTAAGGGATTTACCTTCAGTAGTATAGTTTTGAGCCATTACCTTATTTTTCATGGACTGTAAATTTAATAGTATGATTTTTTTCTTAATAAGACCTAAAACCACAAGTGCGGAACAAGCGACTTGAAAAATTCAAGCTGCAGTTTACTCCTGCAGTCTAATGTGTGGAACTGGGGGGGCTGCTCCTTTTTGGAAGCTATGTAATGCATAATGGATTTGGGCCACGTGGGTCAGACCACAGTCATTTGACATCCTGAAAAAAAGTACTTGAATGCTACTTTTTTTTTTGGTGACACAGATTTATTAGTCATTTTGACATTTAAACAAAAAATATATCTCATGCACTGACATGAGGACACTACTGGTCCATTGAGCAGTTAATCATTGCCGGGATTAAAACGCCACAGCCCTCCAAGTGAGGATTTTCTGAGGGAAGAAAAATTTAAATGGTAAGATGGTCGGTGTATGGGGCCGGACCTGGAGTAGCATGGAAAGGCGGGAGATTAATTTTCTTTTTAAGTTGCACCTTTAACGCCGGCTCGGTACTTTGCGCAGACACGCCCTCGCGGACAATGCTTGTAGACATTTACGGTGTCAGTAAAGATCCCGCACTTCAATAAATCAAACTAAATGACCAAGCAGTGCATCTTGTTAAATGACACCGGTTGTCAGATAAATTTATCACGGAAGAGGATTGCCTGCCATCATCTCCTGGCATTAGCATCACGGTATGACCACCCGTTGCTGAACTGACCACCCCATACCTTCCAAACAAACACATCGAATTGGCAACTTCATTGAGGATGTGGGCCCACAGCTGGGAGATCCATCCCGATGAATGAGGGCTGCCACGATTTTTTAAGGATGCTGTAGATGGACGAACCACCACAACCCACATGACCCCATTTACCTCATTGTAATAAACTGTGCATTTTTTAAAAATTTAAAACGTCATAATTTAATATATTATGTACCTTATTATAAGGCAGAATTGTCCAACCATGCGGCACGAGTTATTACGCAACGGTTGCGAAACAATATGGAAATCAAGGTGTTAAAATCTGCCGCACTTCTTAAGTGCTGCGTGCTGTTTCACCATGGTGACAGTTATTTGGAAGGCGTTGTTTTTGCCACCATCACGGAGATGACACAGGCGCGTCGCGACCAACGCCAAGCTACATTCCTGCCATCACCATAAAGACTAAGAGCTTTGTTTCGTAGAAGTAGTTATTTTGACCGTCCATCACATCTAATGCACAGAATGAAATGCTTATCCTCAACCTCAGAAAGAATTATTGTTTGTTTTATTTTAATTTAAGTACTTTAAATGCTTCTCACCATCTGACAAGCTGTTACTGACCGAGCAGGGCTGATAAAATCTCATGCTCACAGACAAGATGGCATTACCTCTGTCTTGCAGACCCTGGCAGTCGTCCACTGCACAACCAGAATAAATTCCACCACTCCTTACAAGAAGAAACTCCTTATTCCCTCTTACCCACCTACAAGGACCCCCATACAGATTCATTGAGTGGCGTCCAGATGCTTTATATAACCGCTTTATGTTTAAGCGAAAATTGGAGTTTATTATTTAGAAATAAGTGGCTAGTACTCCTTCTTGCGCTCAAGGGATCTGAACCGACCCAGTAAAAAATTGCCCAGCTGTGTTAATGGTTAAACTGTTCCAAACCTCGAGGCTTAACAACATCAGCTAAGCAAACGCAAAATGCAGAAATGAAGCTATGGGTGCCAAATGATGAAGAAAATCCAAAGGAAACCAACTATTTGTATGAACGCGAATGCGGTCAGAGGAAGATGGCTAAAGACGGGAAGTCAGCATTCATGTATTTGGGTAACTTTTTTGTCTACTTCTCTCTAAAAAAAAAAGGTGACTGCTGCACTTCCATATGAACACAACGTCAGATCCTCTCTAGAACTCTCCGTGACATCGCGGTTCATGCCCTGATCATTTTACTCTATTTTTAGTCGTGTTTTGTAGTGCATTGCTTACCAATGCTTGCTTCCTTTTTTATTCAATAGCTTGTTTTTTGGCTCAAAATAACCTTGGTCATCTGGCCGGTTATTTAGCTTTTTTATGGACGTTGCTAACATTCCAAAATTTGACATAAAGAAAACAAAATAACTAGCCAACTGACCAAGGTTAACATAATGTCCGCTCTGTTCTGGCTGGGTTCTAGAAGTCTCCGTGACATTGCGGTTCCTGCCCTGAACACTTTGCTTCACCCTTTTGTCAGTTGCGATTGTTTACCACGTTTACCGGCACGGCATTTCCTAAACATGGCCTCCGTTTATTTCTATCTGTGAAGCTAAAAGAGACAAATTGGGATGGCACTGAAGGAACAACTTTGTGAAAGAGAAGGAGAATTTTTTTCAGCATGGGTTAAAAAGTATAGACGGAGTGCCATCCTTTGCTTCCGATGAAAGGCCGGTTAATGCGTCTGTCTCGGCTTTGTCTTCCTGAGCCTGGAGACAAGCAGGGAATGGGGAGGAGCTGTCAGCCCCATTGCTGGATTTGTCACTAGGACCCCCCCCTCCCGTGGAAACACGTCCTGTTGACCTGCTTTTCCGGAGGGCCCGCTCTGATGAAACGTGAGTTATGACGCGTGGTTTTCTCTCCCTTTGCGTGAACATGGCTGCCCCCCAACGTGCGAGCCCTGTGGTCTGAGCAATCACATATCCATCCGCTGTGGTCCCAAGACAAACAGCCTGCTGGAAGGACAAATAGCGGCAATGCAAACAAACAGAAGGCACAAAAAAACCCATGGATTTGTTTCCCTCGTGCTAGGTAAATGGGCGGAGACTGGGAAACATCGCCATTCGGGGGTTTTGCATTCGGTCCATTGTTTCTGCCTCCATCCCTGGTGATCTCACCAGCGTCAAACTTGATGTGGCATTTTGAATCGATTAAATAAAGATGAGAATGGAATCACCTTCCCTGGCGGCCTAGGCCTGGTATGTCGTGGTGGCCAACGCTATTGTGGAAATAATGCACTGCACACCCCTGTGCTTGTTTTGAATAAATATATACAAATAAGGAGTAAATATATACACAGCTGAGCATAAACAGGAGGAGCCGTGTTGCTCCTTGCCAAAAGTCCCTGTATCTTGCTGTGGCGTCTTGGTGCATTAAGTGCAATTCATGCAGAGCTGGCTGATTTTCGTCTCCAGAGCTCAACTCGAGCTTGTTCTTTTGCCGAATCAAGGCCTCTGAGACCTTGCGGACTTGAACCCACTCTGGGTTTCCTGAGCATTTCGCAAGCAGCAAAAGACGAGCCCTGCTCCCTGATCCGCAGACACCCCTCCGTCGAACCTGAAAATGCAATCAGAGATGTGAACTGCCAAAGCAGAACGAAGATGGGAAAATGCGAACTTGTATCTTGTCGCTTCCTCTGTCACCGCAGCCAAAAGGCAGTACGTGCGGCCGTGTTGGGGAGACACGTCGAGCGGCGGCCTGTTTTTCGGCTGAGTCGACAACGCCCACACCCAACGCCTCCATCTGCGCGCCACCAGCTGGGACCCGCAGGCCTTGGTAAAAGATCCCATCCCTTTTCTTTTGCCTCCCGCCATCCCTTCAGCTTTATTATTAAGGACTGGGGCAGTAAAAATTGGAAAAAAATAAACAACCCAGCAATGTCAAAACATACACTTCGTCCACCTTTGTACACGAAACCTTCAAGACAATGAAAAAGCATCTTATTCTCCAGCACACGGTGAGGTCTCACTTTATAAACTTCACAGTCTCTGTCCCTCTCACCTCCTGTTGAACATTTGGTTCCATTTCCTTAACTACAAAAACCTACTGCTTCCCCACTTCATCTCAGCCACTGCAAAGCTCCACACCAGCTGCACATTAATGATCAACTCATCCACAAATGTGGAAGTTATTAGATTCTTCGGGCATATTTTAATCACGCAAATAGAGTTTATTGCTGTATGTCAAGGGGCCTATCACACAGAAAAAGTAAAAAAAATATATAATGCTCTTAATATTTTGATGCTTCTTTGTCAAGACTGAGAAACAAGGGTGCCAGACTGAACAGAGAAGGCAGGCTCATTTTTGCTATTGCATTAGGCCATGCTATAAATTACCAAGGGTTCTCTCTATTAAAGAGGAAGATATGCCTCCGTTTGAAATGCAGCCTATTTTAAACAAGCCAGAAATGTTTCAATAAAATTTTCTAAGACAGAAAGAGGGAAATTTTCGCCTGGAAATTCCCATAAACCGAGCCACCCAAACTAAAAACAGTAATAAAATAAGTTTGGGCGGCATCACTTGGAATTTGAATCATTTCATCGGGGGGGAACAAATTGTTGAGGTGTTGATGTTCTCAGGCGTGACGTCGGCTTTCCAAAGAATGCGTCTGGCAAATGTGCATCACACGACGAGGTAGACAGTAGAGGGCGTAGCGGTTTAGGGATGTCACCTAGCAGTTTGAAGGGTGTTAAGTGCAAATCCCGTCCTGCTGTCATAGACTCAGCCAAGGGATTTACTATGAACTGATCCAGTGATAAAACCTTGCTGTACAAATTGGCAAGTCAACATATATATATATATATATATATATATATAATAGTCTTATACTGTACGCCACACTGGACAAATAAATCAGATAAACATGCACATAAAACTAAAAGCAACATTTGCTCTGAGCATTTGCTCTGAAATATATTTGTTTCTCCTCAACTGCACGTCACTTTGGAGGAGGGTGTGAGCCAAACATGCAAATGTAAATTTTCTTGACACCGAAGGCCTCGAAAAAATAAGAATTCTTGCTTCCCATTCCATTTAGTGAGGCGCAAATGGATTGGCGTGCGGCTCACGGTGCCCGTAATGTGCAGGGTTTTTACTTGTAGAAGCCATCCCGGCAATTGTTCTGCTGCTTCACAATGCGAGTGACACATCCCGCCAGTAAAAATTCAGCCCTGGCCATGGAGAGGTGGGTGGACTCCTCGTTGGCCCACCTACAAACCCTCGCGAAAAAACAAGAACAAAAGTGAGCGCCGAGAAACAAAGCGGGTCAGCATCACATCTGCTAGCAATAATGGCGGACGTTTATAATGGATTAAATTCGTCCGCAGACATCTGCCTCCTGTTTGCAGCGGCGAGTGCAATCGCTCCTCAACAACCAAGAGCCTCCACAAAGAGGAAATTCAACATTTCTCTACATTCACTTTGTGACGGTGTCTGGCCATGTTGAGGAACCGAGGACATCAGCACCAGGTTGGTCTACGTGCTCCTCACATGGAGGAGTGCATTCATGTGACAACGCCGAAAGGAAAGTCCTTTCGGCGAAAGGACTGCTTCCTCCGTTTTTGCCTAAAAATGTCCTCCCTCCGTGTAATTAAATAATGACCAACTGTTCAATAATGAACAATGAATGATGAGCTGTGATTGTATTACGACAGCCATCATGGTTTTTGGGCCTTGAGCTCATGTCCCCCAGCGGTCTTGCTCCTTCGGTGTTTCTGAGCTAATGAGGGTCCTGAAGGGGCAGTTCATCTGAGGGTCACATCTAATGACGTTCACCCCATGGCGTCAAAGGCGTAGAACATCAGCTGGCTGTGTGGAGTTCAGTGGAGCCTGTAGCCATGGTCGACCCTACAGTTCCTGGGCGTGACCATGGACCTCAGCCATCACCCTGCACTGGCTTCAGCGCGGGTCCATTACAGTCTCACAGTTGGCTTGGGGCTCTGGGGCACCACTGATGGTGAACCGCTGTGATGGCCCACCACGAAAGAGCACCGCTGCAGGGAGGAGAGACGTGGCTGTGTGTCTGGTCCTAACATTGTGATGTCACAGAGGAGGCGGGACAAATGAGGGCAGCCAGGGGGTGGGGCCTATGGGACCATCGAACTTTCAGAACTCATTTGTAATATGAACTGAACCTAATTAATACACGCCGCTGATTTGAAATGGAATTTTTATGTGTACTCTGGGTGCGCGAGACTTGCGTAATTCTGTGAAGATAAATCTCAGAGGTACCGAGACGAAAGACTAAATAAATGGCGGAAACAGCGCAGGTTTCCAACGGTTTCCCCCTATAAATAATAAACAGTTCAACAGAAAGCGGATGACACATTTAATTTTGAAAACATTTCTTTTGTGTCTTTTTTTTCCAACTTTTAAACGGCGGTGGTCCATGACAGGGGCATCTTTTCAGAGAAAACGAAAAGTTTATGCATCACTGTCCGAGGAGTACAGAGCACATCTCGTGGGTGGACAATAAATATTTCCCTTTGCTTGCTCCAAAAAAAGTGCCACAGCCATCAAAAAAAAAACGACCAATGGATATCCAGAACGTTGCTCGATCAAGAAATGTCAGTTCCCCTCCAAGTCAGCAGCAGAGGAGCTTGAAGAGCTCCAGATCATTGACCCTGCATCAAAATGACTTCACACTGGGGCATCAGCAGGGTCACAGGGGTCAGCAGACAGAGTGGAATGTAGGGACGGCTTTGATCAAGTCCAACCATTATGAGATGAACACATCTCTAAACTCTTTACAAATCATCTGACAAACATTTCCACACGGCCTGGTTAAAAAATTCTAGATGAATATGACTCAACTGGATCCTCTTAGCTGACCTGACTTTTTAAGTTTTAAGAAGCAATATTTTTAAGTTTTTCTGTCTTTCAGAAGCAGTGACAAGTCTGATTCCATGTGTTGGAAACCGGTTTGTTTACAAGACTCAACAGGTTTCTGTCCTGCGTTACTTCTACTCTTCTGTGCAGTTCGTACTGTGCTAGTGCTGCCCAGTTTGGCAAGATGCATTCAAATTCTCAACTGGTACTTTACCTCTTGCTTTTTCAACTTTAACAACATTTTTTGATCGTACCGGGGCCAACAGAAATGTCCTGCACAGATGTGGCCCCAGGTACAGGTTTATACGTGTACCCATTCATACAAGCAACAGGAGGAATTAAAGATCTGAAATTCCCTCAACTGTACATTTCACGGAAAGTGATTACAGTGAGTTTAGGCTCTCAGTGAAGTGGTCACAGGTCCTTCTTTCCCACCAAATGCATTCCACTGATTTCAAGGTGAGTCACACCTGATACAATACAATGGTATCAACTTAATTTTCTGCTGAATTAAAACGACATTTCCGGCTGAACCATCGAGCCAAAACACCAGATTAAGTTCACAGTTTTAAACACTCCTCTCTACTTGCAAATTAAGAAACACAGATTCCAGTTTATGTTTAATCCAACAATTTTAATGCACAGAATGCACAGCTATGTGCAGTTCTTTGGCGACAAAAAGAAAGGACCGGAACAGTGTGTAGCATGGACAGAGAGAGACACTTTGGCGTTTGTACTGTGCAACTTCACAGGTACATGTACAAAATGTCTCCATATCAGGAATTTAGTGTGGTAAAGGCTATCAAATGCTAAAACGGCATCATATGTGCAAACGCAGCATGCAGACACCTCGTCTCAAATTAGCAGCTGTACCTTGAGGAATAAGGAGTCGGCCGTGCGGTATTGGCCAATGATGCCGGCTCCTGGGGTCTGACACCGTGAATTTATTGGCTCTGATGCTGGCCGCAGTCACACGTCTCCCCTAGCAACAGGCTCTGGCACAGAGCTTCCATGAAGGCGTCTGCTCAACAAACAGCTGATGGCTTGTGCAGGCGAGGAGCTGCGAGGTGGGAGAGCAGCGCAAACCCGCAGGCCTCGATCTGTTAGGGTGGTGTGTGGGGCTAATTGATTTCCGATTACCTCTTTGCGGCACCATGCTTTGCTAACAAATAAAACGATGAACAAAATTTTCTTGCCCAATGTTGCTTTCTTTCTTGATTCATCTACAGGTTTTCCATCTACTCTTCAAGCTGGCAACAAACTAGCGGACACAAACAACATACAACAGTGAATAAAAATACAGAGAACTCCCCTTGAAATTGTGTTCAAGCTGAGCTGTCCATATGTATGTTCCATTTACTTAATTCTGTCCTGCAGTTGCAAAGATGGTGTGTTGTGCTCCGAGTGACTCAGCTCGGTCCATATGGTTGAAGAACACATAACAGATTACGTTCTCCCTCCTGCTCAGAATAACAAACTGCATGGATCACATGGACTTAAGGTTGGGTCAGCTCCTTGACACTGACGTAGACAGAGGTGCTTGTGCTAATCCATGTGGCATTATCATAGAATGAAACTGTTCATATATCAAGGTAAAGCCAGAACAATTGTGTGTGTTGCTGCATTAACTCTCACAAAGTGGCACTTCCTGAGCCGACCTGCAGTCCACAGCGTGCTGGCCACTCCCAGACTTTGATGTGTGTTTGAACCCAATGTCAAAAGGAAACCCCACTGTTGCAAATCTGCAGTTGCACACCTCAAAGACAATCTAAAAATAAATTTGTCTCTTTTCTGCAAGATAGGGTACTAGTGCCATTTTGTAGACACGCTCATTTTTTTTTTTTTGTCTTCTTTGCAAAATTATATGCTATATGGCTTTTGGCATAGAGTGTATTAGGCCATTATGAATGTGCAGTGTAAAATGTCACCTTATATACTGTTTCTAAACATTCTTCTTTGCTAAAAGAAACAAAGATGAATGACAATGGAAAGGGTGGGAGGTGTCTGAGGTGGTGTTGCAAGCTTTGCTGACTACATTTCTTGTAGCAGGTGGTCTGGATGGTGTATAGAAATAAACTGGTCAATTTTCACTAGAGCTCCCCAGTCAGAGGTAGTGCAGCTTTCATATCAAACTAAAAAACAGGAGGTCAAGATATTTTTTGCACCTACAGAAGCTGGTGGTCTGGATGGTGGGCAGTGAAATCCTAGTGATGGACTGGACAGTCTTTAGTACCTGCTGCTGAGGTCCTTAGTCAGAGACAGTGTAGTTCCCATAACAGACTGAGAAGCAGTAGGTCAAGATGCACAACATTTCTGGCACATGTATAGAAGCTGGTGAGGATGGGGGATGAGACAGGTCCTTTCAGTCTCCTTAGCCTTCCTCACCAAGTGGGTTGTGTTGTGGTACCAGGAGAGGTTCTCCTTGGCACTCGAAGCTGGGAATTATCCCCACTGCTGAATAACCAATGCACAGAGGACTGCAAACAGCTTCCCTGAAGTCAATAAATGATGTCCTTGGTTTTGTTGACACTGAGAAACAGATTGTTGTTCTTGCACCGGAATACAGGCTGCTTCGCTTCTCACAGCATGTACATCAGAGAAAGTATTAATTTCTGTGTTTGCCCATCCCAGATTTTAAGATTTAAAAAGAAAAGAACTGGCCAACTGGCTGAGATATTAATTTGACCAAAAAATTAGGTAATATATATAAAAAGTTAAACCATACTGTATATATAAATATAAAAATTACAAGTTCTTGATAATAATTTTTCTCTTATTATTTCTCTGATTTTCTCTTAACAACTGTACTTCATCTTAGGTTGTTCTCATACGATTGCCAGCCAGTTCTTGCGGAAGCCCTAATGCACCATTCACCTCAAAAAAAAAAAAAAAAAAAAAAAAGACCGTAATCACAATAATAGCATAGAATAACTGCAGAAATGGAGGAAAAAGCTAGCTGGCAGTGTAAAGTAAATGAACAAAAACACCACATGCAGTTCAATACACCTCTCCCAGATAAGGATTTCTAATCCTCCAGAGAGAGTGATCCTAGAGTGGAAGTTACTATCTCCAGCCCAGTCAATATTTATTTTATTATTCAGCCTCAAAACCTCGTTCAAGAGATTCTGCTTTGATGGGATCTTGGCCAGATGTTTTATAATTACATGAAATGAATGCATGCTTGCCATTGTGCCTGTTAATGAAGCTGATTTATGGCTGTTCAAGCCGAGTCCCTGGGAAGGGAAGAAAGAAGAAAGCGGAGCAGGAACAAATTTCTTGCAGTTTCTGGTGTTCTCGTGGCAGGGGGGTGGGGATCGCAAGTGAGGTCCCAGGTCTGTGATATCTGAAGACACCTGGCTCCTTCCTGCATTTACGGGCCAAACAAAGCAAGATGTCAACTGCCCTGTTGGCAATGAGAAGAAACGTGTCGTTCCACCTCGCAAAGCACACCGAAGCTGCAGGACTTCCTTCGGTGTGTGGCGTCTTGCACAGCAAAATAGCACAATCTCCAAGGAAGTTCTATTTGCAATGGGGCAGGATGCATTTGAAGACATCATTCAAAGCATTTCAAGATGTGATGGTGGCATTTGACACATACATTATAAACTGCATCAACCCGTGTTTACTTCCTCTCAGTTGGAAGGTCACAATCTCGGTGGCCAGAAATAGTAGCTCCTTTGCTGCTGTTTTTCGAGGCTACTGCTGCAGCTCTGAAGGGTTGTCAATGAGATTTGCTCCACGGTCGCTCGTAATGAGACAGCATTTCTCAAATGAGCTTTCCCGGCACAGCCGTGTTGTCTGAAATTTAAAAGCAAATGTGGACCAGTAAATGCCGCTGCTAAAGCATTCCTTCGAAATGGTTCTTCTGTATATTAAATGCTCACGGCCCTATGTTTTGCACCGATAACCAAAGCATAAATCAAAACCCTTAAACCAAGTGCTAACAATTAGAAAGGACAAAACTGCCTTCACAAATAAGATTGAGATTTTAAAAGGTGTTGTATAAGGTGTAATATCAATTATGAGATGAAATAAGATAACAATTACATTTTTTTATTATGTCTAATAACAAAGATAAGCTAATTATCCTGTAATGAAATGGTGATATAATCACCAAGTGTGGAACAGGCCCACACAGTTGGTTCTTCTACTCCTGAAAGATGCTGATGGTAAAGGAACATTTTTAGTCACTGCATCACCTTTCATATAATCGCATGGAGCGAGAGGTTCGGGGGTGTGACTGAGGGGCTGAGACTAGATCCGCACGAAACGTTCATCACAGCAAGGGACCACCACATACCCTACTTAATTTCTTCTGGTGGTCATCATTTCCTATGTAGGATGAGTCTGAAAGACATAAGCAAGTTCAAACTGCAAGTTGCCTTGACCTCTGTATGATGTTCATGAGTGTAGTATTGAGTCTGATGAAGGTGGTGAGCTATTGCCTCGCAATGGACCACGGTTATGTTCTTGTTAGGAGGCTTTAGACTCCAATAAGTTCACCATGAAATGAAAAGAGAGACCATAAAACAAACTTCAACCCCAAAAGAAGTATCGATTACCTCCCCATCTACCCGCTGACACACCAGTGAGAGGTTGTTGAGGGTTTTGTGGTGTTTAACAAGACATTGCTATGCTCCCACAGTGGAATTCCTGTGGAGCAGAACACATCGCTGGAGATGTCGGAGTGAAGCAAACCAGTTCAGAGGATGAAAACAAACTCAGAGTAGCTCTGCAAGCCAACCAGGGTTGTGAACATTAACCAACAAATTAGTTGGACGGAGATTTATTTCCTGGGTTTTAGATAGCGAGGTTTATTTTGATTCAGCGGATGAAAGCTCTTCAACCCATTAACACGAACGAGTGTTTGGTATGTTGACAGGCTTTTGCTTTGGTTTATTGATCTTTTTTAAGAACATTTCTGAAGCTCAATAGAGCTGGGAATGTAGAAGGAGGAGGGACTCTGAGCAGCTCTGCTTAGACTGCGAAACACTATGGATTTTTTTAGCTTCAGACTTTGAGTGGAAGAGCTGGTTGCTGGGGGTTGATCTGAAAACATCTCCATCACTTCTGCAGTAAGAGAAGTGCAAGCCCAGTTGCTGGAAATTAGTTTCTGTAAGGCATTTGGTTAAAGATTTTGATCTGAAAACAACCAACATGTCCTCCCACATTTATGTTTTTGCTTTACTTTCACTCTTTCGTCCGTTTTATTACTTACAAGCCGCCCAGGTTACAAAAACATTTACATATCTCAGTGATACTTAACACTGCAAACTTCAGCTGCAAAACACTTAAGATGATTTTGCATTGTAAAATGTTTCCATAATAATAACACTGTGTTTAGTGGACCTTTGTTATGCCTTTCTTTTATAAATATAGCTGCACCAACAGCCATGGTTATAGTTTGTACAACAACTCTCTATATAAAGGGTGTCAAGACAAAAGTGTCACTTTTCTAAGTGTTGTCCGTTTCAGTGGTTGGAACCTTGGCACTGTGATCATTTAATGTACACCTTGGTCCTTCTGTTAACACCTTGAGGTGATGTTTTTGCCACATTAAGCCATGCTTTAGACACACAGACCTGTAGTTTCCTTGAAGAATGGGAATAGAAGTCACTTTAATTATAGCTGTGCAAGGCAAGCGTGTTGTAAGTTCCCTCTGATGTACATCTACACTCATGGAAAGGCTCTGCTGAGAAGGTTAGGCATCACTGTTTTATTCATCAGCCTTTGAAACAGCCGCTCATGCAGCAGCGGTGTTCACTGTGTAGGGATACAAGGAGATCTCCTTGGAGACTGAGCGATGAGAGGGTTGAGAGGGTCTACACATTGTCTAGGGTTGATATTTTATAAGCACTGTATGGCCAAAAGTATGTGGTCCCCCTTCTAATGACTGAGTTGAGCTGTTTCGGTCACACCCATGCTGGATACAAACACATTGAAGACAACTGCGTGCTTCAAGGTTTGTGGCCACAGTTTGAGGAAAAAAAAGCTCCTTTCCTATTCCAGCATGACTCTGCACCCTCATAACACAGAGTGAGCTCCATAAACACAGGGTTTGCCCAGGTTGGTGTGGAAAGCCTTGAGTGGCTGGACAGAACCCTGACCTCAACCCCACTGAACACCTTTGGGATCAATTGGAACATCGACCACGAGCCTGGCCTTCTTGCCCAACCTCACTGGTGCTCTTGTGGCCATTCACCAGGTTCTCCTATAGATACCTCCATGTTCACAGTTAATATGTTAGTGTGAGCACCATCCTGTATTTTAGAGTGATCTTATGCCTGGGAGCATCTCAGTACAAAGTGTGGTGAGAAAAGAAAGGACTAAATGGTTCGGTTTTCTGGGAGAAGTTGCACGTCGAAGGAGATATTTTGTACATGGGCACGGTAGGCTGAGGCTGCACTTAGTTGTAAGCAGTAACATCCCATTCTTTGCCTCATCATAGAGATGCATGAATGTGAAGGATATGTAGAAAAGACTGGATTTCCAGCGAGCTTTGACGGATGTCAGTTACTACAGTGAAGTATAGTTGTGCACTATTGATCTACCCAATTCTGCGAAGATGGAGCAGTTCCAAAAAGACCTTGCCTGTTATCTCTGCTTCCAGTCCATCGCCAACAAAACCACGGTAAGTATCAAAGGCTTGTAGGTCACGGGGTTAATTCGATATTGAACTAATTCTCAAATTTCTTTGGCAATGAAGAGATTTACAGGCCGGAGGCTGTTGTTTGACACAGAGCCGATGCAACAGCCAAACGCCCTTTGCTCTGAGAAACATTAGTTAACCTACAAGCTATTCGGAAGAATTTCGCCGTGCACGTTCATTTAAATATGACAAATGTTTGCGCAGACCTCAAAAGGCAAGACACTCGCACGTACACACACACACAAAAAAACAACAAAAAAAACAAACAAAAACAGAAAACCCCAAAAAGAATTCTCAAAAACCGATGCTTGATTTACGGGAGACACGATATATATTCATGGATTTAATTCATATTTGGCCCGAGGTTTCTCAGTAGCTGATTTTAATAACTTCATAATCTGTATTTGTTGTTCTCAGTAACATGGTGACGGCTGGCACCTGCGAATAAATTTAGACTGCACAGGAACACAGACCCGAGAATACGAATGCACTTTTATGGATTATTTCAAACTGTTGTAGAACACCGGCACATGTTACTTCCCTCCATCTACCTCATCTAAACCGCACCGAGGTATTTGGGAGGCACCAAAACATTCAGGTTAACCCAAAACGATTATGTTGGGTTTTGGCCCGAGCCGCACGGTGAGATACATTTCATCGCCCACGCACCTCGCACTCCCAAAAGTCTGTCCTGTTGCTTGTTTGCAAGCATCCTTCTATATGTTTGTTGCATTATTAACTTTATTAAATCCATTCATCATGGCTGCAATGCAGGCTTCTAAGAAGCGGGCTTCTCTTGACACATGCATGCACCCCATAATCCTCCCAGGCCGCTGTCCTTGTGTGGTGCATTGTTAACAGCATGACATATTCCCTCGTTCCAAGGTGCCGAAATGCCCAAAAGTAATGCACATTCTAATGAGAGCAGCTTGGCTCCTCTGCACTGAATAAACAGGGCTTACAGCACAGCTGCAGCCCCGAGCAATGCGGAAGTTTCCTCTAATGGGAACTTTTAGCTCTGTGGTTAAGGAACCTTTAGCTTGCTGACCCTTCAACAGGAAATGTTGACTAAATGATTGTGTTTCCTTTTGGCAGTAAGTCACACATGGTGCAGTGGTGTCAGAAAACCTTTTACCTGTGGCTGGATTCTAATGAATATACAGTCAGCTGGCCCGGAGTCACCCCCCTGCATCCTGCCCTAGGTAATCTCACCACCTCAGGAGCCCCTTTGAAACGCCACACTGAAGCACTGAAGAATGCGAGATCATAAATCACACGGCGCTCTTGCAGCAACAGGCTTATGTAGGTGACACGGCGAGGGTTGTCACTTTTGGGGGGGGGGGTCCTAATCTGTGGCTTGCAACTCCAGGGACAGACGACAACTGAAACTGTCAGTCTTCTGTAGCCCTTACTTTTTTCCAAGGCCTCTGATACATGTCTCCAGAGACCCGGCCTCTCTGGATCAATTCAGCAGCAGCTACCTGCAGCCAGGGGAGCACAACACCCAATGATGTGTTATGACTGCCTTATAATTAGATAATAAAAAACATTAGGCCAATTTAGGCAGCGATCCCAGCAGACAAAATCCCAAATCCTGCGGCAGATCAGCAGCATCCCAGTGCACACTAGCATTAGTCACTGGCTTACAGTATGTATGACGTGAGTCCAGGTAATAAAGCGCTGTGGAGGTTCTGAGCGCCGAGCACAGCGGTTGTAGTGTTCATCCGGCAGCAGTTCTCTGCTGGCAGCGGCCGAGGTAAATCACGGTGAAAGGTAAATAGCAAGATGCAGGCTGCGTTTCCTCTGTTTTTCTGGAGGGGTAGTCTGCACTTTAGCACTGTTTATTTTTTTGCATGGAAAAGGAGACGGTCAGCCAAGGACAACTCCTGGAAGATGCAGACTGCTCTGGATTCCACGGGTAACAGCAACAATGCATTTGGCTAACCTAGATTTCGGTTTAAAATGGTTAAAGTCGTAAGGTGCTGACACACAGGCTTGTACACCGGTCTAGAAGAGTAATTTGGGTGATCGCAGTAGATTTTACACATCAGCCGGTGTGGGGAAAGATGACTGATGCGATGGAGGTGACATGAATGGTTGATGGTTACTGTGGATGTTCACACTGAGCTGTGACCATTCTTTCAACTGCTGGGGTCAGAACCACCGCTGACAGTGTGATGAATCCGCAGGTCCATAAAAGTCTGTACTGGAGGTTCCATATATAGAAATACAAAGGACTGCCTGGCCCTCCCACTTTCAGCCCTTCAGCATCCACCATGGAGCACTTTGAGGTGAAAGCTTTTATTGCCTTGTTTCAGCAGGGCCTGGTAGCTGAGGTGATCGGGGGGAGGGGCTGTCGGATGGAAGCCACGGTTCCACCCTGCCGCTGGGCTTGGCTGACATTTCGGAAACGTCCCCAGGCTGACCTTGCTGTTACCTCACTCTTGTGAAACCTAGGCAGATCTCGTGCCCAGCGCTGCCTCGGCCTCCATCCGGGGACGGCGGCCTGTCGGGCGCTCGCGTTTTCGTCATGCTAAATACCTGAACTACCGGCGAAATATTTCCAAGCTCTGAGAGACTTTCAGAAATGGTTTGGAATTGTGACCTTTTTAGGAACCGAGGTATATTTTTTTACTATTCTATCGATCAGATAATCAGGGACCATCAAAAGGTCCCATGTTGCGATTTGGTGCAGATGGCCACTATTACGCTACAGTCAAAATCCCATTGCCTTCTTTTTGTCCCTCTATTTTTTTTACATGTGCTTCTTCCCCTCAAAGCTGTTAAGGTGAAAATTGGGATGTTTGTACGAAAATAGATAAATTTGAACTGAATTGTTGTAATTTGGTCTTCAAAGCTGTCGTGTGCGGCTCATTTTGGCCACCTGCTCACACTATGGCTCACATCAGCCCGTCTCCAGGGAGCCTGAGCACTTCGTTGGCCTGCTGGGTCGCCACGGCAACCGCATTCCCATTGCCGCCGCCACATGATTTAGACATTGGCTTACAGCCCCTCGGAGATCAGCGTCCTGCCCTTGGGGTGGAGTATCCAGATATTGGCACTTGCATGTTTTTGGACTTGACATTCATGGCTGTAGCTCCTCCTTTGGTTGAACCCGTTCTTAACTGATGCTGGTGCAAAGCAGTGGCGACAGCGGGGGGATAGTGTCTGTGTGTGTGCGTGTGCGTGCGTGTGTGTGTGTGTCAGAGAAAAAGGACATTAGCTTGAGCAAGATCAGAGGCAAGAGCAAGACATGGAGGGGGAGAGAGAGGCAAGGAGATAGATGCTTGCCTACTGCCGTGCTGCCTTTAAAAGTCTATAAATACCCTCAGAAACAGGAGATGACGTGGAAATTGCCTAATCTCACAGGAGTAATAGGATGTGTCATGCTTCCAAGCGACTGCTGCCGAAGACCCAGCTGCTACGTGTTTTCAAGACGCCTTCTTCCAGTCCCTCTCTCGAAAGGAACGGTGGCGTTCAAAGGAGCTGTCGCTTTGCTCTTCCTCTCCACGCTCACGTCTCCTCCTTTGCCTCAGTTTCACTCTCAATTATCTTATTCAGCCCTGATTGTGAGTGCGCCGGCGATGCCATCTCACGGCTGCCGACGGCGTCTCATCCGACATGCTGTGTATTCAGTGGCCCGCAATTAGACACGTAGCTTCGAAGAAGTCCCGGTAGGGTACGGAAAGCATGAACCGCTGGGGTGTTAGCAGAAGAACTCGATGAAATATTGGCTCACGTGGATTCCTTCTTCCTTCACGCATGTAGACATCCTACAGGAAATCTGGAATATTAAAGATTTGGTAGACCAGAAGAAAAGAGCAGGGCTATCTGTCCTACATCACTTGTGTGGACAGGAAAGAGAAGATGATGAAGCTAAAGCTTTAGGGGAAGAAGTTAAACTCCCACCTAGAGAACCTCACCCATATACCTTTCAGGTAAAGACTGATCTCCGATCAACTCCTCGTCTTCCAGTATGAAGAAACCAGAAAGTGCAGAACACAAGTTTGAAAGCATGTGCCAGTATCATCCACAGGGCAATAGGTAGCATCACCATTTAGACCAGTTCCTGTGAGTGAAGGGTTATGAACTACCAAGCTACCTACTATAATTTACCCTTTAATACAGCGGGGTATTCTTACTGCATTAATTACCTTGGTCAACAGTGCTACAGCAGGGGCAAGGATCCAAACCCGGATCCAATGACTGAAAGCCGACAGCTATAACCACTGTGCCACCCACTGCTCCCTCACTGTAGAAGGCTGACCAGCTTGGATGACTTCAGATGTCACCACCTTGATTTTAATCTTATGGCTGGATTTATTTTTTTTTAACTATGCCATTTTTATGCAACATTTAGTGAAGCTTCTATGCAAACTTTGGATTATACCTGTTTTTAGAGCTGCTGTAATATACTAAAGGAAGGGTTCAGGTTGGGTCTTTCTAAAATAGGCCTCTCTTGAGACTTCGGTAGACCTCTTTTACCAAGTTTGTGTCCTTAATCGCTAAGTTACACAAATAACAAAAGGTTGCACACGTCTGTGAATTTAGAGCACTGTTAAAGGCTGTTGTTAGGTAAGCACAAAAACCTTGCAGGAGGTAAATTCGAGTCACGGACTCGCTTTGATGGGCAGACTACCTTCAGAGCACTTCCTGTAACCCCGACCCCCCTAACTGGCCAGATCTGTATATAACCTTCTTTGTTTGCAGTAAATGTTTATGCATAGTAGGCAAGGTCTGGGTTGGTGGCAGTCGAGGTTTTCCTGCCAGTGAATACAGTAAGAAGGTGGTAGCCCCATAGATCCACGTTCAATAAGACTGTAGATGACAGAAGATCACTCGACAGCCCAGCTTTAATGGGTGGGCTGCACAAGATTCTCTCAGGTGGCGTAGTAGGATCTCAAGAAGATGCCTTTTTCATCCCTTCTCTCCGCCCCGTGTCATCTCATCTTTTGCTTTGTCTTTTGTGAGTGACGTTAAAATGCCTCTAATTTGAGGAAGAAGAAGTTCTATTGCTTTTCAGTTCACTACGCTTCAGTTCATTCTCTCTTCAAAGCATTTTGGGAGCTATCTGCCATGGCCTAGGAGAAGGACCCGAAGGAGCAATTCCATGCTGCGTGTACACCAGACCCGCCTGGTCTGAGCGGACAGATTCAGAGGGCAGATGAGGAGAAACCAGACAACAGTCAAACTTTTATTCCTCTCTTTGCATTGACTTATCCACAGCACTGTCTGGAATCCTCACTCATCACGCTGGAACAAAGCAGCAGCCTGAAATACTGTACAATTATGCTGTCATTTCTATTATTAATGCAGTTTCCAGCATTTATGTTTGAACTCACGGCTTATTTGGGGAAAAAAAGAAAAAGCGTTTCTGTTAATTGTATATAAACTATTTTCTGCATTGCAAAGAAAGTCTTTACATGTGCAAAACGTCAGTGTGGGATTGTCCGCCTTTTTATTCTCAGAGGTCATCCTACCTGAAAGAAGCAAAGAGGGTTGTGGGAGGAAGGTGCAATGGATGGTGTTCTCAACTCCTTGGAGAGACGCGAGAAACAGAGAAGTAAGAACGTGAGAGACAAAGGAAGGCGACCAGAGACAAGACATGGCTCTCTCTAGGGTTTTATTTGTGAGTCTTTACCAAGTGTCTGTTTAAACGGCAAACTTGAAATAATCAGAATAATTAATTTCTAATAATTTATAATAATGTCCATGACTAGCAGTTGTACACAACATCTGTGCTTTGCAATTGCCTTATTGCAGCAGTTTAGATTCCTGTTATGTATGTGACTGACGTGTTATTTCAGCGTCATGACAGCTTGTCAGGTATTGGAAGGTTCTGGAAAACATATTATCAACAATTCTCACTGGAATTATACACAAGACCTGGGGGGAACGCATCCCCCACGCCACCCTCGCCATGCCCATGTGTTACTCACATGTCACAATGTGCAGAGCATGAAATGTGCTCCTACACAATGTAATACGTGACCCCTACTGACAAAGGCAAAGTTACAGATCGATCATTTTTCCTCGTCTGGGATTGCTGAATAATAGTAAATACACATTTGGATTTGCATCTATTAATACAACTGCTGGCAGTCACCTGGCAGACCTTTGCTACCCATGACAGAGGCTTTCATGAATTGCATCAACCGGCTTTCTCTCAAGCGATCTGACTCTTAAGCCACTTGACTACAGATTTCAGACCAAAAAAATGGAATTGCTATATTTAAACAACCCGTGACCAAAGCAACTGACACCGGATCGGGTCGATCAGTTAACATTTAGCAAAACATGCAAGTTGATGATAAATCAGTTGCCGGGGGTTGGAGTAACTGGGGCACGGATTTTCTGTCAAGGATGCAAAACACAATGCTTTCCACATCAAGAATTCCAGGCACAAAGTCCCAAGACGGTGTCTGATCCAGTCGGCAGCGAGTCGTCGTTCCGCGCAGCTCCGCGTTCAAAAGGAACCCGTTACACATCGGCGGCCCGCAACCAAAAATTAAACTGAAAGGTGGTTTGCGTTTTCTTCCCCTGCCCTGAATGTGCGCCCTTCATTCTTTCCGCCTGCCGAAAAAGCGCGGACGGCGCGGTACTCCAAGATCGCAGAAATCTCGACAAGGTCTGCTGCTTGCGCGAAGGTATAAAAACGGTGGTGGAGAAGCCATGGAAGAGCAATGTGTAAAAAAGAAGAAAGCGGTTGAAAGGAATGCATAGAGATAGTGACATTGCAAAAGAAGCAGCTGGGAACGTTACGAAATGCAGGCAAACAAACAATTAAACGTTTGTCTCATTTTGCAGCTAAAAGGCCTTCACGGTTCCATTAGCTGGAGGTCCATCAGCCTGGAGGCCACGATCTCTATAGTCCCAGAGGACAATGGCCTGTAAACAGGACGAATCCAAGAGGCCGCCTCCTGGCCAACACTGTCTCTAAGCAACGGGGTCTTTCCCTGCTCGCCTTGGCCAGTCAGTCTGACCGAAACGCTGCCTGAGCAAACAACTCGATCGCACTCGGCTTTGCTCCCGGGCTCACGCCGGCGTGACCGCAACGCAGGGCTCCTGGCACCAAACCCACGGTCGTCTCGCTCATGGGGTCCGTCAAGCTAAATTTTCACTGCCGAGCACATCACGTGCTGCACCTGAAAAAAGGACAGGAGAAGCTAAATGTCATGCAGGAGAATAAGCCGCACCCATATTAATTTCAATATTTTTCCTCAAATAATGACTTATTAAAAACTAATGGCAAAAGAAGAGGATGAGAAAATATGCTTGTATGTGGGTTTGGCTGCTTTTGCTTTCACCTGTACACAAAATCAAATAATACATCTACTACTACTACTACTACGACTACTACTACTACTAATAATAATAATAATAATAATAATAATAATAATAATAATAGGAACCTTAACATGTAAGTTTAAATAGAAAATTTGACCCCAGCCTGTATGTGTAGTGTCCCACACCCTTGTCATGTCAAATCAGTGGCGTGTGTGTATGTGCATGTGTAGAGATGGGGATGACTATTAAGTCTTATCAGAGATCAGTGCTGCCACTGTGCCACCCCCGCCCCCCCACTCCCGCCTCGTCCCATCGCTGCCCTTCCCCGGGGGCCTGACTCACTGCTGCTGGCTGGGTGAGAGGGAGCAGGAGGACCATTGTTGTGCATGGGGGGTCCTTAAAAAGCAGCTCTGTGTTTGACGCGGGGGGCAGGCTGATGGAACAGGCACAGAAGAGGAAAAACAGTTTTTTGTGAGTGTGAGTCAGTGTGTGTGTGTGTGTGTGTGTGTGTGTGTGTGTGTGAGAGCGAGAGAAAGGAACCCTACCCCCCTTCCAATACAATTATAATCAAACACTCTGTCTCTGTCTGCAGCCAGGCCACCACAGGGCCAAATGCTGCCCAAATGACTTTGCAAGACTCCCATGCACTACAGTGTCTACATAGCAACATAATGAAATTTTAACTGCCAAAACATTTCAAATACCATTATTACCTGTGATCATTTTTATTTATCCATTTATCTGATCCTTTTCAATAAAGAAACCTACAGTTTTGCACACCGAGGTGCTGCTTGCAATTAATTACCCTTTTTTACCACAGGGTAACTTTTACCGCGTTCATTCAGAGTTCCTTGATCAAGCAGGGAATGGTAGGAATACAGGTTCAAACCCGACTCCATTTATTGGAAGGTGACGGCTTTAATTTCTACACTATGTACTATAACCCTTGCAGTTTAGCATTCAATGCTATGAATATAACAGAATTTATGTAACACGATTTAACATTTTCTCAGTTTATCTGCATATTAGCTTGCATTACATCAGATTCTGTTTCAACCCTAAACAGCTTGGTTGCTAATAGTGACGGCCCTCTGCCCCGTTCAGATTCGTCTGCGTTCATCCTTGTGTGTGGGGTGGGGGTGTCTGTTGCTGGGAGAAGGCTACTAGTACAGCAGGCACATTCACTCTTACAATGAGGCCGAAGCAGAAGTAGGAGGATGGTGGCGATAATCTGGCTTTCATTTTTTTTGGTCAGTAGTTCCAGTAAACCAACTCAGACGCCTCTACCCCCCAACTGCACCGCACTTACTCATATGGTGACTCACGCGAGCTGGTTCTGCTTGTGCCACTCTGCTCCCCGTGCCATGCCGCAGATCCTCCACCCTGCATACAGCCATTTGCAAAGTCATTTGCTATAATAAACTATTATAATGCACGGCTCTCATTTATTGACGGTTGTAGCTATTTTGGCGGACAAGAGCTATACGAGCAGAGCAATTTCAGTGATGGCGATTTTTAAAGACGGTAGGCTGCTTTTTTTTATTAATTTGCATAAACAAGGCAAGCGACAGGCCAAGGGAAATGAAATATGTGTTTTTTGGTTGTAGGCATTTTGTTACGCATTTTGCCAACAATCCCATATGAATTAAAAGATTAATTTAAAAAATGAGGTTCTGTATATTTTAAAGAAACAACGTGGGGCGCCATGTTATGAGTGCAGCATTATGATGAAGACAGATCACTGTCGGGTCACAGGTTCACACTGGTTTAGGTGTTTGGGTACATTTGGCCTTTGGAAATGTATGGTTTGTTGCTATTTTGTAGTAGACACACCAGAACAAAGGCATGCAGTTTTGCTGTGCATTTTATATTTTGATTTATTTAGCTGAATTGCGGCAGGGAGCATCACAGTCATTGGCCTATCTGAGCAAAAGTTTAAATACAACACTAGCTTCTGCAGAGCTCTCTGCATCTGTATGGGTTTCCTTGAATGGTCCAAAGACATGTGTTTCAGGTTAATGTCAGCCTGAAATTGCTCCTAGAGTGTGACTGTGTTGTTACCAGGCTCTGGACTGGCATAGAAGGTGCGCCCCTCCTAAGCCTTGTTGTTTGGATAATAGTTTGCACTGTGGGCAATGGTGAGGTAGCGGTGACCACATGATCATTTAAGGTATAACATGAACAACTGAAAAATGACCAGCAGAACCAGCTCAGTCCTTGCATTCTCTCCAAACCTCTTTGGCAAGCTGCCTTACATGGCCCTTAGATGACTCCTCAGGTGGCAGCTGGTCCTCATTCATCTGACTCTTCAGGTGTGGCTAAAGGAGAGCCATCTGCCATGGTCCTTCCTGTCCCCTGCCATGAAATTACCTGCCATCAGTTCACAGGCCCTGCAAAGTTCTTGTCTAAAGAGCGCTCTGACCAAAGGTTCATGAAGGCCTGGTGGATCGCCAAGTCACCAAGTCACCAGCCGATCGGCCGTGCTGGTCTCAGACAGGTTTCAAGGACACGGGAACCAGTGGAAAGATGTGTGAGTCCTCAGGAGGACAGAACCCCCGAAATGAGCAGGAGGTTGAACTATGGATAAAAATACGAGTTTATAACCTGAACATAGTTGGCTCAAGTCTCAAGTCTCATGCTTTGGCACCCTTGATCAAGATGACTTGAACCTCTGTGGTGAAAACCAACTTGCCTAATTATGAAAAACAATCAGTTATTTTAAATAAAAGTGTCAGGTTAGCAGCAAAGTATTAATATTAGAAAATAATTCCTGCTGACATTTACACCAGGGCTTTGCTTAGCCTTGTCATGCCAAGTGTTCCTCATTGTTGGGCAGCAGAGGATTATGGGGGCAGGGTGATCCCTGTAGGGGGGAAACCATCAGTGCCGAAGTGTTGACAAGTGCTCACCACCTCTCAGCCTTCATTGAGCGTGGGAAGGCAAGAGGGGCCTGGTTAACATCTTGCCCTGTAGAGCCTGTCGTTGCTGAATGAAATTCCCAGCTGAAACCAGCTTTTCAGGCTGTTCTTCATACCGGATGGTGTAAGCTGGCTGGCTAAGCAGTGAGGTGAACATGAGGCTAATGTAGACCCACAACAAGTTTATTTCTCTTCCGCAATGTTCCAGTGCTCTACTTACAGACATCCCAGCAATAACTATTTATAAATTTCTGATTTCTGCTGGCGAGCAACATTCTTAACATTAACACTCTTGATTCGCTTGCTTTCCATCTCTCAGTTCCTCTCTGAAATGAACAGCTTTATACAATAGGCTCTGCCCCAAGCCATTCCATTCACCATTTAAATTAACACACATCCATTCTTACTTTAAAACAGAACACAATAACCATAATTCATTTAAAGTGCAACACATTAAAAGTTAATTTAACACAACATTACCGCAGTATTTCTCAGTTTCTTTAACTGAATTTCAACAATGCATCCATTTCCATGTATTTTCAAATGGGCTCTCTATTAACAATTGAAGAACTACAACTCCCATAATTCCTCTCCTGTCACTAGGCCCTCAGCTTACAATTTATTTACGGTAACTGTTTATTGCTCATCTAAACATTACATTTATATAAATATTCACCATAATAATATATTTATTTATTTATTTATTTATTTATTTATTTAGTTATTATATATATATATATATTTATTTATTTATTTATATATTCTGTAATATATGGGATTTTATACCTGTGTGGAGTGACTGCTCCATCAATCACACATTTTACTGTGTAGCAATAATTCCTGCCTATATATTACCTAAAACCTGGCACTATTAATGTTTACCTGTAGTTATTCATTCACTTTTTCAAATTGTACTATTATTTATAGCTGTTTCCTGAAGGCTGCTATACATTCCTTGGTCACTAAGCAGTGAAGAACAGCATGACCTGGTTAGAAAAAGGTACACTTTTCTAAGGGACTATGAAGGCATCTCCTTGATGGCCAGAAGTCCTTTTCTGAGAGCTCCTAAGAAACAAAACTTGGTTGCTTAGAAGCCAAATGTCTTTTTATTTGTGGCAAAAAAGAAAATGGCACTTCCTCACCATTTAAAAAAATTATTCTAAATAATTACAATGCATATAACATCAGCATTTTCAGCTACAGTCCATTATTACATGTTCAGTTAAATTAGATGTAAATATTTTGCAACATTTGGATTATAGTTGTTTAGATTGTCATTAAGTTAAGCTTGACTGTCTTGTCTATCTTACTGCTTAATATGGATTAGAGTAGTAATTTCATCCTTTTGGTATAAAATCAATCATTACCCTTTAAAAAGGCAAAAAAAAAAAAACACTAACAACAGTAACTGAGGTACAAAAGGTGAGTTGGAATATTAAAAAGGATTGGGGTAAAATGAAAATCTTTAGTTTGTCCTGAACTCTCTGCAGTTTAAAATTAATTCCTATCAGTTTTAAATCTACAACCTAACAATTTTTGAAACGTGAATAGGAAATGGTGACAAAAAACACATTGTTCACTTTTCTGTCCTTTTTGTTCTTCCTATCATTTATGTGTGATACGGTTGCTTAGCAACTCCCCCTCACCCCCGCATTCAGGATGTGAAAAGAATACCTATTTTTACTTCACATTATTATTATTTCAGACGTACAAATATAGTTGTAGGGTAAAGCAGATCACACAAGGAACTGAGTCTTTGTGTTTGACTTGGAACCGTTTAGAACCCTTAAAAACTGGCACTGCCTGACCTACTTTCACCGACTCCTTACATTTGTTTAAAGTAAATCTGCGAAAGATGCAAAACTTACCCGACCAAACACACGATCATTAGCGCTTTAAACCTTTCAATTCTGAAAAAAACTTGCAGAATTTTTTTTTCCTTTTCGCGCTCTTTCTCATTTCAAGATCAATGGATGTGCTGTAGAGGAGTTTTGAGTGCAAAAGCATGAAACTATTCATAAAATGTAATAAAACCTGGAAGCCAACTGCCCAAGATCAAATTAGAAGGCACTCAAAGGAATTCAGTTTTACTGGATTTTGGTTGATCTTCCTGGCCATCTGCGAAATAATTGTTATACCCCTTGATCCCATACCTGAGAGACACAGATTAAAGTTCTAGGTGGGATGCTGATGTTGTACTGCCCTCAGGCAAGGTACTTTACCACAGTTACTTTAGCTCAGTGCAGAGCACAGTCTATGAAACAAAGGATCACGAGAGTTATAAGTCAACTTGGAAAAAACTCTGCAGAGAGCCACTTTCAAATTTACATGCGTATGTGCTTTTGAAATCATTGCTTGGTGACTTTGCTCAGCACTGAAGCAACATAAAGGAACAACATCTCACCTGCGGTCGCGTTACTTAGCTGACATTTTTTGTTCAAAGCAATTTTACCTGCTTATACAGTTAGGCATTTTGCAGGAAAAGGTGAGCTGGATTATTTGTCAAGAGTAAAATGGAAAGACCCTTCTAAGGGCTTAAACCAGCAACCACCAAGATCCTTAGGCTTACAATTATTCACTCTTTCTCCAAAGCAACTTGGAGCGATTACATATAGACAGCTGGGTAAAAGTTACTAATAATTTACCATATTACCTTAGGGGTACGCATCCTGTTCAAGATTACTACAACACAAGCTGGGATTAGAATCCGGGTTGTTCAAACGCAAGACAGCACCTCGAATCACTGCGTTGCACTCACAACACCCGTACCAAGAAAATATGATAGATGTTACTTTTTTGTCAGATAATTATTAATACTGTTGCTATGACAATCAATATTAATCGCTTTAATATACCACTGCTTTCTTTACTGATGCCTCTGCAGACATTTCATTTCATACTTGTTTGGCTGCCCTAATGGAGCTCCAAAAATGGGTGATCAGCACAACCAAAAAGCTGAAAGTTACAAAAAATTTTCCTTGTTTGCAACACAATAAAATGTTTATTATAGGAGTTAATTGGTGCATATGGATTATTGCTGCAAGTGGCTATTTCCATACACCCACACCTTACTCCCAGTACCCCCCGTGAGGAATGGCTCCCAGTGGGATTTAGCGAGGAGATCAGAGTGTGAGCGACTGAGATGTGTTGGAGCAAACAGACTGCAAGCAAGCGTCTCACCTTCCGACGCACGAAGACAATAACTCTCCCTGCTGTGTTTGTGCACTGTAGGGAAGGTGCAGCTCAGGCCTCCTAAATTTCTCCTTGTGTGTAAAATGTGCTTTAACCCAAACGCTGGCTTGGTGTGCTGTTCACCTTTACGTCCTCATTTTCCCAAACATCATTCACCACAGTTTGTGAGCCTGTAAGCGATTCACAAATGGACAAACTTGCTTTGTCTCAACAGCCGCGTTCACCAAGTCATTCAAAAAGGAGCGGCATCAGCATATGAAGGGTGAATCGGAAACAGTACAGACCCTGAGCTGGTTGTCCAGTGAGTTTGTCAGGCTTTCAGATCAGGACCCAATCACGTATTCAAGGGAACACAGGAGTTTTGTTACAGGGGGCAAAAACAGGTGTAGAGAAACAGACAAACAAGCCAAAACATTGGGCAAAAACAAGTCAAGAGGAATAGGGTCAAAAAACCAGAGAAGACACAAGCAAGCAACCCAGTAGGCAAGACCAGGTCAGGAGAAATAGGATCAAAACCCATCAAACAAAGAGAGAGCACTATGACAACACTGGAAACCAGAGTCTGACAAGGAACAGACACAAACACAGGACTTGAATACTCGGAGCAATAAACCACCAAGGCAGGCAAACAAGAGACAATAATGAGGGTAATAAGAGCGATCGGGTGGGGAAGGCAGGACAAGGAGCACACAGAAGTAAACAAACAAGAGCACAGGCCTTTGCAGTACACAAAATGGCCAGCAGGGCAGCCAAAAGTCTCGGTGCAGGCCGGAGTCCTGACAGTTTCCGCTCGCATTTTTTCAGTAATGTCATACAAAAAGCACGTCGGCCACGAAATATTTCCATTTGTGTGACCACAGGAGCCACCTGGATTCAGCGCCACCATGCTGTGAAAATGTGTGCAGGGGAAGTTATACAGGTTAAGTGACATTGGCCTGGTTCTTCTTACAAAAATACTGGAACCCTGATTCAGACTTTTTTGTTCAGCTCTTGTTCTTGTTCCCTGTTAAACAAGGAAAGGATGTTGGGGAGAAGGGTGATGGGAACCTCAAATTCTGAACTCTGATATCTTTTCCCTCTTTTTCCTCCTAACCTTACTGTCAAAAGGGCTTGAATAGGGGAGTCATGGCAAATATGTGTCTGCATACTGAAACTAGGTGTATATGTAAGGGAGGTGGGGCAACCAGCATGGTAAACAGGTGCAGGTGTTGGTGCGGAGAATGTCATGCTGTGTGTGTGTGCGTGTGTGTGTTGATGAGGTATATTGTGTCAAATATATTCTGCATTTGTCTATATGTGTACAGTAACTGTGTGGGTGAACTGAGGATTCTCTCTCCTGCACGCCACAGGCTGCACCAGAGGGTAACTTGTTCTCGCTCCCTCTGCTACAGGCTTCCTGTACGGGAATTTAATGAATCTGCGGAAGCCGTTGCTGTTCATTCACTCCGCAGCTATTCTACGTTTATGGGTACCATTTATGGGTGAGTGTGCTGGCTGGGTGACTTCACAATGCCAGGCTGGTTGGGTCTCACTGGAAAGTTTGCAGCCTGCAAAGGAGAGGAGCTTCCAGCTTGGACTTACAGTTCTCCTTAATGATCAAATCCCACTGGTTTAGGAAGCTGCTTTCCAGGTTCTTGGGAACAGAGGTTATTTGGAATGGCATCAATCAGTACAATTTTAATATAAATGCAGCATGTTTTTTCTTCATAAATAAAATATGGTTTGGTTGTGCTATGCAGGGTGAAGCCAAGGAAAGAAGCACAGCAAATGATGAGGGGTTTCGGGGGGGGGGGGGGCTGAAATATCAACGTAGTGACGCGTATCGATCGGTCGCAGCAAGGTGATATTTAATTTTAAATTTCTCTAATGAATAGAAGATACAAGGAGATGTTTCTGATGTTGACAATGTGCATTTTTCCAATAAAGGGAACACAAATTTCAAATCAACGGTAGGAGAGCTGCACGTGAGCCGACTTGCAGCATAACTTGGTGCACCCTGGGTAAGGAAATGTAGCTACGAGGCTGTCCATGTATTACAGCGTTTTACCGGGAGAACAGCTCAGATTGAGATTTGTTTTTTTGAACAAGGACCAAAAAAGAGAATGGGGCGTTGAGGGGAAGTGCTGGTACACAAGAGGAAGTTCTGGTTCTCCAAAGAGCAAAATGTAGAAGTGGCAGTGCTGCGTACCACCGAGTACCAACCCATCTCATACGTTGGTTCTAACTAAAGCACCGGTCATGTACAGTACAGGATATTCACCGCTACTGCTAAGCAAGTGGTAGCTGTCCATGATTTATTCATTTAACTGACATTTTTCTCCAAATTACCACGTCGATCTAGGCTACTACAGTAGGAGGAGGGATTCAGACACAGCGCTGCACTGTAATGATAAATTTATTATGTTGCTCAGCTTAGTTTTTTCAAGAAATACACGGCTTCACCTATCTATCGTCCTAGTGTTTCACAGGAGTGACTCCAGTTCTGCGCCTCAACTACATGACCTGCTGTCGCTTTAGACCAAAATAAAATAAATTAAATGCAGCACTCTGTATCAGACAAGCACTCTAAAAATTCCTCTCTTCTTCACAGCCCGGTGCTCCTTTACGTCGGTATGATTTCCTGCCGCAGTAGCTTTGAAACAAGAACAAAAGTACAGTAAAAAGAAAAAAATGGCTATGCAGTAAAAGAGCCCATCATTAATAAAGAATCTGGCTCATGGTGACACGTTTCACTATAATAAAATTTTTACCAAGGTGATGAAACATTTTTGCACATCCATATACAGTTGCAGAAGAACCAGAAACGAATGTATTACGGGGTTACTTGATAAAACTACAAAGTGTGCTGCGCGGGGAGCCGGAATGCAAAATGCATCGACATTTTGAATTGAACAGGATTTATTGTTTCAGTTATTACCACTTACAGTGTGTTCGCCTACATTATTACATTACTGTGAATTTATTACTCTCCAATATCTTCTCTTTTCACAGCACATATATATTTTTTATTCTGGGTATTTATACATTGCCTCACACCATATGCTTCTAGGACAGGACCATCAGGACTCTGTGTCAGATAAGTAGGTGATGAAAAGGTACGTGCATGTTTATTTGTGCCCACGTTGTTACTTTATTTCCCAAATGATGAAAGCGTAAAATACAGTTATTGACAAGAGAAGGAATAGATCTAATATGACAATACATATAAATAGATGAAATGTGTCTAAAATGCTCGTAAAAGCTTTGCTGCATCCGAATGCGGTTGTGTTTGACAAAAATGATCAATGAATAGTTTAAATAATAACATATATTATTATTTAAACTATTCATTCAATAAAAATATATGAAATAATCAATAGTCCAAAAACAGACAAACAGTGTTGAATCTGTGTTAAATCAAAATGTTCCATTAAACCCTGCACATCGTGTTGGTGACCCAATAGTGGGGAATGCACAGTAGACCAACATCAGCTAAATGGTACCTGCGACCGCCTTGGTCAGAAGGGCTTTAGTATTCGTGCATCTGTGTTCTGTCTCAAGTAGCCAAGCGGAAGAATCGGCCAATTACGAAGAAGACGTTTAAGGAATGGAGACACCTGGAGAAGAGGATGGGAGAGAAGAAGGCGGCCTGGGCCGGACAGAATCGTATGGTTTATTATTCAGTGTTACTTGGTGAATTGTCCATATTTGGTGCTCTTGTGCTCAGTCACCGCCAGAGTAGGTGGTGTAAACACCTGTAAACATTAAGCACCTGCTGAAAACAGGGTGAGGCTATTTTCTTGGCAACAGTTGTGCCCTGGTTTTACTGTAGTAAGAGAGCCAGGGTAGAACAGTGTACCTTTGGTTGTTTTTGTTTTTTAGGGTTGTTGGTTAACACCAAAAGGAAATGGATTTTCAGTTGCTTTGTTGGCTTTGCTCACCCCTGGAAAAAGGGCTTGGTTATTGGGTTGGACTAATAATAATAATAATAATAATAATAATAATAATAATAATAATAATAATAATGCAATAAAAAGACAGAATAAGTTTTTCATCAATTCATATTCAGCTTTGTTAATACAAACTAATGAAGCAATGGAAACCACTGATTTTGGGAGTGGAATGTGTGCTGCTCTAAGCTTGCATTGTTGGTATCCAATTGCATTTTAAAATTAATATTGCCCTTTCTATGAGAAATATTGTATTTCAAGGAATAAATCAGCCAAGTTTCAACGTTTAACAGTCTGTGGTGTCTGGTACTGTTGCTAAGTGATGAACCACCACCATAATGAAAGAGATATTAGGTCGACGCGCTGGCTGTGTCATCAAAACCCAAAATAAACGGAGCCTTAACCATCCTCTTGTTGGGGTTCAGGTGCACCTGGTCAAAGAGAAACTGTGTGCAAGTTAAGAACTGCATTTACTCTTTCAACTTTTGTTAGCAACTATTAGCACATGCTAAATTATTAAAGGCACTTCAAACTCGTCCGTCTCCGGCCCCAAGGAATTAATCATGCAGGCCCTTTCAATATATGCATTTTATTATAAAAGGGTTTGTTTTGTCCCAGACAAAAGCGGAAGCGGTTATTGCACAGGAGCTCTGAGAATTATTGTGTTCCGACACGGGTCACAACGTGCCTTAACTGGGAATAAAAAGCCATATGAAATTATAATATTAAATAAACAGAGCAGTTAATTTTGAAAACACACAGTTTAGATGAAAGGCCTTGCTGCGAGTGTAGTGAAAACTGTGTGTGTGTGTGTGTGTGTGTGTGTGTGTGTGTGTGTGTGTGCAGCCAACAGCAATACCCCAAAGCCCCCCCCAGACTGGTTTTGTAAGCAGGTGATGTAAAATAATTTATTCCATTTTTATATGTGTGTATATAAAAAAACGTAATAAATTATTATATATATGTGTGTTTTTATATGTACACTTTAAGGTGTGATAAAGCACAGCACTCAGGCCCAACATGTGCATAACTGTGCTGGGTTCCATTTGAACCGGCTTCCCAACAAAAAAGGTTTTGAATTGTGCTTTTGCACAATGAATAAAATGAGCAACACAGGAATATCTACAGTCAGGTGCTTTTTTCCCTTTGTCAGAGCGTGAGAATAAATCCAGTTCCCTCACTAACCAAAAACTCTGGTGTCTTTGGGCCGCACCGTCTACCTTCCTGCTCCGAAAGACGCAAATCCGACTCTGCACGTTTAATAACACCTCAGTCGCACTTTCTGTTACTGTGTTTTACTTCAGACAGGATTGTGAGCACAGCTACAGCGGCAGTTCGCCTGGGGTCTGCGGTGATGGGGGGGTCTCGCTGGCTTTTGCTTCTCAGCTGAGGATGATGGCCACGTGACGTGCCAAAGCGCTTCGGCTCGGCGGGCCTCCGGGGGCCGGAGGCTGGCGGGGAGGGACTGGTGATGCCAGCCTCCTCGCTGCCTGTCGCTGCAAACATTCACAGCTCGGCTGCTGCCTTCTCACCCAGACCCCCCATCCCCCTGCCTGCCGCCCAAATCCTAGCATACATCAGTACGCCAGTGCTTGTTACTGTTGTTAATGTGGTAGCCGCAGTACAACGCTGAAAGCATTAGGTTGTTTGGTCTGCTTGGGTTGGGGGGGGCTGAGATAGAAACGAAGAGATGAAGCAGCCTTAACATCTCTCTCTCTCCCCTCTCTCTCTTTTTCTCGCTCTCTCCCACCCTCTTTGTCTGTCTCTCACCCCCCCCACCCACCCCTGAATTGGCAGTTCAAGGCCTGGCGATCTCTCCCCTCCGACAGCGAAGCTTACAACCGTTGTAGAGAACAGGAGCACCCCCCCCCAACATTACCAAAGAGACTAAATTCCATTTTGTGCCCAGTTTAAAAAAAAAAAAAAAAAAAAAGCAAATGGCATCGCTCAGCGCTGCGTCTGCGGCAGGAAATCCTTGCGATGTTGCCCTCTAGTGACGGAGGCGACGTACTGCAGGCGACTTGACGCCAGAATCATTAAATCGAAGACCTCATGGATTCACGTATTCAAAAGTTGCAAGATGCGCCGCGGTGCATCACAATGCGCAGTTTCTCATGACTAAGCGGCGTCGAGCCCACGGAGGTGTCCGTGGCAAATAGCTGTCTTGTTATCGTAAGTGGGAGGATGCTAACAAAGTAAGCGTGGTGTGACAGTTGTGAAAAGATGCAGAAAGCAGAGCCCAGTTTGACTGCGGTGCATGTCATCTTGTGTCTTTTTTCTCTTCATTACCTTCAGTTTACATGGATCTTTACGAAGCTCTTAACAGCTTTTTAACGTCACCAACACCTTCGGAGTCCGATTAGCACCCTGTACCGTGGGTGGGGGTTGCGTGTAAGGCATGGGCTGGCATACAGCGCTGTGGGTAAGGGCCTAGATTTGTAACCGGAAAGTTGATGTTCGAAGCCCCCATTCTCCGTTGCTGTTGTTACACCTTTGAGCGAGGTGTTAATTGTAATTTACTCTAGTAAAACTCTGTGTGCATGTAAACTATATATATATGAGAGGGTATGTATGCACTGATCAGCCACAGCATTAAAACCCCCTTCCCAAAACTGTGTAGGGCCATCTCCTGCTACCAAAACATTTCTGACCCATCATTAGCAGTAGATCCTTTAAGTCCTGTAAGTTGCAAGGTGGGGCCTCCACGGATCAGACTTGTTTTTCCAGCACATCCCACAGATGCTCTATCGGATTGAGATCTGGGGAATTTGGAGGCCAAGACAACACCCTGAACTCTTTGTCAGGTTCCTCAAACTGTTCCTGAACAATTTTTGCAGTGTGGCAAAGCCACTGCCATCAGGGAATACTATTGCTATGAAGGGGTGTACGTGGTCTGCAACAGTGTTTAGGTAGGTGGTACGGGTCAAAGTAACATCCACATGAATGCCAGGAGCCAAGGTTTCCCAGCAGAACATTGCTCAGGGCGTCACACTGCCTTCTTTCCATAATGCATCCTGCTGCCATCTCTTCCCCAGGTAAACTATGCACGCGCACCCGGCCATCCATTATCTAAAAGAAAAGGTGATTCGTCAGACCAGGCCACCTTCCTTTGTTCCATGGTCCAGTTCTTATGCTCACGTGCCCATTGTAGGTGTTTTTGGCGGTGGACAGGGGTCAGCATGGGCACTCTGACCAGTCGGTCTGTGACACCACAATCCCGTACGCAGGAAGCTGCGATGCACTTTGAGTTCCGACACCTTTCTATTGTGGCCAGCCTTAAGGTTTTCAGCAATTTGTGCGACAGGAGCTCGTGTGGGATCGGACCACATGGGCATCAGTGAGCCTTGGGCGCCGATGACCTTGTTGCCGGTTCATCAATTGTCCTTCTTTGGACCACTTTTGGTACTGTAGGTACTAACCACCGCGTACTGGAAACCCTGTTTTGGAGATGCGTTTGGAGATCTAGCTATCACAGTTTGTCCCGCGTCAACGTTGCTGAGATCTCTATGCTTGGCCATTTTTCCTTCTTCAAACACATAAATTTCAACAACTGACTGCTCACTTGCTGCCTAATATCCCCCCACCCCTTGACAGGTGCCATTGTAATGAGAAAATCAATATTATTTGCTTCGCCTGTCCATGGCTTTAAAGTTGCGGCTGATCAGTGTATAAATCTTAAATATCTAAGATTACATTATTGACAGATCTGCATCGACCTTCTGAAAGTTAAAAAAATGTGTTAATGCATGTATATAAATAATAAAAACATGCAATAATAATCATAAATACATAGTATCATCAAAATATAAATGTTTGAATGGGATGATCGCTCACGTCCCCAAACCATACAAATAGCTTTGCCGCAGATGATTTTGGTGGAATTTAAAAAAAAAAAAAAACAAATCTGGATATAAAACTGGACACGAAAACACAAACGGGGATGAGGCGCCTTGCCGTCAAGCAAAACAAAGAACGCGCTTCTCCTTTGTTTCACCTTTGAAGATGCACTCGGGCGTACACGGGAGCCCGAAAGCAGCCGTCATTTGCGACCACCAACAAATCTGCGATCGCTCCTTTGCTAGCGGGACCGACGGCGCAATGCAAACAACGGCTTCCCAAAAATATGTATTATGTAACGGCGGCACAGATAGTAAAATGTAAAACATGTGTGAATCATTCATGGGCAGTTTGTAAATTTTTTAAACTGTATCTGGTGACAGGGTAGTGACTCTGCGCTACGTCGGAAGCGGGCCTTTAAAACACATCATTTTGGCATCATTATGAGCGCAAATGAGATTTGAAGAGCCGTACGAGTGCTATTGCCCTAATGCGAGGCTGCTTATTTAAACAATGAGTTACCAGCAATATTTTAGAGAAAAAAAGAGCAGAATGATAGTTAGCATTTGCAGAATCAGTCTACATTTTCTAGCTATACATTTACAAACACTGTGTAATTTTCCTTCGGCAACTTTGACTCGAAGGCCTGGTTTTTGGGTACGCGTCACAAACCAGAGAAGGGAACCCTGGGTGGTGACTGCCGGGCAAGGCCCCATGGAGACCTGTTGATGCTTCAAGGTCTGTTGCTAAGAAACGGTGGGAGAAGCGAAGCTCTGGCGGTGGGCACGGATCCACGGTACCATAGTAAATGTGGGACACTGACGTCCAGGGAAGACGGAGACACAAATGCTGGCAACAGAGAGACCCGAACGATCGAAAACCTGCTGACGCGTGAACAAGTGTGTTTCGGAAGTAACCAACTTGAAGGCACTGCAGCAGGTGGGAAATATTTTGGCGGTCATTAACAGGTATGGCTTAGACAAAGTACAGCACCATGAATGCAGAACTAGGTGATGTAAAATGACAAAAAATTTAAAACTAGTTGTGCATGTGCGTGCGTGCGAATGTGCGCTTCTCACTGAAGACATTTTTCTGCAGAAAACAGACACTTGTATTTATATTATCAGTGCTGATGGCTAGAAATATGTGCTGATGTGATACAAGCAGATAATCTGTCTGGGGATTGAGATAAACCAACAATTTTCCAAGTTATCAATTCTCATGGCTGAACAGTGGTCTAAAATTACATGAACACTAAATAAGTAACCAAATATTTCAGAATCGGTAAATAAATAGCGGGATTTTGAGCATCGGGGGGGGACTCGGCATTTTATGAATGAAGTGTTCTTGAGGTTTGTGAAACAGTGCAAGAAGAGGCCATTAATTCAGTGTGTTGGACAAATGGAGCTTCAAACAACGCATGCAGAACAGAATACAATGAATTAGTTGTACCTTTAATAATAGCAAATAAACATGGCAGTTTGTGGATAAAGAACCTGAAATTCCAAAAAAGTTTCATTTTTTCTTTCAATAATATGCTCACTTGCTTTGATGAATTTTTCCTGAATCAGCACTATAGGAGATGCACTCCATGGCCAAAGGTTTGTGGACACCTGAGCTTCACACCCTTATGTGCTGGTTGAACTTCCCATTCCAGACCCATGGGCATTCATATGGAGTTGTTCCCTGCCTTTGCTGATATAACAGCTCCCACTCTTCTGGGAAGGCTTTCCACCAGATTTTGGGAATTTGTGCCCATTTGGCCACAAGGACATCGGTGAGGTCGGACACCGATGTTGGGTCGAGAAGGCCTGCTTCGCAGTCAGCATTCCAGTTCGTCTCAAAGGTGTTCAGTTGGGTTGAGGTCAGGGCTCTGTGCAGCCCCTCAAGTTCTTCCACACCAGCCTGGGGAAATGGTGTGTTCATGGAGCTCGCATTGTGCGTGTAAGGGAAGGAAAGGAGCTTCTTCTTCCCAAAGCTGTGGCCACAAAGCTGGAAGCACACAGTTGACTAGACTGTTTTTGTATGCTTTGTATGAATGTGGGTGCAGCTGAAACTGTAGCAGTCATTACAAGCGGGAGGGTTCACATACTTTTGCCCATTAAGTGCATTATTCCATTTATAGAATAAATTAGTCTAGTGTTCATATTTGTAAAACTTGGTTGCTATAATAAAAATGTCTTGTGATATTTAAATGAAACACCTACACCCATCAGGTGCAAACAGGTTAGTGTTTTACTACCTTTTTGTGCTTAAGATGTTTCCATTTCTTCAACTCAGGCAACACAGGTAGTTAAAAAAAATGGTAGGGAGCCTAAAACATCCCGCCGGAGGAGACTGAGTCTTTACACGTGGCTCCTTAGCAGCTTCTGAGTCGGGGACACGTTTTCAAATAAACTGTCAGCCGCACGAGGCCCTTCTCTGCTCGAAGAGATGGAGGGATGAAAGAAAGAAGTGCGGCTGCGTAGAACACTGTTAACACACACACTCACAAACAGATGAACATGGAGAGTCCCGCCCATCAACACACACACACACACACACACACACACACACACACACACACACACACACACACACATACCTGCTGGTCACTGGGCTGAGCTGATAGCGTTAACTTAGCACTGACTGCTCACACACCACACATGCTCGTCCCCTGTGTGTGAAGGGACCGTTGGGGGCGTTCAGGGCAGGTTGGTAGCTACACAGCCGATGAGTCATTTCACTCCTTGCTCCGTCCTTCCTGTTCTCCCTCCCTCTTTACACCACCCCCGCCCCCGCAATGTCTCCGAGCCACAGTCCCGTCACTTGCAGACCGATTTATGGTCGACCGCAAAGAGCTGCGCATATGCTTACGGAATCCTTGTTGAGGTCAAATACCATGAAACTGGCCGGCTGGCCACATGTACTGTGGTGGTGTGGGTGGGGTTGTGGCCCACCATCTGCAGACAGACAACAGGAAACGCGGTCCCGTCCCTGTCAGTGCTGTGGCTCTGGTCTCGCAGAAAAGTCACCCTGTTCTTGTAGATGATAGGACCCTGAATATTCAAAATTTTCTGCAGATCCAGACCACACCCCAGACCTACAACAACTCCTGTAGTTAGGACGTCGGCAAGGGGTGATCTCTGCCAAGTGACACCCCCCTCCCCTCCCCTCCCCTCCGCCCCACTTCCCCTCACCTTAGCCGGTCAGGGCCGAGTCTCAGGAGTAGTGGGCGGCGGTCATCTGGTGCTGTTGCAGCCTGGGGCTTCAGTAAGAGTCCAGCTCTGCGAGCAGCATGTGAGATGTAAACACGGTCGGGCCGTGCAAACACAGACGCTCCATATGGGCAGCAATTAAAACGTCACTGTGTATGAGGTACAGATTTTAAATGAAACAAACTTTTAAAAAAAATTCTTTTATTACGACTTTTTACTCATTTATTTTGTCTAAACCAAAATGCTGCTGCCAGTTTTGTAAGGGTGGGCAATTGCACATTTGTTCAGTATAAATCCTTGATCCTTGGACCTCGCATTGGAAGGAAAGGGCTTTAACCGCTATGCCACCTGCTGGCCAATTTTAATATTTACAGTACAGATTTGTAATAATGGACCATGTCCCCTGCTAAAAAATCTCCAAGCCCAAGCTGTTCTACATGCTATTTAAATGTGTAAGAATTACAGAGGACACAGCAGAGCGGTAGTTTGTATCCTGCCTAATGACACGGGGAATATTCGTATCCATGGCGAGGATAAAAATATGATGGTCTGCAGGATCGCGAATGCGGAACATGGATGGCGTCTCAGGTGCGTCCGCGCCAAGCCGGCGGCCGGGACCGCGGTGGCCTCCTCCGGCGCCCGAAGGCCGGCAGGACCGCGGGAACGTGGTGAGCACAGTTGCCATGGAAACAGCCGTGCTGCGAGGGAAGTGAACTGACAGGGAGGAGGGAGAAACGCAGCTTGCCAATTTCCAGCACGTTTCACTCCCACATAAGCGGCAAATATTTTTAAAAAAAAAAAGAAAAATAAGATGTTCGTTCTTTGCATATTTATTTAGCCCCTCGAAATGGGAAGAATTAATATCGTCCTGGAGGGTCAAGCGGCTGCGGAAGGTGATGTCTGACAGCAGCAGCGGATCGTGCACCTCATTTTGTGTTGTTGAGGTGTAAATAACGGTGTTTTTACCTTGAAGATGTAGGTGTCTCTGTGGACGATACCACCTGGTCTGTGCGAGATGCGGAGGACCGGCATGGGCCGTCTGCACGTCTGTAGCACGTCCACCCTAAGCGGGAGCAGAGTGTGAAACTGCAATGACTCACAGCCTGGTGGTACCACGGTAACTAACCGTCGCCTCTGAATAATGCATAAAACAGGTCCGTTTTACATTTAATCAATAGTGAGAGGAGCCATAAGCGGCCGTTTGGTTTTACCTTTCGATAAAAGTAAAAACTTGTCTTTTTTTTTTTTTTTTTATGTGCATTTGCTGTGCTTTGAGTCCGGCCCTTCAGCTTTTCAGCTGCACAAGGTCTGGAGGTCAAAGGTTAGAAAAGGGTTTGTTGGCGATAAAGCAACGCGATGTTTAAACCCATAGACGCACCGGCTTTCGGTTATTCATCGGTCTAGCCGATCTTCTCCAAAGCAGGGTTGAGGAACTCTACCGCTTGTCTCAGAAGAACACAAACTGCACACAAACCGAGCTCGGGATTCAAACCCGCAGCACAGCAGCCGCGAGACCCCGAGCGCCTACAGCATGCGTCAGCCTCCTGTTTCCGAAACTGAAGAGTTGACAGTTGCGTCAGCATCCAAATAAACCGGCTGTGTCAGGTTGTGAGGTCGGAGGTGAAGTGCTTGGCCCCCTGCCAAAGCCGCCAGTCTCAGTCAGGTGCTTGGCCCCTCGGCACCCCCGATGCATTAAACATTCACCCATTAGCACGGAGACACCTCAATGAGCTCAAAGCCACCCCCGGAGATGCCGCTCCGAGGACCCGCACGGGTGTTAAACGCAACCGCACGCGGCGTCGGTTGTTCGCAGCCGCAGCTGCTCTCGCACCCGGGTTGGTTCGTGCCGGCAATCCCAAGCAGCCGCAGCAGATGCTGTTTGCTGCGCAGTCTTGTTTACCGCTCGATGCTCAGCGAGAGCCCGATTCCCAGCCGCGCCATGTCACTGCCTCTCTGATATTGACAGCAGTCTGCCGCTTTATTGGCATTCCCCTCAAAGTTCTTCGCGCGAGGCCTTTAGGGAGGCCGAAGCCCCCCCCGGAGAACGTCACAGAGTATTAAACGTGCACCAGGGTGATGTGTGCCGCGCCACCTCCGAGGCATCCCGTCTTCATTGTTCCTTCCAGCAGGCGAACGAGGCGCCGCGATGCTCTTTCGGCCCGGTCGGTCACCAGTTCCAGTCCCAGCCGTCGCGGTTGCGACGAAGGCGCTTTAATCCGATTTGTTCCAGAGCACCAGCTGTACGATCGGGTAAAATTGCGTTAAACAGAACGGCCAAGTTCGAGCACAACAATAATTTATCTCTATTATGTTTCCGTCGGAGGCGAAAGCCATTTTCAGCTCGCATTCATCACCAGACAAAGGGTGCATGAACAAAATGAAAACGGTGTAATTTTTTAGTGCATGCATTGTTCTTCTTCCATGTTTTACCCCAACTGTGCGTTGTTCCTACTCTCCTGCCAATGCACTGTATAGTGCACAGCATCGCATGTGTATCAACATGCACATATGGGGGGTCTGTGGTAAGAGCCCCCACATGAATTCAGTACACTGGTTTTGCATGTTAGAGTTGTAGGCCGAGGTCTGGCTCTGTTCTTTAAACCCCCGGCCAAAGCAGTAGCCAAGCATTTTGGGAAACACCAACCCAGACGCCCAAGACGAGAAACGGTGAGATGTTGTCGGCCATTTTGGACATTTGTCCCCTTCCTCTCAGACCGGTGGGCGCAGAGTCCCATCTTCAAGTCCTGTGTCCTCCTAGTGAAATGTTGCAGGCGTTGACTGTTTAAACTGACATCATAGGCAATAGAATTAACTGGAATCAGAGCGCTTTTTAGGGTTCAATAAACACAGAAGCTGTCATTTTATTATATATTCATGTGTAATATATGATCAAAAAGGAGATTAACTGAAGATGAACTTTAATGCACAGTTTGGCCTTGTTGCAGCCATCCGTAGTGCACGCAAAGCGAAACTCGCCGGAGATTTTGAGGCCTTTGGGTCTACATTGTGCGGAACTTAACCGGAAGTTGACTTGTCGTGTCTTACGAGTACTGATGTGTCTTTAAACTTCGCGGAAGAACCTGCAGTAGAAGCCCAGAAGATTCCTGTGAACGGTAACGTATTTATTAAGCGTCAGTTTCACTCCTTCGGCACGTCGCTTGGCTTTCGGACCAGATTCTCCACTCACGGATTGACCCGGATTGTCTCGCGACCCTTTTGATTTGGAATGGTTTTTAATTCCAGTTTTAATTCGGCTTTTACTAACAGGAAAGTGCAAAGAACGAGTCGCTGCCGCCATCTTGTGGATCTCAACGTACTGTAAGGTACCGTTCTTGGATTGAATTTTTTTTCTGCAGCGCTCAGAGAGGGCGGTGGTAGAGCTATGGCGTGGGGATGGGGCTTGACTCGACTGGCAGCTCCCCATTGCCCACCCATGCCTGCCCACCAGCTGCTGGTCACTGAGAGGTCCATGAAGCACCAGAATGGAGGTAGCTTGTTGGAAGACAGAATATCAACTGGGGGGAAGAGGAACCAACATGACTCCCTACAGTTGGTCCATCTGGAGAGTTTGCTTTGGTTTGCTTTGTTCGTTTGTTTGTCTATAAAGACCCGGTTTGTGTCTTTCACCTCCTGCCCTACAACTGGCCACACTGTGTGAATCTTAACCACATATTAATGTATCATTGATATTTATAAATACCTGAGGTCTTCCACTAGACAGTGCGAAAGGTTCACCAGCCTTTAATCTGTAATTTACGATAAAAAAACAAAGCCTTTATAGCAATAAGGGTACAAATAAAACAATTCTTCCATAAATTGGACTGGACGTCACATCAACAAGTTGTGGGTAGTTCTCCCGATAGCATTCGGCCGCGGAACTTTTTGGATGGCAGAAGGCCACCTCCTGAACTGGAAAAGCATAAATACGCTCTTACTGCAATTATTAATCTCTTTACTAGAATTTTCTGTACGTTCTCATCCTCTTCGGGGAGACGGACATAAATGCTTGCTGAACCGTTTTTGGTTTTTTTATGCTTCATTCGGGATGGGATTATCGTGTTTGGAAAAGCGAGCACTGACGCGTTTTCCTGGAATAAAGCGGCCTGTGGTGAAACGCCGCTGCTGTCGCTGCGCCACGCGAGTGAGCTGAGTGCTCCGAGCTGCCGCAGCTCTCCCGGTCCTCCTGGTTAGATTGACCTCCCTGGTGGGCGAGAGAACTTCCATATTGATTTACTGCTGAAAAAGCAGCCATTTTATCTATTATTTATTTTACTGCTTCTGCTTGCAGTGGCACAGAACATCTCACTGGGAACAGATCAATGGGACAAAATGTTAGAGGCCAGCAAAAGCGCCATTGCAGTCTGGGTCCTACAAAAGGTGGTCCGACATATTTATTACTGTGTTTGCTGTTCTTTATTGCAGAGGGGTAGCACAGTGGGGGCTCACAGCTTGTGGGCTGTGGCTTTGAACTGAATCAGTCTGCATTGGGTTTCTTTGTGCTCTCTTATTTTTCTGGGATTCCTACAGGTGCTCTGGTTTCTTCCCACACTACAAAGCTATCTTTTAGGTACATTTGTGAGTCTGTTTCCCTTGGGGAACACAATACTGCAGGAATAGCGTGGCTGTGGGAAACAACCTGCACTGGAAGTTACTCACAATGGAAGTTCTGACAAAAGAATCCTAAGAGTAACACAATGCTGTCTTGAGAGCTGATTTATTGCTACCTGAGACTGTGCCACAGGTATAAAGCATGAAAGATGGTTCCTGTTGTAAGCACTGTGAGCTGCCCTTCTTCTGGCCCCTCCTCGGGCCAGGTGATGGCTCCTTTCCACTCTGCTCCATCCACCAGCCAGGATGCTTTATTCCCTTTCTTCACACCTGGGCTGTGGGAGACAGAATCTCTTCCAAGCACACCTCTGGGGGGAGATGTTGGTCTTACAAAGGAGGAATGCAGCTGGATAAGCAGCCTGGCACACGGGTCCACATCCAGTCTCGGGTCCATTGTGGGTCCAGTCTTGGCTCCGGTGTGTGGTCCAGTCTTAGGGACTCAGGTCCTGCGTTATCTGTGTCCTGCTTATTTACCCGTGGAATTACTCTTGAGCTGAGTAGTTGGGGTAAAACTGTAAAATAAAATAAAACAAAATACACTAAAAATCAATGCTGTCAATCCATTCCTCAGCTGTCTTTCACCTCTATGGAGTTTTCAAGTTTCGACTCTTCATTGTAACAAAATTATAGCAGGACACAGATTTCATTTTTTCATTACCCCTCAGCACTGTGATTTCGCTGTCACACCTCACTTGGACCTTGCTGGTATCTGCTTTATTGGGGTGACGTGGGGTCGTGGCTCCTCTGCCACAATATAAAGTCCAAGAGAATCCCTCCCATGGCCGATACCTCTAAGCCTGATGGATGGCACAGGGACTGTGAGCAGACCGGGCTGGCGCTTTCCCAGCTCAATTCTTCCGTCGGCTTCTGCATTTTATTAACTCCGAGCCTCTGCTTCCATGCCGGAAGGTGTGCTGCGCAAGGTCCTTTCCATATAATGGTTTCAGCTTCTACCCAAAGAGCCACCACTCATGAAGTTCAGAAGTTGCTGGCACTTTCAAAACAGCAGAGTAGAATCCAACTCTCCAAGTTGAAAAAAGTTGTGAAAATGTACGTAGACTCGATTGTCTTCTTCTTTCGGCTGCTCCCGTTAGAGGTCGCCACAGCGGATCAACTGTTTCCATTTCTTCCTGTCCTCTGCATCTTTCTCTGTTACACCCACCACTTGCATGTCCTCCTTCACCACATCCATAAATCTCCTCTTAGGCCTTCCTCTCTTCCTCTTGCCTGGCAGCTCCATCCCTAGCATCCTTTTCCCAATATATCCAGGATCTCTCCTCTGCACATGTCCAAACCAACGCAATCTCGCCTCTCTGACTTTGTCTCCAAACCGTCCAACCTGTGCTGACCCTCTAATATACTCATTCCTAATCCTGTCCATCCTCATCACACCCAATACAAACCTTAACATCTTTAATTCTGCCACCTCCAGCTCTGCCTCCTGTCTTTTGCTCAGTGCTACCGTCTCCAACCCATAAAGCATAGCTGGTCTCACTACGATCTTGTAGACCTTCCCTTTCACTCTTGCTGATACCCTTCTGTCACAAGTCACTCCTGACACTCTTCTCCACCCACTCCACCCTGCCTGCACTCTCTTCTTCACCTCTCTTCCACACTCCCCATTACTCTGGACTGTCGATCCCAAGTATTTAAATTCATCCACCTTCACCAACTCTACTCCCTGCATCCTCACCACTCCTCTGTCCTCTCTCTCATTTATGCACATGTATTCTGTCTTAGTCCTACTGACCTTCATTCCTCTTCTCTCTAGAGCATATCGCCACCTCTCTAGGGTCTCTTCAACCTGCTCCCTACTCTCACTACAGATCACAATGTCATCCGCAAACATCATAGTCCACGATGACTCCTGTCTGATCTCATCTGTCAACCTGTCCATTACCATTGCAAACAAGAAAGGACTCAAAGCTGATCCTTGATGTAATCCTACCCCCACCCTGAAAGCATCCGTCACTCCTACTGCAGACCTCACCACTGTCACACTGTCCTTGTACATATCCTGTACCACTCTTACATACTTTTCTGGCACCCCCGACTTCCTCATACAATACCACAGCTCCTCTCTAGGTACCCTGTCATATGCTTTCTCTAAGTCCACGAAGACACAATGCAACTCCTTCTTACCTTCTCGGTACTTCTCCATCAACACCCTCATAGCAAACATCGCATCTGTAGTACTTCTTCTCGGCATGAAGCCATACTGCTGCTCACTAATCGTCACCTCCCTTCTTAACCTAGCTTCCACTACTCTTTCCCATAACTTCATGCTATGGCTGATCAGTTTTATCCCTCTGTAGTTACTACAGCTCTGCACATCACCTTTATTCTTAAAAATTGGTACCAGTACACTTCTTCTCCACTCCTCAGGCATCGTCTCACTTTCTAAGATTACATTAAACAATCTGGTTAAAAACTCCACTGCCATCTCTCCTAAACACTTCCATGCATCCACAGGTATGTCATCTGGGCCAACAGCCTTTCCATTCTTCATCCTCTTCATAGCTGTCCTAACTTCCTCCTTGCTAATCCATTGCACTCCCCTATTCATAGTCCCTACATCATCCAGTCTTCTCTCTCTCTTGTTCTCTTCATTCATCAACCCCTCAAAGTACTCTTTCCATCTGCACAACACACTCTCCTCGCTTGTGAGTACGTTTCCATCGCTATCCTTTATCACCCTAACCTGCTGCACATCTTTCCCAGCTCGGTCCCTCTGCTTAGCTAATCGGTACAGGTCCTTTTCTCCCTCCTTAGTGTCCAACCTCTCATACAATTCACTATAAGCCTTTTCTTTAGCCTTTGTCACCTCTCTCTTCGCCCTACGCCTCATCTCCTTGTACTCCTGTCTACATTCGTCATCTCTCTGTCTATCCCACTTCTTCTTCGCCAGCCTCTTCCTCTGTATACTCTCCTGTACTTCTTCATTGCACCACCAGGTTTCCTTGTCCTCCTTCCTCTGTCCCGATGCCACACCAAGCACCTTTCTAGCTGTCTCCCTTACCACTTCTGCTGTAGATGTCCAGCTCACTGGTAACTTTTCACTGTCACCCAGTGCCTGTCTTAATTCCTCCCTGAACTCCACCTTATAGTTTTCCTTTTCCAACTTCCACCATTTGATCCTTGGTTCTGCCCTCACTCTCCTTCTCTTTTTGATCTCCAATGTCATCCTACAAACCACCATCCTATGCTGCCTAACTATGCTTTCCCCTGCCACCACTTTACAGTCTACAGTCTCCTTCGATCTGGCCCTCCTGCACAAGATATAGTCCACCTGTATGCATCTTCCTCCACTCTTGTACGTCACCCTGTGCTCCTCCCTCTTCTTAAAATACGTGTTTACCACAGCCATGTCCATCCTTTTTGCAAAATCCACTATCATCTGACCTTATGCATTCCTCTCCTTGACACCATACCTACCCATCACCTCCTCATCCCCTCTGTTCCCTTCACCAACATGCCCATTGAAATCCGCTCCAATCACCACTCTCTCTCCCTCAGGTACACTCTTCACCACTTCATCCATATCATTCCAGAATTCTTCTTTCTCATCCATCTCACACCCAACTTGTGGGGCATATGCGCTAACATTCATCATCACACCATCAATTTCCAGTTTCATAACCATCACTCTGTCAGACACTCTTCACCTCCAAGACACTCTTGACATACTGTTCCTTCAGGATAACCCCTACCCCATTTCTCCTCCCATCCACACCATGATAAAACAGTTTAAACCCCCCTCCGATGCACCTAGCCTCACTTCCCTTCCATTCGGTCTCTTGAACACACAATATATCAACCTTCCTTCTCTCCATCATATCAACAAGCACTCTCCCTTTACCAGTCATACTACCAACATCTAAAGTTCTTACCCTCATGTCCACTCTCTTAACCTGCTCCACTGTGAACTCCACTGTGAACATTAAAAAAATATGATGAGCAATGCAAGAAATTATAATTGGCCCTTTTTAGGGCATTCAGACAATGATGTCTCATGCCCATCCTGGGTATTTACAATCACTCTGAAATCTAGCACAGATGTCCTTGGATTTTTAGTCAAGTTCTGTAAAAGTCTCAGACATACTTATAATAAGTTAAAAAACAGGTTGTAAGACTATTTTTGTTAACTTTGAGCTCCTACCCCTTAACCCTAACCGTAAAAAAATACTGTATTGGTCCAAATACAAGAGGATCCTGATTATAAGATGTCCCCCTCTTTATCAACACTCATTTTTGAAACTTTATATCTTATCTTTAGAAAGAAAAATTCATGTTTATCATATTTGCATGCTTAAGACGGTCTTTTTGGTCTTGCCATCTTCGAACACAACATTCTATAACTTTATATTTCTTGGTGGCTTGAGAGTTGTTCGCTAACTCTGGCTCATTGATCACCATCATCTTAAAATTGGCATCAAAACTCCTCCTCAGTCCTTGATTTGGCCTAACTTAGAGCTCCTTCTTTTCAGAACATCTTGAGGTTTTGCCATCTCTCACACTTGCCAGGTGACCCCACCAACTGGTGTTACTTATGACCTTAATAGGTGTAGTCCTCGAATATAAGACGACTCCATCTTTTTTTCAGACACAATTCCCAGAAAAAATATCATCTTACATTTAGGCCAGTATCATAAGTTTTCTCTATAAACTGCTATTAACACCCAAATGGTGACCAGCTCAGCTGCAGCACTCATCACGCAGTTATTGATCGGCAAGAAAACAACAGCCGCAGGCGGCAAACACGGTGAACGGGAATCGCAGTAAGGTGGTCTCATAATCCTTTTTGTTTGAATGCTTTTCGCTTGCACATGAAACAGTAGTTTTGTAAAACAGACAGAGTAAAACCAATGAAACATAAAATGGTAAATGGAAAATTGTAACCGGACTGTTTGCAATGTGAGGAACTGGTGTGTTTTGTGCATGTTTGCTAAATGTAAGGCTGCTTATGGGGGAGTTTTGAGGAAGTCACAACAGAAGGTAAAGGGTTTTACAGTTATTGGGCCACAGATCAAGAAATGGCCCATCATCAGTTGATGTTTGTAGGCCCAATTTCTCAAACGGATTGTCCTCGCAAGGTTTAATGGTGGTCCTGCTGCCTAGCAACAAAGAGATCGTGCTGTGGTACAAGACTTGGACCTGTGAGAAGAGATGGCACATGAGCCAGAGATAAAGCGGTAATAATAGGTGACTTCAGACCTGCAGAGATGGACGGGGTGGCATTCAGTGTCAATCGCGGCAGGGGATTTGCTAGCTGCATTTGTCTGAACGAGGAGTAGAGAAAGAAGGCCAGTCAAATCCTTTCAGCCGTCCTTCAAACCCCACTGGGACCTTCCAAGCAGAACATCTTAGCAGTGACACACCTGTACCGCTGCTACCCAAACAGTTGTCAGTCAAACTGCAAACTGCTTGTTCGAGAGCAAACACACATACAAATGCATTCATTTTGACATAGAACCCTAATAAAATAGTCATTATCCACAAAATCTGCAACCACAGTAAAAGGGTTCTTACCCATAAATCAGGCACTATGGGAATCCCTCGTTCCTCGTCATCTCTCCACTCAAAAATTTCCTTCAAATTTCGCCTAAAATTCCACCCGAATCAAAAACACGCTTTTCCGAATCCACATCCGAAAAATCTCAGTTTTGCTAACTTTCCTAGTTGGAAATGCAAAAATCTACACAAATGCACAAATATTTAAATTGGAAATAGCAATGCAAGAAATTATACACAGCTTGTTATTAGGGGGCTGAAGGAAGGATTCAGAAAGTGTTTGTGTATGTTTGACTCCTCCAAGGTGTGGCCCACAGGTGTGTCACCGCTGCTGCTTGCAGGGATTAATTTCCCACCATCTGCTTTGAACTCCTAGAAGCCTTGTGGTTTTTCGTCTGCCGTCCACACAGTTACTGGGATCCCGCCCTTTAATTTCAGTACCTGTTGATCACGGTCTGTTTGTAGCCTGGATTAAATCCAATTTACCAGATTGATTCCGTTTATGTAACAAAAAACAAGAAGTGTAAGCAAGGGCCCAGCCACCAGATGGCAGTAAAGGCCAAGGGCCCAAATCTAAAACGTCTGCTAGGAATAACTTCCTCCCACAAAATCAACCAATGTCACACACTAAGCAATTAAAATAATTCACATGCTATAAAATATAACATTTCCAAAAATGCACACCAATACAATTATTCATTTCAATGACTATTTCCACCTGGGATTTGATTAATAATAAATTGTTGACAGAATATCGCAAGAGTGTCCTATTTATTATGACGGTACTTAAATGTGGCAAAGAACACTGAGTTATGAGTTTAACCATCACAAGGACCCAGGTTTGCTTCTTTAGAGGAACTTACCGAATTTCTCCAGTAAAATTCCCAGCTGTACAAATGGCCAAAAGGGATTAAACAATCATTGAAGCAATGCGATAACCAGACGGTTCATTTAGAGGAAACCTGGCCTTTCCCATCCTTCTCCACGTGACGTTTTAGAGCCTCATCTCATTCCAGGTCCCTCCCAAGTCATGCAATGTTAGATGTGGACCTTCCTATATTTACACTCCGTGTGAAAGAGTTGAAGAAAAAACTCGACGTGAAGAAACTTCCGGCCAAATTGTAGGTTTATGCCCAGAGGGTGACATCAGACTATGAGATGGTATCCCCATCCCTGGTGTTCAACCAACTGCTGCTTCCTTCTGCTCAGCTGTGTGTTTGGTCTTTTTGGGGACCCTTTATAGGGGGCAGTAAATAAATTACATTGCTTTCACAGATGAATTTTCCACCCATAATAATGGCACCGATTAGAAGGTTAACGTTAGTTACTCCTTCAGAAGTACAATGTACTGCAGTAGATACTAAACGGGCTTCTGAAATGCATTCTTGCCATCTTCTGTTTTGTTGACGCAAGAGTTTGGGTGAATCCACTCACCTGTCCAGCTTCTGCAGGGTCGGTGGAGAACACATTCTCTTTGTTGTGCGGTTTGCGTGCCGCTTCCATTTCATGGTGAACGCAACCAAGTGCAGCAGGAGAGCCACCATTTTTCTGACAGGGAACTCAACCATCTGAGCTTCGGGGAAGGGCGTTCAGCTGTTTTTCTTATACTGAGTCAACCACGGAATGGGCTGCGGTTGCTCTCTTTTATGTTCTCACCATGTTTTTACTTCAGGTAAAGCCCGCCTCACTTGTCTCCTGCTGTACAACTCAAAAGCCTCAAGCAACTCCGGCCGCCTGTGCCAAATGGTGCAAATCATTTAACTGGAATGACCTGATTCGTGTAGGCCCCGCTGGCGGCTGAATTGTAACCTGAGCCAGGTGAGCGCCGTGTCGGACCTGTTGTCCCAGAGAACACGATCCCATGGTGTATAATTAGCACAATGTGTCCATGCTTTTGTGGGGAAAAATAAAATGTCAGAGCCTAATTGCTGCAGCTCTTATTACCGGGCGAAACAAACCAAACAATCGACTGTGACGACACGGCGGTTATGAAAAAATTAAACCCCTTTTATTGTGTTTTCATATATAAAAGAAATACAAAACAGAAACATTGACACCAGGAAAGAAAAGAAAGACAGATGTAGCAGATGCAAATGGCGGCCCCTACGGCAGCTCGGCCTTGTCCGAGGACTCGGGGTGGGGGCCGGCCTCCGGACCCCCGGGCGTGAGCAGAGTCCTGCGGTTGTAGTGGCCCTTCATGATGCCCGAGTTGTTGTTCTCGTTGAGGATCTGCTTCTGCTTCTGGCGGTTGAGTGACTGCACGAGGCCGAGCACAACGGCAGCCAGCGAGTACTGGCCCGTGAGCCGGCGCGGCTGCAGGATGAGCGGGTTGGGCTGCACGCGCCCCAGCAGGAAGTGAGTGCGGATCTTGCCCTCCTGTTCGCTGATGCCCTTGACGTAAATCTCGCCGCGGTACTCGAAGGCGAAGCCGCGCTCCTTCAGGATGCCGAATGTCTCCTCAGGCACTTGGATCTTGCCGCTGACACCGGTGCTGTCCATGCGACTCGCCAGGTTCACCGTTTTGCCCCAGATGTCATACTGGGGCTTCTTGGCACCAATAACTCCGGCTACAACCGAACCGTGAGCAATGCCTGGAGGGGGAACAACAGGAAAAACACACTGATGGCAACAAATCCACACAGGTGCCTTGTCACCACCTTGGAATTCCCAGGAGGAGTGGGCAGCCACCTGCTATTCATACCCCCTAGAGGTTTATTTTTCTCCGCTTCTTCACAGTTGGTAGTTTTTGTTTTCCTACCCTCAGTTGCCAGCTTTGTTATCTAAACAGCTGTTTTAAGCCGTATTTTTAATCCATCATTTAAACTAGTGATTAAGTTAATAACATTGACGTTGTCTGTCTGGGCAATGACGTTAATTTCCTGATTGCTGTAAAAATATTCAAATAAAGAGAGAACTGAGCAAAGTGGCAAAAGGCCTAAACTATTGCAGATAATTGACAATGAGGGTGTTTGCAGCCGATGCCTTACCAATGCGAAGCTCAAAGTTGTTGAAGGAGTGCTTGTTGATCTCTTGGATGCTCTCGTTCAAGGCGATGGCAAAGTCAGCCAGGGCACACAGGTGTCCCCACTTGTCCTCGCATTGCTGTTGGTCCACAGAAAAAGATGCAAACACTGACTTTTTTTGTCCGAGGAGAGAGGAACAGCGTAACTTCCAGCAGTTTTGATCCTATGTGCACAGAGTGAAGTGACTATATGTCTTCATCCCTACCGTCTGCTGGAATCAAATCACGGCCCATTTGTTTCAATCATTAGTAATTTTTATTTATGAGACTCCAAAGCTTCTTCCAGGGAAGTAACTTCACAGTAATCTTCCCATTTATACAGCAGGATATTGTAATTGTTAAACACGTTGGAGGTACTAAAGCAGGAGTGAGATTTAAACCCAGGACCAGTTTGACTCCAACCTGGAAGAGCTAAGCAATAAGTAACCTGCTGCCCCTACAGCTGAATTTGAAATATAGATGGTCCCTGAGTTATGATTTTTCAACTTTACTATGGTGCGATAGTGATGCGTATTCAACAGAAACCATACTTTGAATTCCGAATTTAGATTTTTTTTCCAGGTCAAGCGAGATGCGGTGCAATACTCTCTCATGATGCTGGGCAGCAGCAGCGATCCGCATCTCCCAGTCTGTCACATGGTCGTTAGTATACACAACTGATACTCTACAGTGTTCTGTGTTGCCAGCAGTTTTTTGGATACCCTCCCCCGTATCTACATTGTGTTTTGTGCATCCATCATATCTACAAAATCCTCATCTGTGTCTCCTGCTACTGGTGAGAAGAGAAAGGCAATTACTCTTGAGGAGAAACTCAAGATAATTGCCCAGCATGAAGGCGGCAAGCCTGCAATGGCTGTAATGACGTTTAAGGTAGGCTAGGCTAGGCTATCATGTTTGGTAGGTGTTATGGCGTGGGTTGGTGGAAGCAATCATGAGACACCACAGTAATAAGTTTAAGTTCCGTTAAACTTTTTACCGAGTGTTGTTTCTCATAAAGAGTGTTGCCGTTAGCTGGAAAATAGCGATAAACATTAGGGATTGGGAGTGTAACCGTTAGCCGGGAGCTAGTGCTAAACATTAGCGTTTGACAGTAAACAAAAACGGAACACAATTGTCACAATTCAAAATAAACAAAATACAAGGTCTTAGCAAGACAGCAGTTGCAAGAGAGTTCACAAGGAGCAGCAGAAACTGATCGCTGACAGAAAGTCCGGGTAGGAACTAAATCCCGTCTGCAATTGGTTCCTATGCCAATCAGTCACCAATTATTGACCAATCAGTGCTCAGTCTGAAGACAGGGGTGGAGAGACCGCCTATGCTCCGTTACTGGTAGGTAGGTTAGATGTATTATATGCATTTTCAATTTATGATGAGTTTATCGGAATGTAATCCCATCGTAAGTCGGGACCGTATCTGTATATAGGATCAATGTTAAATGGGTCTGTCCAAATGTTTTTAGGCTGTTGTTGACTCACCTGTTTCTCGGGCGATAATCCTGAGACGGCCATGTACGTGCTGCCGATAGTTTTGATCTTCTCAATGTCCTGAAATCGATCCTCTCCGAGCAACTAAAACACAAATGCCAACACGACAATAAAGAAAGCAAATCAGACTTGGACTGTTACTGCCGCCGATCGCTGCAGGAGAAGCGAGCTTGTTTGTGAGCTGGAGACTGCACGGTGGTGACTTATTTTGTTTAACAATAAGAGCTGCTCGTGTTTATTGTTGGAAGGCATTTACTGCTGCAAGTTCCTTTTCTGTTTTTATTTATTGCTGTAAAAGATGCTGGAAGAGGGTTTGAGGAAGTCAGCTTATGTCAAATAAGGTTTGGAAAAGAATCCAAGGTGCGACTGATGTATAAGAGGCCCTTTGGCAGTGGTGGCTGCTTTACTGGAATCCAGCAGATCCTGCCAATTACTGGCCAGGTTATAGATCTGTAGATGGCATCTTCTCATGAGCTGCTTTGCTACATAAATTAGTTAAATTAGTCAAACGGGGAGAAACTACTTCCACGTTCTCCTTGGAGAATATTATTGCTGGGGCTGTGTTCGCTGGTAGGAAACAGGAGTGAGATCAGCAAAGAATCGCCAAGAAACCCTTTCCCCACCCCTGCACACAAAGGCAAGACAGAAGGCATCACCTCGTCGAAATCGGCAATGATCTCGTTCAGCAGGCGCAGACACTCCACACCCTGGTTATTCATCTCCGTCTGAGAGTAGAAGTCGGCAAACCCCGGGATGGAGGCGAACATCACGCCAACTGCGTCATATGACTGGGAATACAGCTCCTGGTAGAAGAGCAAAGACATCATCAGTCAGAGCTTTACCAGTTATAGCTCCTGTGGGCAGAAGCTGGAGTAGTGATTAAGGATGTGGGATTGTAACCAGATGGTTTCTGGGTTGAGCCCCTTTTTCATTACAGTTATAATACCACTAAGCAACACACTGCTATATAAATGGGTCACATTTTGTATATCATCATTAAATACGCAACATACAATAAACAAAAAATGAATAACTAGACCTTCAGCTGCAAAAAAACGAGTACACAACTTAACCTGCTGAGTGCTGTCTGACCAGCAGATGTCCTTGCTGTCCGCATATTCCTGATGAGAAGCAATTTGAAGTGCCATCATAGCATTTTGCCAAATTAGCATGAAATTGTTTGACATAATTTGGTTTTGACATCCAAAGTAAACCAAAAGTCCTGAAATTGAATCATTTCATTCGCCTCAGAAATTCCCCGACGCTCACTGACGAATGGAGCCAAAGATTCGTTTCTTTTAATCTGACACACCATTACAATAATAACACCGTAAAGTCGTCGAAGGAGGATGTAATTTTAAAATATTTATTCTTCACAGAATAGGACTGCTTTATGAAAGCCAAATCTGCTTGCTTTTTAACCATCGTTTTCCACTGGGTATGTAGGTTTCACAATTTTTATGCACATTTAATTGTTTATTTCATTACCACAGCATGCACAATGTGTGCATTTTATTCCGCATTACTTCATTGTGATGCTTTCCTTTCTATTTTAAACTCGATTCTGGGCCATCTGTAAACGGTGAGGAATTTTTTTAGTTAAAACGTGGTTCTGGGAGCTTCTTTATCAGTCCTGACGACTGACCTTCTCGTAGGCATTGTGTCTGCAAGGTGGGTGGGGGGGTGCTTTGTACGTCTGCACGACTCCTGCGTCGCACTAGCTGCTTCCAAGGTAACGTAAGCACCACGTGATGGACAGGCATCATCAAATCTGCACCCGGATACCTGTCGAAACGGATTATTCCCTAAACCCCAGCAGGAACATCGCATTTGCCCCACCTCTGGTCCCTCTAAGAAGGGGTCCAAAATTGAACGTCCGCATGTTCTGAGTTTTGGCTCTGATGTGGTAGAATGAGCTTCCTCTAAGCCTTAGAATAGCAGAATCCCTCCAAGCATTCAAGAAAGTCTCAAAACACATCTCCTCCACATTGACTTTTGTCCCGATCTCCTAACAGCTCCATAAGTTTGCACCATCATGATCATCTTGATGTTTCCAATCTGAAACCAAGGAAGGAGACTCAGTTCAACAGCCAGCCATTCTACTAACACCCCCAGCAAAATCATGTTGGGATCGAAGGCTCTTAGCATGTTGAGAGGATGAGACCTTTGAGGTGTACGTTGCTTTTGAGAAAACCGTGAAGAAATGTAAATATAATGTAGATGAACAAAACCAAGTTGTACTGCAAACGTGGCATTGCAAGCAGCTCTAAAACTCCTACTGTACCAAAATTTCTGCTACTGTTTCCTTCCGACCAATAAATGTTGAGTTTAAAAGCGTTTCTGAACTTTCGAAACAGAATATGAACGTAGCAAGGGTGTTTCTGCACAGCACCGAACCCACAGAGACGCGGTGTCCCACCTCATTGTCCCGGTCCTTCTCCAGGAAGTGGCGGGCCACATGGCTTGGCAAGATATTGCGCAGCATGTTCTCATTGTGCTCTCTCAGCTCCTTCATCTCGTTGATCTCCTCCTTGGCCTGCACACGCCACAGGAAGTCCAGGCGTGCCGTGTACTCCAGCTGGAGTGTGGAAAGATGAATAAAGATGCAGTGAGGAGCCAAAGATACAGACATTTACTTTTTAGCAAAGGATATACAGGGGTTGGATTTGCTGAAATAACATTTACGTATGGAGCCATCCTATACTTTTATAATTCTAACCTTGATTTTTGTTAATTTTATGGTGACCAAAATGAAGTGCAAAGGAATGACACATCAGTTGGTGATTTTGTCACTTTTCACAGCAGTTTGTTAATAATAGCTGGAGTTTTGCAAAGCTAACCCGTGCATTTTTGGTAACTACCTGTGCAGAACCTATCGCAGAATCATTGGGTGTTGGTTATGAAAGCGATGGAACATCAGTCCATTACAGGGTGGACACTCAGTTTTACAGGCAGCCATTCTACTAACATGCCCAGCAAAATCATGTTGGGATCGAAGGCTCTTAGCATGTTGAGAGGATGAGACCATTGAGCTGTGGGGGTTCCACACACACCCATTCACACACATACCCTCTCTATCTCTCTCTCACACACACACACACACACACACACACACACACACACACACACACACACACACACACACACACACACACTATTTAGAGCAACCAGCTAACCTAAAATGCAGGTTTTGGACTGCGGGAAGAAACCAGAGCACCTGGGGAAACCCACAGAAGTGTGACCGAATACCCATGCACTAACCTAAATTCAAACTGAGGCCCAACCAGCCCAGGTGCTATAAGGTGATACGGCTACTGGCTGAGCCGCTGTGTCATTTTTTCAGCCTTACTTGCATTCACCTTCATGATCTGCTATGCCCGGCCCATGTGGTGGAGGGTCCAGAGCCTCTGGGTCATAGGCTAACAGCATGCACTCTGCATGGGACACCAGCCCATGGCAGGGCAGCCACATATACCCACAGTCACTCAATCAGTCACACACTGTCTGCAATTTATAGTTACCGATTAACCTTAAACATATATCTTTGGACGGTGGGAGGCCATGCAGACAGGTTGACAAGATGAAAACTCGGAACACACTGAACCGGATTCAAACCCACATACATACAGCCTGGGCGCTACGAGGCATAGGCATCACCCACCACCATGCCACTTTAATCCTAAGCTGACATTTCCAAAATTTGTACCGAGTCGCTTTCAGTATTACATCACCCGCAACCTCCGATGCAATTTTCAAAAGGAGCTTGAACTTCTCATGCACGCGAGGGGTCATGATGCAGCCTGTGTCCCATTTTAAAGCAATCTGTTGGTGTACGACAGACAAGCAGAGTGAGCGGATTCACAAAAGACGGGCAAATTTGACGGACGGCTAAAGATGGCTTGCACACATCCGTTGATGATCTCATGATCGCCCCCACACCTGCCGTGCCCCTTCGCTGAGCCCGTCGACAGCCAGAACAATGGCGCAGATGGAGGGTGCGCATGGAGAATGCAGATCACCCGCTGTCACGTCTCTCTTGTGAGCAAGTGGGAAGGACTGATAAGCCGGCAAACGAGGGTGACGCTTTAAAAGGATGAGGACTCAGCGCTCGATATCGGAATCGGTGTTCCGAGACGTGAATATTTCAAAACAATTATTTACGACGACAGGCAACACATTGGTTGGGAAAAACTTGTAACCTAAAGGCCGCCATTTCATGGCTCATGTAGTACTGCTGAGGTTAAAACGGTTCGATAAAATGTTCAGCAGGCAGACAGACAGACAACAAAGAACTGAATAAACCCAAAGAAGAGCTTTGGTGGAAAAACTTTGGTTACCAAGCGAAAAAAAGACTAACGATTCAGATATTTTCGCAACTTGTAATTAATCCGCGAGACAAACACTTCAGCTGCATCCATGGCATCCAAAGACAAGTAAATTGTAGAGCAGAGCAGTGTTCAGTGTGAGACTCTGGGTCTCTGCAGATGTTAGACCCTTGAAATCCATCCCAGGGTGTGTGTGTGTGTGTTGGGGGGTGAGTGGTTTAGATGTCAACTCCCACCTGCCCACACAGCAGAGAAGGATCTCAACTCTGCAGACATATGGGATAAAGACTTTTAACCTCTTCAAACCTCTTACACTTTTTATACACTTCTATACTGTCTATAAATACATAAATTAGTGTGGACTGTAAGTCACTTTGGATATACATGCCAACTAAAAGACTGCTGAATGCAGTTCTCATCTATCACTGGTCTTCTACATAGGTACATATGATGTATGGCCAAAATTGTGTGAACACCTGAGCATCACACCCATGTGTGCTTGTTGAACTTCCCATTCCAAACCCATGCACATTCCTATGGCGTTGTTCCCCCATTGCTGCTATAGCAACCTCTACCTTTCTGGGATGGCTTTCCACCAAATTTTGTGAATTTGTGCCCATTCAGACACAAGAACATCAGTGAGGTTGGGCAAGAAGGTCTGGCTCACGGTTCTAGTTCATCCCAAAGGTGTTTGGTGGAGTTGAGATCAAGGCTCTGTGCAGCCACTCAAGTTCTTCCACACCAACCTGGGCAAACCCTGTGTTTATGGAGCTCGCTTAGTGCATGGGGGTGGGCAGAGTCATGCTGGAGCAAGAAAGGAGCTTCTTCCCCAAACACAGGCCACAAAGCTGGAAGCACACAGTTGTCCAGATTGCTCGGTGCCTTCTTCCATCTCTAAATCTTTTTAACAGCGATGGATCCAGCATTAAAGTCTATGTGTGTTCAGCTAGCGATGAGGCTTAAGGTTATGCATTCAATTACCAGTTCATCTTTAATTAACTAAAAGTTCCTTTACTTGATAAGGAAATCAAAGGCTTAACTTATGAAAAATAAATATATGCAAGTTAATGATTCACCAAAACAACACCTTTGGCCCAATAGAAATGTTTGCCCTCAAATAACCACGCTAGATGCCACGTTGACTTTCGTCCATAATAACTTGTGGAAAATAATAATAAAAATACTTGTTTACTAAAATGTAATGCTTTCAAAATCTTGAAAACATAAGGACTGGTTCATATTAGAATTTTAAAGATCCAACAGGTTTCCTGTAGAATTTTTTTGGCTTTTTATAGCCCTTTTTGTAGATAGCAAATGCTACATTTTCATTTTTAACCTACATTCAATATTTTCTGGAAAATTCTCCTGTTGCAAACCAATCTCTTCTATGTAAATTAATAAAAATAGACAGCAGCTTGAGCGTCTAAAACCTTATTTTTGTGCTTTTGCACACCTGTTTGGTGTTCATATGAAGTGATTCTTGTACGAAATCCATACGGTCCCACGCACAGCTCTTTAGTCAGAATGACATTTCATTTGTTTTTACATATACAGTAAATCCCTTAGTAAGCACACTGGTACTAAATGAATATCCAAACTAAATCAGTATTCAAATTAAAATTAAAACATTTTTCCCACCGCAGGTCCATTTAAACTTTGGAAAGTGCTAAGCTTGAACAGCTTGACTGCATCAAACAGAAATGGTTTGTTCTTGACAAAATCACAACATTTATCTCAAAGATAATATATTTATGGACAAAGAAATAAATGGATACCGCAGGCATTAATCACCACGCGTGCTGCCTCTGCTTAAAATTACGGTAGTTATTCGGTTTGTGGCCTTGCTGCGGCTGACAGCTCAGCATGACCAAATGTCGTGTATTATTCCTTTCTTAATGGACATATTATTAAGGGGGCAATTTAATAAAACACATGCCTTCTTCATTTGAATTTTATTGCTTTGTGTCTGAAGTAATGTCGCCGTAATGATATTATTTGGAAACAGGCACAGACATTCTAAAGGGTTCGGTGACCCATGAATCACAAATTATTAATTGCCCTGTATTGATGGTGTTCAGCCCAACTACATTTTTCGAGGGGTCGTCGGAGGTGAAAGTCACGCTAGTTCTCACTTAAAATACTTTTCTCTTCGTTTTTCAATGATATTAATTTAATATTTGGAAAAATATTAAGCAGACAATGATTATATAATGGCTGTGTTAGCTCTGCTCATAATAATTGCTGTTACTGATCTTTGCCCTTGCTCCCTACTGACTAGTTTTCCAAAATTATGTTTTTTTTTTTTTTACGAGTAGAGACAGAGGTATTAAATTTTGATTCAGGTTTACCGCGCAACTTAGAAATGTGCTAATTTCGCTTTGCACCCAGTTCTTAGCCAATGTTTTTTATGTTAAGTGGTACAATGAAAATGAAGCAAGTTTTAAGCAGTAAACTGAAAATGAAGGAAATCAACCCACTTTTTGCATATTCAGCTCTTCTTGTGCTGTAAAATCAGCGTACACTTGCCTCTGCAGGGCACCAGTGGTTACCCCCTTCACTTTTCACTGACCAGCTCAAACCAGATGATCAAAACAATAAAATAAACAGCAAAATGGCACTCTCTGTGCAAAGAACAAAGCTTAAAATTATATATAAGCAAGGCACATAGTCAAATGCAAAGTGCTCCATGCCATACGTTCTTGACCAACATAATCAGAATATATCATTCAAACTTGTATGCTTACACAAAATTTTGAATTTCTGAATACTAAGAAGAGAAATAAAGATAAACAATAACAGCTATGGAAATATTGTGCTATATTCTGCCATCCAAGGAGGCTAACTGTAGGAAATAATTCCTGTTAATGCATGTTTTTAATTCTTACAGTTATAAAATATTATTTATTTTAATCTAAAAGGAAAAAATGTAGATAACTGAATGCAAGCGTTGACTGCACATTCCTGAGGCTGAGCTCATGATGCTGGCATCACGACACCCCTTGTGTCTCCTTCAGCCTTACCTGCTGCCCATGGTAAAATACAGCCAGGAGGAACATTGCCATCAGAAGAAGCGACGTCTCCTTTGTCCCCAAGAAGTTTTTGCTGAAACAAACAAGAGCAAACATGGGCATGAAGAGGACCCAAAATAACCTTATTTCAGCAAAATGAGGAATATGTGGAACCTCATCAGGTAACTTCCAAAACCCAAAAAACACCCTGATGTGTCACCGCGACCGTCGCAGACATTCATCAACAGCTGCTTCCAATAGTGCATCTCTGCTATTTTCAGTCCTTCTTGTTTTGCCCCTTCAGACAGGACAGCTTGACATTCAGTGCTAAAAACAACCTCAATATCCTGTTCTAGGCAATAAAAAAGAAACCAGCATCAAAGTAGCAGTGTATACAACATCTATATAACAGAAGTGAGAATTAACACCTTAGTTATCCCTGTTTGAAATTTCAGTGCATTTCTGAGATACATTGGAGCTCCTAAAATTGTTTTTTAAATACACAGCTGAACAGACATCGCTCCCCTTCTGAACAGCTTCTGCTTTATTTGCCAACTCCACTGCCACTCAGTATAAACCTGGAAAACTCAGGCAAACTAACACGGAGATTTTAAGCTGGTTGCGATTTCAGTAAAAAATTGGGCCTCCTGTGGGGTGGCAGTCTGCACATCAGACTATATAGATTTTTAGCTTTTACAGGGCACCATTCAGAATGTGAAGTGCTCTTGTGTGAGTTATCCGAGCATAAACATGATGAAGCGTTATATTTTCCCCGTAATTAACTGAAAATATACTGCAGTCTTGAAGAGTTTTCTATTCCTTTTGCTTTCCATTGAGCGCAGAACAGCAGATCTCCGTGGAAACAAATTCGCTGCTGTCGTATGTTACTGACGTTAGCAGGCCTTTTTTCCTCCGTTGCTCGACCGCGACCGTCACCGCAAACAACAAACTCCGGGATATGGGGGAACCTTCTGGCGGCGGCAACTCACTCTCCGTTGTGGTGGACGGTGTCGTAGCGCACAAACAGAGAGGCGTAGAAAGCCTCGGTGAGCAGCGAGTAGACGGCGATCATGATAAGCAGGACGGCAAGCTTGAGGACCGAGTTGAGGCGCAGGAAGACAGCGCAGGTCACCATGGCCAGCACCCCAGTGAACACAAAGTACTGAAAAATAGCAAATTTACACAAGTTCTTCACAGGCAGAACCATGATAAATCAGTAGTTATTACAGGTAGAGGTACCTAACTGTGAAGAAGTCTAACCATTGAAGACACTGAGTCTACAAGTCATATACACAAACCTAAGAGAAGAATGATGGTGATGCTTGCGGTAGCAGAAGTGGAGTCAAAGCTATTATTCTGCTTTGAAACATTCCCTTTGCGGTGAGCAACACCATCAATTTCACAAGGTCAGCAGACCGAATACGGTTCAAGCTGCAGCCGCGTACCTCAGGATAGAAGCAAATGTCTGGTATCGAAGCTGAAGCGTTGAATGTCTGGTTCCTGAACGTGGCCGACTTATCAAAATCGCACCACAGCTGAAGGGTGGGGAAAGAGAGAGAAGAGAAATGTGAGGATTAGGGCTTGACCACTGGGGAGAATCTGAGGGAAGCACCTCCAAGTGATGAGTGATCGGAGAGCAAACCACAACCTTGCGAGATACCTGGGACCTCTGAGTGGGAGCAGCTGCTGCTTGACGCATTTTACCAACAACGGCAGTTTGAATTCCACTGGCAGACACCACACTGGTTGCCAGTGCAGCGAGATCTTGCGCCATAAAAAGGTAACAAGCGATCGAGGTCTGCGGAGAAACTTTGTTCTCCGCAGATCAGAATTTTCCTCTTTAATTTCATGTTCCATCAGGCCACCTCCATTAAACCGTTCTGCCATCTGCATAATTCCAGAGGCTGTGCTGTGCAGCTGGCAGTCATTGCAAATTGTCACAGATAATTTATTTTGTCTGTGCTAACAATATTTCTTAGGTCAAAATATTCTTTTTAATAACATCGTGGGGTTATTGTGGGAAGCAAGCAAAAAAAAAGAAGCGTCGCGTTCAGTTGCACCAGTCAAACGCCGCAGTGTGGGAATGCGATTATAAAGTAACATCTATATTAGGGTTGTGTGGAAACATTTTAGCTCCATTAAATTTGCTTGCCATATAAAAATCTTACAGGTATGACAACTAACAATTATATGTAAGGCTTTACTTGTGTTCACAAGTATTGGAAGACTTTAGCCAGAATTAAGATCTTAACCACATGCACCAGTCCTCAAATGACCCGCCCAGCTCACTCACAATATTGATCATGGCGGCGAGGAAGTTGATTAGAATGGAGACGAAGATGATGACGTTGCGAGCCACGTAGGTCTCGTTGATCCAGCAGCAGGCCTGCCGCAGCACCAGTGGCAGACACTTGTAATCCTCCGCTGTGGTGACCAGGACCAGGGCTGAGTGCAGCATGATGAGGACAGAGAACTGGACAACCATGGTCACCATCCTGCGCATAAAAACGCTGGGTGAGCTGCTGTGAGGAGGTCAGAGGTCAGGCCAGCTGTGCACATGTCTGGTTCATGTGGTCAGAGTGGAGTTAGGACACTGTTTTACATTACAGCAGGTGTGGTTTAAACCAAGGCCTGTAAATATGTGCTTCTGTAAGGACTGCTGCAGGGAGAGTATGAAGCGCCTACAGACACATTTCTCATTTCCTATGGCCTTTGTGTAAAAATAACCTAAAAAGCTAATTTAATCTTTACCATAAAAACTATGAAGTTTTCTAACCGTTGTAGACACTGAGACAGAGCCAAGTCATATACACGATCCTAAGAGGAGAATGACGGTGATGCTCACAGTAGCAGAAACAGAGCAAAAGCACCGTTAAAATGTTCCCTCTGCTGTGAGCCTAAACTGAGACACCTGACCCTCCTCCATGTACAATCCATCCCGCCAATCATCTCACATTTAGATAAATAATAAAATTCTATTCTAGAATTTTCTCTACAGGAAAGTTCTGTTGAGGTCAAATTTTAAACCTTTAAAATACTCCATCAAACACTATTATATAACACTATTATTATTATTATTATTATTATTATTATTAGCTGTAAAATTAATTTTCACATTTCTTACTAATATTTCTTTCTATTCATTTCCATTTTCTGTTTCAGTGCCATATTCATGCAAAACTACTTTGCAGCACTGCAACAAATCAAGGGGGTATATAAGTACCACATTCAACTTCGTGTCCGGGTGAGAAAGACGTGGAAATTACCTGCTGAACATATACGGTTATTGGCAGCACTTTCAAAACTGTTTTAAAAGTTGGTTCAGTTTTAAGTATAAAGCCAAAATCATGCATGGCACACTTGGCCGTACACAATGTCTGCATTGTATTTCCTTTCATTATATGGTTCTACGAGCTATTATTATATATAATTCTGTTTCCAGAAATCTCACATAGGTAAAATGACAAATACCAGGGAATATACATGATGTAATAATGTAAACGGAGTTGCCACCTTCATTGCCCTTCCATTACCTGGCTGAAGGGAGGAGGCTCTGGATGGTCGTGATGAATATCAGAACGATGAATGCGCACACCAGGTTGGACTTGAAGACCTCATCCCTCATCTGGGAGTACTGGGGAGGGAGGGGGGAGACGGAGGAGAGAATTCAGAGAGACAAGACAGGAGCAGATACCGAGGCAACGGCCAACTGCCCGCATCCCACAATGCACAGCCACAGACATGCCACTCTTTACGGGCAAAGGTGCAGAGAGCGCGGGCCGTTCAAGGCCGGTGGAGATGGCATCAGCCTGGGATGTCTATGGTTTGGAGATGGAGCTACTGGATGGATTTGGTTGGTGCTGCTTGGTCAAAAAAGGTGCCATATCCACTCTCCTTCGAGGCCCTGCTCTCTGCTTCTTTTGAAAAGGGTGCTGGGAAATTAGCAAGAGGATATGTCGGTCACAGCTACGCCAAAATAAGGAAGCTGAACACCAACTGGCTGGACATGAAGCAGAACCAAACCAAACCAAACCAAACTAAACCAAACCAAATCAAACTAAATGGAACCAAACAGAATCAAAACCAAACAAACTGAACCAAAACGTGGGAGTGGGGGGAAGGTGCGAAACAACTCGGTTTGACTGAACACCAAGGGTGGTGGATGATAGGGTCGGCTCATACAAAATGAAACGCGGGAGTACAAACAGACTCACTCCTTTGACCAAAATGGGAAAAACAAATTCCAAAACAAAAGGGGAAAAAAATGCTGAAAATGTTCACTTTTTCAACAATACTGAAAACAAGTCCACAGCATACATTTGGTCATGAGTAAACTGAAGTTAATTCTGTGTTTTCCGCACGTCCAATCGGAATCGGGTTCGTGAATTTGGCTTCCTTTTGCAGTCAGAACAAATGCACATGAAACTCATAATGCATTTCTTGTATTGATGCATGTATAAGCAATCGTACCGTTATCCAGACACATACCATTGATCAAATGCATTCCAGAGTACAAGCCTTAGGGTGGCAAATGCTAAAAATGGGAAGTTTGCTATTGCGTGGACGTTCCTCTGACTTTGACAGGTGCCACGTTCAGTTGCTACGAAGTCAAACACCCAGAAGCACTGAGAGGGAAACACACATACAGGGGTTAAGAAATGCATGTAGAAACAGTTAGCAGACACCTGTTAACAGTTTCTGGAGAGTTCTGGGTGCTGAGGAATGAAAATCAATTTCAGTTTGCAAATTTTTTCCCCATTTTTCCTGCCTGCTTGTATGTTGCAATGTCTGCCCTATGCCTTCTACCTAAAAAAATAGCAACTACTCCAAGATTGCTAAAAGAAATTATATAAAGCATTACTTTATGTTTCATGCCTGGGAAAATATTTGTAGAAATTATTAAATACATTTTGGCACATATTCTAGGCCTTTTGGTTGGTAAAGTTTAATTTTTTCACTTGATAGATAAAGAGAGGATAAAGTCAGGCTGCATGGGCAGAACACTAATATTTTTAAAGTTTATCTTTACAAAAGAAAACATGATTTTGGCTTGGAATAGCATTTGATCCATTTCAGGAATTTGCACGCCAGCATCCTTTAGGTTACTCATGATAAAAGTATGGTAGACCAATCTTTTTCTTCTTTTCAAACTTGTATTTCATGGATAAAGAATCTTTTTTTTTTTTTAAATTTTATAGAGAAAGACCCAGCTACCTTTTCTTCCAGGCTGGAGTCTTTAAACATCAGTGAGAAAGGCTTGATATGCTCTCTTCTCAACTTATCGCCACTCCGTAAGTCGATGGCATTCTCTATTCGCTTGTTAATTTCCTCAGGACCAGACTGGACATGCAAAGCTTGCGCGAGATGGTTTGGAAGCAGATTTATTGAGTTTCTCGTAAGTGCGGCCAGAGTCTGGGGGAGAGCACATGCAGAGAGAGTGAACCCACTGGTCCCCCCCCGCCCGGGACAGACACAAGGCAAACGCTCTAGATCAAAGACTTGCCCCATAGACCCGCATGCACTACCCCATCCACTCACACAGGGCTCTTTGGGTCAGAGCTGCCAGAAATAAATACTTACATACACACAACCATAACCATGGAAATCAGTCAATCATTCGGGCATCAAATCATTTAAAAAACAATTAAACAAATAAAATGATAATAACATTAAAAAGCAAGATAATAAATAACAATATACACTGGCTTAGGGTGAAAAGGAAAAAGCTATGCAAAAAAAAAAAAAAAATCAACCAGGGTGCTGGATGCCATACAAACTTAAGGTATATTAATAATTATTCATTGATTATGTTATATTAATAAATTATTAAACAATGTGATTTGCTGTATTGATGTGTATTAATCTGTGCTGGGAATAGCTGTTCCAAACCCGTCTCAGGTATAAAGGATCTTGCTGGGTTTGTACAGAATGAATATGGTCATATTCTAAAGAATTCTAAACCTCTCATTTTAATCAGGCCAAGTCGCAGCAGAGCAATATTTTCTATTGCACTGAAGGGATTATTACACCATCACACAGAGAAGAAATAGCCAAAAAAAACGAGTCCATCAACAGAGCAGGTTCCCACGCAGGGATTAAGCCTAGTCTCGGTCTAAGATGCCTTTTTATATGGATTATCTCAAATTGGCTTTCTCTGGCCAAGTTTAAAATAGTCCTAGATTTAGCGCAGTCCACATTTAAGTAATCAGATTTCTGAAAAGTACGATCAGAGCTGCTCCAGGACTCAACGAAGAGTGAGAATAAGCCTCCAAGGAGATGGCTTCAACTTTATGACAATGCCAGTAGTGCAAACACAGGGATCACGTTGACTATTTCAGCTACAAGCAGCCATTTTGGATGGATAGCTCGGGATTTACTCTTATCCAGTCGAGCTTTTGGAAGCCCCCTGCCGAGCAGCACTTTCTAATACGACTGCAGTAATGGAAGCTGATGCAGATGGTCTTAACATGGTTAAGAGTGCCTCAATTAGGCAATGCTTAATCTAACCAAAACCTGATTTTCTGAAAGCCCTTTTTAAAACTGTGATCAACAATTCTAGTTTAACGCTTAATCCTGGATTAATCTATTCCTTTTCGGGAACCAGCAGAATAAGTGCTGCAGGTTCGGAGTAAGAACTATCATACACTGCGCTTGCTGAAATTGTCAGATTTTGAATTAAAGGACTTTTTTCTGGGATCCAATGGATTCTGGCAACAATAGGCCAACAATAGAAGCTTGTTTCCCCTGCGCACATGCTAAGCAGCTGACACCCAAGGACAAAGAGCTGTCAAAGCGGCACCGGCTGAAGACGAGCGCTGACATTTTGGATGATTGCTGAGGGGGGAATCGGAGGCTGATTCTATCAGAATGGCAGAGAAGATTGTCTTGAACCCCTACATCATAGTCAAGTTTTGCTTTTAGCTCCATGATTGTTACAGTCTTCTTAAAACATTATTCCGACACATCATCTACACATTTTACGGTAAAGCACTGTCCAGTTAGTCCTTCTTTATTCACTAAGCAAGGGACAACTGCAGTAAATTTACTGTACATTCACTGTAGACCCAACATAACATGGCATTGCTTATAGTTGTCAGTTAGGACTCCAGTTCCAGCCCCCTTTTCATGGCAGCAAAATAAATCTATTTTCTGTAATTTTTTACGCCTTTTAGAAGTGTTTTAAAACTTTTGAGCGGTAGTGTAGGTACACAACTGTAAAGCTTACTATCTAAAACGGTAAATCACTTTGGGAAACGTTGTCTTGTAAATAGTAATGTGGTGGTTATGACCTGCCTAGTATGAAATAACTAAAGTACACTACCGTCAGTTTTTTTGGAACTGCACGCAGTTTAATGTCTTAATGTTTCATGAAATCAAGGCATAGAACAAATAAACTTCTGCAACAGTCTTGGGAAGATCTTTCTGAGCAATTTTTGATTTTCCTTATAGAAAGAATGCCGTGTGTTTGGCTGTTAAATCAGCAAAAGGTGGCTACTTTGATGAATCAAAAAATTTGAATAAACTTTTGTACACCTAATGATTCCTTGACTTTTTTTTTTAAATTTTCCATTGTTTTTTTGTTCTATGCCTTGATTTCACAAAACATTAAGATGTTAAACTGCATGCATTTCCATAAAAACTGAAAAAAATTAGGTGTTCTAAAACTTTTGACCAGTAGTGTATAATAAATAATAATACAAAATAAATATAATACATCCTATTCTAAAGGCATAAAACATTCATCAAAGAAAACTGTACAGCAATTTCATGTTAAAATTGCTCTTCTTTAGTTTAGTATTTCAAATACCTGTGACAATTGTTTGAATTTTCATTTTCATGGGGGATGTTTAATTGAAAAATAATTATGTCCTGCTGAGTGTCCAATGGAATAGGAATGGATTTCATTTTTGTGTGGTTGCTCGCCTTGTTTTCTCACTCAGCAGTCTCCCTCCTGGTTTCTGATGTTTAGCAACCAGACGTAATTTTTCAACCGAATGTTTCCAGCATGTTCCGCCAACCAACTGTTAACCCCATGCGGTCATTACTGTGTTAAAGCTAAACTCTGCAAACAAAAAAGCTTCGCCTACAAGGCAAACAGTAGATACCTGTAATAGCCAATTTACACCCTGTTCTTCCACAGTAAAAAGCCACACTTTCAGGCTTTACTTTTCCCTCCTGTCACCAGGTGCATCTTTTCAGTTTTACATCAGTGCTGGGTGTCATCGTCACCTTAATCCTCAGCTCAAAGCCCAAACAAAACACTTGAGGACAGAGCCTGGATCCAGCCAAGTGAATCAGCTTTTCTTGTATTTCTTTTTGGTTTGACCCTTTTTAATATGAAATAATTAGTTTATAAAAACACTGAGAACTTCCAAATTTTCAGAATTACAACTATACATTAACACTTTCATTTTTACACAAGCGTACATTGAACCCATGTTAAAAGATTTTATTGTGTCAGTCTTCCAGGTTAAAAATCGTGCTGGGACTGAATAAGATCTTCACCATATAAAAAATACACTCATGGCAAATATTTGCTCATGAAAATATCAAAGTCCAACAAAGTCTTATGATGCCCTAAAAGACAGGTAAAGAACACAACTTCAGGTGTAAAAAAAAGTCTGCACCAAAAGATGGGGGTCCAATCTCTTTATGACCGTGCATTTATGTATCACATCCTGCCATGCAGTGCCATGACAGTTTTGCTTTTAAGCCTTTAGATGCAAAGGCTCAGTGTCTCTCCATGTCCCTCCATTTTGCTCTTATCTTCCCCACTTTTGGACCACAGGTCAGCAACCCAAATGTGAGGGCACAAAATCTCTCATTCCAGATCCAGCTGCCCAACCAAGTTGGTGGAAGGGGTGAGACCTTCTCTGGATCTCACAAACAATCTGCAGCCACCTCAGATCTCAGTAGCCTCTCCAAAGCAAACAGCTCATCTGCATGCAAACAACCAAGTTTCAGGTGTGTTTTGGAATATGTGATGCTGCTGCCCTATTTGACTGGAATGAGGCGATGCAAAATTAAGAGCCACAACAAACTGCCATGCGGCATAAATCCAGCCAATGTCCGGATAAAACATCCCCTGTGGGAAGTATCTATTGAAAAGCATCACATATTGTGTCCATTTTCCCCAATTAAGTGCGACGCTGGTACACCAGATAGTAATGACGGGGGTTGTAGGATAATGGAAATTCACATTAATATGTTTTAATGCTATGCAAAACAATGAGCAAAAATACAACATAATTACACACATGCCGATCTTTTGGTCACCGACTGGCCACACTTGCAAACGCTGATGATATTTATGATGTTTGTAATGTCGACTGCTGATATCGAAAACGTGATTTCCTTCCGGGATAAACCGGCCATAGGTCATGCCTGTTCATTTTTTACAAGGAACACACACACAAAAACCAGTAGGGTCATAAAAATAAGAAGCAAAGCAGTTAGCCTATCAAGCAATGGCAATGCAGCTTTGCTGGCGCGGTGTTTGGAAGTAGGGGGCTGCTGTATGGTTTACGCTTCGTGCTGGCCATAAACGGTGCCTAAGTCTTGTTCTTAGGCTTTGCCTGAATGAGGTTTTCTGCCTGTGTTTTCGTGGTCTTGTATTTTTTATCCTCATCCTTGCCTTATAATAGCAATGCTGATTTTTGAATTTCCTCATTTGACACCTGGGCTTCCCTTATTGTGTCAGACAGGACAGTGCACCGTTGCGTAAGCATACACGCTAATGTAGTTCTAGATAGGCTTACGGCGTAAATGCCCGAATGACACACTTACCTACATTTTGCATTGTGTCTCGGTGCTCCGAGGTGGGTGACATTATCAACCTGCTCCAAACGGCACCAAACAGCAAAATATAAAGCAAAGAGATTTTCAAATAGAATCGGTATGGCATACCGGCGGCCCGTGCTTATTTGTTACGCAGAAACGAACATTTGGGGAATTCACGAAATAATAGTATTTAAAATATTTCTGCAAATTGGAACAGGTTAAATAAACCCATAGGGTGTTAAAGGTATGACCAGAACAATTCAATGCAGCAATGTGTTGCGTGCCAACCTGCAGCAAATGAGCTAATGAGTTTTTCCCTTTTCATAAATGCGCTCATATAAATGTCATTCATACACGTGCACTAAGGCTCATAACCTTGTGACCACAGCACTTAAAGCAAAATGAGCCCATAATCCCACATCAACGTAACACTCGCTGTCCTGCGGGGGCCTCAGCGATCTTACGTGTATATAAATGTGTCACTGTGAAAGGGCTCTCCCATCACAGAAGAAAGCTGTTGCTATGTAAACAAACAGCATCCTTATTTTAGTGAGTGCATTATCTCCACAGTGAACCGCCGGCAGAATCTCAGGACATCCGGCGAGGCAAGCTTTGAAGTGAAAATCCTCCAAACAGGCAAGCCGCATGAAAGACTGTTTTCTTGTTAAACCGCAAGGCATGAAAGGGATGAAGAGAAGGCGAGAAGCGCTCTGATGATGGCAGAAAAGGACTGCAAGGGAAGATGAGCCCGGCGACAAGGCTGGATGCTACAGCGTATGCTTGTCCCCCGTTTTTGCACGAAAAAATACGTTCCCCTGCTGGGAAGGAATGGTACAACGGCATATATCTGGATTGGAACCTTCAGGAAAAAAATCAGTCTTATTATTAATTCAGCTCATCCCTTTGTCCAGTCTACAGGGACAGAGTTACACAAAGAAAAGCAGCCCTTACATTGCACTCTGGGACGAAAACGTTGTGGTCTGACACAAAAATAAACAAATTATTCAACAGGTTAATACATACTTCAAATTTTGTTCATTATAGAGTGACATGGCATATAATTAATAAATATTAATGGACATTTGAAGGCAACCTAGCATTAAAGTAATAATCTCTCTTAATCTTTAAAGGAAATATTGTTCACAAAATAACTCCAAAACTCACAAGTAATGACAGCTTGTTATATATTTTTAAACGCAATGTGCCTTTGACCTGCCTGTCCTTGTATGAATAGGAGCATGCATGTTAGTAAACCCCGGTGGTGAATCAGGCCATTTCATAATCGGAAGATCTGGAAAGCTGAGCAATTAAAACAGTTGGGTCACCTAAGCATGTGCAACAAGGCTGTGCGAATTTAACTGAGCTCTCGGTGCCTAGGTAAGGAGCTCGACCCTTGTGCACAAATGCTCCGGCGGATGCTTTAAAGTGCTTAGTGAAACTTGGCGGAAGCGCTGGGGAAGTTCAGAGGTGCTACATTTTGGAAATTAGACTCCTGGGTTTCTCTCCTAGCAACCGTCACGCTACAGCCGTTGTTACACGTTTTACACGCGTTGCGAGTCCGAATTACCCGGTAATTTCATTTTCCTCTTTTGTTGTGCTGAGACAGCAGCGTTCTGAAAGAAGGAGCGACAGGTCTCCTATTTTACATGCTGAAGTTCAGCCACTGGCAGGCTTCCTGTGTTGGATTCTTTGCCTGAGCTGACAAAAGTGAAAAAGTGATGGCAGGCAAATAGGTGGGTGGAGTGAAATGGGCATGGAAATCAGAATTCAAGCATGTCATAAACTTTGATTTCAAACCTGTACTTCTTAAAAAACAGACTTAGGGCCTTGTGAGCACTGTATAGGATACACTGCAAGGAACCTATAATATCAGTACTTACTGTATATAACATGTGACCCTACTTCACCATGGGCTCTACCAGGGTACAGTGGGACATGGGTTCAAGGCAGCAGGCATGGTGTGGGCCCTAAAACCAGTTGTCTGTCCCCAGCTTCGTTATTCGTTGCTTTTACTGTGGGCCCACGCAGAAGGTGAGCAAAGGGAAGGGATGCTGTGCACCCTTGGGTGGGCCATTTGGAGAGGTGTCCTGCTCGTTTGTTTCCAAACAGTTTTTCACTTCTCCTCAAGATGGAAACAATCAGCTGCAACTGAGGACTTACAAACCGCTCAAAACTTAAGATCGACGGATGATTCCAAACTCCTTCTCATCTATAACAAACCTGCTATAAGAAGCAGTTTCATCTTAGATGATGAGGTTTAAGATCCTTTAATATTTAAATGAATCCTTGTACAGCATCTAACTTGAATGGATTTAAAACTTGGCCTCACTTTAATGTGTGCGTTTTTTTTTTTTTAAATGAGTATTGTTTGGAAAATTACATAGTGGAGAAAAAAAGGTAAATTAAACCGACTAAAGTAAAAGGTTTAAAATAAATAAAAGTAACTAGCAGTAGAGCAGAAGCTACTGAGGTGTTATTCACACGCACACACACATACACTCACACACTCTCACGTGCTCACAGGTGAGATAGGAGAACGGGAGGGAGGACAGGCACTTACATTCTGTTTGCCTACGATGTTGTCGAAAGGCAGCTCAGGGCTCCAGGAGCCCTCAGTGAAGGTGGCGCTGCTGCTCCGCCGCCCAGTCGCGCTGGCCGACTCCTTGGCAATGTCCTCGGGCAGCGAGAGCAGACTCTCCTCGGGCTGCTTGATCAGGTACGTCTCTATGTTGTGACGGCGCAGGAAGTCATTGCGCTCTTTGCCGTGGCCCTCCTCCACCTCGTAGTCTCCGTTAAGGCAGTCCAAGGCTGCCTTGGAGATGTGGATCCTCCTGAGGAATGGAGATATAGGAAATGTTTCTATCACTGGAAAGAACCGCAAGGTCACCCACCAATTTTTCATTGGACAGAACCACAGGTATAACACTGAACAGCTTCTTAATAAAGGGCCGGGTTTTGTCCCCCCCCCCCAGGCTGCAATCCCTCCAGCACCCATTAAATCTCCATCTCTAAACTAAAAATGCAACACATATGAGAACAAATGATCTTTATTTTAAATTTAGATTCATAAAGATTGCGAAGAAAAGAAAATAGAGTTTTAAGGTAAAACTAAAACATTTTCAGTAGCTATGGTAACACATTTGTGAGCATTGCTTTTACACAAAATGCCATTTTATGCTTAACTGAAAATGGAGTTTACGAAACGTATTGTCAAGAATAAAGTTCATTAGGGAACAAATACAGTAGGTACATACTATTTACTGCATACACTGACAGTTTTGTAATAAAAGGGTCAACAATGCATCAAAAAATGTTAATATATAAAGTGACAGCTCTTAAATTTTCTAATAAATCTGCATGTTGCTACATTTTTACTGCAAGTGTACAATCATGAGTGTCCATCTATGGTAGTTATAGGTGGAGGGAAGAAACCCAACACCACAGCACTGAAGACAATTTCTGCAGCACTGCAGGATAAAGCAAACCAAGACCAGTAGACAAAGTACCAGTAGACAAAGCTACAGGAAAGAAGCAGCACCCAACCAATAGACAATATTGTCATTGTACCGTTAGATCAAGAATTCAACCAAAATTCTGTAATTCTACCTTTAAAGTGGGCAGACATACGTCCACCCTTTAAACAAAACTACTACAGAACAGAAGTAGCACCCAACCAACCGACAAAACCTGCTGTTTTCTGTCAGACAGAACAATTCCTTCATTGCTGGAAAATGTTGTGCAACTGCTGCTGAATTACTAGTTAGAAATGATATTTATTAACGTCTTTCAAAGGGTCTAAATACTCAAAAATTTCTGAGTCTCACTACATGAAAGCAAGAAATGCTAGAATTTCAGACACACACTGAAACCCCAGCATAATACATAAAATCCGTAAATCGATAAAATATCAATGCCGTATGAACAAGATACTGCTTCTAAAATATATGTATTAAACAGGCATTAAACACATTTTTTCAGCTTGTTATCACTGACAGTCCAAGGCTGAGTAATCATCAGAAGGTTCAGCTAAGACCTACAATCTGATTTACTTTAAAGGATGGTCAAAACGGCAATAAAGAGATTTCATCCATCCATCCGTCCGTCCATCCATCCATCCATCCATCCATGCATTAGCTTAGTCCTGAACAGGGTCATTGCGGGCAGGAGCCTCTCCTGGAATCATTGGACGTTGGGCTATGAAATGAACTCCGGATGGGACGCCGTTCCATCGCAGGGTAACAAGAGAGATTCATTCACTTTAAAAAATGGAACATTGTTTTACTTCAACTCAGGATCCGCACAGGGCCAGCTGACTTATGCTAGTGAAATAAATCATATCCATTGTCATTCTAAACTAATTGGGGTAAAAGTGTTTTTGAAAATCCTGCTTATGTCGGATGCCGTCAGCTGCATGGATTTCATCAAAGAGAAAGGCTGTCAGTGCGTCCGTGGAATTGTTTAGCCGTTCACCCATTTGCTGTTATGACTTTTTTATTTCCAGAGCAGGATCTTTCTTTAACGCATTGTGTGCCAACGGGGGGGGGGGGGGGTGACCTGACATTTGGGGAAAAATTGCCGGCATGGGACTGGAAAACCTGAATGTACCGCATCCGTGTACGCTTTGGGTCTGTTGATGAATCACTGTCTCTTGATGCTTAGATGAGGAAGGGATGTTTTGTGGTTTTGCGGGGTCCCTCAAGGAGAATGAGGCCCATCTGTTCCAGAGTGCATTGTGGGATTGCAGGTGCTGGGAGCGGGAGGGCTCATGGGGAAATAACACCAGTAATAACAGTAATTAAAGCTTCTGCACTCAGAGGGCTTGTTTGTGAGGGGCTGGCTTGCGGGACACATGTCTGCCCCTTGACGCTCAGTGATTCAGTTGCAGCAGCTCAGGAGAAAGGGGCCGTGCAGGGCGGGTCGCTGCCTTTTTTTGAGGTGGGTGACTGGGCAGGGGGGTGCTTGTTATTGCACAACAAGGTTTCTAGGGGTTATGATACACCAATCTATTCAAGAGAAGGTTAAACAGCTATTGGCGATGGCAGCTCAGAAATGGAAAACAACACGACTATCCATTGTACACAGTCAGCAAGGTGAAATGCTGGCAAATAAACCCTAATGAAAGAAACGAATGAATTGTGCAACCCAGTGTGCTAACTTACGAAGCGTCACCGGCTGAGAAAGTCATTAATGGAATAAAAAAGACCATTAGCATCACCAAGTGAATCCTGATTGAGTCTGATGCCCACGCCGATGCCTAGGTGTTTTCTACCAAATTGGAGGTGTTTGATTTATTCCAATTAATTCTAGTCCAGAGGTTTTTCATCAGCTGCATCAAAACAACCCCCTGCGCATAGATGGTGGACGCTCACCCGGGAATGCCGCCCGACTCCAGCTTGTTGGCGATGTCCACGTCCCATGACCAGACGTCGAATTGCCACTTACGCAGGCCCAGGACCCCGCACAGGACGGAGCCTGAGTGGATGCCAATTCGCATGTCGATGTCATGTTTTGTTCGAGACCTCACATACCTAGGGCAGGGAGACGCGGCCACGTTCAACATCAACATTTCTACACAGAATAAACATTTGACAATAACCATACCAAAATGCTTCCTATCTTTACCTCATTCATACATCATGAAGACTGCAATAACTGCAATAACTCCTCAAATGAAGGACAGTTCAGTTTTTACCAAGTCGAATGTTGCAAAATTCAGGGCACGGAGAAAATGTCACATTTAAAATGTTGATGATTATAGGAAGTGACACGCACAGGCGGTAAACAACTGTGAAACTGTCAACTTCAAATAGTACATAGACGCATAGGCAGAGCTTCTTCATCAGCATCATCTTCATCGCTATAGTCACCATCATTACCATGACCAAAGGTGCTGTGGAACACTCTGGAACTCCACAGCAACAGGAGGGTAACAAGACGGATATGTGGTCGATCATAACCTGCTCTTATTTTGCTACATTTTTGCTTCCTAGAGACACTTTATTGCATTAGAATAATCTTATATTATCTATAGAAGTGTAAGAATGTCGCTGGATGGAGCTACATAGCCTTGAGGAGGCAAGACTGTGGTCTGAGAAGCATGATTCACTCGATATCAATCATTAATAAACATAAGTGTCAGCTGCCCACTGTTAACCTTATTGAGAAAGGCAGCATTTGTGGGCTATTTTTGTAAACAACTGAAACATTCAAGGTCGATCTGGTTGGCCTTTATGAAATCCTTACAGCAAGGGGCTAAGAATTACCTCATGACATACAGTCTTCTCAAGCAATTCTTCAATTTCATAGCACCGAAAGGGTTTTTTTGGACCTTCTAATGAACTAGAGGTGCCCTTTAACCAGGCTGTGGCCTTGCGGACTAATGCTTCATTAATGATGCGTGGCTGATCAGACCCATTTTCAGTCTTCCTTTGTAAAGCAGTCGCGGTCAAATATGCAGACTGCACTGCAAGCACATTTGTAGGCGGGGCTTCATAAGGGTTTCCAAGGGTCCCGCTCCCCTGCTGACGGATGTATGTAAATGTGGCCGGCCACCTGGCAACCCACCGGATGGTCTTGATCATGCTCAGGCCCATCTCCACGCAGCAGTGGGCGTGGTCCTGGCGGGGTTCTGGCAGACCCGACACACAGTAATAGCAGTCTCCCAGGATTTTGATCCTCAAGCAGTGGTGCTCCTGTGGAGGTCAATGGAGCACATGCTTTAGTGTCACACAACAGTATGGCAACAGTATGAAAACATCAACAGTAGCACAGGTATCAGTTACCTGGCACCACAAATGCCAGCTTTTGAAGCTTTAACCTCTAATTTGAGGCTGAAATTCACTTGGTGTACTAGTAGCAGCTGTGGCTATCATTGCAATTGCTTGTGTAAAATACAAAAAACGGCTATAAAAATGTAATGAAAACATGAACGGAGAAAAAATACTACTAAAAATAATTAAAGGGGACACAAATCTGGTGCTTTAGTATGATAAGATCTCAGCTGGCATGGGTTAATCCAGAGCCAATATGAACACCAGAACGAGGCCAGGAATGATTGAAGACCTGTTGCTTTCTGCATACAGCAGCCTGTCTAGTAGCTAAAAGAAACAGATGCAAGCATTTCTCTAATGAGCGCGGTATTTGATTCATCTCCTTGGGCAGCTTGCCTTTGCTCCGAGTTTGTACCAGTATTTGCATTTTGTCTGTTGGTTAACAGATGTATTTATCCAAAACAGCTTGCATATCTTACAGTTATTTTATGGTTTTGCTTGTGAGGCCGGGGTCTGATTTAATCCAGCCCTCGGTCCAGGAAAATATAATCAGATATTCATAAGTCTTCGGGTGACACAGACACAGGAACACAGACAGATGCATGCCCTGCAATACTGTTATGCTTACTGCTAGAGTGTAATTATCATATCTTTCTCGTGGGCATGTTTGCTTTGCACTAAATATATACAATTTAGTGACCCATGGCGAGCACTGCTGTTAAACAAGGAAGATTAAGGATGAGATTCATCTTAATATATACAGATGAAAGTCTTTGCCCTGAGATAGGACAGGATAGGATAGTAGGGGACAGGACAGGATACGGTAGCACAGGACAGGATGGGACATGACAGGGGAGGAGAGGAGAGGACAGGACAGGACAAGACAGAATAGGATAGGATAGCAGAGGTCAGGACAGGATACGGTAGCACAGGACAGGATGGGACATGACAGGGCAGGTGAGGACAGGACAAAACAGGATAGGATAGGATAGAATAGGGTGGCATAAGACAGGACTGGGTACAATAGGACAGGAAGGACATGACAGGGCAGGAGAGGACAGGATAATAGAGGCCAGGACAGGACAGGACAGGACAGGACTGGACATGATACCACAAGTCAAGACAGAACAGGAAAGGAAAGGAGAGGAGAGACTATGATAGAGTCAAAAAGGAAATTCACAGTCATCTATATGTCTGAAAGTCTAAGCAACAGCCAATATACCACATTATTTAAATCAACAACCTTTTGATTTAAAATTACAAAGGCATTTTCAGAAAGACAAAAACATTTTGTAATTTCTGAAAAAAGCATAAACATTTATCATTCATAAATATAGCTTGGAAGAATACATCAAAGGGCAGGCTGTACTCTACTTCAGACAAATCTACTGGATGGAAAATATATATTTTTTACTGATAAGACAGCAGTGATATTAATCACTCCAATATGAATTAATGATGATGCACAATGTGCTTAAACTGAAGTGTTTGGAACAGCAAAGAATGAAAATGAAACAAAATACAGAACGAGGGTTAGGTGCACACTCGCTGCAAAGGTACAGCCTTTAATCTCATCACAAATATCATTGATTTTAACTTTGGGGAATTGATGCCCAAAGCCAAGCTGATGTTCTTCTTGTGCAAACGGCACGTTTTTTTTCTGAATAAATGTACACCCAGCCCATTCAATCATAGAGGGATAAAATCCCCGCAAATTAGGATACAACCAAGCACCCCTTTACCTGCTGACATCTGACTGACTCAGCAAGCACTTTCCTTGCCATAATTCACTTCAAATGGCAGATTTAATGGAAAACCAAAACACAAATTTGTTGTTATTTATTATTTATCACTGCCCTTTTTTATTTTTATTATTATTATTACTACAGTATTATTGCTATTATTATGAAAGAATAATGGCTTAATTAACCAGGCAAAGTGTTGCTGCCCATTATGAAAGAAGGCCTGGCATGGGTGCGTCTGAACTGGACAATTAAATCGGCATGAGAAGAAAAAATGGAGGTAATTATAAAATACCTGCGGGGAATTAATTTATGCTTTAGGATTACACTTCACTAATCCAGCACTTTCAATTTGTCATGGTTCACCAGAAATTTGCAACTCAACAACACAGACTCATCTTCTATTTGCTTCAGCAAATTATTGTCTGAATATGCATTAGGCTTCGGGCGGAAGATAATAAGTAGGTTTTTGTTAGGAACTGAAATATGTCATTTCTATATCTAGTTTTTGCTGACAAATTTAAAGTTTTCGTAGACAAACTCTAACTTAAGTTTGAGCAGTCGTTTCAGAGTTAATTTTTTTCCATTGACCTATTGCCACAGCAACCATCACAGAGATGCACATTTAGAAAATGGATGGATGGAATGGTGGGAAAAGTTGAGGATTTTGAAGATTCAGCATTTGAGAAGTTATTTAAATGACTTTAACATATATACTTTGTTCAAGGCCAGTTGAAACAGTCATAAACAGAAAAGGCAAACAGACATAAATGGTTCTCTGTACCCACAATTCCCTCTTCATGCGGTGTACAGAGCAGAGCCACTTCACTTACGTGTGCGAGGCGGTCAAACCGGGCAAAGAGCTCGTTCAACATTCTGACCAGTTCCTGAGCTGACAGGGTGGTGGAGAGGTTGGTGAAGCCTTTCACGTCTGCAAAAAGAATGCTGAATAAAATATGGAAATATCACATTAATGCATGGTTCATCTAAAGCAGCTACATGCAGTTGCCAAGACAAACTACAGAAGCAGAAGAAATCGGGAAAGATGCATGAGATATTCTTTATGTAGCGCTAACACAGTGATTCTTCCAAGCAGCAATCGCAAATGCAAAACAGAAAAAAAGAGAGCACATAACTGACAGGACTTAAAAAGAATTTTCCGGAAAATGAGAAGCACTCTGCTCCCAGTGGTGGAGACCTTACCTGACATTCTCATAGCGGTGGATGTAGATTTTATGAAACTGATGCTGAAGGTGCTCATCCTCGACATTGGTCATGTCGTTGATCATCTCGAGGACCACGAATCGGGGTAAAACGGACAGCACCAGCCTCTCCTAGGGTGACAGGGGTAGGGGAGGGCAAGCAGACCCCCGTTAGGGGCAGTGGGCTCTCAACACTTGCAAACACGTTACACTGTATTCAACATGATCTTCTTGATGAAAAAAAACGCCTTCTCTGAGCAACAAACATTCTTCATTTTTCAATCAACCCTCGTAAATAAAACTAAAATACAGAAATGTTGCAGATGTTCACCTCCAGAACCCAATGCTGTGGATTCTGCAGAGGTTTCATCAGTGGAAACTGTAGATGTTCTCAGCAATTTTTTTTGCAAGTCAAATGTGAGCTGATCCAATTTAAACTCAGGGACTGTCCAACTTAAACTCGAGATGCCTCTAGGGCCAGAAAAGGTGTGACACCGCATTTGTCCTTAAACTGGTTATTATATTGTAGCTACTCTTTTTTTCTCCTCACACCAGCATAGAGGAACATCGGCACCTTTGGGAAAACATGACAGTAATGGTGGTTGGAGAATCGTCCCCCAGCCTTTCACAGGAGATAGTCTGCAAGTGTTTACCAAGAGCTCCCACACGGCAGGGAAATGGAGAAGACTGCTCCCCAGTCCCCAGCCTGAAGGAAGTCCCGAAGTTCACAACCAACTTCCAAAAGTAAACCGTCAGATTAAACTGTCAGGTCATATAACACTGCAGAGGGCTTTAAAATGAACAACACAGAGCCTATTTATAAAATCACTTTTGAAAGCCGCGTTTTGTCGTTTCAAAATGTTCCGCTGGAAATTGCTTCCTAAATGAAAGCAACTTGTTTTTTGCATTTCATGTCTCTGACTGGGGGGCATCCTTTGCAATAAGGGATACACATGACATCACCGCTTTGATAGCCAATGCGTTTAGGTGGGCCTGAAATTATTAATTATAAATGTAGCTTGTGTATTTCTCAAAAGCAATGTATGAAATTAGGTTTGCTTAATAAACTGTGCAACCCATCTATAGCCATAGAATGTTGCATTTTTATAGCAATTATGCATTTATGTTTATGTTTAATTGCTCAGCCTGCTAGACTGGATGAACAGAAAAAATGGACCAAGAGGTTGGTTAACAAAAGAAAAATTGATAAAATAACATCAAACAGTTCTACCCTTCCCTTGCAGTTGCACACCCTTTACACCTCGCATTTGATATCCTGCTGTTTTTAAACTTCTTAACACAAAGGATCAGCAGCTATCATTTAAAGTCGCACGTAGAAAGGCTGGGATATTTTTAAATATTTGCTGCAAACTTGAATAAAACGGTGAGGAACCTGCTCATCTCTACAGGTGAATACCAATTGCTTTGAAAGCTCACTTTGCATTTAAAGTCTTCAACAGCCCCCTCATTCGTTTGCCTTTCTTCCGCTGTTGTGCTGCACTCACGCAGCGGTTTCCTGGATCAGATGGGTCAAAAGGGCTGGAAATTTCTCTCGGCCATTGATCTGGACACTCCAACCCCCACCCCATCCCAGGCCATGAGCCTGATAAGGAGGTTGTTCACATGCATTAGCTCCTGTGCTGTCCAGAGACCAGAAAGCTCTCCAGTCCATTAAAAGACACCACCGTGTTTGAGCGCAGTCACGTTCAGGAAATGGTCAGGCTTAAAAGCACCCCCCCACCCCAACCACAAAGGGAAATGGCCTTCCAGTTATACACCATATTTACAGAATAGTGGGACATGTGGGCCCACCAAGAAAAATGACGAAACCTGCATCTTACAGACAGAAGCCAGTCTGTTCAATTCAACTTTTTACATATGCATGCGCAAACTGAATTTTAGTTTTAATATTAAAAATATTAATTTTAATATTAAAAAGCTAAATTTAATCTAATACGTCTACTCAAGTTTTACTTAGTTTTGCATATTTCCACAGAAATATTAGGAAATTTCACTATGGCCAATCAAGAGGGCAACCTTTCTGTTATATTCTGAGCCACCCATGCTTTCTTTGTATTCACAGTTCTTTTTTCCAAAGCAACTTAAAATGTTAGTGAACACTAACCTTCCTACAATCATTTACCAGGTTATACACCTGACAATTTTTTTGTTGGTTTTCTGGAACAATGCAGAGTACTGTGAGTACTTTGCTTAATGGTGTAACAGCAGAATTCAAACCTTGGCCTTCAGTGCATGGTGACACCTTAAACCACTAATGTTAGTACTGGGGTCAACAACCCAGTGTATGATTGGTGTGTGTGATGTGGTCATGGTGGCCTAACTCATTTATCCAAGGTGTGGGGTGGTCACCCTGCCCAGACTACCTACCCACAACAAAGGGACACACTACTGTCTCACCTGTCTCTGGTTCTCGGTTTCTAGCCGCAGTCGGGCCTCGATGCACCTCCTCGTCTCCAGAAAGGCCTGCCGCTGTGCCCGGTCCGACAGGTAGCTGATGAACACGCCCGCCGTGTTCATGCATGTGAAGAGAACGGCTTGCGCTACCAGCTGGAGTGGAGGAGGGGAACAGAGAGGGAGGCGGCCAATCAAAATCCTGCATCAAATATACTTACTGGAAAATCAAGAGAGCATTTTTCAATCACTGCATTCAGGAAGTGAAATCACTCAAATGAGTTGTAATTTTTATAATAGCTCACCCATCATTTTTGCTTTATTTCACTGTAACATATTAAACAAGCAAGTCACTATCAGGATAGAAAGGATAATGCATGAATAATTGTGCCAAGCAGCAGCATTTAACAGTACCGATAAATGATAACATTATACCCCACAGATCGAATTCAGACCATTTGAATAGTCATAACTCAGGATTGAAAAAGTTTTCTGGAAGTTGTGCATCACAGGTCTGTCCACTTGTTATGTTTAAATGAGGGTTATTAGCCAGGGGCGAGGACAAGGTTGTGAGCACAGTATTGAATCGTGCATCGCTGCATTGGTCGACTGTTCTCATAGTCAGGTGGGGTAGGGGTGGCGCTGCTCAGTTGAATTGAATTTGACTCATAGCACCAAAGTCCAGAAGTGTTAACCATCACTCTCTTCCATGCATGTCTTTGGATTGAAAACACAGGGGAAACGGACAATCGCTGCACATCCTGGGCTGAATTTGAACCTGATGCACAGCTGACGCACTGTGACGCACCACCGCACTCCCATGGGCACGTATAATTAAAGTAAAACAGCTCAGGTGTATGCAATACTTGCTATTGTACAGATAGACCAAAAATGCTTGGGGGGAAAAAAGAACAATGAAGGAAAGAAAGACTAAGCTGGATAAACAGGATTGGGAAGAGCTGCAGGAATTAACTGGTGAAATTAAACGCAGTCATTATCAAAGGAGTGCAATTAACACATTGGTTTTACACCCTGGGATTTAACTCGCTGTGAAGGATATCGGTCCTCTTTTGTGAAACATAGACACGGCCTTTGACAAGCTCAGACATGTCATGGGAACCTATCACTTTACACTCCGCTGATACACCTGCACAGGGCCCTGGCTGAGCTAAAATTGGGGGCCACATGTGGACACTTAGTGACTGGCAAAGCGAGCAAAGAAACTGTGTCTGCCAGGTGGTTAATGAGCTCATGTGGGAGCAAACAAGGGCACGGGAGGCAGAAGGTCTAAGCCTGGCTTTCCATCTTTCCTGTCGGAAATGCTGAGGAAAGGTTCGGACCACGTACAGACAGCAGAACAGCGGTGCACCAGAGGAGCGTGGGGGTATGCCGAACAGGCTGATGTTTCAATAAAAATGACCGAAATAGGCTCAACCCTGGGGCACGTTAGCTCTGTGGAGGGTCTCCAGGGATATGATCATATATTTAATTTGTCAGATTTATGGGATGAGGTCGCAGTGCTTTGGAAAGGGTTGACGATGCATAGTGTTAACCTGGATGCCAATGTCATTATGCTAGAGTTTTTCCATAATTAGGCCTCAGGCCTCAGCGCCTGACCAGGCGAGATTTACAGAAATTTAAAACTGGGAGAGAATCATCTTGCCGTATTGACCCATTCCCCAGCTGAAGGGCCATTCTGAACACTTTCCACACTGTAATTTCGTCATTTATATATGACAAACTGGAATCTAGACCCCCACCCCGACATCTGAGTCCCTTCTCCAGCTGCAGAGACACCGCATTCTCCACACTGCAATGTTTGCGGCTCGGCCCACAATTCCGGTCGAGCACTTTGGTGCGTTAATAATTAAACCCTCTCCATGCCACTTCAAAAAAGGAGTCGCCCTGCCTCAGCATATGCCCGACTCTAACAAGATGCCCAGCCATTCTCTAGACATCAATATTTCAGCGGTGTCATTTACCCCCCCGTTCTTGTTGTCCGTATTTTTTTTTTTCAGTGAGGACTTCTGGGTAATGTAAAGTATAACAGTTATGTGTGGCAACAAGAGTCAAAATGGCTCGGTATGTCAAATCCCGTTTGGAAATGCAGTAAGTCGAACTGCAGTAAGTAACCAATGACAACCATTAGCTTATTAATTTATTTTGTTTTATTAGTTTAGATCTAATTGAACATGCACTGAACTGGGCCCTGAACCACTCAACATTGGCTTGTTAATTGATTACATAATGAATGCGCGGGCCACATGTTTTATGGAGACACAAGTGAATCCAATTAGCCTGGATGTGCAGTTTATGTTTTCATCACACAGCATCATACAGCAGATACCTCTCACAATGAGCTTTGTATTGTGTCTCACAAATTAAAACACGTAAATTTAAATTTGATGGCAATCTATGCAAAACATGTAGTACAATGTATACCATGATTACACACTCCGTTGTGCACCGTGGCAAATGATTTATAGTCTATGTGAAACAGTACATGATTTTAAATGTACAACCAAGCACCGAACCTAAACTACACTGCCAAAAGTATGTAGACGCCCCCCCCCCAATGAGTGAACTGAGCTATTTCAGCCGCACCCACACAGCATACAAAAACGTTCCAGACAACTGTGTGCTTCCAACTTTGTGGCCACAGTTTGGGGAAGAAGAAGCTCCTTTCCTACTCCAGCATGATTCTGCCCCCCGATTCACAAAGCAAGCTCCATAAACACACGCTTTACCCAGGCTGGTGTGGAAGAACTTGAGGGGCTGCAGAGAGCCCTGCTCTCAACCCCACTGAACATCTTTGGGATGAACTAGAACATCAACTGCAAGCCAGGCCTTCTCTCCCGACCTCAATGATGCTCGTGTACAAATGGGCACAAATTCCCAAAATTTGGTGGAAAGCCTTCCCAGAAGATGGAGGCTATTATAGCAGCAAAGGGGGGGAACAACTCTGTATGAATTCCCATGGGTTTGGAATGGGATGTTCAACATGCTTATATGAGGGTGATGCTCAGGTGCCCACACACTTTTGCCTATACAGTGCATATGTTTGTGTGCCATCATCAAGACAGATGTCATTTGGCAGCTTATTTTCTTTTTTATTTTAAAGACATCAGAATATTCAGCTTATTTAAGATGTCAGACTGATGGTATGAGCAGAAGTAAACTTTAAAAAACAGCTATTTTTAGATCTTTGTTCAAACCACAGTTTTGTTTTAGTTTTTACCAAAACATAGCCTGACTGACTAGGTTTAAACCTAAACACTTCCTGACAACATGAACCACACTGTTACTCAGCGCTAATGTAAACCACAGTGTTAGAATCTGCTGTAGAACCTTCCGGTTAATAGAATTACTTTAGGCTACAGTGAATTCTGGCTCTCCTGAGAAGTGCACTTATTTTGGGGATGGCTGTGTCACTGGTGCAGACAGTCCTATTAGGCCACCAGTCTTTATCATCACTAAGCACAAAGGAGAAAAAATGTGTGGAAGACCACCGCTAGGTTTACCCGCAATTCTCCAACATGTGTCCTGTGATCCATTCTGTGAGCACCTTGATGACTACAAAAGTAATCCAGTGCTCATGTTGTGTTTCTCCAGTTCTGACCTTCATTCATTTCAGGGAATTTTTTTAACCTCAAAATGTGCAATGAACTCCCTCTCTCCCTCAGAACTGCTGAATTCATCCCAGCATTCCGGAAGGCTCTCAAAAATAATATTTTCAGACTCATTTCTCACACAGTCACCTGAAAGCTGCATAAGTGAACCCAACTACATTTGCAAACAACATCTCTGTCTTCCGTGGGCAACTACTTGACTGATATAAACCAGCAACATGGTGGTATCACACAAACAAACTGTGCTTTTATTTTCATAGGTTTATATCTTAAGCTCCTCATCTGCTGCTGAAAAAATATTGCATAAACCAAGACTGAAGAGAAGCATCTGATAACTTCAGAACGTAATTGTAATTGTTTTCATATTAATGCATTTTTTACAATCTTTTAAGGGAAATTAATTAATTATCCGAAATAAAAAATGCAGAGCTGGGCCTTAAGGTCATGCTGATACTGTGGCTCCTCTTGAACAGACACTTTGTCAATCCTTAGCAAACACAGTTCAATCCTCTTGTACCCACGGGTCACGGGAATCCTGTCGGCTGAGCTCTACTCACGCCTTCTGAGGCAACCATTCCGATCAACAAATTAAAGTGTTTCCTTACCGGGCTTTAATAAACAGAAAAAAACCCCAGATATTAAAATGGCGTTACGTGTGCCTGATGTGTGGTTAGGAAGGCAAATAAGTCACAAGGCAAATAATGAACCCTTAAAATCCAAAAATATATATATGTTCTGACAACATCTATAGTTCTGGGTTAAAATACATTTTTCGCTGCATTCAAAAATAACCATTACGTAAAGCGAGCGGCAAGATCCACAAAACAATGGCTATTATTTGTCATTAATGTGTCTTTAAGGCCTGGCCCCCGGGGTGTGAGGTTACAGCATCCCTTCCCGTCCCTGGGAACTAATGCCAACCCTGTAGCCGGCTGCTCACACTCGACTGAACACTGGAGACGTCTAATTAGACCCCACGTGACTTTTCTTTTTCTGACGGCCCACTGACAACAGGAGTATAACTGCTGCCCTGCAGTGACCGCTCGGCATCTCGTGGCACACTGGAATTAATTAAAATGAAAAAGCTTACAAAACCAGGAAAAACTTACATAAATGCAAAAAAACTGTTTTAAAATTCTTGTAATTGTTTTCACAGCCGCGATTCATGTGAGGCTAAGCCGTAATCCTAGCCACCTGATCCAGCTGGAGGACACCGCAGCCTCCGTGGCCCATTCAGGCCGTGATGCTCGCCTGCTTGGCGTCAGGGATTAAGAAGCAACATGACGACCTTGGCTAACATCCCAGGCACATGGGAGCGGTTTCTGTCCTCCTGAACTCACCGCGGTGACAGGTTCTCCCCTCGGGTTCGGTGGCTCAAAGATGCGTGCAAATGGGGACATTAAGCAAGGCGGAGCACAGTGTGTGAAGTACAGTGACGGCCAGGGGGGAGGGGGTGACTGTGGCCGCCAAAGTGGAGTTGAAATCCAACAACACAGCGCTTCCCATCAGCTTTGACTATCAGCCTTCAGCACCTTTACCAAAATGAGAACCTCTTTTTGCAGCAAACCTATTTCTGTGCATTTGTGAACAACGTGCTGCAGTGTAATTGAATTTATTTTTACCGTCAACAAGACACCATGATACACTGTACAACCACAGTCCCGGTAAAACTGATGGCATAAAGTGATAACTGTGATGTCTCAAAGTCAACCAGTTTATTTACTATTTTAAACCAGGCTTAAACCTTTTCCTCCTTTGTTATTAACTGAAAATGAATGATAGAATTGTTGTGATCTGATTTTTGATCTCCTGTTTTGGCTTGAACATCCCCTTAGTTACAGAAAGCCTGAAGTTAAGAAGTGGCTTAGTGGTAAAGGGTATGAATGTGGTATAAATAAATGTTTGGAAATTTATATTTCTATTTAATACATTTTTAAGTATTATAGCAGTATAAATATTTAATAATAGTGCGCACGAGAGAGAAAGAGGATAGCTCAGTAAGATCTGTTGATCTGTTGCTTCTACTCTGAAGGTCTGTGGTACAAACACCACTCCTGCTGTAGTACCCTTGAGTGAGGTACTTACCCTGAACTGATACAGTAGAAATTACTCTACATATGGGTTCTTCTGCTGCCCTGAGTGGGGGCACCAGCTACTGGAAAGTTAATAAAAGATCCTGTTACAGCACAAATGTTATCGATGCAAATAATATTAATTTTTCTAACTGTACAGTTTTGGCTCCGCCGTGGTAAAATTAGCTCCTTGTCTTACTTAGAACTGCAGAGTCCCTCTCGACATTTATAAAGTGTGTTAAAAAACATCTTTTGGATCCACTTCTCTCTCGATCGCCAGTCTGTTCTATGCACATCCATTACGTTATTTTATTTAAAAAGTAAAAAAAAAAAAAACAAGTTTATACTCATTGTAAGATGTATAAGCAGCTTCTAGAATATTGTGCTCTGGGAAATAAGGTGGTACTATACTAAGTCAAAAGTAGAAAAAACTATGCAGGGATCCCCAACAGTAGAAGTATTGCCTTTGTGTGCTGCAACACACGACTCCTCGATGAACTCTCTCTGAACCTTTAAAAAATAATCATAAATCTATGATTTATATAATAATTGATCACACAGGTACCAATATCGCTTTTATGGTTTTAAATCAGGGCAAATAAGTGAGTACTTATGATCAGAGTTAAAATATGGCTGCACCCTCAAAGAACTCTGTTTGCGAAGGTAAACTTTGGAGTACTGGTTTACGAAAGCTTTACCGAACAGCACTCCTGCATCCTCAACTGCAGCATCAATAAACAAAGCATCAGTTTCATTCTTCAGCTTGACACATAGCAAAAATGTGATTTATTCAAGGTGGCAGCTGTTATTGCTAAGGGGAACGGAGCCGCCAGAGTTATATCTGCGGGATCCCCCAGGATGCAACTCATATTCTCATAGCTTGTCGCCATATGTGGTGGTCCTGTCACCTTGTGGTGAGGTTGATGGTTTTGCTCCGGTGTGTGCAGTGCACCTGGTTGTCTGACTGAGTGGGAGGCCTTTACTTGGTCACCAGGGTCCAGCCATCTGCGTGGAAATTGCGCTCCAAACCACTGCGTAATCTCATTAAAAAGTGACCCTGGGGGAAGTTCCTCGTGACTCGGGGCAGCTATGAATAGGCACCTGGATGTAATCCAAGCCCTAATCACAATCTGTTTAAGCCTGGATGGGGTACGTATGTGGGTGACAGGGAAGGGGGGTGTCTAAACAAGTGACACTCGATGAAATGAAAGATGAATGCCGACCTCCTCGGTGCCCAACCGCCGAGCTGTCAGGTCGTCCCAGGTTTCTGGATGGCCCCCTAATAGTTCTGAATGGGTAGCAAAAAGGACTTTTGGCTCAAACAGGAACTCGGCATGCAGAACTGGAAGGGCAAACGGGGTCGGGGATCACCCGGTGCGTGGCGGAGGTTAACACGCTCCTTATGACGGCAGATCGCTTTGATTGTGTCGGGTGCTATTAATCTGAAAGGAAAAAGGGGCACCGATAGCTCCCGTAGTTTATCATCCCGTCTTTTAATTAACAGCCATTCAAAAAGAGATGCAGCGTAATTAGTTGGGGCTTTCAGTGCTCTGTCTTGTCCTATTATCTTAGGTTATAAATGATGGTTTCTCTTTCTTGCTAAATGGCACCATTCAGGCAGGCCTTCTAGAATGTGACTACTAATGTAGGCGAACGTCTTTCAAGCTCCATCAGAGCATTTTGTGCACCTCGCGCGGCTTTGCCTTTCGATTCCCTCTAAACCCCGTCGTGTGACCGTAACGATTTTGATGCCGCTCACGGTTTAGGTAAAAAATAAATAAATAAATAAACTAATCAGCCGGAAATGGGTGGGTGGATCGAACTAAGGAGCCGAGACGTCTGTGTTCTGTGCTGTCGGGAGCCGGGACAGGGACCGGTGCGAAACTGGGAACGAGGGGAGGCATTGGCCGTGGAAGCTCCTCGGGAAAGCACATAGGATTCATTATCTCACAAAAGACAGATGGAGTCAGAAATGGAGGTTCTGCGGGAGCTTGAGAAGCGAGATGAAAGGGACACGCGTGGATCAAAAGGCCTCACCATCGGGGCTATAGGATTACTGCAGCAGGATGGGAAGGTGCTGAAATTTCTCACACACTAACAGCCTTGTACTCTTCAAGGGGTCTTTAAATGGGACACATGTATGGGGAGACTATCTGCATACACTCAGGAAGCGAGACTAAAAAACTCCACCACTAGTATCTTCCTCAGCCAGAGCGAGTGCCTTTCTGTCCACGTTTCAAATCCCAGCAGGCTGACAGTTTTAACGCAATGTTTCAGGCACAAGGAAGGAGCAGCGGTCCCGACTTTGAACACGCTGCCCCCACCTTGACCAAGAAATGTACCGCAATCAGACACAAATGAGCTCCCAGCCACTCTTTCTCATGATGCCAAAGATCTGAGTCCTGACCACCGTTTACATTTCTTGTGCTTTTTGTCTACTTGTGCACCCATAGCAGTACCACCTTACATCACGCAGGATGTGAATGTAACACAAGTTGGTGTCGATGTCCCAAACCACAAATATCTTAATTTTGCCTTCCTTGGGAAAAGGAAAAAATAAATTAACAGAAGACATAATAGTTGGCCAGGAGTTTGTTGTCAGGGCAGAATGAAAAAATGAGCCACACAGAACAACAAGGGACAGAGTTCTCATGGCATTAACGTGTATCCAAATGGAGGCAGGGGGACAGTAGGGGAACTGGGGTGTTGTGACAATTTGCAGCTTTTTTTATAAAATGACGAGGAATTCACACAGCATCGCTGTCCATTTAACTGCAGTTACTGAGGATCCAATTTCAGGGAGCAGTCAACCCTACCTTAATGGTCAGGGAGGCTCCTTCAACATGGTGCTGGGTGACCTCATGCTAAACCTTGCATAGATGCCCTTGATGGAGGCCAAATTACAGTACAGTTGTCACAGTACCCACCATTTTTACAGCAAAGACTAAATTAATAAATTGTTATTGATGATTAAAATTTCTGATGTACTAGCATCTAATCCAGGGTGTACCCTGACTAGCGTCGCACCCTGTGCTACTGGGACAAGCTTTCAAACACCACAACCCTGACTTTGGCAGTTAATGATACTGAGTGAGTGAGTGAGTGAGTGAGTGAGTGAGTGATGATTATAGTATTAATAAATAAATTAATCCATCCATTCTCATTAACTGTCTATTCTGAGCAGGCTTGCAGAATCGCTGGGCACTGGCTGTTCATACACTGAGGATAATTTAGAGTGACTAATAAACCTTAAACGGGTCTTTGGACTGTGGGAGGAGACCGGAGCATTCACACACCGGGGGGGGGGGGGGGCATGTAAACCCTAACACAGCCTGAGCTGGATTCAAACTCGCACCCAACCTCCCAAGTGATGCGAGGCAGAAATGCTACACTGAGCCACCATGCCACCTGTTTAATAAATACATTTATTTGTATTTATTTTGTCTAGGGCAGGCTTCTGTAATCATTCAAATGCATTCTTTGGATGATGGGTAGTGGTTATGGACTAAAATGCTTTTATTGATTCCACTTCCAGGTCTAACAGACCAGGAGTAAAGGGCTCATTATTCAAGAGCACGAACCTGGGTGACAGCTTGCCATGTTTTGGGGGATGTTGATGGGGACGTTAAGCTCTCGCTGTGGTGACTTTTCCCCACTTGTGCCCCTACCCCTCTCTCATGTGCCACCCCCACTGCCTCTGCCGCCCCAATCTGCGGCATAGCTCCCCCTTACGGATTACGCACTGCATTAATGAATGTGGCTGCAGAAGTGCCATCTGACCCAATAACCCCTGCAGCTCTGGCCTTCACTGATTGGATGAGAGTGAGCTGATCCAACACCCACACCACCACCCTTGGGTGATGGTTCCCTGTCCCGAGCCCTGCTGTCCATGCTCTGGATCTGCAGCTGTCCGGGTCTATGCCCCAACACAACCTGCCAGCTCCTGTGCCTGCGTGTCAGGGGCAGAGACATGACCGCAGTTTCCAGACCACTTAGAACATCTCCATCACTGTGCTTCCCATCAGGTCTTCTTCCTAAGTGCTTCACCCCGGTAATCATCACAAAAACAACCCAAACAGAACAAGGAGGGACAAAGGATTGCCAAATTCACATCTGGACCCCCTGATGTGCCTTCACTCGTGTTTCTGCATCGTGTCCCCTGTTTGTCGCAGAGCTGTACTGCATAGAGAGCCCAGCGCCAGGAACAACGAGGAGGACTGCGCCTCTTTATCACTGTTTTACTGCTAAATATATAATGTATAATATTACTGCACAGTCCTTTATGCAGACAAGTTTGATTTATGATATGTTTGTTAATGCAGGAAACAAAATCCATCTGCAATGTGCCTGGCCCTAAATTTAGATATATATCGCTGTTTGAGAAGAAAAATGCACCTGTGTACACATGATCTCTAATGTGCTTGAAAATTGAGCATTAAGCACAGCCAAGTTCCATGAGTCTAACGGCAAAGTGCAGTATCTTAGCCCCCATTATCTCCCGAATTGATGCATTGCCCCACAAAACGAATTACTGCCTATGCCCTAACATATTTATTTCCCTCTCACGAGAGCCGAGACAAAATGAGGGAAGCTGGCACTGCTCTCGCACCGTACGTCAGAGTGGCGCGTGAAGCAAATCTACGCACCAGCACAATATTTCCATGCATTTCTTTGTTCATTTTGTGATGCAGAAAAAGCAAAAACATCTCATTCTCAACTGTGAGAAAATATGAGGGTCGCCTTTCAACGACGGACAGCAAACAGCAACAAAACCCAAGCTGTTGCACTAATAATTCAGGACCTGTGGAAAACAACCAAAAACAAATCAAGTTTTGCACTCTTTGTCAATTTAAGCTCTTTTCAAGGTGTGAGCAAGTTTGCCAAATCCACGATGTTTGCTGACCTCACGTCACTGCCACCTTTCGCCTCAGCGTGTTTAATGTTTTGACTGCAATATTCTAAATGAATATTAGTGGCATTTCAGCATCAACATGACCCCTGCAATGCTGCCAACAATGCAGAAAAGCCTGCAGCGTAGTACAGAAGATGACAGAAGATAAAATAATAACATTATTATTATTATTATTATTATTATTATTATTATTATTATTATTATTATTAATGTTCTATGATGCAATCGCCATTCCCCTCCTCCTATTTGACTTTAACCAGCCCAGCACTTTTTTAAAATTTAAAGTAGTCCACTGTTCCACAGTTAACTGACATTAAAATTAATATAACATCAAAATATTGTGAAGGAAGAAATGATCATGTTTAAATTATGTGATTTTGAGCAAAATGCAGCAGACACCTGAAAGTTTAAGAGAGCAGGTACACAAACGTGAGTATTTGTCACACAGGTGCCCCGGTCCCTCCCTCACAGGCAACGTAGCAACGCCCAGCAGTGGCACAGAGCGGACGATAGGGGGCGCCGCACCTGTACCGTGACCGAAAACGGGAGAGTTTTCAGCACCGGACAGCGATTCGTCACTCCCGCTCCCCTTTGCTGAGTCCAGCACTCGCAGAATACAAAACTGCCTTTTTAAAGGCAAAACATGAGCAGCTAAACCCTCAGGTTTTTATTATCTGCAGGTTTTCATCTCATGAGCAAATGAAGAAACAGAAAAAAAGCGCAGAAAACGACGCAGAGTCATAATTACAGTGGAGCAACAGTAAAAAGAACTGCGACCTTTGTCAGTGTTTCGTTGTAAAAATGTGGACTTTGTGGTCCAAATTGCTATGAGAGGGTTTCTGTGAATTGATAAATAAAAGCCCCGTTCGCATCCTTCTGCAGTGGTCGTGCCCCTTCTGCGGGGTCCGTCCGTGTCCACTCTGCAGGGTTTACGCACCAGGCATTCGGCCGTTTACCGTTTGATTTCAGCATCTTATATTCGGGCAAGTTTCCACGTACCTGATTGGTCGATATTTGTGCATTTTGGGGGATTACCAGCTGGACCACGATGTGCAGAGCTGAGGTGACAAATCCAGCTATGATAGCCCACGTGAGAGGCAGTGGAAGCATACTGTAAGTGGCAAAGAGGGTGAAGAGCACATATCCGATCCCGTCCCCCAGCAGCCCGTAGCCCAAGCCGGCCGCCAGGATCTGCGTGCCCATGGCCACCCAGGTCACCACACCGCTGTACTGCAGGTAACTGTGGGAGGTCGTGTCTTTGCGCACCACCACTAAGGCACAGATGACCACCTCGATGCCCGTGAAGAAGCCGAGGAGCATGCCTTTAATCGGGTCCATGGGCGCGGAGGCCAGGGTCAGGTGAAGGACCAGAAGGGTCAGCTTAGTCACCACATCCAAGATGTTCATGACTACCACGGACTTGCGCCGCTGCCCGAGAAAGTAGCGCTGGTAGAGGCGCTCCAGGTCCCTGGACTTGAAGGAGTTCCTCAAGGTGGGGAAGATGACCCCCCTGTACGTGTAGCCCCAGTTGAGGAAGAAGTCCGAGTTGCTGGGGGCGCAGTCAAGCTGCAGGAAGCCCAGGTCGCTGCTGGCCCGTTCCGGGAACACCTTGGTGCCCCCGTTGTTGTGCCTGTCGCTCACAGAGGTCCTGCCCGCCGAGTGCTTGCGCAGGCTCTGGACGCACGGCTCTTCGGCGGCGATGATGCTCTTCTGCTCGGAGATGAAACGCTGCTCCGTGATGTGCCGCACGGCGTTCTGCCACAGGAGCCGCTTGGGTCTCGAGCTGCCGCCGCTGGTGCCGCCGGGGGTGGTTGTGGTGGTGGTGGGGGTTCTGTTAATGGTGTAGAGCTCCTCGCTTGCGCTGGAGCACCGCACCTCGGACAGCTCCATGGTCCCCTTCTAGACGCAGTGATGTGGGGAGATCCTCAGGAGGTCTTCACTTTCCATGCCGGATTCCTCGGGCTCTGTCAAGCCCACGGCAAGCGGCGCGGATCACACTCCGGCACACGCGCGGCTCGGACACGACGTCTGACAATGTGGCGGGTGTGAAAAACACTCTTGGGAAAACGGCTGCCTTCCATCCTTAACAGCAACTGCAGTTATTCACAGTCAAGCACAAGCAGGGACATCGAAATGCCCTAAACAAATAAACAAAAAAACATGCGCAAACCTTTAAGGGCGAAATGCTTTTTTTCGCCTCAGCTGTCAACACGAATCTGTGTGTGAAAACCGCGGGAAGGAGCGCGGCTGCCACCGAGCAGCGTTCGCCGTTCGTTTTAAGCGCCGAGCGGGTTCGAAACGCAGCGCATCGGCGCACGCTGGGTCGCATGTGGCACCAGGATGGAAAAGATCCGTCCCCATCCACACGGAAGGGGGTTCATATCTCCGCTGCAAGCCGCCGCCTTCGCACTGCCGTGGTGACCAGAAGCCGCGTCCGTCCGGCGGAGATTCTCTAGCTTCTTCCGTCTGAATGTTAACATGAAATCAGAGCAAAAAAGAACATTTTTTTTTCAAATCCCGTCGTTCAAAGGTGGATTTTCTCTACTTGAGCAGCATGTTTTGGGGTTTTTGTACGACCTCTCAGACGAACAAGCAGTTACTTCGACCCCCTCCCCCCCACGCGGCTTTCGGTGGGTTTTTAGACTTAGCCAGAAGGGGAGGAGGAATCTTGAAGTTGCCGAGAAGAGGAGTCCTTGACATGACAGGGGGGTCCGGCAGCGTGGGGTCAGGTGGACCTGCCGGACACCTGCTTGAGGAGAAGAACCAGCCTCATGTTCACCTGAGGAGCTGGGGGGGACGGGGGACGGACGGACACAGACCACGCGGGGAAGGCGGGAAGAAACCGCTCGGCAGCGCGCGCGCGACGGATAAAAGCAGTCCTGAAAAATAATAATGTTAAAAATTAAAAATTTAAAAACAAACAAAAAAAAAAAAGAGTGCAAAATGAGCAGAAATTTTCGGAAGCTGCTGCTGGGAGACTCGCTGCGCGTGTCCGACGGCGTGCGTGAAGCGAATGTGCGGAGCGGAGGTCTGATCGCGCGAGGCTGGGCGGCGCGAGTCCGCTGGCTCCCTCTGACGTCATTCGCTGCGCTTCTTTTAAACGGGGCCGAGCTTTTTGTTTTTTGCCAGTGCGGCAGCTGACAGCGGCAGAGGATGGAGTGAAGATGGAGAGAGGAGGAAGGAAAGAGAGGGAAGAGAGAGTGAACAGATCAGAAGAAATGAGCAGAAGGGAAGAAAGGATGGAGAGAGGAGTCAAAGAGGAGGAGAGCGGAGACAGTGAGAGTGGGGGGGGCAGAGAAGGGATGGAGGAGGATGAAGAGAGGAGAGGAAGAGAAGAGAGGGAGGAAAGGCTGGAAGGAGAAGAGAGGTAGATCAGAGGAGAGTTGAATGCATGGGGATAGAGGAGAAGAAGGAGGCAATAAGACGGCAGAGAGCAAAGGGACAATAGAAGAAGAGGAGAGATAGAGAGGAAAAAAGGAGGAGAAGGAGACAGAATACTGAGAGAAGATAGGAAAATGATGAATATGTGAGGTGATATGGAGAGAGGAAGAAGCGGAGAGAAGAGGAAGAGAATGAGAAATAAGACGAAAGAAGAGAGAGGACAGAGACAGAAAGATTAAGAATGGGGAGGGAAGAGGGGAAAGAGGAGAGCGGAAGAGAAGGAGAGAAGACATGAAGGGAAGAGAAGAGGGTGTGAGTGAAGAAAGAAAAGAGAACATGAGAGAGGAAGAGTATGGAGACTGAAGAAGAGAAGAGCAGAGACAGGCAGGGAGGGAAAGTGGAGGGAGAATATTTTTTCAAGATGGGGAAAAAGAACTGATATTGGTACCCAGGGACATGAACACCATGAGTCTCACCTCAATGTCCCTAAGGCAGTTGTGGCTGGAGAAGAGAGAGGGGACACTGCAGTGGCGCAGCGCCACAGCTGCGATGGTCCTCTGACAGACACGCACTTTGTGTTGTGCGTACAGGCCCGAATGTGCTGCTAGCAGCGTACACTCAGTCTACACCACCTTTTAAACTAGCTCAGACTTTTCTTGCATTCTTGTTGAAGAAGAAGTCCAGGAAAGGAAAGAGCAAAAAGAAGTGTGTGACTCATAGTCCCCCCCAAGTTCCTTCTGAGGAAAAGTATTTTGACCTGCAAGCAGTTTGATGGACAGAATGCAGACCCATGCAGTTCCTCTTCTGCACTGAACACATCTTTCTCAGTCATACCCTGTCTTGCTTTACCTGAAATCCAGAAAAATGTGCCACAACCAGGCATCATTCCTGTTTAATAATTTTAGTTTTTTAGAAAATTTTAACAACTGGCACCATTGGTTTCCATTATTCAGTCTTTGCATTAGACTCAACTCTTAGACCACCCAACCATCCATTGATTCTATCTCAGGTGTGAGACAATACAGCCTGGACTGGACACCAGACTTTCATAAAGTCAACACGCTCCCTGTTCCAAAATAGCAATTTAATTCTAAGGCCAATTTGAACGATAAATGTAACAATAAAATGTGCCTTATAAAAACGGCATCAGAAACTTCTCATTTTCCATCTCATTTGAGGTTAAATTGAACTTTCTTCAATTTACTTTTTTTTTTTCTGTCAACTACCAGACGATTTTTTCGTAGGTGCCGAGGAGCTTCGTAAGAGAGATGGGAAATCTTGGACAGGGATGGAAAAAGGAGCGGCAGCATCAATTCAGGCCTGCTTTTTTCTGAAGCAATTAATAAAAATGAACAAACGTGGGAAGAACAACCTTTGCGGGCACCCCCTGCAGGGTAGTGCTTTGAAAAGGCCAGCAGTATTTTTCTGCAAGTACACAAATCCACCATCTGCTTGTTAGAACCTGGAGATCCGGCTTTGATTCTTCATCGGCAAGAAAGGGAACGCGGGAAATCTTGTTCGTGTCAAGGCCGAGGAGCCACGGAGGCGTTACACGCTGTGATGCCTCCCAGGACGACCATGTAAAACGTAGCCAGGTGAATGCTTCTTCGGGGGTTCATTATTGTGCAGGGATAAGCACAGCACTTTAGCAGTCAAGTGATTCTCAGTGTGCAAAGAAGGGATCAAGTCTACAAGTCGTGGCTGAAGTAGAAGAACACTTGATTCTTTTTTTAAGCACCAAAATTAACACTGGCTTCCTGTGATTCATTTCCATTAATTATTTTAAACTATGATTTTCTGGATCTCAGTTATTGAAAGTCAACTTTCAGGTGGGTTTTGCTCCCAAAGCGTTTTGAGAAAAAGCAATGAATCAACCTTTCATGTTAGACGTAGACCTCAGACTTTATATTGTTTTACATTTCGCTGAAAGGTACGACACTGCTTGTTTGAGATTATTGGTTTATTTCATTTTTTCCTCTAGGAATTCATTCTGGGCAAAACTCCTGAGAGAGAAAAATAGCCTCGGCACTGCAGCCGCACGGCTCTGACAGCCCATCGCCCGCGGAGAGCGTGACAGCGGCCAGCCGTCACCATCCGGGCGCGCAACGGCACACAATTATTTCAATATCAAATTACAGAAGGCCAGTGTGGACAGCCTGTCAGAGGCAACTCGGCAGGGGTCCCCGAGGTCCTGCCTGGAGGATGAGGTGTATCCTGGAAAAATGGGAAAATTTGTTAGTGAGGACTTTCCTTACTTTCTCAGGCCAACTCTGGTTCTGACGGCATGACAGAAATAACAGAAGGCCAAGTTCCTGTTCTTTTTTTTGCTAGTTCAGTTCTTATGTCAGCAACAGTTTATTAAACTGTTCCTGTAGGACAATGAGATTATTAATATCATTTTCACTGATTCTGTTTTGTCAACTGCTTGTCCTTGCCAGGATGGTGGTCCCAGAGTCACTGGCACTGAGCTAGTACATTTAAGCTAAGTACATTTTGGGTGAGTTGCCACTCCATTGCAGAGTCTAACACATGTGTGCACTTTAGTTCTAAATTAACCTGACACATGTGTCTGGACTGCTGGAGGGAACAGGAGTATCCAGAGTAAGAATACATAGCGCAGGAAGTTCAATATCAAGATGGCGTCAACGAGGATGGCTGCCGTCTTCCAGGCTCCTCTTACTTTTTACCTCTTTCTTACCCTACTGGCACTAATTCTACAAAATAACGCTACTTTTACCAACGCTATCATCACATACGATAGACAAACTCTGATCGACATCGGTAACGCGACAAGCTCACCCTTCACGGGCGAGCAAAGTTCAACGGACACGGCGACCTTGCTGGACTGCTCTTTGTTCAGCCTACCTGGCGTACCTGGCAGATGGCGCCGGAGGAGGAAGCGGGGGAAAAGAGCTGGCGTTCTGGTCAAGCTGAGACGACGTGCAAACCGCACACCTCTTCCCAGTATTCTTCTAGCGAATGTTCAGTGACTGGACAAGAAGCTAGATGAACTGAGAAGCAGGCTGGCCTTCTACCGGGACATCAGGGACTGCAATGTGCTGGTTTTTACGGAGACTTGGCTGGACCCCTCGATTCCAGACTTCGCCATTACACCCCAGGGTCTCTCAGCATACCGGCAGGACAGGACAACGGAGTCGGGGAAGGTGAGAGGGGGAGGTGTCTGCTTCATGGTGAACAACTTGTGGTGCTCGGATGTGGACAATATCGCCTCTGGATGTTCCCCTAATCTCGAACACCTCACGATCAGATGCCAACCCTTCTACCTGCCCCGGGAATTTAAATCGGTCATTCTAACGGCCGTGTACATTCCACCACAAGCCGACACCGCAGGGGCGATCGATGAACTGTATAGTGTTGTCGAGCGGTTGGAGGCTTTACACCCGGAGGCTGCTGTGATTGTGGCTGGCGATTTCAACAGCACCAATCTGAGGAAAGCCATGCCGAAATTTCACCAGCACATCAGCTACAGGACCTCCACACCCAGCGCTGCAAGAAGAAGGCACTTACCATCCAGAGGGACAGCAGTCACCCCAGCCACAAACTATTCTCCTTGCTCCCATCCGGAAGACGCTTTAGAAACATTCGGACAAGGACGAAATGGTTCCGGAACAGTTTTTTCCCCCACACCGTAAGACTGCTAACCCACTGACCCCTCCCTGGGCAGTGGAACAGTCGATCGGGGTCTGTCTGTCTACCTGTATGCCTGTCCCACCCAGTGTGGAAACCCGTCTGGTTCACCCGTCTCTGGTACTTTTTGTTGTTTTAGGTTTAGTCTGTAGTTGTAGGTCTGGTTGCTGTGTGCTGTTGGTTTGGCTGCTGTGTCTTCTCCCCCCGCCGCCAATCCCTGATGTATATCCATCTCCCCACATACCTATCCCTATTTACTAACCGTTTGTTCTGCTCTTTATTTATTAATACTCTATTTATTATTATTTATTGTTCTCCTGTCCCGACCATACATATTTATGTCCATAATTGCACTGAGGATGCCTGGAAAACGAAACTTTTCATGGGGACAACATTGCTATGCTGTGTTGTTCACCCATGACAAATAAACCTTTGAATCCTTGAATCCTTACACAAACACCAGACTGAGTTGGATTTGAACCTATGCCCATACAGGCTGGGCACTGTTAGGTGCAGCCCTACTGGCTGTACTGGTATTTCCACCCTTTGCTCTGTGACTGTTTCTTGTGTACCAACACTTCTTGCTGACCCTTTCCTGTCCCCTCATCGACCAGGTTGTCCTCCTGAGCTGTTCTCCCAGCTAAACACTGTTATAGTTCATGGTCATTTTTCATAACAGCCTCATAGTTATGCTGCAAGTCGGCTCACATCTCCTACTATTTTATAATCACAGCAAAAATAAAAAACAGTTTGTAGTTTTCCAATACTGACTGACACGCACATATAGATAAATTTATATACAAAAGCAGCTAATTTAAAAAAATAAAAATAGGATAGATAGAAAAATGATGAATATCTGATATGGAGAGAGGAGGAAGAGGGGAGGAGAGAGAATGAGAAATAACTTGCTGTACGGAAGCTGCAAAACGTCCTTTAGATAACATATAAAGCAGAACGTCTGCATTTGTATCATAGAAATAAAGAGTCGGTTCTCAGGAGCTCTGGTCCTTAGGGGCCCTTCCCTTAGCTCACATCTCTGTAGTTTTCTCAGCTCAAAATATCCAAAATCTCTAACTGTGCATTATTAACAGTCCTCTTGGAGCAGTGCTATTCTTTTCACAAATGGAGGACAACAAAACCTCTTTGACTGTGCATCTGCCTGGCTGGTGTAAACCGAAGACGATCGCCGTGCGCAGTTGGTAGCGCGGTGGTTACAGATGTGGACTAGGATGCCACAGGGGTGAATTTCAATTGACATTTGGTTTCTAGCAAAAATATTTACCCACACAAAATCCTATTTTTCCCTCCCCTGTTAATCTTCCTGTCTCTGTCCTCCCTCCTTGGGACTTGAGATGCACCTCTTGCTCTGCCAGACTGCATTGAAGCACAACTATATTTGGAAAGCTGTCTAAGGCTCTGCTCTGAACCGTGTGCACAATTGTGACAATTAACAGTTTCTTGATATTACACGTTTTTAATGAGAGGAAGAAGAGATGGAGAAAAACACGCAGACGCACACACACACACACGCACACACACGCACGCAGGCAGGCAGGCACAAAGTTTGTCTCCGAAAGCACATAAATGCCAGATCATTTTTCAGATGCGGAATGGCCACATCGCAGTATGCAGAAAGCTGGACGCTTCTGAGTAAAATGGTGCGACGCCCCTGGGTTACGGAACAACCGTTGACGACAGAATTGCAGCATCGCTTTCTTTTAGGCCAAAGTTGTCTTACCTGAAGAATTCATCTAGGTTATGAACCAGACTGTGGTGCGCCAGCCAGACCAGTTGCCTAATAATCGTAAGGTTTTTGGTTTGAATCACATCCCAACGTACAGTACTTACCCCAGAGTGACGCAGTGAAGAAAAAGCCACATAAATTATTCATTCTTTGTTATCCAACACGGTAAGTTGCCTCAACAAAGGTTGTCTCTTGTATCGACAGCCGATAGCAACCATTTACGCTCACAGGTTCGCCAGGTCCATGCCGCTTTCCTGTTGTTGCTTTACGGTTTTTCTGCCAGTGGCTAAACACATCGGTCTTGTTAAGCCAAGCGTGCGCCGCGCTGGTTTTTCCTTGTAAAGGGCAAATGAATTTATAAAAGTGGAATTAATACCAACTGTCTCTTCGGCTGCCTGGAAAAGACTCTTTTCCCTCACGATTAAGACACATCATCACATCGATCCTGTTTTTGTTTCTGCTTTTTTCTTACTTTTTTTTGGTTCTGGAAAAATGTGGTGGATGACCTACAAAATGAATATGCAGCCAGCTGGTCAATGGAATAATCATATTTACGCTTCTTATTACTCCTTTTTTTTGATTTTCTTATCCACTGGCGGGCCGCACGGCGGACGAGCGAGAGCACCAAACCGGTGCCGAGGGGTCGGCCTTTTCCGTGCCGGCGTTTGACTGCCGGTTGACTGCGGACAGAAGGAGAGAGACACGACAATGTAATAAAAAGCACTGAGTCACTCGCTCTGTTTTTTCAACCAGATATTTTCGACGCCGCATGAAACACAACACTATTATGAGATTCACTCATATCTCCGGGTAATTTCCTTCAGGCACCACGTGGCAGAAGGGCACCAGTTTATGAGGTATGTGGTAAAAAAATGAGCTCAAAACCTTTGGAAAGATTGTCGGTTAAATTCAGCAATTTCGTTGAACTGTTTCACTTGGTTATTATTATTACCTGTTATTTTAGCTGAGGCCTTGGCCCAAGGTGACTATGGTGAAACTTGTTTACCCGTTCACAGTGTATAACCAGATGATTTTTACTGCGTCCCTTCAGGTTGAGATCCTCTCTCATGGGTACTACAGCGGGAAATGGGATATAAATATTGGACCTTCTGATTTTTACAGTGAATGACTTGGGGATTATATGGCACATTGGGTTCAAATGACTTGGGAACAGCTGACTGTTTGCTCCAAAGCCCAATTGTATGCCCACTGTTGGCGTAAGCACTATAAAACAAGGAGCTGCACACCCAGTAACGTCGCTACTCATGCTTTATCAGCACAGGGGGCCCGGATTCGCATGTAGTCGCATTAGCAAGGACTGAGAATAATGCCCTGAGACGGCACCGCGGGTCCGACGCCCACGACTCGAAGGCACGCTGAGAAAACGCAGACTTTTTGTTTCACTTTGCTCATTCGCTTCCTTTGATTTTAGGTACTGATTCAACACCTTGTGGGTTGAGGGGGCGTGTGAAATCGATCGCATCCTTGCGAAATGTAGAAAAGTTGCACCGCGTCTAAGATTAATTTGGTTGGTTTCCTGTCTGAGACCTGCTGCAGATGGAGCTGAGGCGTACTGAGCAGTCATGGTGACCCCCGCCTAGATGGCATCCGGAGAATTATTAGAAATCAGATGACTGGTATTTGCATTACCGTTTGTGCGGTGTAACTCTACAGCGGTGCGGCAGCCTGGCATGGCAGGTTTCGCTGATTTCTTGGAGCTCCTGGGATGTGTGGTTTGGACACAAGTTCTAGTCCAGATGGGTCGGTAAGGCATGTGCACGTTCTCCCCATGGTCACGTTACTTCCAAGCGCTCTGGCTTCCTCCCACAGTCCAAAGACATGTGTTTCATATTAGTCACCGGCTGTAAGACTGCCTGCGGTCTGCGTGCGTGTCAGTGAGCAAATGTGTGTTATTGCCTTTTGCGGACTGTCATCCCATCCTGGGCATTCCCGACTTCGCACCCTACGCTCCTGCATAGACTTCTGGACAGCGCTGATGTTGTGCCTCTGCCGTTTGCGTCTCATGACGGTGCCACACTGAAGGAAAGTGCCCATTGGACCATCTGCTTCACACTTCAGAACCTCCCCATGACTTCCTGCAGCTCCGAAAGGCAAAAACAGGATCGAATGCTAAAATCATGCAGCTGGAGACAAATTTCCACATGGATATGAAACAATCGTTTTCAGGAATGATAGCCCAGGCTTCTACTAATAGCCCCACCGTCTTGGCAGCACATCAGAGCAGCAGCCAAAGGAGGTGAGTCATGCACTCCTCCTTCTGACTCCTCTAAGCTGTGTGTATGACTGCAGCAGCATGATGGAGCGCCACTAACTGCCCGCCGTGTGCTGCATGCCTGCAGTCCCTCGGCGTAAAGGCGCTCACTGCGCTCCACCTGTTTTCGCACCATTATTTATTGGAACCATATTTGTTCAAAGTGACTTACAACTACTGTTTTGCTCACTAAGCTGCGACCAACTATCCACTGATACAGCTGGGTAATCCAAGGGTACTGTAGCAGAAACAGGGATTCTAACCTGAGTCCTTTGACTGCAAGGTGACAGACAACTCCAACTGCCGTGTCACCTGCCACCTCATAAAAAGGCAGCGCTTGGACCGCCAACTGTTCCCACCGCACAAGTATCTCAGAAATAGCCGACTTTTCAAACTCCGCCCAACATTTTAGGCCCATTTGTGAGCCATTCACACTCCCTCACAGCAGGAGATCCTGAAGAGCAGGCAGGCATCCACAGTGGTAACCGGAATCCCCCATTTGGGAGGACCGGTGTGCCGAGAGACATTTCTCTGCCTTGCGTGGCGTTCCGTAGCACCCAGCCTCCACCCCCGTTCATCGTCTACATCAGTAGCTCCTAAACTGGGACACTCGGACCCTCGGGGGTACCTCAGGAGTCTCCGTTGACTCACAGGGAACACAGACTGTAATAGCGGGTTGTTATTCAACTATGGTAAATTGTTTTTCAGCTCTAATCCCTCTTTTTAGGGTATTTTGGCAAAGCGTGTGATGGTTCACTACTGCTTGCATGTGCCAAAACACCTGAGTGACAGTGAAGCGTTAGCTTAACCTCAGCATACCGAGGGTGGGCGGCACACCTTCTAACTGCTGCCCACCTTTGACGCGAATGTGAGAAAAGTGGTCTGGCGGAACACACTAACACACAGGGTGCGTGCTGACAAGGTGTGTATTCATCGGGGCAAGTGCAAGCATGCGGATGTGACACACACACACACACACACACACACACACACAAGACAGGGGAATGTAATCCCAGCACACAGGAAGCAGGGGACCTGGAGGTGCTGCCCTTTGAGAGGACATCCCACAGACAGGACGCTGTCGGGTCGCGGTCCGGGGGCCAGCTGGAGAAATGCGTGTTGGCACGCTGTCAGGTCAGCTCTGTGGCGTGCGGAGACGCTGGAGATGTGTGTTCGCAGCAGCGCTCAGACCAGCACCGCGTGTCCTCTTTTGCTGGATTTGCTCCCCCACAATGCAGTACCGTAATACAACTTTACATGCCACACTAATTATATTCCATGCAATTATTTAAAAATATATCATATTTTCTCATTTAGAAATTGGAATGTGAAGAGCTGTATGCATTTGTATAAAATCGCCATAGCTGATATCTTGTTGACTGTGACAAGTGGCTTAAATCTGAGTAAAAGTACTTGCATGTAGGATTTTTAAACTTCTTTAGATTTTTTCTATCTATCTATCTATCTATTTATCTATCAATCTATCTATGCATATTATAAAGCTATGAATAGTATTAAACAATTTGAAAAAGTATGGGTAGTGGAGGAGGTGGTGTGCTCCATTGTTGAAGGGCAGCTAAAAATTAATTTGTAGTAACACTGAATGTCCGATATTTGTGGAAAACTAGAAGAGCTGGGGTAATATTGAAAGATTTAATAATGTTGTTTGGTTTCACTTAAAGTGCACAGGGTGCAGTATGAGGGTTCGGGTGTTTGGGGAGGTGTGCAGAGGTGGAGAGGATTTCTGGTGTTGGGGAAGGAAATTAATTTATTTTGTGCTTCCGTTGGATTATGGTTGCTTGTATGGAGTTTGTGTTTTTTTGTGTTGTTGGGGTAATTTTTTTTCTTTCCATCTATCACATGTTAATTGAACAAAAACCCTTCTGTTTTTGGTAAAATCTTGCCTACTTCAATATAATGAAGATATTTTTAAAAATAAATATCTATCTATCTGTCTGTCTATCTATCTATCTATCCACGTGTGATCAACAGTCAGTAGTTTCCATGCGGGATCTTATTTGAATATGGAGAAGCTTATTATGGATCCAGTAACACAGAGAAGACCGCCGTGCTCAGCAGCTACGCTCTCGTCTTGCTCAGCAGGCCCTGTGCGATCCGTACCTTGGAAACAAACAGCACTTTGAGGGACGTGACACATCTCTATTTGTTTTTCCAACATGTGTGGCTCATCTGCTGTTTGTTCCCTCGTGACGGCGTCATCGATCTTTGCTTCCATTTATTTATTTATTTGTTAATTTTTTTTTTCGCACGTGACTTTGACACCTCGGCCCCACGAGGTGCACAGCGGCGCGCCGGAGAAGACGCGCGGCCCCGGTCACTGTTCCACCGGTCCGACGCGCTCCTCCTAATTGATATCCTCCTTGTGTTTGTGTTTCGGAGAGGAGCCCGGGATAATAAGGAGCTATTTTGGTGCCGTTCTCAAAATGGATTTCACGCCGACTGTTGATACGCAGCTACGGGTGGCAGATGAAATCAGTTCTGAGCAAAGGGGGCCGGTGCTCATTTCAGGACCGTGACGCTCGCTTCCGCGTCCTCATTTTATTATTATGTATGCATTATTTATTGTTTACTCTTTTGGCAAATGCTCTCAACCAGGCATGCGAGGTGAAACACAGTACGTGCAAATCAAAACATTGTGAACAACCCTATTTTTTTTTTTTTTTTGCCAAACTGTTAATTTAATTCATTAATATCGAGCTTCCGTGCCGGTGATATCATCGTCTATGCTGCCAGCAAGGGGGTCGGCATCTGCTTTCTCCCATCTCAGAAGCAGGGTCGCAGTGCACTTTTCGGCCGCGCGTCTTCCTGGCTTTACATGTTCATCCGTTCATAGCTGTAAAAATTAAAACAATGGTCTGTGTAAAAAGGTGAGTTATCGCAGGGATCTCGGTGTAAAAACCCAACACTTAAACTTGCCTTGCAGTAAAGTGTCGAAAAGTATTAGTAGTACGAAAAGCGGCCTTATGATGGAGTGTGTAATGCTGATGCGTCGTAACCTGGGTCAGGATGTGGGTTCAAATCCTGCTCAGATGTTCTCTGTGTGTTCACGTTTCCATTTGGTGCTCTAGTTTCCTCCCACAGTCCAAAGACATGTGTTTAAGATGGATTGGTGACCCTAAATTACTAATATTGTGTGTGTGTGTGTGTGTGTGTGTGTGTGTGTGTGTGTGTGTGTGTGAGTTTAACTGTCCTGCATAGAGAGGCACCACATCCATTGTGTTTATGGCCTCACACCCACTGTTTCTAGAATCAGCTTTGTATAGCTGCAACCCAACAAAACGTTTAAAAAAAGGAAAATTCAGAACCATACAACCAACCGCACAAAGACTCTGCTGCGCGAAGGTAGAGGTGCGGTGAATGTCGTCTCTTTGTGGTAAACAGCATACACAGACGTGAAGTAGAGTCGCTGCAGCAGCAGATGGAGAGATTACGCCTGGCGGACTGATGACGGTGCCATTCATCGCCTCCCCAAAAACAATAGCTCTGACACCCCATCCTTCACTTTCCATCTTTTTGTTTAGCGTGCCCACACACTCGCACACTCGCACACTCTTTCTCCTGCTTTTTTTATGATCTCACACATACTTACTTTCGGTGAGCATCCTTGGTCCATCTGTAGCTCCACGGCCCACCTGTTACTGCCATTTCTAGCTGCCGGCCTGTAGAGATTTACCAACTGGTTGTGGGTTCCCGCTCCTCTGAGTAAACGTAAGGCCTGATGCATGAGGGCACACACTTGTGCAAGTAGAAGCTGCTTTCGGCGGACCTTGGGTAGACCTCGGGAAGATTAATCAGTAGCTAAAACAAGTCATTTGTTCCTCTTCGCGACAGCGGCGGATTACTTGATTCGTGTTTTGGCCAGAAAGCTGTGTACTTGGCCGAGCTCATTTACGCTGAACACGGAGCCCAAAACTATCAATCTGTTCCCTCCGACTGCTGCTTCGCATCCCCCCTCCACCACCAACCCTGCTGCCCTGTCTGCCACCAACCCCCCACATCCCGTCTTCCTGCTTTCTGCGAGCGAAGCCGCAAGTGGGGTTTACTCCCGTTTAAAGGAGACAAATAGCCTTTCAAGTCAAAGCGTCTGCCCGGGCAGACGGCCCTCGGGGGCTTGTGATAAATAAAGTTTGCTGATCCTTTCCTTGCTTCCCCCTCTAATTTCACCATGGCCGCCCATGCCCTGTGTGTGTGTGTGTGTGTGTGTGTGTGTGTGTGTGTGTGTGTGTGTGTGTGTGTGTGTGCGTGTGTGCGCGCGCACGCACGCACGTCCACATGTGTGACCACACTGCCTCCACACTTTAATGATCCGAACGCATTTGCAGTCTCCAGAAAGATCCGTCTTCTCACCGCGGCTGGACGGCCATTCAGTCTCAGAGCGGCGCAGTAAAGCTCCCTTTCGAAGACAAACGCCTCGCCGTCGCAACTGTGAAATTTAATCCATCATGCTAAATGGATATAAAATATTTTCTTCTCAGCCTGAGCATTTCTGGCAAAAAAGGAAAAAAGAAGAAAAAGCAAATCAATAAGACATTTAGGGGCAGTTCAGTTCGTCTTACAAATTTATATCTGAGCCGCGAAAAAAGGATGCTGTGGCCAGGAAAAACTGAGGTATTTTTGGTCATGTGGAGTTAAACCGTTGGGAAAAAAACTCTGGATGGTGGATAAGAGCAGCGTTTCACTGTCATGTTCTGATGATGTTAGTTATGCTGGACAAATTATTATAATGGATTTTGCATTGCTTGGTAATCCAAGACAGGCCTGCAGCGCGGCAGACAGCCACTCACATTATTTATGCTCCGAAGTTGTCTGTCGGAGAGCAAAGATGGGGCGGCGTTATGTGTGCGGATCACTGGAGACTGCAGGTGTCACACTCACAGGCGCTAGTCACCGTGATCAGAAATGTCCCCAAACTCCCAGCAGGCCTGCCGCAGACTTCAATGTGCATCCCGCGCAAACAAGCGTGTCTTGGTGTTTGGTGAGAGGGCCGCTACCGAGTTACTGGCCCTTAGTTTCGTCCATTTTTAACAATCGCTTGTCCAGCGCAGGGTCGTGGTGGTCCAGAGTCTATCAAGGAAACAGCGTGTGAGGGGAGGATGCGCTGGATGGGATCCCAGTCCTTCACAGGGCAGCTATACGCATTCTTTCGCAACACACAGTCATGACACCTGAGATGCTTGGAATTGAATTGTGGGAGGGAACCCGAGCACCTGCAGGAAATGCATGCGGAAAACAAGAGAACGTGCAAACCACACACTGAGCCGAAACAAAACCCACTTCTGAAAGCACAGCTTTGGACCCGTGAAGCCCCACTACTACCCACTGTGCCACTATCCCACCTTCATGGAGCGACAAACAAAAAAGGTGGTTTTGTGGGATTAAACAGAGAAAATGTCATTGATGTTGTTCGGCACGGTGCAATATCTAAGCCCAGATGCTCCCAGCAGCCCATCACAGAGCTCTTTTTTGGAAGAGGAACAAAAGGCTGGGTCCCTGCCGCCTCACTTGAGCTGGATTCAGACATGTTTGGTCATCTTGCTTATATTTTACAGGTAGATGCAGTTATGCAACACTGACATTAAGGTTTTTCCAATCTCCCACTTGCATCCTTCCGCATGACCCAGCTGAGCCTTGGGTGAACCACAAAGAAAACGTACAATTTCACACTGGCTGGGTTTAGTGCAGGGCAGAGAAGTTCCTGAGATCTGCACATGCATCACCTTTATGGACGACACCCCGCGCTTGATTCGTGTTGAAAATGATGACAATTCCGAGGCAGAAGTGAAATGCAGAAAAATATATATAGTTTTTTGGCTCCTTTAAAAGGAAAAATGATTTTTATTAAGACATTGTTTTATTCACTCTATGGTCAAAAGTGTGTGGACTCCTTTTCTAATTTTTGAGCTGAACTCAACCAGCATACAAACACATTCTACACAACTGTGTGCTTCTAGCTTTGTGGCCACAATTTGGGGAAGAAGAAGTTCTTTTCCTGCTCCAGCGCGACTATAGCCCCCCCATGCACAAAGCGAGCTCCATAAACACAGAGTTTGCCCAGGCTGGTATGGAAGAATTTGAGTGGCACCACAGAGCCATGACCTCAACCCCACTGGACATCTTTGGGATGAACTGGACAGCCGACTGCAAACCAGGCCTTCTTGCCCAACATTGGTGCCCGACCTCTGATGCGTCCAAAATCTGGTGCAAATCCTTCCCAAATATGGATGCTTTTTTAGCAGCAAAGGGGTGGGGGGCAACTCCAAATGATTGTCCATGGTTTTGGATAGTCAACAAGCCCCTATGGGGGGGGGGGGGGTGATGCTCTCAGGTGTCCACAAACTTTTGGCTATGTGGTGTATCTGTTTCAACCGAACGCCTTGTGACTTTGCTAAAAGGTGTACATTGTCCCCCTCAGAATATGGCTAAAATTATTTCCCTTATATGTTGTCTAAGTTTTCCCTCCAAAGTGTTGGCGGGACTTACTTGTTATATTCCTGTTTTAGTTGGCCTGTTTAAAAGATACATATTTATTTAATTGCACTTTATTTAAAGGATATTTATTTCTCATCAGTCTCATCCACTACTCTTTTTGTTACACTTTAACATCTTGTACAGGGCCTTTCGGGCACAGAAAAGGTTGAATCTCACTATTGACTCCCATCCATGCATAAGTTTAAATTCCATTAAACCCCTGGTTGTTCTTTATAATGAAAGAATAAATTAGAAAGGTTTCACTCACTGTTTCTTGTTCAATAATAAAATTCTTTGACACTTGGGTATGTGTGTGTATATTTTTATGCTGTAAATGCCCAATATATATAGCACTCTGATGATATATATATATACATATACACAGTATTTATATCAACAGAGTGCTATATATTGGATATATATATATATATATATATATATATATATGGCATGTGATTTCATATTTGCACAGCGGTGTTGTGAAAAGCAGTGTGAAAGGCAGCAAAAGCCACCGGAGAGGCGTTTATTACACAGACCATGGCGGCTCAAGTGAATGGCGCCACAGCAGCTACCCTACTCAAAGGGCTCTCCATGTGAGCAGTAGCACGGAGACACGCACATTTGTAATAAAATGGCCCTTGTATCAGCATTACATTTTAAACAAGGAGATGCTCAGCATCTCCTAAATCTAAAAATACAATAACATGATATAAAATTTTGCTCATATATATAATATTGGAATTGGAAAGTGGCATCATGTCATTGCTGACCCCATTGTACCACCGCCACCCCCAAAGTGTTATATATTGCACTGCATACTTATACAAATACACACACACACAGGTATTCAGTGTGTGTTAGTTATTTGTGCAAGTCTGCATGTTCCGTTTACGCTGTACATCAGAGTGTTATTCAGAGACCCTGGCTGCCATCCCCTATTTCCTGATGATGGTGTCATAATTTTTTTCATCACAAAACCTTCCCATCATGCAGTTTCTGCCCACACCGCTTCCTATGGCACAATATAAAGCTGCTGCTGAAGATCGCTATTCTAGGGGTTGTTTTAGGTCGCCTTGTGCGACGGGTGTGGCTTCCCAAAAGTCATGGGCAGCATTGGCTTTATGCACCCGCACTCTGGTCAAACTACTGGTCATAATGTGTCAATACCTTGGCCTCAGATAAGAAGAACGTCCCTCAGCCAAGTCTTTCAAATGCCTGACTTAGTGAAGTGTGGTCTTCACACTCCCATTGATAGCAGCTCTTGCTTACAGGATCGATAATGGAGGGGCTGCCAGCAGCAGTCAGCCGACCGCCGCATGCGCCCGCTCCATCCTTTATAAATACGGTTTATTCAAACAAACGGCCTTAAATGAGAGAATGAAGAAGAGACAAGCGAACTGAAAGGATGGTTTCTTCACAAGCGTGTGTCTAACTTTGACAGATCGGCTCTGTAATGGTGTTGGTGGAACTCCTCTTTCTTTTTCCACCACATCTGTCAGCGTCGCCGTGGGCTGCAATATTTCTCTCTTTTTCCATTTTAGATAAATCAGTTGCAGCAAACACAGTGCATTTCTGTCCACCGTGATAAAACACCCGGCTACCCCAGCCCCGTGACAACCTTCAGCCCGCAGATCCTTTGCCACAACATCACTCTTCTACTTGTTAAGGGCCTCCTTGCGGACGTTTCTGCAAGTGTTCGGCACCACTGCGACGCGACAAACCCGGCACAGAAATGAACGAACACGTCGGACCCGCAGTCATTAAGACGGGTTTTTGACCATCGGTCTCGGCAAGCTGGTTGAAAGGAGCCGCAGTTCTTGCTCAGGCGGAATGAAACACACCCGCCTCAGACTGGGTCTGACACCACCTCGTAACACCACTTTTTCACCCAAAACAATTTTGCCAGGGAGCGTTTGTGTGCAGGCGCAACTTTGGAGATTGTGGCCTGCGCTGCTCATTTTTCTGACAGGCGAAGTTTTCAGAAAATTTAACCCAGGTAAAACGCACACTTTCGGCAGGAAAACAGAAACTTTAACCCTAACACTCAGATCTCACCCTCCTGTGCTCTTATGTGCAGAGTTTCAAATACGACTTAATTTTTGACTGCTGTATATATTATAGATAAATTTAAACAATTCTAGCATCTGTTACTCTCTGTTTTGCTAAGATTGTGCGGTTGAATTACTATCAAACGCAAATATTTCGACGTTCCCAATGAGTCCCAGCTCAGTGCTGTTCCGCACATCCCGGAGGGTTTGCCTGACACTCATAGGGCCGCAGGTCACACGTTCCTCAAGCCTCTTGACACACGGTCATCCGTCACCGCTCATTCGACCAGACGCCCTGAGTCACCGCCACCCGCTAATGGAAATTGTGCCATTAAACTGTTTGGCCGCTCCAGATTTTAATTTAATAGCGGCTCGCACAAAGGCGCCGGCGCGCGCAAACTAACATGCATGCAGCTCTGCCCTTGAGTCCCGTGTCGTGTCCTCTGATATTAATATTTTAGGGTACCTGCTGAACACAGTGGCCTAAACTGGTGAATTTAGATCATTTCAATAATGACCACCCATCCCCACCTGCCGTTTAGCCCTTTTCTTGCTCTGTGGCCAAACATTAAGCCAACCTGCCGAATAAAAACGTTTTTTTTTTTTTTTCGTGCCGCTGACCCCTTCGTCCAAAGCAACTCCAAGAGTTAGATAAGCGGCTTTGTATTTTTTTTGTCTATTTATTACAGCTGGGTATTTTTACTGGAGCAGTTCAGGGCGAGGACCATGAGCAAGAATATTGTAGCGGGTGGGATTTGATCCACTAACCATTGCACAACTGGCAGCCCTGGCAATTCAAGTCCTTAAAGACACCAAACCAGAGTTTTTTTGTTACCTGTTTATTTGGTCACATAATCAGACATTGATCTTTATTACACGGAGCAGAGCACCCCTCCTCCACCCACCTTACTCTAGCATCGCTTCTCAGGCCAAGCTGCTTGCTGTTTATAGACTGAGCATATTTTGGGCCCTGAAACGGATGCGCTCTTGTGCCTCCACTCTGAATCCATCTGCACGTCCTACTTGATATTCTGCTGAGAGGAGCTTTGACAGTCGCTTGTCAAAGCAGATCAGCGGGTGCAGATATAGGTGTGCGATAAGCGCGTCGCTCAAGAGCGAGATTACCCGCTTCTTCACGCACGTGGCTACATGTAAAATTAAGAAGGGCGAGGAAATGAAATTAAAAGATAATTTATGCTGATGCGGCCATCGAAATAAATTGTCGAGAGAGTCCGGGTGACTTTGAACGCACGTCTCCTTCCCCTTAGCAGCCAAATGAAACATCGGTTATACTGCCGTTTTGACCCCCACGGAATGCACACAATGCGTGCTTAATTTTCGAAACGGGTGCGGTGTCATGTGGGTGGGGGGCACGTTTTGGGCGCATTTGAATACATCGACGGTCTGAGAGTAGCATCCACGGCAGCGCAAGGGAGGAAATATAGAGCAGCACGTGTCGCTGTACAAGCACAGCCGTCTGCTGTGAGATCTTCAGGCTGCCATGAAGGTGTCGCACCCGAGACTGCACATCCCAGGGCCAGCCTTCGTTGCAGCCTCCGTGGAAGACGACCCCATGTATGTACCACATCCGTGATTAATTATTTTTAAAAGATATGGAATCCTTTTTGAAAATTTTTGCATGCTCTGCATCATAATTCTGATGAATTCTGGAAAATCTGACTGCCTTTATGGAATTTTATCATGTAGCAGCGCATGTGCACCTCTGTAACCGTTGCCCCTGTCCAGAAGTGTGTGCAATTGTTAGCATTTTGTCCAGTGTTTCTACCTACATTGTGGCACGCTTACATTCACCTTCATTTATTCTGCTGACACTTTTCTCCAAAGCGACTTACAGTATTTAGCTATCTTCACCAAGTCGCCCATTCGTACTGCTGCGTATGAGTATTTTACTCAAGGATTCAGCAGGAGGAGGTGAGATTTGAACCTGAGTTCAGCTCCACCACCACCTCCTGCCCACACGAGTTCTGTATTCAATTTTTAAAAATGTAAAAAAAAAGAGAAACTGAGAACACTGAGCCTTCTGGTCATCTGGCAGTACCACCGCAAATGTCCTAGAAGTCATGGTCCTGCTCTATTTGCTCCAGCCCACAATGAACCTTGCAGAGTGACCTTAGATCTTACGCTTCCAAGCCAGCCCCCACCAACCCTCAGAGGCCCCCACCGCCCTAAAGCTTGTATTGCTAATGAGAGCAATTGCTCATGCAGGACCAAACATAATGATGATCACAAATATGAGAACGTCAAGGGTTTGGCCAGCCAAGCAGACTTCCTCGGTGTCACCACCCGCTGACCTGCATCCAAGTCTGATAGAGGACAGTTTGGGAGACGTGCCGACCATTGAGATCCCAAAGACGGAGAGTGACGGACAGGCCAAGTAATGAGAAGCGCCCTTCTCCATAGGCCTAACAGCGTTCCCACAGTGAAGATCTAGGCCAGGATAACCCTGTGTAGGGGATGGCTGGGGCTTAAACACCATTTAATTCAACTTATAAACATAGCAGCTTATCCAGTTCCATTCCAGAAGATGTCTGGCTGTCATTTGAGGCATGAGTTGGCTTAGGGTCATTGTTTTGAAGTTTTAGGTCCAAGTCCACTCAAGGTCATGGTACCACCATGAATTGGTACAGCATACCAGCGTGGTATCTTAGGGCAAAGATCTAACACTGAATTGGAGAAAAGTTGCCATAAATCGCAGTTAATAATTTCTGCCTTCTTGCTAACTCTTAATTCCTCAGAAAGGAATGTGCGCTCTGTGCCTTTGCTTGGAAACAAGCGAGATTATTTTTACCCACACGTGCTGAGAACTGAAATAATGCGTGTTTTTTGCCAACTTTGTCTCACTTTAGTTGCATTACAAATATTTTACACGCAGGGAACGTTGCTGTAGGCGTGCATTATGCAAAGGCTACATAAATAAAATAAATAAATAAAACCAGACCGTTCCCACTTCAAAAAAAAAACCTTTGATGGGCCAAAACAATTCTTTCTGCATTTAATTCCTCACCTAAAATTGGCACAAATGAGGCAGCACTGCAAGGATTCGGCAGAGCTCCGTGAAACAAGGGGCGCGACCAACTCCCGTGTGAGACGATGGCGGCCTTAACAAAGCATTAATGTGAGGAAGGGGAATAAACCCAGCACTTGCAACGTGAGCACCTGCTGCCCTGCACTATTTGCGCAGAAAGCCTTCATGTCTCTTCTATACTTCAAGCCATATTAGCATAATCTATATTTACACCTCAGTCCTACTGTCTTTACCTTTTAGGTCATTTGGAATGTGCGACGTGTCTGTGTGTGGGTGAGGAGATGATGGTGTGATAGCCAGGAGGGATCTGGCTAAAGATCAGCAGGCGCCGTGAGAACGAAGACTCTGTGAAGAGGGATCCGAGCCCGGGGAGAGCAGCCCCTCTCCAGCTGGTATCCTGGAAACGCAGGACCACGGACCTTCGAGAGCTCTCCCACCCGCACCTTTTTCCCAGCTTTTGCTGGTCTCTCAGGAAACCTCTTCGTCACTCCCGATCGCACGGCTGCCGACGCCAGAAACGGGGCAAGCGGACGCACATGCACGTTCGCAGCCGTGCAGGCACAGTCATCCATCTCTGAAGCTAAGCAGAGGATACTGAGCAGCTCATAATTGCCAATGACACGACTTATCCGGTCTCCAGGTAACACGCAAAATGGAATCGTGGCCTCAATCTATCACAGTCAGACTTGGAAGATGTCTCTGGGAATGTTTCTAGTTAGTGAGGCATTCTGAGTTGTCGCTCCACGTCTGGCTCGTGGCTCCTTCCTGGACTGTTTTTCTTCTGTTTAGCTTTCTGCGGAGCGCCACGATGGTGGAGGAATGCAGAGCATTAAAGACGACAGCATCGGCTCTGCTATCGGGCTGCCTCGAGCTCTGCTAGCCCACTCAGATGTGTTCCAATGCGTCCTGGCTCCACGGTCGCTTAATATCGATTGACCACTACGGTCCATCCAGTTCTGACTAGACCCCCTCTGACTGCCTTACCCCCTGAAACCTACTTACCCTGGGATTGTGTCCCAGAGAGGCTGACTGTTTTAAAAGATGGACAGGAAGTGGAAAAGATGTTGAGTGCAAAAAAAAACCAAAGTGTCATGAGCATTCCAGATGGGTGGGGGAACCTTTAACGGACAAGACAGTCGCAATACTGTCCAAGCCGGTTGATTTTTACAAAGAAAATGGCAGAAATTCACCGCGGAAGGCAAGCCTCAGTCTACGCAGGAGACAGCAATGACAACTTGCAGGATTATCTCTCGGCTGGCGGTGACAAAATCGAAGGCCTCCAGGGTTGTGCCAGTGCTCGTGAAGGAATGGCTAAAGATTTTTATGCGGTGTCCTATTGCTTAGCACTGTATGTTAAGAGCTGTGTACACCTAATACAGGGCTGTCTGTGTAAATGCTTTTGTGTTCCCTTTGCAAACATTGCCTTGTTGATATAAATCACACTTATTGATCGTCGACAGTCTTTAGTCTTATATGAATGAGAAGCCTTCGTCGGCTCCGTGTATATATGCTGCTGCTAACCGGTCGCTGCTTTCTAGTCCTTTTGTTGACAGTAAGCATTGGTGAGCCATGCCCACACCTCAAAATTGTTAAATCTACAACTTTTTTGTATGTTTTATTTAATCCTTTTTTGACAAGATTCAGCAGCAAGGGTGTGGGTTCAAATTAAACGCCCCGCCTGTACACTGACCTACACTAGGCAGCAATTTATGGTTGCTTGGAGGGCAATGATCCACAACAGGTACCAACAGCAAAGAACAAAGCTCATAAAATGACTGTTTTGGAGAAACACGTGTCCGTCTGTTCAAAAAATACAATTGTCACACCACAGTTCTTTGGCGAAAGTAGTGCTGACCATGAAAGTATAAGGTCTTCACACTCTTGGATAGCAGTCGCAGATACCAAGCTTAGTGGTCCAATGTAAGTGTGCAATACTTCACAATATTTATAAATTCCCTTACACAGGTGACCAGACCTGCCTTCCAATACAAAGCTTTCACACCACACCCCCACTCTCTGTTTCCAGAACCTTTTTATATGAAACAAGAAACATAATCAATTATTATCAAACAGAAAGGGTGTTAACATAGTACAAGCTTAAATACAATAAACTTGTCCTGAGAATGGTATTTTCCAAAAGTGGGGTGAGCGCTCCCCTTGCACCCAATAAAATTGAATCAAAACCACAGCCTCCCTTTGGCTACATGGAAAAAGGAAATGACCAAGAAAACCAGGTAAGAATATGTTCCAAAAACCAAAGAAAAGTACTACAGTGCAAAACAAACTACCAAATAAACCAACAAATATGTAAAAATTAACTGTACACCCACAAACACAGTGCTGTGAAGTGTATGATACAACATTTTCTCAATCTTTTCTCAATTTTTTGTAAAAAATGCTGGCTTTTGTTTTTACCATTGGATTTGATGAAAAAACATTACTGGAACCGGTTAAAAAGAAACAGAATTCTTCTGCAAGCCCTTCTTTGGGTGTCTTGCTGAGCGTAGGCCAGTCAGAAGATTTAAAATCTGAAAATAATTTATTCCAAATCTGTGGCCTGGAACTAAAGCCCCCCAGTATTGCGCAAGGGCCAACCTGACAAGCAGCAAACCTACAACTCAAAGGGGGGTAAAAGATTTCGATTTATTACATCATGCCCATCTTAAGTAGAGTCAGCAGGCAGCTGAGGAGCGACCCAAAATGCTGCGATGAACTGCCGAGTCAGTCACTCTACAAACAATGGCAGAGGGAACGTCATTTAAAGACGGAGCCCCATTCCTGTAAGTCAGACTGTGGCTTCCTTGAGGAGGGCAGCTATGTGTGCTGAACCAGCTCTCTTTCAGCAGCTAGAAACTTCAAACTGGTTCTGAAGCAGAACCTGTGCACCTTGCTGCTACTCCAGCAGCCAGACTAAGTACCCAGGATCTGGCCAGGTTTTTCTGGCGAGCTCCAGTCAGGTCATATCTGAGCAGCAGGATAAACAGCTACACCTGAAAGGGGGTGACAAGCACCAGGTATATCCAACCATCTTACAAAGAAGGCCGCAAGAGCTGATAAGGAGAGAGAAAGGTGTCGATTCTGTGCCCTGATGAAAAATTTTAATCGTGCATGATTTATTATGACTGGCTGACATATGAGCACCCAGATTAATAAACAGTTTATTAATAAAATGCAGAAAAAGGATAGCTATGAACTGTATGTAGCAGCTTGGAGTATAAATTTTATTTATTAATATTGCACATATATCTTTGGTCAAAATTTCTTTCACAAAATGTTTACACACTAAATTTGCACTAATACCAAGAATTAGTCTATTAATGTATTGCTCATAACCTTGAAGTGCTTAACCTTGATCATATTTTCATTTTATATTGTTTATATTGACTGGTGATTTACAGAATTTAGCCTGTATTTTGAACATAAAGGTAATTTGTTTTATTTGTATGCTGGTGCAGGCTTTCCATTAGGCGGCGGTAGGTAAGCACCTAAGGCCACAAATCCTAGGGCCCTGTGAAAAAAGAAATTTGCATTTATATGTGCATTTACAGTATTTTTATTTAAACTTGTACCGAAATATTAAACATCCCCAAAGCCGCTGTCACAGTTATTATTTCACCAGCCTGTTGCACCACTATGCCTGAGAGGGAACAGTGCCAGTGACACAGTGAGGGCTTTCCACCAGACTTTGGAGTGTGGCTGTTGGAACTTGTGCCCATTCAGTCACAAGAGCATCGGTGAGGTTGGGCAAAGAGGCCTGGCTCATGGTTGGCATTCCAGTTTATGCCAAAGGTGTTCAGTGGGGTTGAGGTCAGGGCTCCGTGCAGCCACTCAAGTTCTTCCATACTAATCTGGGAAAAAATGTGTGTTTATGGAGCTCGCTTAGTGCATAGGGAGACAGAGTCATGCTGGAGCAGGAAACGAGCTTTGTCTTCCCCAAACAGTGGCCACAAAGCTGGAAGCACACAGTTGCCTAGAATGTCTTTGTATGCTGTGTGGGTACAGCTGAAACAGCTCAGCTCAGGAATTAGAAGGGGGTCCATATACTTTTGGCCATACAGTGTAGATGAATATGAGCACTAAACGCACCCGATGTCTCAACTTACAAGTGATATACTATCATCATTAACATGAAAATTTATATTACTTGTTTAACTGAGCACTATGATGAGTTTTAAATCCCTTCCAGGAGTCAGTAGAAAGTGCTACCTGCCTTCAAATTAAATTGTGAAACTTCAACCTCATGCCTCCCTGCATCAGACGATAACACTGTCATTACACACCTGATGACAGGTAAAAACGGTCAGACTGACCCTTGGCCGATTGTTAACCTGGTCTGGGAAATTCCGTTACCCCATTCCTTGAGTGAGAGAAAATCAGTTGGCGTTTCATGCCAGGCACACATGCCCCTTGTTGTCAGCTGGGCGCAAATTAAAATGCTGGTAAATGACAGCTGGATTAAAACCCCTGTGCAGCAGCCCAGGCAGCCCAAGCAAAATTAATGCATTTAAGAGTTTATAGTGGGCAGGGATGTTAAATTCATGTTTCATAATTTATTGACTGCTTAATGATTTTCTCACAGATTCATTTTTATGCAAGGTACTGTACACCCTGGACCTTTGTATGGGAGGAGGGAAAGTACCAGGCCTTGTTTTTTTAATTTTTTAATTTTCAGGAAGAAACAGAGAGGTGTATTAGGGCAGTCTCACAAGGGAAGCAGGGACAGTGAGTGAACTGGGAGGAAGTTGAGAAGAGGAGGCTGAGTTGGAGGGATCTGTGGAGTATGGATGCAAGTTGGAAAATGTTTCTCCTGGGAGCTATTTGTGATGTGCTACCATCGCCACAGAACCTAAAACAGTGGGTTGGTGAGAACCCAGCCTGTCCTCTGTGTCTGGCGGTAGGGACAGTAAAACATATATTAGGAGGTTGTATGGTTAGTTTGTTGCTGGGTAGGTATAGATGGAGACACAATCAGGTGTTGAAATGCCTAGCGGCAGCGACTGAGAAACAAAGAGTAAAGGTGGCACGAATGAGAGGAAGAAACTTAGGTGTAGTGAGCTGGCAGCGGAGGTAGCGGGGTGGGGGTGGAGCACAAGAGTCAGGCTGGTAGAAGAGGGGAGTTGCGGTTTTATAGCCCGATCGACAATGGCGCTGTTTTGCAAACTCCGGATCCGAGGACAGAACTTGCGGTAGGCAGAGAGATGACGGAGGTTGCGGAGCAGGGAAGTCTGTGGCTATGGAGAAAAAGGACCAGTACAGATGGAGGGTGAGCCAAAAAGCCATGAGGTAGGGTAGGATTTGGGTGTTTAAGTGGTAGCAGTTAGCGGTTATCGGGCTGTGGTGTCAAGGTGGTTATGCATAATGTAGCCTAGGTTTAATGGAGTGATAAAAAAGGTAGGAGGTGAGTTTCTTCCTCGCGAATAGCAGAATGGCCGATGAGCGTGTAAAGTTGTTAGAGGAGGTGCTAAGGCAAATAGTATGTGTTGTGTTCTGTAGTTGGGTAGCACAGTGGTGGGCACAGTGGTGGAGGGGAGCAGTTCTGGGACGCCTGAGCTGTGGTTGAGCCTTTTGGAGGTGTCGTGGGCCTAACTCAACGAAACACCGACGAAGGAAGGTGCCTACTTGACATCCCCAATGAGATACCGCACCATCACTTTGCTATGCCAGGTTTGGATTTGTAGTTCACTAGCATCAGCATTAGGGAGATACAGGCTATTGTATAGTGGCTAGATTGTATAGTGGCTTGCTGTGGGTTGACTGTGGGGTTGCCTTGGTGGTTGAGGGTTAATATAAGGTAAAACGGGGCTTAGGGTGAAGGTTAGCTAGGTAGTGGGATCCCCTTTATAGTGCAAGCTCCTTTATTAGCACTACGTGTTTGATATGAATCTAGAAAAGGCCACTGGGACTGATGAGGACCCCATTCCTACTTCTGCTAATGATCCCCAAACCATTTAATCCCCTCCGGTGTGTTTGCTACCAATATTATTTGCAAACCTCACTTCATGCTGTTGTACCGTAGAGTTGAAATGAAACGCATGTTTTGCAATGCCTTCCACAAGCTGGAATCTGCATTTATGCTTTTGCAGTCACTGCAGTTTTTTCCAGCAGCTCCACATTCGTCAGCTTCCATTTCCGCAGCCGTCACCCAGCCGCAGAGAGATCAGTTCTTCAGGCTGAGAACCTGCATGGCAGTCACCTATGCTTTGAACTTAGTGTGGTCTGCCTTGGCTGACGTGTGTGGTGCTGGTGCATTTGGTTCTGGGGTTTGGTCCTGCTGTATTTTGCTGGTAAATGGTACCAGTTCTTGTGTTTGATTGCAATAAGTGGTACTGGGTATATTACCTTCTCATAGTGGGTTTTATTGGATAAAGAGCATGGTTCTGGCGTTTGGTGTCGGTTCTTATTCATGAATCAGATTTTAGTAATAATTAGAATGCATGGCAGTGGTGGGTCAAACCATTCTGGTTCTTGCCAATAATGATTCTCTTTCATGATTCTCGTGCTTGGATATAGTTATAGTGTATGGTTCTGGTGACCAGGGCTGGTTCTATTGCATTCTGATGGTGAGCTGTACTGGCTGGAGTGCATAGTTTTTATATTTGGTGCAGGTTCTGGTGCTTGACAGTAGTACTTGGTTCTAGTGGGTGCTACAGGCTCTGTTGCACGGTTCTGGTTTTGAATTATAGTGTGTGGCCAGGGTAGGTGTCACTGTTCAGGTGCATGATTGATGCAGTTGATGCCTCTTGGGCTTCGTTGGGTCTCATGAAAGGGGGCTGCATTGGGTTCTAGCATGGATTCTACATGGTTCTAGCTCACAGCACTGGTTTTACTGCGTAGTGTTGCTTTGTGCTGGTTCTACTGCCTGGTTCTTTGCAGGTCAGGTTGCGAAAGAATCATGCAAAGTGTTTCAGAGGAGAGGTGATAGATGCTGACGGTTTCTGTTGCCCAAAAAGGAGGAGGGTTGATGCCACAAGATGGATCCAAACATCCACACTTTCCCCACAGCAAATGTAAAAATGGCTGTTTGCCAATGCCATTACACCCACAGGCACTCAGAGAGAGGAGAAAACAGGTTACTCCTCTGCTGGCGACGTGTCAGATGTGCTGAGATGTTAGATGCTGTGTTCATTTACTTCCTGCGATTTCCCATTGGCTGCTGTGACTCACACAACAGCCCGGAGTCAGGGCAGAGGACCGGCTGCCACACAGGCCCAGGTTAAGTGGCACCTGTTTATCAGATCAATCCACAGACTCCATCAGAGCTCACGGCAAGTTCCAGAACATTCCCAATTTATTCTTTTTAATAAATTCCCAACCAAAAAACTTTAAACAACAGTAAGTTTCCATCTGTAAGAACCGCTTATCTAGCCTGAACCTGAACATCATCCCTGAAAGCCAGCGTTATGTGAAAATTCATATTTCTGCTATCTAGGGGTGGTTTGTGGAGAGAAAGGTGTTGCCTTGAAGTCCTTAGTTCAAATCACGTGCTGCGGTACCCCCATTACCCTGAATTAATTCCATACAAATAGCATAGCTGTGAGAAAATTTACATTTTAAGCAGCATATCCTGCTGTCTAGGGGTGGCAGGTGCAGCAGTGGTGAGAAGTTGAATAAATAACAAATGCAGTTTTGCATGTTTCAGAGGAATAAGTGTGTGTGCCTTCTTTAGAGCCACTTTTTTTATCTGCTGCTTTCCTTCTGAGAACTTTGCCCAGCACTGTGGAGTAACTTATAACACTTGTGATCCACAAGCTATGAACTTTGCTGACATTTCGCCCGACTCCCGATCTACAAGGCTTAGGTGTTAACCACAGACTGCTACACCCAGCTGCTTTATGGGGAGCTCTCGCAGGGCAGAAGCAGCTCAGCGCCAGGGGGGTGGAAGCTGCAGTTTGGAGGGGTGGGGTGAGCAGGCCTGTTTCGCTTGTAATTGGGCTGACCTGGTCTGCAGCCCAGGACCCTGTCGGTAAAATTCAAATCGAGTTAAACAAAACAAATTCAAACTGTAAAATGTACTAGAAAATGCTGTCATGTTTTAATGACTTAAGTCGGTTTTGCCCGCTGATCAGTTCAAGAGCCACGAATTGCAACGTCATTCCGGTACCAGAGGTGGGCTGAAGTTTCGGAGAAGAATGGTGGTGAGATGTTTGTGAGAGTGTGGGCTAATAATATTACTTCGCTGTTCTGCATTTGTGTCTGTTATAGGAAATTAGTAACTTGTTCTGCACACTTGCACACTCATTCGCTTGCTCTTGCTCTCATCCGTGACGGTGGAGGAAATAAACCGAAAACTCACAAAGGGAGGACGGCTCAGAATGCCAAATGAGTCAGGATGCTTCGTTGTGGAGACTTTTTTAAAGACTTAGTGCTAAAACCAGATAAAAAGCTTGCTGGTCACGTAAAGTTTTGGTGTTGCGATTGTCTCCCCCACATCTTCTATTGATGGAGCATCATGACTGTGAATAGTTCCAGATTGTGTAGTGCAGGACAGAGTGTTTTGTACAGTCAAGTTATAAGTTGACTCTTCAGCTTTTTTCATTAGGAGAAGATCGCTGGCGACTGATGTTCCCATGTCGAATCCTGCAGTGCTAGACCACTACTAACCAATAAGACCAATGGGCTATTGTCATTCTGCACTGTGCTGTACTCATGGGCTGCTGTGTCAGTGGTTTTACTGTTTACTCTCCCATAAGGAAACACAGCCTATTAAAGAATAAATATTGTGTATAAGATAATCAGTTCCACAGAAATGTATAATAAATACCTGTGTGCTGGTGTGTTAGCTCTCAAAAAGTCACAAAAAGTGGGTAAAACCAGTAAAACCTGAGAACATATTTTGCTTATAGCTACAACTTTTTAGTATCTGGTCTTTTTTACACACACACACACACACACACACACGCACGCACATATTCTCTCTCCCTCATTCAAAATGGATGGTAGATATACACTTGCGTTTGCTTTTAAGGTTTGACACGCTGCATAATCTCTCTGTTGAGGGATCTTTGTGTTGTGCTGTAGCTGTTATTAATGTTAATTCTAAGCTCTGACATGGCATACGCCCTTTCTGTCCAGGGACCAGCTCTTCTTGGTTGTGGCAGCTATTCATGTATCATAAATATATGTAAATATATACATGCTGTTAAGCTAGATATTACACTCTATTGGTTTTTGAGGTTGAAGCAGCTGTAGCTCATTGTATTTTGGTGTAGGTACGGCTCCAGCAATGACAAAGGCTAGGGTCCCCAAAACTCTAAGTCCATCCCTGGACACCAGGCAGTGGAAAGGAACACATCCTATGTGACATGTCCAGATATCCACCAGTTTTTTGGTCAGACCAATCCAGTTGTTTTTTTGATCAGCGACTGGGAGTGGATGCAGCCTTTTCAAGATTTGGTTGAGCAATGAGTGACAAGAGGAAGTATGAGCACTTGCTACAGGTTGGGCTCTATTACATTTTATACTTTATATCAGGTAGCTTATCTGGTGATAGTGGCCAGTCAGAAAAATTTGTATGAAATGAAATCACTGTGGGCATAACAGTGGCAGAGTGAGTAGCCCTGGGCTATCAACTCTTGGTCTGTGATTTCAGACCTAACTCTGTGTAGAGTTTGGATGTTCTCCCTGTTTGTGTTCCTCCTGTGTTGTGTTGTTTGGGTTTCCTGCCAATGGGCTTCCTCCTACAGTTGAGCAGCACACGTTGCAGGTGAACTGACTTTAGTCTGTGTGTGACTGTCCTGCAACAGACAGGGGTGCCATCCAGGGGTGTACACCGCTTCATGTCCTTTTCGTCCAGGATAAGTTCAGGAGCACCAGCCCCTGAACTGTAGAAGCTGTTCATGATCTTTGGTGGATAAACACCATGTTTTCCACATTTGGAAATCTCAGCACATCAAGCATGTGGGCAGAAAGAGCCGCTTTTCCCATTTTCATCATAACCAAATACCTTACCGAGTGCAGAGTCCTTAAACACTTGTTAAATAACTAGTTACCCTGATGAAAAAGAATTTATAAAATCCCCGCAGTCCTCATCTCTTATTTCTTGTGTAAATGTCAGTAAAGAAAAGAACTGAGAGCGGTGTTGACCAAGACAAGTTGGCGGGCGTCAAACTGAAATTGCTGCTAGTGAATAGAAAGCAGTTCTGGCATTCCGGTTCCACGGACCGTTGCTCAGACAAACAGGCTCAGCGAGCAGCCACAAATCACAGTGTGTAAATCTGGCCCCATCACACACTGACGCGGGAGAAGCGAGCCAGGATGGACAGCAGCTGTGACAGGAGAGGTCAGCAAGACGGAGATCGCAGAAGCAGACAGACTCCTGCAAGGGACAGTTTGCCAGTTAACCAAGCAGGAGTTGGCGTTCCAGCCTTTGCTCCCTGGCACTGTGGGCTGAAGCGGTTACCTCGCCTCGCATTTGTTCCGAGTGCCGAGGGGCTACCAGACATAGCTCATGCGTCAGAACCCCTCTGGTGGCAGTAGGGTAAACTACAGCCCACAAATTCTTCTGTCAATTCATCCTCCTTACTGCCCTTCTGGAACTGTGATGTCTGCAGCGCTTAACCTTAAAACACTGACTGGGGATTTTATCTGAACATCGTACGCATACTTTCAACAGCATTTATTCTCTGCATTAGTAGAGATAATAAATTTTGAGAAATCACTGCCATTGTGAGTTTGGGTCCAGCATCGGCGTAATGGGTGATGGATGTCGATGTAGGAAATGATTAAGAATTTGATGTGATATAGGAATTCCTATATTCTGTTGGTCATTCGTCCTCCTTACTGCCTGTCTGCTTGCATTACTCTCGGGCATTAGGGACGGTGTTTTGCTGCGCTGGGGGTCTCAAACAGCCTAGGCAACTGGTCTCGCCGCTTGAGATCTCTGCAACTATAACTATAAAAAAGAGGCAGCTGTCGCAGTTGAGAATTACACAGCTCGAGGTTCTGCTGTGCAGAACGCATTATCATCGAGACCTTTATCTATTGTACAGTTTTATATTTTTGTGATCTATAGCTGGGCATAAAGTACTGGTGTGATGCTATATGGATATTCTTCATGAGCCAAGTCCAGTTCTCCACCTGCTGCCGCATTTCCCAGGTTACTCCACAGTAATGCGCATCCTTTCATAGATGCGTTATTAATGTCTGTAGCTAAGGTTGTACAATGTATTAGTGTAATGGCAGTGTGTGTTGGTGGTCCTCCTCATACTATAACCCAGCCTGAAGTGCGCTGACGTTAAAATGGCCAGACGGACGCTGCAGATCACACGGGGGGTGAGGGGGAGAGATCCTACGCGAATGCCAGCAGAGGTTCACGACTCCGTGGTAACTGGCAGGAATTAAAAGCAAATTTAATGGCCGTCTCACAACGGGCCTCATCCTGCTCGCTGGTTTTAATAACCTCTGCGAACCGCAATCCCTCTGCGTGAGCCAGCGTATCCCGGAGACACCAGTTATTCCACCGAATGGAAAAGAACAGCTCCTTAATTAATCCTTTAAAAAAAATAAATAAAACATAAATAAATAAATAAATAAATAAATAAATAAATAAATCCAGTGTGTTTTTTTCCTGTCTTCAGGATGCCAAAGGTGCCGTGGAACAAAAAACAAAACGTTAAACAATATATTTTCAGCAGAGTTGAAAAGCTGCAAAAATGTTTCATTTTCAAAAGTTGTATTGCTATTTTTATTAATAATTAATAACATAGCTAACTTAGAATTGCGAGTTTTTGCAGATGTAGCATCATGATGGTCAAGGTTTAACTTTTATTGCCTAACAAATGATCCTGCGTTGCGTCCAGAAGGTTTCTCACCGCGTGCCACCACCTCCCATTGGGCTGGGAATTGCGTGCGGCCTGAGATACCGCTTATGTTAATTGGCAAAGCTGGTTTTGTTTGCACGATCCTTAGGGAAACAAGAATTGATGGACGTGCGATGTTTCCCTGTCACGGAGACCAAGGTCAGCGATCACTCAGAAACCCCTCTGGTCGCCTGTCGATGCCTGAACCCAGACAGAATACGAATGCTTCACCTCAGAGGACTGGGCAATGATTTTATTTTAACTACATGCGCATTGCTTTTTTCGCACACTTATTTTTCAGCGGCGATAAATGTTTGCATTAGTAACCACCCCCCGAAAGGATGGCGATTTCAAGAAATCACAGCCGCTGCGAGTTCAGCTCCGATCCGCACATAATGGCTGAAGGATGCAACCCTCGGAAATGAACCAACAAGCATATTACATGTAGATAACCCATATTTTACCAAACATCTTTATTCAGAGCACACGATGGGGTTACTTTAATAACAATTACAAAAGCCATTAAAAGCTCACCAAGCCGAAAGACCTACAATGTCCATTATCATTCTGCGCAAATGAAAACAGACAGGAAGCTTCTCCTTCCAATTTTACAGTTATTATTTCAGTTTTTATTTGGTATATTGCGTTGAAAATGTGATACGGGCTCTGTAAATATATATCAAATGTTATCAGCTATTAAAATGTCTTATTCGTAAAGTTATTCCCTGCTGGCTGGAAGATGTGGGATGCGAGCGAGGATGTTGCATCACAGCACCAGCATTGTAATAAGCGGCATTTATGCCTTTGCACGGCATCTCGTATCACCGACGTTGCTACATTTCAGGTGGCGCGATGCAATTCCGTCGATTGCGAATGTGAGGCAAGCTAATATCTTCTGCATGTGTTCACGGCTTTTGTCTGGCCGTTCGCTGAGGGTCAGAGGGCGAGATGCAGAGGAAATGTGCCGTATCTGAACGTGCCACACAGTTGCGGCTATAAAATAATGCATGGATGGAGAAACAGCACCGCGCTCATTCATTGCCTATTGAGTCATTTTTCTGGTGTGCTGAGCACGTCTGCAGCAACACGGCATTAATGAAAACCCAGCCGAAATTCAGCCCACCTCAGCAAGTCCCCCCCGCGTCTACCAGACGCACCCCCTCGGCTGCCGTGAACTTTTTTATGACCTGATTTGAGTTTGCTAACTTTCTTCATCAAGTGGATATGGGAAAAAAATATCCTCCGGTACACAGGGGTGGGGTGTGTGGTGTGGGGGGTTCGAGGCACATAAAAATCAGACCAGCCAGGCACCGAGTAGTTCCAGCACCATCGGATGATGACTGGCACCGGGTCAGCCAGCCTATAGGGGAATGCGACCTGGCATTTACATTCACAAATCTGCCATTTAAATTCTGCTCATTTATATTTTAAGACTTAAACAGCATCCACCCAAAAAGACGATGGTGTCACCACTGAGACAAACCGTGACACATAGTACAGTAAACTCACAGCATAATAAGTTCAAAAGAATAAAGGAAAACTATTTTTATTGTCAAAACTTGGCAGGGTGCATTAGCACTACACAAAACAAACCGTCTACTTTATTAGCATTTATTCATTTGGCCGATTCCTTTATTCTAAGCAATTTATAATATTAGCTGTGGATGCTAATCGATTTACAGTAATTCACCCATTTTAGCAGTAGGATATTCTAACTGTATTTATTGATCTTGACCAAAGGTCCTACACTAGGAGTGAGGATTTGAACCCACCACCTCTGTAAGGTAATGGTGCAAATCTCTCTGCTACCCGCTGACCTTAAGATGACCAACGTTAATGCTTAAAATGAGTTAGCAAAGAATTGCCTAAGTCGGGCCGTAAAAGCTGACCCGAGCACATCGCTGCATGCTCTTAAAATGTTAGCGCACTACAGGGAGTTGTATGTATGAGAGAAGAGACCTTTAAAGGGACACCGAGCACCACCCATGGTGATAAAGTCGTGTCTATTTGTAGAAACACCTCAGTCAGAGACACAATGAAGTCCAAATGGGACTGTCCGGTAAACAACTGCTTCACTGTCTAACACCAGCAATAAAACTGTCCCAGCAGCACGGACGGCATGTTTGTTCCAAAAAGCCATGTGGTGTGCATTTTATTTTGGGCTCTTTGGCTCCCAGCCGAGGTATAAATCTGTCTCCTGTTTAATGGCCGATGACAGTCCTCCAAGCATACAGGGCAAAGTGAAGATAGTTCGTGTGGGTGGGGGAGTTGCTCACAGGCTCTGTTCCTTTCCTGCTTCTGTTTACTTCTTCATGGTCTTGTCCTCCTTGTTTACCGGCCCTACGTCATCCTTCTTTCCAACCACTTTCTTTTTTCCACTCACAAATTTCAGACTTGCCCATTTCACCTGCAGTATGTCCCCCCCATTCTCAATTCACAGCCACTAATCGTGAAGTCCCACCTTATGTTTTTGGAATTTTCTCTGTTTTCTCTGGGCCACCACAGCCCTGCACTGAGCAGGCAGTACCTGGCAATGCCTGGATAGATGATCAAATGGTAAACAGCAGTAAAACTGTGTGTGCGTGGTGTTATTATCATAACTGAACCGCAAACAAATTCTCTGGAATGGTTTCACTGAAGTCTGGAGCTGCCAAGAATTTGCTTACGATTCAGGATGAAATTAACCGATACTGCGCTGCAGTTGCATTTACGCCAGCGTCTGCGCGCAAGCCACATCTCTCAGAATGCATAATGACAATGGCAGAGCAGTCGCGGGGCTGCGGTGAGCAAAGACTGAGATGTGCTTTTCCATGCAGCACGTTATTCAAGCTATAGGAGTGCCGGTAGCTTATTAGGTCGACACATTTTGAGTCTATCCCCTGTTTACTTATTTATCATGCATTGCTGCAAATAAACTTCACTCTCTGGGTCTGAAAAACAACTAAAGGAGAGCAGAATAGAGCTTTTTCATCGTGTAAATAAACCTAACCAACCCCTGGTTCTCTGCAATGGGTTGGCAGCCGTATCGCTGTTCTCTCATCTCTTAATCCCAGCGCGACTCCTAGACGGGCTCCGCAAATGAGGGGAAAAGCACGATACGTCATCCCTTCCCTGCTAGCATTGACTGGCGTGTCCTTCCGACAGCTTTCTAATAACACCCGAGAGCAGGGCATCTTTCTCCAGGGTTAACAAATGGTGGGAATGGCAGGCCGGCAGAATAAATGTGAAGACATGGGAACCATGGTGAATGCCAACACAGCCCCACCGGAGCTGCAGACGCATTACATTAAACCAATTTTCGATTCTTAAAACATCAGAAAGCTTTAACAAGGAGCTGTCTGGATTTCTGTATTATATGGAAGGCAGCTTTTGGGGTGAGCTCATGTATGCCCTCGAGCTGTTGCTGCAGTTTCCTTCCTTCTACCTCCTAGATCTGCCAGGAAGGGGTAGCCACCTGTCTCTCCCAGGCATGTGGAAGTACCTGTTCTTGTGCTCTAGCAACCTGACTAGCCTATACTTATAGATGTCTCGGACGGAGAGAAAGGGATGAGATTGTGGGGTTGGTTGAATTAGCCCGGGTACAGGAAACTGGTGGTCCTTCTGGGACCTAATGAATGCATGAGAAAATGGGCTGGTCGCTGCCTGCCACTACTGCATCTGAGGTTTTATTTACAATGAGGTAATGTCTGAGAAACAGAATTTGTACCATACCGCATCCCATGATGTGGAATTTACAAACAAGAAAAATAACAGTGAACGAAAGGGGGAGTCATGATTCAAGACCACCCATTTATAAGTATCATTAGACAATACAATTTTCTGCAGAAATGTGAAAAGGAAAGGGCTTATGAATGTAACAAAGTTTAAATTGTTGGCTAAACTGTAAATGTTAACAATGGCTTGTAGTCCTGTGAGTCAAGAATTTGACTGAAGTTCTAGACATCGTGTCCCATGTAATGGTAGAAATATAATCATGTTGGATATAAAAATAACATTTTAAATCAGTCTTAAACAGCTAAGGCACTGGAGCCTTCACGATGATTTGAATGGATGAAAAAATGAGAGCTCAGGTCAGTTAAATAGTCTGAATAATTTGGGCTGTACTTCAACTTAATGACCCGTTGACCCTTGGTCTGGTCCTAAGTGTCTGACTTTGACCGGTGGATGGAAGACACTCTTCCACAGTTTTCAGCCTTGTGCCAGTTAGAACCATAGGAATACAAAACATTTTTCTAAATAAAGTCAGCCTGTGAAGTGCAAAAAATGCCTTTGTTTTCTCCTGTGGCAGAAAAGAAATGCACTGCACAACACGCTTCAATTGTTTTAGCATTTGCTATTTTCACTTTGCTAAAGTTTTCGGTTTTAAGTCATTACTTCTCTTGCACTGTGTAATGTATTCTTGCCATAATTCAAATTATTATTATAGTGCAATGCTTTTAATTGGTCACGTATTTAACATTTTAACATTACTTCAGGTTGAATTGTCAATACATAGGAAGTAGGAAAAAATAATATTTATAACATTCACCTGTGATAAATCCCCTAAGAAGTTCAAGTCTGTGAATGGAGATGGACATATGCAGAAATTAGCATGCAATTGTGCTACAGAAACATTTAGTTGCAGTTTTAAAAATACCTACCAATACTGATAATGTTTCCAGGGATATTTTAAATTTATAGTCGTGCATTTTAGTCTGCACTTGGAATGCACAGCACCGGATGGGTTGGGCAGTGATTTTATTTATTCTATTGTCTTTTGGGAGGACAAACTGAGTCCTGTTCCATGTTAGAAATGTAATAGCAATGATTTAAGTACTTTTTTGGAAAACTGCGAGTTCCTTGTGGTTTCACAAAAACATGTAAAACAACTGTGAGTATATGAGGGATGAAATTATGTATTTATCTGTGTTAAAGGACAACACTCTCATAAAACAGTTCTGAGTCTGAGGAGGATGACAGTTAAATTAAATATCTGATGTCTTAAAAAAGTCTGTCATTTATTACTTTCAGCGTTGTTCTTATAATGGAAGCATTCTTTTTTGTGTCCTCGCATCCCTTTTTTTTCCCCATTTGTTTGCACCTTAACACATTTGGCAGAGCATTTTAACGTGAAACTTTACAAGAACAAAGAAGTGCATTGAAGCTACATTTTTGCATGTCAATGACACCTACTGGAATACTAAATTAGCTGGAACTCTTTCCTTAAAACATCCGAACTTGGATTGAAATGAAATAATCTGGTTTGACCTTAGAGTCCCAAGCACCACCCTGGTCTGTACCAACAAAAAGTCAGTCAGTCTAATTTCTTCATTTTATTGCAATACATTTTAATTGCAGCACATTTAAATACTGCAAATAATTTTTACCATTTTGTGAGGGACCAATCGAGCAAACAGTAGAGATGCAGAGTTTGTTATAAAAAAAAAAAATCAAGTTTACTTGGGAAAAAAATCAAAATTCAAAAGAACCTTCAGCAACAAAGACATCTTGGGCCCAATAAAAGAGGTCATAAAACTATATCTAAACCCAAAATTTATAAACCTACACCAACTGACCCTCTCTCAAACAATACACTGGGGACACATATATACTGGGTGATCAATCCAGCAACAAACACAAGGGGGAACACCAGTACAACACCCAAACATACATACAACACATACAAATCAATAAGGCCAACAACATTTCTATTGCTCCCAAAATTATACAAACAATGTTATTTAAAAAACAAAACAAAGAAACCCCTAAGTACAAAATAAACAATTATGCTGGAAACCATTCCCCTTCCCCTGATGAATACTTGGTACAGCCGACGGGATTTAAAGGGAACCCGTAGGACTGGTACTGGTTTGTCTCTCAGACCTGAAAGTGGCACACCCAGCCTTCATCCTGCACCAGGTAACTCACATGATAGTACCATGCACATACCAGTGAAAGCTTATAAGCTTGCACGGTACTCTTGCGTGGCCAGTACTCTGGCCATCACACATTTAAGCAATAATAATGTTTTTTTTTTTTTTTTCTTTTCAAAAACAAAGCACAGTTCTCCATTTGGTATCTCCTTTAGTTCTTTAAATAACAAAGAGTAGAGTAACATTGCTAGTGCCATAAATTTATAAAAGACGTCATTACCCATAATTCCATAGTTCCTCAGGCATCCATTCTAAAGTAATGAAAGAGTTTTGTCAGTTAGTTGGAGGATCCAGTACCTTTTTATTATGGCTTATATTTGCACCTATTGCCCATATTTAATTCAATCAGACATTTTTGTCTTAATTTTGTTTTAACAAAAGTACTTATTGTGCTTCTCCAAGTATTTTGATAATATTTACACCCAGAGAGCAGACCATCAGCATCATGGCAGTTTTAGCGCTCCTTTATCTCCACTCCTCTTTTCCTGGCATCTATCCTCCCTGTGGTATTTGAAGACAATGATGCTCAGATCAGATTTATTTCTCATAAATAATTAAACCTTATGAGGTCATAGGAAAGCAGACAGCCATATGCAGCCCTTTTACTGCATCTTCCTAAATGTCCGGCTTTGGTTAATTTATGAGCCATGAGAAATTAACGCTGGTAATGAAAGCAAAACTGTGGCAATACTGAACAAATAAATCACCAAAGGGTTTTATCACCGGCGTCAGAAGGGCCCACATCATTTCACCGTGGATATTTCTGCTTTATAGTGCATCTAAATATGTAATGCATAGGATCAGCAATGAAATAAATTCATCTCAAATGACAAATGTTAGCCTCTGTCTGGAAATAGAAAGTTCTTAACTCCTAAGTGTTTTTTTTTTAGATTTAGGTTTCTTCTGAGCAGAAATCCTTTCTTCTGAGTTTCAGAATTAAGAAGCCAGCAATACAAAATTCTGGTGCGTGGTACTTGATTCAGATGTGGACGCTGACCTTTTTTTTTTAACTTTTGTTATCGGCGGAGATAAAAGAAAACGACAGATTGCAGGAAAAGTGGCGCTTACATGTAAAAGCAAGGAATCGGAATAACCCAACGCTTCCTGGTTTTCCTACAAATGAAAATCGGTTAAATTTCGCTTGAGAAAATGTAAAAGGCACAAGGAGGACAGTGTGGTCCTACAATATGAGCATATTTTTCAAAAAAGATGCAATACTGATGTAAATACTGAGGCTTCTCTAAGCCAGAGGGCTGGCAAATAACTCAGTATAGCAAATTTTTATCATGAATATTTAACAAAATTTCATCTCTTGTACGTATGTCTGGGAATGAAATATAAAAGTGAGCACTCTCACTATGTGCAGAGGACAACAGGAGTCTTTGGAGCAGTGTGTCATATGAAAAAGACCAGATTTTTCATCAGAATGCAGATCATGCTTTCAATTTTCCATTGTCATCCAGTCCGACCTGAAGGTCCTAAGAGCAAATGCTAAGGTGGACTGAAGATTCTGAGTGAATTGTTTAATGTCTGTCGAGTCGGGTGTCTGCTGTAAACTGCATCGCAAAAGTCATATGTCGGCAACTTTGGCAATGCTGAAAGCGACCCAGTAAAATAAAACCGTCCAAATGAAGGATTACAGGGGTATAAAGTGCATACAAGGCTGCGCAGGCACTTTAATATTAGAGACATTTTCAGCTTTTTACAGCACTGCAGTGTCCAAGATCGTGGCTAACATGTCCATCTCCTAGCATCAGGACCAACACTTTAGGACGTAACCCCTACTTCTCAGTGAGCTGAAAGGATTCTTCACCCAGAGGTGGTTAAGTCCCACACGCTGCACCCAGGGCCCTGATGACAAGCAGACCAGGTTATGGGAGAAAAAGGAAGGTACATGGACTAGAGGAGGCCAAAAGTGTCTACGTAAAGCAAAGGTGACCTTTGACCTTGGGCTACGATCAACAATTCACTAAAACCTAGAGGGTCAGCTACTCTACTTGGAAAGCCAGAAATCGACACCAGTGGCTTTGAAGATGACTGTTATTGAAGAGCTGTTTTAAACACCAACAAGGAGGCCCTGTTTGAAGGAATACACAGATTTATCAGATCACAAACTAAATTCCAAAATTTTTCCTTATGATCACAAACCTTTGGTGATGAAAGTAGTCAAAACATTGCTGAACGGTTTATCAAAGAGTAAAATGGCAGGCATCAGTGGTGCCCACCACTGAACCAGTTACAGCACTTACAGGGCTCTGCCAGGGAATTTGGGAGGCAACATCATGGCTCAGGAACTGAGAAAGTCCTGTGTTTACAAGCCAGCAAGTTTGTGCTCAAGGTTGTTCAATGGAGGCTACAGGCATAATGGAAGTTAGAAGCAGGATCATCACCAGCAGATATGAGATGGATCCTTGAAGGCAAAAGAATCCCCAGGATACCTGTATGTGCTTCACTGGCCAAAGCTTGAGAAAATTCTGAGCATAAGAAAAAGAGGAAGACCAACAATGAGATGGATCAAAGCAGTAACAGCAGTTATGGAGGCCACTCTGTTATTGATCGGTTGCCTGACTGAAGACCACAGGTCAGGGCAGTTGTCCTTGGGGCTGCACTGTCCCTACACCAACGCAACTGGATTCCTTCATAAAGTTGTAGTCTTGCTGACAGGTCCAATTTTCACAGTTACAGAAGTTGCTTGACTCCACTGCAGTCCTCAAATGCTCTCGAATGTCTCGGGGAATTGTTGCAAAGCCAAATTTTTTTCCCTCCAAATGTCCTTTGGCACAGCATTATTGTAAACATGCCATTTTGTAGAATTACTTAAACCTGCGTGTCACGCAAGTGTTTGCCCGTATTACATAATGCCGTTTGACTGTTGTGCCATCCTGCCAACACCACAGCATCGCAGCCTTAGAAGGATTTCAGACCTCAGGAGTGGCCTCCAGTTGTGAGACCCAAACACCATAGTGTCACTTATTTGTACACACATACAGAAAGAGCAGATGGGTCCAGCTGTCAGTGGATTTATTCATTATGACTCTGTGTGTGTGTGTGTGTGTGTGTGTGTGTGTGTGTGTGTGTGTGTGTGTGTGTGTGTGTGTGTGCGCGTGCGTTTGCTGCCAGCATGGTGCCTGGGATACACAAAAGCAGGTTACATGTAGGACTGATACACTGTATGACCAAAAGTACGTGGACCCCCTTCTAATGACTGAGATGAGCTGTGTCAGCCGGGCCTATGGAGCATACAAACATATTCTAGATAATTGGGTGCTTCCAGTTTTGTGGCCACAGTTTTGGGAAGAACTCCTTTCCTACTCCAGAATGGCTGTGCCCCCCCATTTACGAAGTGAGCACAATAAACACAGGGTTTGACCAGGTTGGTCTGGAAGAACCTGAGTGGCTGCACAGAGCCCTGACCTCAACCCTACTGAAGACCTTTGAGATGATATGGAACACTGACCACAACCACCAGGCCTTCTAACCCAACATCGCTGCCCAACCTTGTTGATGCTCCGACTGAGCACAAATTCCCAAAAAAAAGCCTTCCCAGAAGAATGGAGGCTCTTATAGCAGCAAAGGGGGGGGGGGGGGGTGGAACAAGTCCATATGAATGCCCATGGGTTTGGAATGCAATGTTCACCTTGCACATATGGAAGTGATGCTCAGATGTTCATATACTTTTAGCCACGTATTGTATTTCAGCTAGCAAGATGTTTCACAGTATGCTTAGAATGTAGATGATGGTCTGGCATTAAGAACATGAATATACTTGAGTATAATAGTAATATGTTCCCAATGTGGGCTTTGTGCTAAACTATGCTGCAATTTCTCAACTAAATGTTCCCCTAAAATAAACTCCTTAGCACCTTTAAGAATTCCATGACACAGTGCTGCTATATTTTTATATGTTTCTTTGAAAACACCGTGTGTCACCGTGGAATGGGAGAATAAAAGGGCTGATTTACTGACCTTCTGAAAGATTCATCCCACTAGATAGTTCTTATAAAAGAGATAATAATTTTTAAATCTGATGAGCACTGAATGGAAAGCAGGGAATATGATGCGGGCCCACAGTTAAAAATATCTCAGCTGGATCTAACAACCAAATTAAATCGGATAAATCAATAACCGGGGAACCGCAACGCGGTCTGAAGTGAGAGAGAGTTCCTGTGGAGGGATTTTGTTTTTCGGACGATATATTTAGAAAGTGGTGAGCGCTTGTTTTTTTTTTTTATTCTTTCATTCTTTCAGTGGCCAGAAACCCTCTGTCTAGGAAAAAAAAACTTGTCAGTTTGAGTGAGGTTGTGAGTGAGAAGGTGGTGACATCGCATGGGTAAAAAAAAAGTTAATTCACCCCCAGCTCTGACTGACCAGTTTACACACGGAGGAGTGCTGCAGCTTTACAGCCCTTGAGGCACCATTGTGGGTAGCAGTTGCCTGGATGTTCGCGGGTTGCAGCAAACACTCCATGTTTATGAGCCTTGGGAGAATCCATTCCTCCCCTGTGGGATTTGTGATACCTTCTCCTCATCTGGAGGACCGAGTTCTTTCCAGGAGCAGCTACAATGGCTTCCTCTCAGCGTGGTCAAGACAGTCATGTCTGTCCATGTGTGGTCACGCGGCGGGGTAAATTCAGACCTTCCCATCTGCAGGACTCCTTCTCAAGGTGGACCAACCTGGGAGGAAGCTTGCAAGCAGAATGGGAGAGAAGCTTGTAAGATGACCTTTGACTCATGTTAAACCCACTATCATGCGACGCTATTATTAACAGCGGGGCTGCTTCCCAAAACACTCCGGCGGTGAAATATCCATGTTAGCAAGCCTACCTTAGGAGATTGCAAAGGACTCAAATTCAGCTAGAATGTCAGAATGAGTTGCTCATTTCTTGATGGCTGTTCCACGCTGTAAAATATGTACTTAAGATGAAATATTAATCCCTCCAGGTCACAATGTGTCTGCCGGGGAGTAAATGGGTTCCAGCAAACCTTGTAGCTACTGGTGCAGCTCAAGGCCCTGTAGCTCCTCCTTGGCTGAAGACACATTGGGAATGTCTTTGGTTCACCAGGAAAGAAATGGTCTGCAACAATGGTGTGGAAAAGGCAAGGAGATTGACAGTCAGGATTGACACATGGATTTTTTTTTTTAAACGCCAAGGGCCAAAGACCCATTGAACAAAAGAGATAACTAAATATCGATTGGTGCCGTTCTGTGGTCAAGCAATCCATGCAGCCCAATCCGTCTACACTTATCAAAGCTGTAAAATTCGCCACATTGGGAATTTGCTGTTTACTATTCACCAATACCTCTGATCTGTGTGAGTATTCATACCCGCTAGGCTGAGAAGCTGAGTAAAAACACAACTGCTTATCTACGCTGTAGTTAAGGGTCAGGGGGTCACAATTTTACCTAAAGGATCTGAACGGCATGCAGAAAGAAAGGTGTAATGTGCACATTTTTAATGTAAGTGCATGTATTTTTTAAAGATATTTTAAAAGCCTATTGTTGTGCTTTGTGCTGCTCAGGAACATGATGGTTGATAACAGCACTGGGGGATTAAATTCGTGCATTTGTGACCTCTGTAGAAAATCTGGAATTCTGAGATGTTCAGCAATGCTCTGTTATAAAATTACTGGCGTATTCCTGAATTGAGGCGTTCATCACGTTCAGTTGCTGGGTTAGCTTATCCTCTCTGGCACCTTATTTTGGGGATGGGGATTGTGAGGAGCGAGGGGAGAGGAAGAAGGTTGGAAGGGCCCTTGTGTTGTGTAAAAGTGGGGGGGGTAAAAGCACAGGTGAGCAGGCTCATGTGCGCAAAATGGTGCCATCTGACCCTTAAATCCTGAGTGTGATGTACCTGTATGTGCTTTACATGAAAGTACAGCAGTGAGATCAGTAAGGTGAAGGCCCGAACATCATGGAGAGCAGAGGTCAGCGGGTGGTCCATGGTGAGGAGGGGCCGATGGAGGTCAACCATCTCTAGGCCTCATGTTGGGAAGGGAGTGCAAAACTTGAAATTCTGATTCAGCAGAGAGGTGAAAGCTTTACACACAAAGACTGTCAACATCAACTATCAGTCTGCTTTTATTAATATTATTACTGCTATTATTAGCTGTTGCCTTGTCCAAGACTTCTTACATTGTTAGGCAGAGCCTCTGGCAGAGCCCCATAAGTGCTGTAACTGGTTCAGCGGTGGGTGCCATCAATGCCCTTTGAGAAAGCTTTCAGCAATGTTTTGACAACTTTCTTCACCAAAGGTTCCTGATCAAAAGGAACAGTTTGAAATGGATGTTGATCTACAGGAATTTTTTCCCTCGCAAATTTTTAATACCAGTGAGTGTCCTTTGAATGCTGCAAAGCACTAATAAAGTGTGGATAATGCGTTGTGTCACAAAGCAAAGGGTTTGTCCCTTTACTACAATTACCTACACAGTCCCCACCTCTCATGGCAGTAGAACATCTTTGAGATGAAGTTGAAAACAATGAGAGCAGAATGTGCCAGCAAAAAATCGGTAGAAGCTATGTGAAGCTGTCAAACTAGCGCACACCGAGAACCCTGAGGAGTGTCCACCACCTTTTTGCTGAATTTATTCAACCAGGTATTAGCCAGGTGTACCTCATAAGGTGGCTGGTGAGACTACATTATTTAAGGCCTAGCACATTCAAGAGGTTCCGTCAGTCCTCAGCCCAAAAGCACATGTCCATTACGTCTTCTGGGATGGCAATGAGTGCTGTTTGATGGTGGCCAAGTAGCTGCATTTCTCCAAGTGTCCATATTTCAGCCAGAATGGCAATGGACAGTTCAGTGGCTCCTCAGAGCACCTAGAGCCACCCTTCTAGTGTCCATCTGCAACTTGGGGCTATGAAAGAAACCAAATTTGTGTCCGGTTCATTCTCGGCCTTCTGCTGATGTGAAAGAATCTATATCTATTTGTGAATATTTTATTACTCCTTTTTCTCCAAACAGAGAACACAATGTGATTTCGGCTGCAAAGAGAGTCCCAGCCTTTCGGGAGATCTGACGAAGAAGGTCTTTTTGTCAATAAAGAGGAACAGAAATGAAGAAATAATGGAAGCGGTTTTGAATTTCCCAGTGGGTTGTGTGAGCTAGTTGGCTTCATCGCCTATCAAACATCCCCGTCTATTGCACATCCAGTAATCATACAGAGTGGCCCACAATACAGCTGGAATCACAGATACTGCCGAACCGTGAAGCTTTCATAATGTCAGGCCTCTCAAGCTGTGTATAATCTGAAATATAATCTGATCTTCTGAATAGAGCAGAAATGGTGCAAATGCAAACGCGGCTGTGGTCTTTGTGTGACAAGGGAGTCTACAAACACAGTGAAGATTTTCTCAGAACTGAACATATATTTAAACTTATGTATAATAGTCAGGATAGAGCTATGGTAGCGAGACCAGCTATGCTTTATGGGTTGGAGATGGTGGCACTGAGCAAAAGACAGGAGGCAGAGCTGGAGGTGGCAGAGTTAAAAATGTTAAGATTTGCATTGGGTGTGATGAGGATGGACAGGATTAGGAATGAGTATATTAGAGGGTCAGCACAGGTTGGACAGTTTGGAGACAAAGTCAGAGAGGCGAGATTGCGTTGGTTTGGACATGTGCAGAGGAGAGATTCTGGATATATCGGAAGAAGGATGAAGCTGCCAGGCAAGAGGAAGAGAGGAAGGCCTAAGAGGAGATTTATGGATGTGGTGAAGGAGGACATGCAGGTGGTGGGGGTGACGGAGAGAGATGCAGAGGACAGGAGGAAGTGGAAGCTTTTGATCCGCTGTGGCGACCCCTAACAGGAGCAGCCGAAAGAAGAAGAAGTCAGGATAGAGCTGTTTTTTTTTACTAATTTAGGTTCAGTTTCACACACATTAAACTCTCATCTCATTGCATTCAGCTGCCACCATGTCATCTAGAGGTTTTATTTATTTATTCATTTTATTTATTCATTTATTTGTTTGTTTGCTTACTTGTGAAACTGTATTGCACACAGTCTCATGGCTGATTCAGGGCACATTTCACTACATGGTGTACTTGGTATAACCGTGTACGTGACAAATAAAATTCTTTGATTTGATTTGTTACCAAGCAGATTATGTAGAAATGTAATTTTTTACTTCAGTAAATTAAGATGAAGTACCTTGATGAAGGTGTACGAAAATAATTTTAAATCCGGGTTTTAAATCCGGGTGCTACAGCTACAAGATGGTGGCTCTGTTTGCTATGCTACCTGCTGCCCGAACCCAATTGAAAACACCTGCAGTGATTTTTTAAAATTATAATTTTATATCAAATTTATCAATTTACTATTTCATATCGAAGCGAAACCACTAGCTACCTCATCGAACTGACAAAATGCATTTTATATGCTAAAGCTCATTATTTTTTTAAAAATAAAAAAATGGAATTCCTAATAAGAAATTCAATTTCAGAACCATTTCCCTGGTCATTACATGAAGCCCCAGTTCTCATGTTTCTGCACATCGAATGCCAGTCCTTGTTAAGGTGGAGATGTGAACCGTTCAGCTGAGCATCTGATCGACAGCAGCCTTGTGCTCTGTCTGGTGTTTTCGGTTGCTTCTGACGAGATCTGCGGGTGTGCATGGCAGGATGAGGACAAGTATTGCGCCGACCAACTTGATGCACAGGGTCTGCAGGCTGAGGAGTTACGACTCCACGGGCCTGGTAGCACTGCGGAGAAAATGCTGTTTAATCAACCTGCTAAACACGCTAAATAACCAATAATCTCAAGCAATATCCAAGGAAAATGGTATACAGGTTATTATGAATTATTTGCAATATACAGCACAGATGCGTCCTATTGCACCGTCAATTTGTATTGATTTCCTGGCGGTTAAGGCGTAAAAGGATAATGGATCATATTATAGCAATCTTTCTTAATTTAATATAAATATTTCCATTGTCAACCCTAGATTCTTCCACTGAATTACACCTGTAATGTGTTAATGTGTCAGCAAGGATCGGGTCCGTGTAAAGCATAGTGACACACACACACACACACACACACACACACACACACGCAGTTCAGTTGGAGGAGGTCATCGCCCCTAAGATGAGAGAATTATTATTAGTATGCAAGAGAATCACCGGAGCACCTGGGGAAAACCCATACAAACATGAAGAGAACATGCAAGTTCACCACAGGCCAAGTTGGATTTGAACCCATAGCCAATTGCACAGTCCAGCTGTGAAGCACAAATTCCACCCAAAAATCCAAGTAAATACAGCATTTAATATCTCAGAAAGTCACCTTGTGAAGCTACCTATGAGCTTCCCCACCCTGGGGAATCTCTTCTCACCCACATTTCCATTAGCCTTCCCCTTTCCTTCCCTTCACTTGGCACCCTCCCTTGTCACCACTTGGCACTTCCTTTCCCACCCTGATAACATTTTCAGCATGACTTCCACTTACTGGAGCCCTTGAGTGCCTTCTGCAAAGGTGGCTCAATAATAGCGTTACATGTAAGTTTGGAAGCGCATAAATGGCCAAAATTACAGTTGTCCATAAATGCCTGTCATTTGGAGTGGAATTGAACTTCTCCACACGCTGCTTTTGATAGCTCTGTCACCCAGATATGAAATGGAGACTCTCCATCATGGGTGACATTCTCCCAATGTCCGGCAACTAGTAAACTTGACAGAATGGGGAATGCCGCAAGCATAACTGACGCTATCGTTCAGTTTTAATGGAACACTTTCGGCGGGATGTCCTCCTAAACGTGTAGCACAACAATTAAACTAGTATCTTCTGGCAATTTTCTGCAACTTTTATCAAAAAAAGAAGTGGCAACCCAGGAAGAAGACCACACAGAACCCCATTTTAAACTACCTTTCCTGTTATTGACACCGTCAGTTTAACATGAGCCCAGCATCTGATGGCTCTTGTGGTTAAAATAATGTCCCTCGGTGTCCAATCCTGCCAACTTGAGCACCATCTCCTGTGGATCCATCTCTTGAGGATCAGCGGCAGATGTGCGGTGCATGCAGTGATGGACGCCAAAGCCTCCCGCGTAGAACCGGTCTGCTCTCAGCAGCGTGTGAGTCCCGCTGACTTGTTGCTTATACTGTAAAGCAACACAGGAGAGTTGTGATTTTCACAGGATCTGCACTCTGTGGATCAGATGTCACGATGTGCGTTTTTAAAACTTTAAATTTAGTTCAGTTATTCTGTCCCGTCCTTGCAGAGGATTTTATTCTAGCTGTTTTGCGCTGTTTGTTCAGACATTGGACAGATTCCTTGCGCAGGTGATAGGAACATGGAAAAAACATCTCACTTCCCTCCGTCAATGTTTTTGCTTAGAGTCAAAAACACAGTGTCACAGATCTCTGCCTCCTCTTTTTTTCTCATCCTTAATTTACTTTTGGTGCTGAGAACCTACAAGGGGCCCTCCAGAAGATGTGGTCCAGCCACCAGCCAGAAGTAAAGAGTTCTTCTTGGGTGGGGTGGTGAAAACCTTGTAGATCTTAGGTTGCAGCGTGTTTCTCTGATTTCAGTCTGCCTGACATCATTTCCCACAGTCCCTGTTGGATCAGGGGCATTCGGGCAAAGAAGCAGCTAGATGAATGAGGACACTATGAGGAGAAACCCAAAGATCAATTCTCCTGCCCTCATCTGGGTTCTTCACACCTTAGATTCCAGACAAGAGCCAACAGTTCAGCAGCTCAACTGTTACTGTCACAGATCATCCTAATTCAGGAAGACCTACAGATCTATAGCCAGATCAGTCGCATCTTACCAGGCTCCATATCTAAGGAGGAAAAATCTACCCAAGTGCCATACCATGACTTTGGATATGAGGCTGGAATATGAACTTGTATCTGTGGGCTTTGGTCCACCACCATTATTAGAAATAAACATTTACCACATTGTCTTCTTCTGTTTTACTGTGTCACGAATCCCGGTTGCCACCGAACCCTCCTGCTGCTTTCATGAAGCAACGTCTTGAGATGTAGTCGCACAAAAGCAGCCTGGCAGTCAGCGCAGCAGCCACCATTTGACTGCGACTTTTTGTCTTTGTGCAGCTGTCCTTTGTAGAAATCCTCCGCATTCTACAGATGAGAATTGCCGCGCCCCCAGATGGACCACAGGCACGGTCCTTTCATCATTATGCTGTATTTCCGTCATGTCGGCACTTTTAAAGGAACATTTTGTGGCCGGGGGGTTCCAACACTCTCCTGTCCCCTTTCACGAGTTCAGTATAACACACCCCCCCATGGGAAGAGGAAGATAATGGAGGCGCTGAAGTGCCACAACCAGGAGCTGCCAGCGGCCTCTTTTCCAGGTCATCTTTAATAATTATTATTTCCTTCGTCTTAATGAAGAGGACCACGAGCAACATCCATCTCGGCAGTACGAAGGACCCCGTAATTTTAAAAGTCTGCTTAGTTACGTTTGTAATTGCTTATTCGGCACTCTCGGGGGTCTTCAGCATTCAATTTGAAAGTCGCGTCTGCTGCGAATTCCCTCTTTCTGGCTCTCTCCCGCCAGATATCATTGACAGCGTGAACGTAATTGCCTCTCCCGCAGAATCATCAAATAACCACTCGCGAGAAGCAAAGGAGAAACAAAGCTACTTGTCATCAGTCATCTTTTGTTAATATTATACGCGATTACAAGATCAACGCCTTACATTGTCGCGTTGAGACATGTCTGAAGGGGTTCCATATCTCGAATGAAACAAGGCATCTGAGGCTTTAACCTGCCTTGTTGACATGCAGCCCTGAACTTCTCCAGACCGAGGCGTCAGGTGTGATTTCCCTTGGACGTTCCTGCAAACCATTGCAGCAGGTGGCTCTGGCGCTTACAATTTTTGCAAAAACACCATTGGGCTCAAATTTTGGACTGAGGAGCTGATACCTCGGAGAGGGAATGTTGTTATGTGACGTAGGAGATACCATAAATCCAGGGCAGAATGAGCTCCATGTTCCTACCAGATTTTCGCTGAGCAAATTATGAGATTGACACTGATCCCTTCATGTTCTTGACTGGGACAGAAGCAACAAGCAGGACTGCAGACACCAAAATGTTCTTGTGCATTAGCAGTCAAATTCAACTCTAGATGTAAATATGTGCCACGAATGTGATCCAGAGCAAAGGGCTTGAGAGCTAAAAATATGATTCCTGCTGTTCTGGCGAAGTCCCTGTGGGATCTGAGATGAAATGGGCACTTTGTGCCCATTTTATTTCACCGCTGTTTTTATTGGTGCACGTTTTGTACGATGGCCTTTTATAAAGTGTTTGGTTCTTTGGCCAAGCTTCCTTCTTTTCATTTTTCCACAGAATAAATCCGTCTGGATATTGCAGATGCTGGCTAGCTATGCAGCCATTGCATGAACCTTTTGTCGGACAACTCGAACGCGGTCCTTTCCACATCTACGGACTTCTATAGAATTAACCTCTGTGCACAAAGCAGACATCAGATTTTGAGATTTAATGCAGTAAGAGGGTGAGACCTCCGTCTAATATATGTTAAGGTTTGCAGTGGTGAAGCTGGGTATCCTGGTGACTCAATGCTCCAGGGCTGCTAGGCTGATGTGGTGTTCAAGCCCAGCACAGAGGTGTGTGAAGTTTGGATGTTCTCCTCCATCTTTGCACCCGTCTAAAGGAAAAAAATATTCCAGAAGAAGGCAATGCCAAACCATTTCTCTTCCTCTTGGCCTTCACAACCATCAGTAATGACTTGATGCCACTTTCCAATCCAACCAAGGATGCAAATGTGTTTATTAATAAAAAACGATTTTGAAAAGTCAGAATAAAATAGAATGGCAATATATAAATAAATATACATACATTTACAATATTTACAGCATTAATCTAAAGCAACAAAGCACCATTTATAGCACTACTATGAAACTCACTATGTTCACAATTTAATTAAACTCAAGGCGCGTAGCATTGTTAAGGAGTAGAAAATCTTGAGTCTCATGGACTTTAAGGGAGCGACTGGGAAGGGAGATGGAAGCGATGGTGTGCAGTGGGGTTTAAGCTGAGCTTTCCAGCTAAGAAGCTTAGTGGGAATGTATCTCAGCCTCGAAAAAGATCATAAAGTTAGATTAATGTGCCGAGAGATCGGCCCGAGCGCCTAGACCTGCTTCCCCGTAATTAATGAAAAACCACACAGTGAAGACAGAGCAAAGGGAGAAAGAATTATCGTGACTTAAATCCTTGAAGCATCAGGAGGCTTAACAAAGCTGTTTTCCAAGCTGACCTAAAAATGGTTTACTGCTATATGATATGGTTTTATTACTGCTACAGGTCCTAATCTGTCCTGTAGGACTCTGTGCGAGCCACACCTGTCATAATGTCACACAATTAATTTACTTAACACACCAACTTTTCCCAAAGTAATGCTAAGCACCCAGTCCAAGAAGAATTCAGGTGCCATCTGGGACGTTGCCATCTTTTTTGGATGGGGTTTATTACAAATTTCTACTCCAAGAAGGCCACCAGGTCCCCTTTCATTATTCTCATCCCCCAACGTCCCCTCATATTTCCATTTGAGATGAGCCCTCCCGCCCGGTGGGATGGGACGTTTATCAGCCGATGCCCGTATTTAATCATTTATGTTCCCTTTATACCAAACCTTAATAAAATTCAGTGTATGAATGCATAAATAAATCACCAGTTTGACACAGTGCTTTAGTCAGCCAGTGGTTTTGCTATAATTAACTTTTTTTGGAATGTAAGGCTCTCCAAGTTTCTCTTTTAATATTGCTTGTGGGGATTAAGAGGAAAAGAAGTCAGGACTATTACATTTTTTGCTGGGATTCATTTTCATGTTTAATGCCTTTACACCCCAAACTCGGCACAGTAAACTGTTAGCGAAAACAGGATGTGCTCAAATGTCTGAAGGCCTCGGGCTTCAGATAAACACGCTGCTCTAATAGTTCGGAACCAGTGAAAGGCTTACAGTGATAAAAGCGTGCAATTCTTAAATGTTCGTGCTGGATGGCTAAGTGTGAACAGCGCGGCATCGCTCACGTGCACACAAGCACGTGCGTGTATGTTTTTCTCGTGTGCGTTGCGCACATATAAACACATTTAAGAAGTGTACATCGCTGGCATCATTAAAGTGTCCGTGCAGCAGATTTATTTATTTTTTTTTATGTGCACCAAACAATCTGTCATTTCCTTCACAAATGGAAAGGAAGCGCTCGACATCCTGCGTTGTCGTGGTAACAAGATTATTCTTGGTAACTGTATATGCGCTGAGATATAAGATGCAGCGCCGTAGTTTTCTTTATTAATTTAAAGCAACTATAAGCATCACTATGACAGCTCGGCTGTTTTCGGTGTGATCTGTAGAAGATGCCATCGAGTCTTCCATCCTCAAGCGTTAACTGTGTGCTGTGTAAGGTGTTGAAGATGTAGTTGTTGCAAAAGATCTGTACCGCAATCGTACGCGGTTGTTTTGTTTTAAAAAGCATACATTTTTCTCATTTTATGAGGTGTAGTTATTTGTTAACCAGGAAAGTATTGCCTTTTGGGTTTATCATCCTGTGCTACCACCTCTAGTTTAATAATCGATGAGCGTTGGATTTCGTAGCTCCCCGGAGGCTGTGAATGACAACCTCATTGCACAGCAGGTACTGTGTAGTGGAGAAGTGTGGGTACCTGCAGAAGTAGTGTGCTTCATGATCCTGGCGGTAGGTAAGACCCCTGTAGCAGCTTTCACCACCTGCCACAAAAGCAGGCTAATGAATCAGATTCAAACCCATTCTGTGCTGGTAATGAGCCACCAGCCAGAGCTCCCAATGCTCATTTTCACATGACAGGTTTGCATGAAACATGCTCACATTCCGTCGTCCTCCTTATCGCAGGTTCTCAGGCACCTGCTAATAAAAGCCACAGGACCGTGCAGACTGACGTGCCGGGTAAAAGCAAACCTACCAACAGGCAGCATTCAGGTACAAGCAGGTGAGCAGGTGTGATTTCCCTTAGATGTTTCTGCATAGCATTGCAGCAGGTGGCTTGTGTTTAAGCACATACAGTAGATTCAAAACCAAAATGTGCCTTGGATTAAATGCAAGACAGTGGCCATGATTGTACCACTACTGAGTGAGACACTTAACCTTATGCATGGTGAGATGATCTATTCAGAAGGGTTTATACAAAAGCAAATAGAATTGAACTGAAATGAATTGAAGGGAACCTTAAGTGCTTTAGTAAAATACCCAGTTGGTTGTAAAATTTTAATTGCTTTACAGAAATGGCTAAGTACTAAGATCATTTTTTTAAATATCTAACGCTGATCGTGACTATCAGTGCAGAGGCCCTGCAGAGAGAGGGGAAGAACTGAAGCCATTTGGCTTTCTTTAACTGCCTCGGCACGAAACCTGAATGAACCCCAAGCGGTTCTGGGAGCCGGGGCCTGGTGCCCATTTAGTCCCAGCAAGGCAGGAGCCCACAGAGTCGGGCAGCCCCATAGCAGCTTGTGTGCAATAATCATCTTTTCCAATTCATTCCTCCCGGATGGAAAAATATGAAACGGATTTAAACAAGGCTGAGCCGGATATGTTAATACCGATCTCTGGATGTGAGCACCCCTGCCTCTCCATGCTGGGAGGTGGGAGGGGATAAAACCAATGTAACACATGAATGCTTTGTATTGTTAGCATTAGAAAAACATTACATGTATAATGCAAAGGATTTAGTAAACAACAAACTACAGTTGCTTAACTAAATAGTCGTCTCGCCGTCTGACTGAGGGCGATGGAGCTGTTTAAATCCCATGTTTACGATTTAAATGTGATTCGTAACGTAAATATCTACAAAATGGAAATTATGATAAAAATATAATAAGTAGAAATGTAAGTTATGTTGCAGAATATGCATGTTGTGACTGAATGTTTATAGATGTGCCATTTAAGAGAGGAACAAATACTTAGCCAAGGACCAAAGTGCCTGTAATGGGGATTATGGGAGTTGTGGTTCTTTAAATGCTAATGGGTGAGGATCCTTTTAAAAACACGTGGTAGAAATAAAAGCACTGCAGTTTTAACTCATTTGAAGAAACCGAGGAATACCGTGTTCGTAAAATGTCGTGTTAAATGAACATTTGCTGCGTTGCGCTTGAAAGGAGCGAGCAGTTTTTTGCTAGTTTAAATGGTGAATGGAATGGCTTAGGGCAGTGCCTGTTATGTAAAGCTGCTGGTTTCAGAGAGGGACTGAAGGTATGGAAGGAAGCAAAGGATGGGTACTGGTGTTAAGACTGCTGCTTACTTGTCTGAAGTTTGTAAATAAAGTTATGACTGCACACTGGTACGCTGAGGAAGAGAATTAACCAGGTGGTGGACCCGCATTGACCCTGCGTTCACCTCATTGCTTGGCCAGCCAGGTCAAACTGAGGCTTTTATGAAGATTTTTGTGGCAAAAAATGGGTTGTACACCTCTGAAAGGTCCCAAAGTTTGCAAAAAAAGTGATCATGAAACCAAAATTATTTGTGTAAATCCTGTGCAAGCCTTTCTCAGTCATTTAGGTATAACAGCTTAGCACAGGGTTGTGGTGGTCCAAAATCTTTCTGGAAAATAGAGCACAAGGCAGGAACGCCAGTCCACCATGGGCTGCCACACGTTCTCATTCACATACGGATGCTCACATACACGCCGTATGGCCAATTTAGGAACACCAGCCCACCTGAAACACACATCTTTGGACTTGCAAGAGCTGCACACAGACTAGCACATTTGAACCCATGGCCAAATCCACAGCCCAGGAGCTGCAAGGCACCAGTGCTACCTGCCAAATCATTTTTTTGAGGATAAATATTTAGGGGTTTTCACTTTAAGTGGATCAATGTTACTTAAGGACCTCTGCTTGTATCCATCCTACCACAATCCTAAATCCTTAAGTTCAAACAGGGACCCTCAACCAAAAAAATTTCCACAACAAATTGGCAACCTGTTCTTCATGCCCAGCTTATGATCTCCCTTCGATACATCAGTACGATTAAAACACGTGAATATGCGGTGCAACTAAAACCTACAGTGAGCAAAGCTGTGATGCCGTGGTGATCTGAGATAAAACAATAAATTGTGCTCACTGGAAAGTGCAAGGAACTGTGTTACTTTCCAACTTTCCGGCCAGTTTGTCCTTTACCAAGGTCTGCCAGCAGCAGACAGTACAGCAGCACAAAGTAAAGATTCTCACTTTGACAAATTTGCACACACCGGTGTGAAAATGCAGCGCAAGGATGTGCACTCGCTCGCCTCTCCCAGCACCTTTGAATGTGCTGATGCACCGCTCTGCCACCTCTGCTCTGGAAGGAGGAAAAGCACAACCGTGCCGGTAAACAATGCCTCCATCGAAAGCAACTAATCATTTTGTTGCAAATACATTGAGGCGGAAGGCTGAGCGCTGCCGAACAAGGAAAATTGTGATCAAACAAAAGTAAAGATAAAGCAGGTGGTGTCTAAGGTCATAAAGGGCTTTTAATGCCCAATTTTAAATTATTTCTCACACTTTGGGTACTGAATTTAAATTCTGTATTTATTCAGCGTCACCCATCTCCAAGGGGACTGCTGCAGTCTACAGTCCACCTGCTAAGTGCTTAGGTTAAGCGCTCAAGATGGGTCCACAAGTGTCCTCCTGGGGCTTGGATCAGAGCCTTAATTCCCTTGCCGCCTCCAACCCCTGAACCTCACTTTGCCAGCTGTTCTTCCAGTATCCCTTCTGTAGGAGGGCTGCGCCACCTGAGGGGCAGTTATCACCACCTTTACAAGAAGCTCCCCCCAAGCCGAATCCTGGATCTAGATGTATCCTTAATTCAAGAATAATATGTTATACTAGGTTATGCGTCCACTCCAAATTCCTCATCTTTCTGAATGTTTGCCTAATATTTCAGTATCAACCAGTTGTCTAAATGTAACCTGTAGCTACTAGTTTAGCTTATTCTTACCGTCATTTTTTATGTAAGTGAATATTCTCCGAAATATTACTATACAATTAAAGAATCTGCATAGCAGAACCAACCTGACGGACCGCATATTATAGTTAGCAAATAAAAATCTCACATGAATTAATCTTATTTGTTTTAACATGCTGATACATGATTTTATCCATCTTTTCAACATATGCAGGTAGCCCTCAACATACATTTCATAGCCAAAAGGATGTGGGCACCTGAGCATCACACCCATATGTGCTTGGTGAATCCCCCATTCCAAACCCATGAGCATTCATATGGAATGACCCCCCCCCCCCCCTTTGTTACTATAACAGCCTCCAACTTCTGGGAAGGCTTTCCACCAGATTTCGGGGATTTGTAACCATTCGACACAAAAGAATCAGTGAGGTGGGATGAGCAGGCCTGTACATGGGGGGGCACAGTCACGCTGGAGCAGGAGCTTCCCCAAACTTTGGCCACAAAGCTGGAAGCACCCAGTTGTCTAGAATGTGTTTGTATGCTGCATGGTTCACACAGCTCAGCTCAGTCATTAGGAGGGGGGGGTCCTCATATTTTTGGCCATGTAGTGTAGAATGCTGCTGCATTCGAATGACTTCACTGTAAGTCAGCATTGTTGTAAAATGCAAAAACTCCTTGCATTATACGAACGGCAGGGATATATAAGCAATTAGCATGTATGGCTGCCACATTGTATAACAGGACTTTGCTATGTTTTATCAATGGCAGATGGAGTGGTTGTTGTAGCCATTACAGCCAAATGCTGAGGCTTCGAAATAATGTAGTAATGTTAACAGGGCAAATTTCTCACCTCGACGGCAGTCTTTACTTTTTTCTCTCATAATGTACTGCTTTCATGGTTATTATAAAGGATTTATTTGCTTTATTTTCCGTATAGCGTTTCAAATTATTTTTACTCCCGTGTGTGCTTTTTCTTTGCTCGGTTTTTTAAAAGCTGTGCCGTAAACAGGCCCGACTTTATCACACTATTGGTTAGTGGTTAGGTTGTGCATTGACACAGCGAGTAGCGCTGCTGTCTCGCGGACTCTGGGTGGGAAAGGAAGTGCGACGTGTCATCCAAGTGAGGATGAAAAGCCAAAGAAGGAAATGGGAGGAATAATGGGAAAGTGGGTGAGAAGAAAGTGGGTGAGAAGAAATTCACCAGAGTGGGGCAGATCCTTCATAGATTGACAGCTGGTAGGTGGCTTCCAGCTTCCATAAAGTGACGTGCTGGGTCCCTAAAAGCCTGCATTTAGTTAGGGCAACTGGTAGCATTTGTGCCTCACAGCTCCTGGACTAAGATGTTGGATGAGGGTTCAAACCCAGTTCAGAGTGTGGGGTAAAAAATAGAGTTGCCTCAAAACCTGAATGAAAACCAAAGCAGTTGGCTCTACTTGAGAGAGGAAAAGATGGAAAGTTGGAATTGAGACAGGCCAAGCTTCTTCAAGGACCACAAGGCCCTGAAGTTTGTTAGCTGCTTACTGAACATTGACATCTGATTGTTATGATTCAATGGACACTGTTGACAAGGTGGGCTTCAGTACAGGTGTTTATTTACAAGTGAGGAGTAGAGGTGGTGAAGAGAAGAGGTTGCAAAGACTGATGCGTCCTTCTTGACTGAGGGACAAGAAGGAAGTGGACTCGGGTGGGATGAACAAAGGGATGTCGAGGAGCTCAAGGAAAAGGTATGGTGGGAACAGGGCCATACGCTGAGCAAATGGGGAGCAGAACAAACTCAAATCACCTAAGTAGGACCGGGTGCGAGAGAACTGGTCCTCCCGATGAGTTCTTCCCAAGGGGCTGTGACTTTGGTGGCATTTCCGTACCCTAAAAAATATAAATTAGTTAGAAGTTCAAATCTGGGAATTTGAAAGCTCCTCAATAAGCCATTCCCTGCATACAAAATCTAATGCATTATTTTTCATGTGTCAGTATTATTCTATTTACAACCCATTTTTATATATTTCAATAACTAGATAATCACTTTCAAAATGACACGAATGAATCCGTTTAAAGCAAATCAATTTGTTTTACATAAATGTGTAGCTCTTTCATGTCGGATCAACGCCAGCGGGCCTACGAGAGTTTTTTCCCTGCAAAAATGTGTTTTACGCCCATTAGGATCCCTTCTCCCAAAATTAGCAGCTACCTTAAAGTCAGTGGGCTTTACACTCCCAAACTTCTGTTTGCTGAAAATTTTGCCTGCTGACCCGCGATAACAAAGTGCTGGAGGACAGACGCTGTTCACTCGCTGCCAGGGAGCTGAATCGACTCCTCATTGCTGCACATCATTGCTGCAATTACAAACTGCAAAAGTGCACAGCTAATCGGTGTGAAGAGTTGGCCCTTCTCCCATCCCTCCGTGTCAGGTGTACGTTGCACCTTTGTGCTGGGATTGTCCGAATGCTGTAATATCCGAGATGGATTAGTTAATGGTTTCTACTCATTCTGGCTTTCCTTTGGCTCCAGCAAAACAGGAAATGGGAGTCTTTGTTTTCTGGCACGCTGGTTCTATAAATACGGCATAATCGCTGTCTCTCTCTCAAGTGCAAAGCAGGAGCGTTAAACGCACAAAGGAGCCGTACCATGAAGCCACGAACGGGCACCGTTTCCTCAAGCGGGATGGCTGCCCGTGGCCAGGCCCGGCTGCAGTTGTTCTTATGGTTACGTCAACCTGTTTGCATTTACCTCCCAAACACGCACACATTACTGACGTTAAAATGTTCATTGTCCTGTTTTTTTCTTATTTATTTATGTGTCAGTTGTTCTTTTTCTGTAACTTATACGGGGGGGGGGGGGGGGGCTTCACCATCACTTTCTCAGGAGGTGCATTACAAAAGTGGTTATTTTGGTTGCTGCCATTGCACTTAATTTGGGAGGTAAAATTCTCAAGTAAACACCTTCTCCCAAAGTAGTACCGTTTATTCGTTCATTTGATACTTTTCTCTAAGGTAGTTTACAGTGTGGGGCTTTATTGATAATTATTGATTATTATTAGCTTAATAATAATAATCTGCAATTTATAGAACAGGGTATTATTTTTTGCTCAAATTCAGGCTAAATACCTTCATCAATGCTACTAGAGGGGAAGGAGGGATTCTAACATGGGTGTCTCTAAAAAGTTAAAATGATAACTGTCTATATTATTATTATTATTATTATTATTATTATTATTATTATTATTATATGACACAAAGTGATAACATAAAACTACTCAGTATTCTTGGAGACAGTGAGGAGCACTGTAGTTCAGCTTATGGTGCTCTGGTTTCCTCCCTCAGTCCAAATATATGTGTTTCAGGTGTATAGGTCGCTACAAATTGTCTATAGTGTGTGTGACGGTGTGCATGTGTGACCACCCTGAAATTGAGAGGCATGCTATTCAGGGTGTAGTTTTATAGTGTATTGCTCAGTGAGATTGGTTCTGGACGGCTGCAACCCCCACCGGGACGAAAGGGTTATGTTTAATAGCCGATGGATGGGTATTACCAGAGCAAGGTTTGTCTTCCTTTTGAGGAGAGCTTAAAGACCTCCTCAGAACCCAGTACCTCACCTGGATGCTCAGGCTCCATGACACACATTGACTCAGCTGTCCAGGCCCAGCTGCAGCAGATGCCAGGTGACGTTCTGCTGCGGTCACCTCAGAACATTAATTAGTCCAAAATTCCACTGACAAAAAACACACGCAGGGCAAAATATGGTCGGTGGCTCTTGAATACAGTCAATCTGCTGTACCTTCCTTCATTTTGATCCAGGTAATGCAGTAATGACATGCAGGTGGTCATTGGAATCTGGCATATGGACAAGCATAATGCAAATGGTACCCTTTAAGCGAAAAAGACTGTATATTTGGATCTGGTTATCTGGCTGTACTCCTCGGCCAGCTATTTCAGCTATTGCCATAATCACGGGTACAATAGAAGGATCAGTGGGGGGGTATTTGAATCCACCTCCTCGTAATGGCCAGACCAGTTAACCAGGATGCTACCTTATAGCTTCCTCTTACATCTGTTAGAAAAACAAAATATTTAGTATTTTATATTTAATATTTACAATGTAAGAGATACACAGATTATTTGCATGTTTTAATGCAGTGTCTTATCCGTCAGGATACGGGTTGTAATTAAAGTCATTTCATTTTCTCTCCAGCATAATTTCTTTGTTATTAAATCATTCCATGTCACTGGACGGACGTGATTTTAATCTACCCCCTTGCTTCATACCCAAGCTGCACATAAACACATTCTCTTCCTAAGACACGAAATTCTTTGTCCATCAATTAGAAAATCAGTCATGATAAAAATATTCCAATTACACGGCGTATTATTTCTCCAGAACACGTCTTTTTAGACCTCAGCGGGCTTTTGCTTGCTGGGTTTTGAAACAATACTGTAAATTCAACGCCACTATGTTGTGTATATAAGTACATTTCAGGCAAGGTTGCTTTCGAGAAAAAAAAAAAAAACTTTAAAAAGTTAAGAGGTCCAAGAAGCAATTGGTCTCATAAGAAATATGATCAAAAGGTTCAAAGACTTTTGAAAATTTATTTCAAACAATAGTACTCATGTATAATTTCGTGCATGTCCAGATCAGAGTAATTTCCACTGAGTCTGTGCATCTGTGGCCACTTTTGAAAGCATCTCTGGACGCCTTCAGCTGGGATGTCATTAAGCTCTGCCTTTACATTATTGTTTATACTTCAATAGTCGGGAAATGGTTGTCTGGTTTCATTTTGATGTTTTTAGTCTGATGTTTAGTTTGTTTTAAAAATGTCACCCAAAAAGTCTTGAATAAAGTCAGTAGTGTGAGAAAGAGCATTCCCAGAGTGCAAAAACCATCAGTCATTCTCCTGTAGTTTGCAACCAAAAAAAAAAAAATGTCTGTGACCCTACACCATATTGTTTATTCATGCAAGCCTCCCCATGTGCTTTTATTCTGCTTCAAAAAAATTCCTCTTTTTTATCAAACTACAGTTGGACTTTAGATTTGATGGCTTCATCACTGAATAATTACACTACAATGTGATGTAAATTTATTACCATATAGGCCAAATAATTTATATTCTAGTATAAAGAACATGAAAGGTACGCACTGATGTAGGAATGGCTGCCACTGCATGATACAGTTAGGCACTGAAAGGCCATTTGAACTTGGATGATACCTGCTTTCAAGAACCACAGTATGAATGTTGGAGCTGCAGCGGCATTTTTGGAACTGTTTTCCCTGCTCCCCAAGGCCACGTGAGGTCACCCATATATTGCTCATTAAATGACTTGGCAGACTTTAATCAAATCGAGTGCCATCCATGCTAAATAATAACAGCTCTCTATTACAGCAGGGAACCAGTGTACCGACTACCACCATTGTCAAGGTGCGGAAGTCTCGACAGCCAGCGCTTTGTTTGCCTTTCCCTTGCATACAGCCAGCATTAAAAGACAACAGCGTTATACATATTACTGCAGCATTAGTGGAAAGAAATGGTCCTGGGAGCCAAAGACGGGCAGAACATCCTTAAATTTCACCAATTTCAGTGGAAAACTCACCTGGCATGGCTTTGGTTGCTGTGAATTGCACACCATCAACTGGATGTTCAACAGCATGAGCGCATATTTTAATTTATGCTTCCTTACTTATTTTTAAAACTGACCAATAGTTTTAAGCTATTCACATCTTTCTATTTATTTCTACAGTTTGGTAATTTTTGACTCATTGACACTACAGCAGGAATGAGGATTGAAACCTGGGACCTTCCAGCTCCAACAAAATTCAATATAAAGATGTCAACCTTCCCAATGGATAACCCTGACATCATGTCTCAGTTCCTAAGATGCAGCATTTGGCTTTGCCCCAGATTTTAAAAAGTGAAAGTGAAAAAACAGATATGTTCAGCTCTCCTTTCATGACTCTGGCTATGAACAATGGACAACTGCTCGGGTAGCCTTTACTTTTACGACACCATATTTCAGATAAACAGGATCATGAAACAGGCCCAAGTTTTAATGTTGTGAGACAGCAGATAGATCCTCCTTGACACTTTTAAGCAAGTTTGAAGATCTGAAGCTGTCATGATGCGCTAAGAAAAGGCTAAGATGAATATTATGGGCAGCGCCTTTAGCAAAATGTGAGAGCTTGCGATTAGATGGGGTTGCAGCTTTTGTCACAGTGGGCTGTGTGCAAAGCATTTTATTTTAATGAGATTGCGTTATGTAAGGACCGCATGCGACGCGGTTTGGTTTTTAACTGCAGAATAGTGGCGCAGAAGTGAAAAGATGTGAAAACTATGGAATACAGGCATTTCTGTCTATGCATAATTTAAAAAAAGAATAAAAAGTTCTAACTTCATCAGATTTTATCGTATGCCAGAGGTCAGAGTGTAAATTTCCGTTGCAAACTGAAGGACGCTAGTGGACCAGGAGATGGGGGTAGGTTGCACACCGGCGGAGTGTGGCTTCCATAGTTGACAGTGTGAATTTGCAGGCCTTTGAGGGGGAAAAACTGCCTGTCTTTGCCGTCAGCCCTGGGTGCATCGATCACTGGAGGGAGCAGGCACTGAGCCAGCAGATTGGGCCGACCCCAGTGGCCCTTTTAGGAGTGAAGCGGTAGGGTGTGGGATGGCATCGCTGGCTGCTTGGGTCTACATCAGCTGCTGGAACTCCACATGGTGCTAGCAGGCATCTGTGCACACATCCTGGTGGAGTTAACTGCTCAGAAAAAGAGTGTAAATCACTGACTTACAGCCTCATTCAGTCGAAGGTCTGGGTGTCACACCGATTACAGCTGTTGTGTTCCCTTTCCCAGTCTCCAAAAGGCTATCACTTAGCTATGATTTCATAATTTCCCTGAGTGAAAAATGTCAATGACCAAAAATACTTCAGTATATATACTAACAGGGCAGCCAAAAGTATAGTGGCTTGCAGTGTTCCAGGCAATGGACCAACATTCAACTCCTTGCTCCTACTGTACCACCCTTGTACTTAACATGAATTTATACTGCACAGTAAAAATTACCTACCTATGCAAACCGACTGTCAGGAACCGGCCAGGTGGAGCCAGCCTACCTGTCACAGGTGCACCGGATCAGCCCATTAGCACGGAGATAAAAGACGCAGGGTCGGACGGCACCGGCACAGGATCTTGACAGACGCATCCCGTTCTGACTGTAGTGTGATCCCTGTGTTCCTTTGTGTTTAACAAAATAAACCTTGTTTATCTCACTGAACCTTAGCTCCTCGTGTTATCTCTGCACTTGGGTCCCTTCCCTCATTCCCTTGAGAACCTTGACAGCGACAAATACTAATAAGTCGTTCAGACTGCAAATGGAAGATTGTAAGGTGCAACAACTAAAAGTAAAAATTCAAAAAGGCATAGAATACACTATGAAGCTAGGGGAGTACAGTATGAAAGCTTTATCGTTTTACTTATTATATAGTGATGGTGTAACACTGGTATCCAAATACAATATACTGAGGCTGGCAGATTAAGGTACAGCATAAGGGTTACACAGTGTATAAGTAATATTATCTATTACACGCAAATAGACAACTATACAGTATTTTAATCTAAAACTGGCTTGAAACAAGGAGAGAAATAAAGCATGAATCTGCATTTGTTGGCAACAGAGGTAATTGCTGACCAGTCGCTCAAAGAGAGAAGGCAGAAATAAACAATAAACTATACATACTGGTGCCTGCGATCCTTCTTTTTGGTGGCTTGTGCCTTTTGGCACTTGTTTCTCATCAGTTTGCACCAAGTTATCGTTTTATAATTTGTCATCTGAAGCGTGGTCTACGGCAGCTAGAATGCTGGTGAACCGCAAGTGCCAATGGCTGTCAGCTGTTCATCTCTCGTTCATCTTCTGAATAGGGCACCAGGGAGACTGTTGGCATGTGACGCATATATAAGGATAACACGCGAGTTGTGTGTACCATCACCGCACCTTTAGGTCGGGTAGGTCAAGGGCTAGGGGTCAAAAGGGACTGCACGTAAATGGGTTCGGACAACATACCAGACACCAAGCCAAGGGATGTTTGTGCAAGGGTTTTGTTGTGACAAAGGTTAGCGATTTAAAGTGAATATTTACATATAATGGCGATGTGCTCAGAAAGTGTCACAAGGAAACCTAACTACTACGTTCTGATAAACCCATCGTAAGTTCAAAATATTGTAAGTCGGAAATGCATCTGATACACCTAACCTACTTTCGGCTGGGGCCGCTTCAGCAACGGAACGTAGGCGGTCTCTCCGCCTCCATCCTCAGACTGAGCACTGATTGGTGACTGATTGGTGACTGATTAGGGTAGGAACCAATCGTGGATGGGATTTAGTTGCTGCCCGGACTTCCTGTCAGTACTCGGTTTCCGCTGACCCTTGTGAACGCTCCTGCGACCGCTGTCTTGCTAAGACCTTGCATTTTGTTTATTTTGAATTGCGGCCTCTTCCGTTTTTATTTACTGCCAATCTCTAATGTTTAACGCTAGCTCCCGGCTAACGGTAACATTCTTTGTCAAAAATAGCTCAGTAAAGAATTTAATGGAACTTAAACTTATTACTGTGGTGTCTTGCAATTGCTTCCTCTAACCCATGTCATAACATCTACTGAGCATCATAGCCTAGCCTAGCCTACCTTCAAAATCATTACGGGCTTGCCACGTTCACGCTGCTTTCAGAAGACAGACACAGATGCGCGTTTCGTAGCAGCAGATGCACAAAACGCAACGTAGATATGGGAGGGGGATATCAAAAAAAATGCTTTCAACAAAAAACAATGTAGCGTATTGGTTAAAGAGTTCCGGTTTCTTGGATTTCATCTTCAGGTAGGATGCCGAGTTTTTCCTGCCAATGAAATCCAACCAGAACAAGACATGTACGATTGTCAGAGGCACTGCTTCCGATTTAACACATTTAAACTTGTTTATTTTGCCCTATTTGAGTTACGCAGAAATGTTGCGGACAGGGAGATCCCAGCTTGATGTGATGACCAGGTTAGTTTTTCATTACATTTTGCATTTTCCACCTACAGACCTCCAGAAAGTGACTACATGCACTGGGCCTGTACTGATACGAAGTGACGACTGCCAACTTCATTCACGGACCTCAACTACAAATCGGTTTCCTTTGTCCGCTGCAGCGATGCTAACACACTGGGGTATTTAATCAATCAGTGCATTTATACCGGGAGAACAACGTGCGAGCGTGACTCAGATGGAGCAGCGGATGTGATGAACCACCCACCGTTCGAGCAGCCAGCCATCGGCAGAGCAAAGGGCCCGCCACTTAATCACGGCTCATTGAAACTTTCAGACTTTCACATGAAGGTTTGCGTCGGTGTGCTGAGAAATGTACACCTTCAACTATCCCAACCCTGAGCCAGTAGTGTCATCCTAAAATTGCCCTATGGGTCAGGTTGTGTCATCCTAAAACTGTCCCGTGGGTCAGGGGGAAATTCACCAGTATGTTTAATTAAAAAAGTTTCTAAGCCTTTGGAGGGGGTAAAGGTTATTTTTCTCGCAACCTGGTATGAAAAATGACAGGAATTGTGACAAAATGGAACTTATAGTTTCGTTCACAGCTGCAGATGTAACGTACTGCAGGTTATCGTGATTTTATCGGCAGCGTACCTGTGAGTCATGGATCACTTCTTAAAATGTGTGGAGCAAAAGCACAAGTGCCCCGCACTGTTTTATCCAAACACTGCATGTGCTCGCATCCCTGGGATGGGATCGCCTTGTTGAAGGGTGCGGGAAACACCATTTGTTCTCAAAATTGACTTGTACGGCACTTCCGAAGGAACGGCATCTCCTGTGCTGCCCTTGCTGACTGGTAGCCAGCAGCGGGGTGCTGTCGGTTAACCTTTCCCATCGTCTCTTCCCGGAAATTAAGCAGGGTGTCCTGAGAGCTTATTTAATATGAAGCAAATGCCAACCAAAAAAAAAAAAGAGGAGAATGTGAAACCAGATCGATAGCTGCGAGCAGATTTAGATGGGAGCTTTTTCAAAACGCTCCCATTGATTAAAGAAGTCACACTGCTTTTTTGACATTTAAACCCAAGGCACCAACTAAGCTCTCCAATGCATGCCTTGCAACTCGTCCGCCATGCCTGTCGCGTCGATTCAGTGTCAAATGCCAGCAGATCTGCAGCAGCTTGGCTGGGAACAAGGGCATCCCGCGGAAGCCTGGATCCCACCTAGGACTCCTATGGAAGGGGGCGGAACCTCACCACCATTGACTCTCACTGACCCTCCAGGCTGCCTAGGACAGTACTGGTAAAACATGCAAACACCGTGTTTTCCCTGCTTTTGGCTGCAAGGCACTCACATGGCCATTGCATGGACACCTACTCAGTGTGGCTTAACCCTTGGGTTGAATTCCTGTAAAAAGGGCCCATTTATAATTTTTATCAAGCAAAAATATGATTTTTCTCAGCTGGTTGCCATAAGGCTTTAGCCTTCACAGTAGGTGCATCAACACAGAAATCACCAGTTTGCCTGCACTGTATATGATTTATTTCAATTTTGCACGTCTGTGGTGCATCTGGGTAGATTTGCTCAGCAGCAGGAAATGGATGGGTGGTACTGTGATAAAGAGCAAAGAGTATGACATGCTAAATTCAGGAGACAAACACACACACACACACACAGACAACAATAACAACGCAACATTGGCTGATCATCTAAAAGCTTTAATAATTCTAAGCAGTTATAATGGGCTGCCAGATTTTTAAAGGGAACACCAAATATATCAACACAACCCAAAGGTTAAAGCATAACCTTGGGCGACAGGACCGAGTCAAACGTGCGGTTGATTAGGAGGACAGCATAGCCCTCTGCTTCGCACCTCGGGCCACTTCTGCAGCTCCACCACCACATAAGTATTAATAAAAGTGTCAAATGTGATTCCAGAGATGGAGGACTCATTAAGTGCCTGATGGGGTCCGGAGGCTTTTCCTACTGGTCGTGGCAGAGCTCAAAACAGAAGCAGATTTGTTTGTGAAGTCCTGGGAATATGATTTTTCGACACATTTATGTCACAGGAGCCACAGCAACGGCGGCTATTCGGATTAAACCTGTTCCTAGTGAGGGAGAGGGGCATCGGCGGTGTGTGTTTCAGTAAGGCCTGGTGCAGAGCATCATCTGCCGATCTGTTCTTGATAAACAACATCTACAGAGAACTTGGAGCAACAAGCCAGGATTGCCGGTAGGAATGACATTTCATACGTCTTGAAGATGAACATTTGCTTTGACAAAGTCAGCACATCAGGCGGACCTGTTTGTACCCTTTACCCATAAAGTGTTTGTCTGGGGGAGGACTACGTTAATTCAAAGTAAATAAAGGTACAGTACTTCCTTTACACACCCCTCCACACCCTTTATATGGTTATGCTGTATGTCAGGCACTGGAGTAGCAGGTTGTGCGTTGGTTAGAGCTGCTACTTTCCACCTGAAGGACCCAAGTTTTGGAGTGCAGCCTCTGGAGTTGCTAAGCACCAAAGCAGGCTCGGGGAGGCCAAAAACTAAGCCGTATTTTTGAACAAGAAAAAAGAAGACCAAGAAGAATGTAACCCAGAAATGAGACCGCACTAAAGTGCTGAGATCTGGACCTGACCTAGACTTTCTCAGATGCCGATTAAAGACAGCTCAAACCCCAACGCAGACAAGTGCTGCCTGTGGACATGAGCGAAGCACTGTCACATTTTTTTTTGTTGAAAGGCAGGCAGCTGTGTATTTTTATGTTTACACAGCATCATTATAGGTTAACATTCCCCCCTACCTGCGCAAATGATGTCAGAACTTCTTAGAGAAGGTGAGTTAGCGCTGCAGCGGTGGCTTTACCCAGACAACATCAGGGAATGTGGATTTCTGCCGCATCTTTGGTGGTCCTATGCCTCCTTGTTATTAGCAACTTAAAGGACTGTTTTTTCTAGTTATATTTTTTTTGGGGGGGGGGGGGGACTAGGACAAATTCTAAAGCACTTACAATATGGGCAGCAGGTAGTGTGACAGTGTGACCCTTACTAATGCTAATGACCATGGTTTGGATCCCAGCTCCTGGTCTTGAACATTTGGCCAACATGGACAAGACCCTGTCAAGGTCTTTGTTTTACTGTTAATTTTGAATTGTTAAATTATGAATCTCGGTTTTGATTTAAAAGTCTCTGTAAATGTCAGGCGTTTGACGACTTTTATTTTGACGAGTGTCGCCGCACCTTAGTTTACCCCACTGCGCATGTCAAAAGAGAAGTTTTGAGAACGTTCTAGTTAGCGTAAAAAGAGCAAAAGTCTACGCTAAGGAGGGAAGTTATTTAGCAACTGGCTGGACATCTTTGGTGGTGAGCAAAGTATTTTTTATTATTTTTATTTATTTTTTGTTATGTCTAATTTGTGTATTTGTAATGGAAGGTCTGTTTATTAGTTATGTATGCATATGTTTTGAGCTAAACAATGTAACCGCTTTGATTCTTACCTTGTGGGTAATGAGAAGTTAACCGTAACGGTTCGTTTTGGTTAATGTACTTGTTTGTATTATTTGATATTGTGTGTTAATTGACTTTTATTATAGAACTTTGTATTTAAGGTTCAATTTTTATCTTTTTTTTCCATTTTGCTGTAGTCCTGTGGTGGGTTCACGAACGTGGTTATTAAAGCTTACGCGAATCATCGGTTGTTGAGCAGACCATCGTTCAGCTGGGGTTGCTACACAAGGAACGTAGCATGAACCGATAAAGTAAAATTATTTTATTTCTTAAGTAATTATTATCCAGCTAAACAGGACACTGTAGCTTGGTCTCCAATCCTGACTGTAAATCACCTTGAACAAAGTCAACGATCAGTGAGAGAAATAAAATATAAATGTATTTAAAACAATGACTCACAGTGTCATCTGATGTAAACATATGTGATAGGCATGAAGAGATTAAATGTTAAGCTTATAAAAAAATTATAAAGAACAAATCCACTGGTATGTTAATGGTTGCTAGTATCTAGTAAGTACTAGTATGGAGCACGGAATGCAGGTTAATCCCAAACTCAGCACATCTTGTGTGCTTATTGCCATCTTGTGCTGCAAAGGCCAGATTTATCATTGTAGTCTCTGTAAAAACTTTAACCTTCATGAAGCCAGGGCCTAATGCAGTGGATCCCCCTTCCATGTGCAAAGGGCACCTAATAAATGTGGCCTAAAAATCAGATTTCCCCAGCAATATAAGATTACTCCAAGGCATCTCCATCATTCATGTATTGCTCAAGAGAAGAAAGCCCTCTTCACCAGGACAAAAGACCCAGAACGTTGGCAGAAATTAACTTTGAGTGAGTTTTTCTGAATGGCACGGGGGAAGCTGGTCCTGAGTGGCAAATCCCCTCTCTCCAAGGCTTTTAACCGAAATAAAGGACAAATGGCACCGCTGGAGTCTTCTGTCCTCTCCCACCGCTGAGCTTAAATCGTAGCCAACAAACTAAGGCAGCACAGCCTGTGTGTGTGTGTGTGTGTAATTCTGGTGCAAACAGCATCAAGGGGAGCTGTTTGTTTTGCTGTTAATTGCATTTGTTTGTTGCATTTCGCCGCTGCTAAGTCCTCCAAAAAAATATGGAATTTTTTTTTTTATGTATTGCATGCTTTCATGCATTAAAGCATTTTTTTGTTTTTCAGACGAGAGCTTGTGACTTATAATTTAGTTGTGCAAAAGTGAAATTCACTATATTGTGTATATTATATATGTGTGTATTTATATATTTTTTTAAATATCTATTGTTGAGAAAATGAATAAGCAAATTGTGTTGTAAAAAATATATTTATATTTTATTGTGCTTAATCCATTGTTTAGTCCAGGATTAATTTAATAAGTGGTCACAGATTCTGGTCAGATATCAGCTGTTGTTATCCTTTTTGAGTGGCTACATCTTAATGTTGTATATATTTAAAAATACAAGCCACTCGCCCACTCCCGACCTTGCTGCCCCACAGTCTGCAATCAGGTTAGTCCTCGTCCTTTTCCATGCATCACCTCACTATCCTCCATGCCTGACAGGGTTTACCCCATGCTGGGCTCTCAACTCTTTCCCTTTCAGAAACTTGGCAGCCTATGGCGTGTTTGGCTGGCATCAAAGTGTGTGTCCTGCACATTTTATACAGTACTTCTGCTGCAAATAAAGCAGCTTATGCAAATCCAGCCTTTTCTACCCAGGGAGGGGGGGTGGTCACAGATAAACAACTGACTGTAAACAGAAAAAATTACAGTTATGACATGATGGCTTTTCCCGTGCTGTGTCCCATAGAAACAAACTTCCGAAACTAAGATTGTTCATATTTAAGAGCAGCAGGTGGCATAGTAGTCAGAGGTTTCTGAATTGGGTTTGAATCCCTTCTCCTGCTGTAACATCCTTCATTATTTACTTTGAACCGCTCCAGTAAAAATTGCTCGGCTGAATAAACGAGTAAATAAATTGTAAATAGCTTAGCATTTCAAACCCTGTCATTGTAAAAAGGTATCAGCTGAAGAAACACACGTCTCTCGTATTAAAACTTTTTGTGATATTGGTCAATGACTGCTTGTTTTAGTGCAGCTTCATAGTAGACCAGAGCCGTCCTGGATGGGACACCGTCCACAGGGCAAGTTTTATATTTTATTGTGCTTAATTCATTGTTTAGGCTAGCATTAATTTAAAAGTGGCAATAGATACCGGTCACAGATCAGTTCTTTTATTTTTGTCCTTTGTGAGTGGATGCATCTGGGCTTTACTTGTTGATGCTCAGCTGACCACATCCAGTCAGGTGAAGGAAACTGGGAGAGGTTCTCATCTTATACTCCCTTTGGTTCGCTCAGCACATACAGTACTCAAGGCTGAAATCAGACTCGCCCTACATGTGTGTAAACATTATATGTGTCTTCATACATCAGTTTAGTCTGTAGGTATTGCCATGAGCATAAAGGCGAAGGTGTGTGAGTCCAGCAGGATCCGAAAGGATGTGATTAGGTTCATTTTTCTCTTATGTATTTCTCAACACTGACTGTTGGAAACTGTAACATTACTGTTTGTCAAGATACTTGTCTTTTACATTTGTATGTGTAGTATGTCCACAGCCTGAATGCTATTGAAGAAATAGAAGCACAAAAGTTGTCTTCAATGAGCCACCAGCACATATAAACATCCATCATTTCCAGTTCTTAACATCTTGTTTGGATGTCCAGTTTGGACACACGTGTATTCACAGGCCAGTAAATATTACCTCATATCCAGCTAGTGCTAACCTTGGAGAATTAGTACAGCCTTTTAACTGGTTCCTCTTCACCTTCGATTTCTCATGTACTGATGTTGCGTGTATTCAGGTCAGACAGTCCGGCTTCTCCTGCTAATCCATCCAGTCGCCGAAGACAAAGGTTCATCCCACCAGCAGCAGCTTTCCTGATGCCACCGTGGTGACACCTGTGCAGTCTTAAAGAACCACCAAAATGGGTATTTTTAAAATGTCAAGTGTTTCCACAATAAATGTCAACTGCTTTTAGAATAATGGTTAAAAAAAAAATAAAATCAAAAGCTACCATAACCCCACCATGCTTTCTGCCAGTGCTGCACAAATATAAAACATTTCCCAGAAAGCAATCCATTGATTTCCAGAACAGCATTCACAGCTGCTGAGAAATAAAAACAGTGAGGGACAGGAAAAAAATATGGGATCTTCCGGAGATGTGTGAAAGTGCTGAGATGGATGTCTCACAAAAAGATGCCGTTAGTCCTGAGCTACGAATAATCTGCTGTATTGACATGCTGTCCAAAGGCAGCCATACACAGTGAATTAGAGAAAGAGCAGAGTCGAACCGATGTCTTCTAAAAGGGTAAACCTAATGTTTACTGTGTCTACACACAGTATTATTTTACTATTTCAAAGAAAAACACTTTTATTGATATTATTGCGACTTATTTATTTAGTTGAAACTATTTTTTTACAACAGGTTAATTTTTCCATTTAGGGTTCCATTTACTAAACTGAATGACTTGGGATTGAACCGCCACCTGTGTGCCTGGGTTCTCAGTTTCCTCACAGGCAGACCACAGGTGGTGAGAGTGGGTAGTTGCACCTCAGGCATCATCACACTCAACACAGGAGCTCCGCAAGGTTGTGTACTTAGCCCTCTGCTCTATGCCCTCTACACTCACGACTGTGTGGCCACGCACGCCTCCAACTCCATCATCAAATTTGCTGCCGACACGGTAGTGCTGGGCCTCATCTCCAACAACGATGAGACAGCATACTTAGAGGAGGTGGAAAACTTGGCATCATGGTGCCAGGAGAACTGCCTCCAACTGAATGTCGGCAAAACGAAAGAGATGGTGGTGGACTTTGGTAGGCGCCAGCAGCGGTCCTACACCCCCCTTAAAATCAACGGGACTGCAGTGGAGAGGGTGAGCAGTTACAAATACCTGGGCGTTCATGTCACTGAGGACTTGACATGGACTGTACACATCCGAGCTCAAGCCAGTAGAGCAAAGCAGCGGCTCTACCACCTCCAGCAGCTGAGGAAGCTACAGGTCTCTCCAGCTATCCTTAAGACCTTTTACTCTGGTGCTGTACAAACTGTTCTGACTCAGAACATCATCTCCTGGTTTGGGAACAGCTGTGCTCGGGACATCAAGGCACTGCAGAGAGTGATCCGGGCAGCGAAACGCTGCACCAGATCTGATCTACCGTCCCTACATGACATCTATACCAGGAGATGCAGGACCAGAGCGAGTAGGATCGTCGGTGACCTGTCTCATCCCAGCAACCATCTATTCATCTTGATGAAATCAGGCAAACGCTACAGAAGCATTATGGCCAGAACGGAGAGGCTAAGGAGGAGCTTCTACCCACAGGCCATAAGACTTCTGAACCCGGACATGACATGACTACCCTCACGTAATCTCTGACCACTCCGCTCCCACCCCCCCCCACTGTCACTGCCCTTCCAGGGCACCTTAACTGTTCCGTACCATTTTGCCTATTTATTTATTTATTTATTTATTTACTTATTTACTTACTTATTTATCTATTTACTGCTTGTTTCTGTCTCTATTCTTCTTAGTGTTTGGATATGTGTTTGCTTCATTTTCCATTATAGATTGTTCGCACAGTCATCCTGGTTCAGATCGGTGCACATTTCAACACATGGTACACAACCATGTGCTTGACAAATAAACTCTTTTGACTTTGACTTTGACTTTGGGTAAGTAACTTGAGCAAGGATACTTCAGTAGGAGGTGGGATTAAAACCCAGGTACTTTGAGTGCAAGGTGATAGCCACTAACCACAATATTACCTTCTGTCTCAAGCATCATTTTTTTGTTCAGCTGAAGCCTTTCTGAGAAGTAACATACAATTGGACCTTTGTATACTAAGCTCAGTCCAATTTTTTACCAATTTATATACAGTAATGTAGAAGTGCAGGTAGAGGATGTGGTAAAACATTGAGGTAAGGTGGTGCCTCATAGCTCCTGGGCCACTTGCCTGATGTGGGGTGCAAGTCCAGCTCAGGGATGTGTGTGGAGTCTTCCAGTTTTCCTCTGAAAAATGGAAGGGAGGGAAAAATATGCCAGAATACGGCAATAGCAAACCTCTTCCATTTCTTCTTGCCTTGAAAACCATGGTAGTTTTCGCCTGGGAGTCAGACATGACTTTATTGCACTTTCCCATTACCTATGTTGTAGGAACAGGTTTGTCCGATATTGGCGTAGAAAAAAATATCTTCATACCACGTGGGTCAGTTAAACTCTTCAGCCCTTTTATAATGTAGTTAATGTTACTACAGGAGGAAATACTGATCTTAATAATTGGTCATTTTTTTCAAGACAAGACAAAAGAGTTTATTTGTCACGTACATGGTTGTACACCATGTAGTGAAATGTGTCCACAAACCCAGGATGTAGTATTTCCAGTCATTTTAGCTGTACCCACAGCTTAGTAGGGTGATTTGTCCTTTGTGGCTTTTTGCATTGAGTGGTGGCCTTCGTGGGGACTCCAGACCTGCTCCTCCCAATCAGAGCACCTAGGGGTCCATCTCATGGAGATCAATAAGTAAAATCATCTAATTTTTTGCCTTGAGTTATTTCCATGCCTGTCTTTAAACTTTTCATATCATGCATTCAACATTCCACCAACATATCCGAAACTGCAAAGCAGCAACAGCATGTCAGAAGTGCAAATAACTGTGAGTTATTTGCTAAATTAATGCTGCATTATAAGACAAAAAATGAATACTACAATAAGTAAGAGGAAGCTTTGCAGTGCAATGTATGACTACACTACAATGAGTAATGTGACTGACAAATGTTATTTAAAGTGGACAAATAAAACAGAAAAATCCAACTGGTGTGAATAAATAGGGAATTTGACCACAGGTTGTGTTCTGTAAGACTTCCGTTACTGTTCTGCAGAAGTGTCACTCCAACAAATAGAAATCGAGGTCATGTTTTTGAAGACAGAGAAAGAATAACTTCTGACCTCTGGGCTGCAGCTTTGGGAAAAGCACAGTTATTCCCGTGTGAGCCCTCATCAGTCTACATCGTTCATTGTCGTAAAATTGTCATCATTCGGGATACTTTGTCACTGTACAACCTTCAGCATAGCAGAACTTTTATCATTCAAGAACCTTCAGCATTCCAGAACCTTGAACATCCCTGTACCTTCACTTTAATGAAATCTTCATGCCAAACATCTTCAGCTTGAAACCTTCAATGTTTGAATGTTGATGTCTGTTACAGCCATATTTTCTAAGCATTGCTAACCAAGCCAAATATTTATTTGGCTTCATTTGTCATATGATAACCTGCCGGGAAACTGTACCACGACACAAGTAGAGGAAAAGGTGAGCATCTGAAACTTCTGCGAATTTAGAAATGCTGTACAGTGAATGATTCACCCCCATACGGCCCCTCCTTCCTCATCCCCACACTGCTTGACTGTTGGATTCTTCGATCATCCCCCACCACCCACTTCCCACCACCAAAGCCACCGCCCCCGTTTAATTTGAAGGCTCAGCGAGGGAGCCGCTCCTCTCCAGGCATCTGTGTTCCGCCTACACAGGCCTTTGAAATGCAAACTGTGGCGTTCTGGAAGACGTCGGAGCTTCTGCTCGCGGGCCACGTGAGCCGCAGCCGGGAAGCCGGCTGGCGCACAGGTACCCCATTACACAGCCAGGATCTAACGCGTGGCCCCTCTGATGTATTTCAGGAAGGCGTCAATGCGCGAGCCTGCCATCACTTCCTGTTACATAAGTTTCTAGCTGATCATGTTCACCCCCCCCCCTTAATTTGCACTATTTTTGGTCGAGAGATGAAACAAAAATGCACGACGGGGAGGAAAATGATACACATTTTTAATATCACAGCTCTGAGCTAAAAATTGCATAACGTTGCACATTTGAGGTGCATGGGGCCAGCAATGACGACAGTTGGCACGCAAAGTTTCTGCAAATTGTTGCTTTAGCCATTGATACCCAACTGCTCAGGGAAGTAGGCTGAATGACCTGGATGTGTCAAAGATGTGTGTTAAAGAGCAGAAGCATTTTGCAGCTGTAGTTGAGGGTATTAAACTGACATGCTCAAAAAACTGACAACACATTTGTATGTAAATTCGTAGCATAGGTGGGTGCCATGGGTCATATGTATGTAAAATTAATAACTGTGATGTAGTTATAACACAGTATAGTGGAACTCAAGCTAAGATTGTGTTTTCTCTTTAAAAATGAGTTTAGGTCATGAAGTGGCAGGAGATGTAGTAGGTCAAGCCATCATCTTGCCATTGAAGCACCCAAGATTGAAGCCAACCACCTCCTACTGTACCTTTGACCAAGTTACTTAAGACAGATTACTCCAGAAAAACTACCCAGCTGTATAAATAGGTATTTACTGTAAGTGACACACTAAATTTTAATATAAGCAAAAAGTAAAAATGTTAAAGGACTTGTAAACAATTTCTGTGTATTGAATCAGATGCTATGTATGAGTATAAGGCCAATTTTCAAGGTTTTATTTGTTGTGACTGCACTAACAGCATAGTAGTGTTGTGACTATGAAATGTGTTGATTTTGTTGCAATTTTCTACTGCTAGTCACTCCCTGATTTTATTTTATGAGTTCCTATTGTTACAGAAACTCGCAGCAACAAGAGATAATCCAGACAAAAAAGTGAAGGACTGATCGGCGGTTTTGAAGCCAAAATGTGCCAACTGTGGTCTAGGAACAACGTCCAGAGACGTGCACAGGAAATAAAGGTGAGACAGGAGCATTTGGCTGGGATTAAAGTTCCAGTAAACTGTGACCAAATGCACAAAAGTTGGTGGCGGAAGGAAGGTTTTAACTGTTTGAAGGGCTGTTATTCCCGCTGACTTTCAGCCAGGTGGCTTTGTGTGTGTGTGTGTGTGTGTGTGTGTGTGTGTGTGTGTGTGTGTGTACCCTTATTAACAAGGCAGATGAGGTGGCCTGTGATAGCAAATACCATGGGATCCATAAACCTCCAGGTATCCATGCTGGGTGTTGCGGGTGGATAATGAAATATTCTTTAGAGCATGGCTGGAGCCCATGACAACAGAAGCAGAGCGCCAGCCAAAGGGCTGCTGTGCCAGATTTACAAGAGTCCAGCTTGTTTTCCCTTTCAAAAGCTGGATCGTGCCCATAGCTACAATGAACAGCCGCAGTCACCCAACAAAAACAGAAGCAGGGACACCGGCCCAGGGTCCTGCCTGACTTTGTACTCCACAGCCCATAATGACAGCACCTCCGAGGCAGTTGGCCTGCTCTGTTCTCGGTGGGGCTTCCTAAGCACCCTCGGTTCCCCCAGAATTATCTGGCAGCTGCTTCAGAAGGGCCACCGCTGCTCGACTGACAACCTTTTGTATTGCAGGTGCAGCTCAGCTTCTGCCATGCTAATTTCAAAATAACTTTATTCATAATAATGTAATTACAACACAGTTGGCAACATAAAACACTCCTGTAAGAGGTAGGTGCAAAAAAACAGCAGGGCGTTACTTATCTTCCTAGTTGTGCCGAAAATGCGGGAACTTCATTTTTTGTAATAAAAAGGAAGGTGGGGGAGGTCTAAGAGGATAAATTGAGAATCTGGGAGTTTGTCGATCCATTCAATCATTCCAGTACACTGACATTAAAAATTGTTAATAGATGATGAGTAAATATTAAAGGAAAAGACACAGTTTGGAACGTAATCCTAAAAAGAGGAGCAAAGTTGAAGGGGATACTCGGACGTGAGTCTGCATGTGCGACTGAAATGGTTCAGGATCCAAGCAGGACCTCTGTCCCCTGTGACCCGGTCCTCTTCCTCACTACAAATCTTCGTAGAAGAAGCTTCCTCTTCACAAGCAGGTTCTGCTCTCCATGGCAAACTCCACTGTGGTTAGGAAGAAGATTGATGCAAAGTGGGTTAAATGGGGTCCAGAAACCCCAGACACAAATTAATATAAGATGTTACTGATATTAAAACTACTGCAGGGGCAGGAAATGGCTTAGTGGTCCGAGCTGTTGTCTTACACGTAAGGGACTCGGGTTTGAAATCCCACTCCTGCTGTAGTACCTTGACCAAGGTACTTACCCTGAGGTGTTCCAAGGGAAATTACCCAGTTGTGTAAATGTGTTAGTCACTGTAAGTAGGTTGACATTGTAAGTCAGTTTGGAGAAAAGCGTACACTAAATTAAATAAATGTAAACGTAACTTAGTTGCTGTCCTGTTAAGCAAAACTTTGAATCTGGGAACTTTGCCCACTCTTGTTCACCTTTGTTAACTGCTTGCTTTGATCAGGGTCCCGAGCTTGGGCCAGAATCACTGGGCCTTGATCCAGGAGGGGTTGGGGGCATCTTTGGCAGGATTCATTCCCTTGTAGAAATTTGGAATCTCTTAAAGTGATTATGCATCTTAAGTATGCAAAGTATTTATCCATATAAAATAAGCATGTTGCTCAAATACAGGAATGCGAAATGATAGTTATGGGATGTGTCTTTAAACAGGTGATATAAGCATGTGCACGATTTCGGAGAATTTTATGTCATGCACATTACATGCCTATAAATTCTGTTAGCTTTTTCCACAGATTTCAGCTCTCCTCCCACCGCTGGAATCTATACACTCAGTTGAGTAAGTAATTCAAAAATATCTCTGCCTCTGGCACTGCTCTGACCACTGACTTGGTGCCAACGTATCTCCGAATTAGGTTTCTTTCAGCTTTCTGCATTGTCATGGTAACCGCAGCTCAGGAGGGGCTGGAACATCTGCCAGGGCCTATAAGCTCTGCATGTGCCTCGGTTTAGCCGTTCCAGTTACATCCAGATGAAACTGGCGGCGAGTTGCTGCTCACTGCGGCCTCTAGTGTGCACAGTGGGGAACACACAAAATGAGATTATTTAATTTTTATCACGTTTGTTCATTTAGCAGGCACTTTACCCAAGGCAGCATGCAGCAGCTTCTATGTAGTATTTATGAAAGGTGAGTTACACTGCTAGATACACTGCACTAAAGCCCATTTCATTGTTAAGGCATCTATGCAGCAAAAGTGTAGCGCATGTAGTACTTAGACAAAAGGACCGACTCCCGTGATTCACCTGAAACACATGTCTTTGGACTGTGGGAGTCCACACAAAGGCAACCTTTGCCTTCTTTAAGGCAAACTTGTTTATGTTTGAGGTGAGGTCTACTGGAGAAAACAGCAGATCTGGCTAAAAGTTCATGCAGTCAGTAGTTTTTCTTAGACTCAAACAATTTTCGGGCTTTGTGAGCTGGCAACTTTAAATTGCTCGTGAAAAACACACACAGGTTGCATAACAGCCCAGTGTGTTGTTTAGCACAACATAATTTTCCTTTGTCTAGTACCTGGAATAAGTGCCAAGATTATACATGCACAATTGGTTCAAATTAAAAGTTATGATTCTTTCGTGGTGAAAAGAATGGATTGGAGTTGTGTGCACAGGCATGAGTGCCAAGATGACCGTGTCCTCTGAACTTGTAATTGTGGAGTGCATTTTGCTGGGAAAGGCCACACCACACTTTGTAGCGAAAGCCAAGGCCTCTGCAGGAACCCTCATCCCTCCATATCGATTGCATCCAAATTGAACACAGTACACATAAAGTATACGTTACACAAATGGTGGTGATGTCAGCTACACCTGGAGAAATTAGGTAGAAGGATGTATCTCCATGTACGCTATATGGCCAAAAGTATACGGACCCCTCTTTCTTATGACTGAACTGAGTTATTTCAGTCATATTCATGCAGCATACAAACACATTCTAGACAACTGTGCTTCGAGCTTTGTGGCCACAGTTTGGGGAAGAAGAAGCACCTTTCCTCCTCCAGCATGACTGTGCCCCCCCCATAGAGCTCCATAAACACATGGTTTTCCCAGGTTGGTGTGAAAGAACTTGTGTGGCTGCACAGAGCCCTGACCTCAACTCCACTGAACACTTTTGGGATGAACCAGAATGTCAACTGCCAACGAGGCCTTCTTGCCTGACCTCACTGATGCTCTTGTGGCCGAATGGGCACAAATTCCCAAAATTTGATGGAAAGCCATCCCAGAAGATGGAGGCTGTTATAGCAACAAAGGGAGGGGCAAGTCCATATGAATGCTCATGGGTTTGGAATGGGAGGTTCGCCAAGTCCATACAGGGGTGATGCTCAGGCATCTACATACTTCCGGCCATGTTGTCCACCTTTTCATATTCTTTGCATTTCTTTAGTTGGACAATGAGCAAAACTTCATTCTGAAGAAAACTGTAAGGTCTTTAATATTGTTTTTTCCTCTTTGATGTTATGTTTCCTTATTAACACTGTGGAACACGTATGCACATCTGTGCTGATCTGGTATAAACTTCTAAATTCATTGTTTCTTTTTTGATTCTAATTCCTTTTGGCTGCAGGTGATTAGTTAGACACAGCACAACTGTTAGGAACACCATGGCCTTACTGGGGGTCTGACAAGGTCAAGCCAGGTGTGACCTGAATACGGGGAATATCTAATGGGAGCCCATGTTCTCCTGGCACCATTAATGACAACAGTGTCTTATGAAAGACACACGTCACTGTAAGTATGCATCTTATTCTACTTGGAACGTCTGTCTCCAGATTTAGCCATGAATTTGCTTTCTTCACATCAAAGCCTACCCTGCTTTTCCGCATAGCACAGCAGCAGAATGATAATTTCCACCAGGAGACCAATGCTGGGGATGCGCTCCAGCAGAATCGTGTTTGACATCCAACTGTGTTCTCCTTAATACAAACAGGATTCCAGACTGGTTAGCGGGCAGATGTTAACTAAACAACATTCTTGCCAGCAATGTTCATTAATCGAAAGTAAAGGTGTGACCTGCACTCACTCCGTGACCATGTGGTTCACCCGGCCACATTGATATGTGTGTCAACTGCCTGCAGAAAAGGTGACCCCAGCGGCCTTAGATCACAGAAGTTTATTTTCTCCTTATTTTACAGTGTATATTTTTTTGCCGCCCGTATAAATTGATTTAGATTTTGGGAATAATGCGATTTTTTTCTCTTGCATAATGAATAGTTTATCTATTTAGGATTGAAGTTTTTTCTCGGTTTTCATCATAGTCCTGATGGGCTATAACCAGGCCTGGAACTATATGGTGGAAGGCAGGGTACACACTGGATAGGAGGACAGTCCATCAAAAGGCAATCAATTCAGTTTAATTCAATTTATTTTTATAGCGCGTTCTTCTCACCAGAGTTTCACAAAATGTTACAGTGAAAAAGAAGGACAATAGAGATTTTCTATTTCCAGTTCAACAGATACAGTTAATAATTTGGATAAAGTGGATGGCAGCCAAGAAGGAGAGATGTATTTAAACCCTGGGGGTCCAAAGGAGGTCTGGGGACCAGTGGTTGACCACATTCAGTTGTGATGACAGAGGACCGGTGCGGGTGTCCATCTGTTTTTATTAACCGCTTTCCCTGGCCAGGGTCACAGGGAGCCAAAGCCTTTCCCAAATTAATAGGCACAAAGGGGGAGGGTCCAACCAGGACAGGATGATACACACAGTCATTCAGGTAGAAACACTCCAGTCATTTTATAGCCAGCAGTCCACATGAAACATTTTTTTTTTGTTGGATCATGGGAGGAAAGATGTGAACATGGAACACTGACTGAGCCGGGTTCAAAACCACCTAAACAAGTAGCCGTGGTGGAACGAGGTACCAGCGTTACCTGCGACTTCACCGTGCCATTTTTTAAAAATATAGCAGGATCGCTAGGAGCTGGGGCCCTTTATTAAATTTTTGGAGCTCAGTTTAAGCATCCAGAGGTCTCCCTTACAAGTGCGGGAGTAAATCCTATACAGTTTCAGCTAATTCCATTCGCAGATGAGCCCTTCGTGTACAGTAGTTTCCATTTCAGAATGTCATTTTTTCCATCTTTTATTTGCTACTTGGCCACAGACTTCTTATTGCGGACCGGATGTCACACTTTTATTCTGTTTATGTCTGTTATTCTTAACGGGCAGCTTGCTTCCAATGTGTTTCTGTAATAATGCTGTGCGCTCGTAATGATCCATTCATAGAACATAATGTGTCAGCCGTGACTCAACGGAAGGTCTTGGCAAATTCACGCTGCAAGTATCACACCAGAACGTGTACTGCATGGACGTTCCGGATAATTCTGCACTTATAATGTGTATGGAAATGCAAGGAATTTGTTTCTGACCCTTTTTGAAGGTATAAAGAAATTCTAATTGGCCTTTATGTCAATTTCTAATCTCATATCGCCAATAGGGGAGGCTGAGAGCGAGCATTCATCCCACCCAGGATGATAGTCAAACAGGTAAATGGCTTTTTGTTCCGCTGGTGGACAGTGGAGCAGGAGGTGGACAGGTGGACAGAGATGTGTGCCAATAATCGTGTGAGGGCAACATATCCAATTATCGACTTTGGCACAACCCACCCCCGCCCTCAGAGCCACACAGGAGACATGTGCTGGTCTGGAATTAGGGGAATCCGAAAAGGCCGTGGTTTCAAATCCCTCTTTTAATCCTGGGTAATTTGCCTTTCGCACGGGTGTTTGGCGTGCATGTCCCACCCGTGCAGCTGTAATGCCAGATGTTGTCTGACCTATGCGCTACATGCAGAGTTTTAATCAAGAATAAATCCATAGGGGGCTCTGCAGCGGGATCCTTACCCTCTTAAAGACAGATACATTTTATTTTTCCAATTACTATACCATCCTTTCTCGGCGAGCAGGTAGCACCGTGGTAATCTGCAGGTATCTGGTTTGCATTCCCACTCCTGCTGGAGCACCCTTGATCGGGGTACTTATCAAGAACTGATGCGGTAAAAACTACCATGCTAAAATAAATGGGTAAGTCATCGCTAAGCTGATCATCTCGCATGCTAAGCTCCCTTTAAGAAAGGGATCATCTAAGCAAACATTTCAAATTTGGCATGGCGGATATCACTTTTTAAACCCTAAAATCATAAGATGGCATTGTGTGTTATTTGCGTGATATGTAAGTGTTCCGCAGAATAAAACAAAAAGTTTCTGGAAAGATTGTCCTAATGGGAACATAAAGCATGTGTGATAAGTATTTTGTTTCTTCTTGTGCCTTTCAGTTTCATTTATCAGTATTTTTTATTTGCCTAATCCTGCTCTATTTTGCCTGCATGATTTACACCAGGATCAGCCATATGGCAGCATCGCATTGCTGTTTTGCATCATCCATGCAGCCATCCAGCCATTTTCAGAAACCGTTGATCCAAAGAGCATTTCGTTGATCTAAGCCATTAGTGGAAAACAAGAATGGGGGAATAATAGTTCATGGCGGCCACATATAGTAGCACAGATGTAATTAGAAAAACTGCTAATCCGATATAACCCATTCTGCTCAGTTCTTATTAGTTTGTCATTGCTAGAATCAATCAACTTTTTGAACTAAAATGCTAATTTTGTCCTGCTTAAAGGGAAATATTTAAATCCACAAAAGAATTTGTACATTTGAGTCCCTGATGAATGAGCCTGCAGTCCGGCAGTCTTAACAGCTGAATGCGGGGGTGTCCGAGTCATATCTGCTGGGCAGGGATTTTGGAAGTTCTCGCAAGGGCCAGTGCACACTGGTGGCTGCTAGTAGGAGTGGGGGTCAGAGTGGGAGTGGTGCTGATCCGGATGCTGGAGTGGTGGGACTTGCTGGAGCCTTTTAGTACCTGGTGGCCACAGAGAGATGAACCACTACATTTGGGAGGCTGGGGAAGTCAGAGAACTCTGTGGATAGGGGGCTGGGAGTGTTTTTAGGTCCCAGGCATGAAGGTACAAATAATCTGTTTGCAACTCTTGGATGGGGATTATACAACTGGTGCTTCAGACATGAAGAGTTTCACCGATGCAGCATCCCTGAGCTGAAGCCATTCCTCCAAAAAAAATAAAAAAATTTAAATTATTAATCTGATGTGAACTGAAGAGTCCTTTGCAGGGACTTTGTCAGACATAGAAGAGACGTGTCATACGCTATATTGTTAATATCTTTATGCTAGCTCACAAGCTGATGTACAAAACAAATTTTCTGATGGATAATAAATTTGAGAGAGGAGGTTGCCATGGATACATAGGATCTGAAGTATGTAGGGAAAGCTTACTTTAGCGGGTGTTTTTGTGTGCTCAGGGTTTACTATAAATGGCACAGCTACATATTGGTTACACACCGATCAGCAACAATGTTAAAACCACCTTCTTCCATGGCTCCATGGTCCAGTTCTGATGCTCACGTGCCCATTGTAGGCATTTTCGGCGGTGGACGGGGTCAGCATGGGCACTCTGACTGGTCGGTCTGTGACAACGCAGTCCCGTATGCAGGAAGCTGCGATGCACTTTGTATTCCGACACCTTTCTATCGTGGCCAACATTAAGGTTTTCAGCAATTTGTACTACAGTAGCTCTTGTGTGGGATCAGACCAGACAGGCCAGCCTTTACACCCCATGCACATCAATGAGCCTTGGGCGCCCATGACCCTGTCACCAGTTCACTGGTTGTGCTTTCTTGGACCACTTTTGGTCCTGTAGGTACTAACCACTGCATATTGGGAACACCCCACACCCCACAAGACCTGCTGTTTTAGAGATGCTCTGACCCGGTCATCTAGCCATCACAATTTGGCCCTGGTGGTCAGAGTCATTCAAATCCTTACGCTCGCCCATTTTTCCTGCTTCTAACACATCAACTTCAGCAACTGATTGCTCACTTGCTGCCCAATATCCCCCCACCCGTTGACAGGTGCCATTGTAATGAGAAAATCAGTTTTATTCACTTCACCTGTCTGTGGTTTTAATGTTATGGCTGATCGATGTATACGAAAGACATGGAATGCCCCTTGTTTTTTTCCATTACTAGTTTGTTAACCATAGACTATGTTGTTTGTGTCAGGATTCTTACATAAAATTAAGATGGCAGTACATATATTTTTTTTTTTGTTAAATGCATATTCTTTTAATAGTTTGAGTCACATTAGTTGTCCAAGTTAGGGTTGCTGTCCATTTTTGCCAGTTGGAGTGAAGTTTGTTCTTTAGATGATTAGTTAATTTTTGCATTTTGTGTTCTAGAGCACCTTACCCCTGACCCCAGTGATGTACAATTCCAAAACTAGAATGCAAAATAAAATATGATGTTTATAGCGCTAGCACGTATATTAAGGGAAATTACAGTATTTTCAGCCAAAGTAACTCATCTTCAATTAAAAGTAAAATGTGTGAAAAAAAAATGAGACTGCTATTGTTTTCTTTTAATCTTTTCAAGGGTCACTGAGTGAAGTACACATTTGTTATGTAAAATTAAAAGTATAAAGTGTGCCTATTGATTGTTGCCTATTGAAGCTTAAGAAGGAAGAGTGTCACAGGGCTACAGGAAGCCTTGGGACTCACCTCTTTCAGGATGTCTGCATTTCACTAAGTGATGATTATTCATACTTTGACTTCCCCAAGGCCAGGGCTTTTTATTTCATATAGTAGCCTGGAGTGAATGACCCGCTGAAAATGTGGAAATGTCCATTCAGAAACTTCAACGGCCTACTTTTAAGTTAATGTCATTTTACCCCCAAGGTCACGGTGGTCCGGTTACATTTCCAAAGGACTGGAAAACGGAAACACTGCCATAGTATCTCTGAAAAGGCAATTGTGGACAAAAAGAGGATGATAAATGAGGTAAAAGTAGGCCCACTTACAAAAAAACATCTATTTCAAAAAACATCACTACAACAGTTATTCAATACAGACATTGCTGTATTTATTCAGCTTGTGTCGACAGGAGTTAATAATGAATTAGGTTTTTATAATTTGTTGTTTCTTACCAAGGAAAAAATACTGTTTGAATAAGCATTATGAACCGAGGTAATATTAAATTAAAACGTGCCACCTGAATAATAAGCATGCAGAATGTGTGGGAATTTTGCTGGGAAACCTTTTAATCTCTTCTTGCACAGCGGGGTTAATAATGGAATCCTTTTCATGAATCCCCCTGTGCTCGCTCTCATAAATTGTTAAAACATAAAAGACAGCAACGTTTGCTGTGTGTTAATGTGTAACATTTCAGTCATATGAGGCTGCATTGCTGCAGACTTACCGGTCAGAGTGTCCATGCTGACCCCGTCCACCGCTGAAAGCGCCTACAATGGCCACATGAGCGTCAGAACTGGACCATGGAGCCATGGAAGAAGGTGGCCTGGTCCTAATGTCAGATGGTTTTAACATTGTTGGTGATGTTTGTATAACCAATATTTAGCTGTGCCATTTATAGTATAAGATTTGCATTGGGTGTGATGAGGACGGACAGGATTAGGAATTAGTATATTAGAGGGTCAGCACAGGTTAGACGGTTTGGAGGCAAAGTCAGAGAGGCGAGACTGCGTTGGTTTGGACATGTGCAGAGGAGAGATGCTGGATATATCGGGAGAAGGATGCTAGGGATGGAGCTGCCAGGCAAGAGGAAGAGAGGAAGGTCTAAGAGGAGACATATGGATGTGGTGAAGGAGGACATGCAAGTGGTGGGTGTGACAGAGAAAGATGCAGAGGACAGGAAGAAATAGAAACGGTTGATCCGCTGTGGCGACCCCGAACGGGAGCAGCCGAAAGATGAAGAAGAGGAAGATTTATAGTAGACCTTGAGCACACAAATGAATTCGCAATATATAGTTGAGCTTTACTATGCAGTGCTTAAACCAAAATCAATTCCCATACATTAAGCAAACACCGACTCACAAGTGTTTTGTATCAAAGAGGCGGCATGAGGATAAATTCAACTTTGTACTGTTGCACATATCTAAAATTCCACTTGAGATCTGCCTGTGTTTGTAGAAGATCAAAGCAACAAGAAAACATCCCACTCAATTCATTTCATTAAGATCTATGCCTTGTGAATCAAAAGTTCCTTTTAGCTAATTTTAGCCAAGTTTACCTGACACATCGAAGATTAAATATATGTATTTATGACAAGAAATGTTCATTTTTAAAGAAATGCCAAACTTAAAGCGACGCTATGTCTTCAATCGCACTATTTTCGTGGAGAAACGGCGGACACGGAAGTACAGGTGCGAGCGCGCTCAGGTCCGAGCCGCCGGTGGGCGGGGCCCTCCTTTCCCAGCAGCCCCCACTTCCTCGTTTCGCGGCCGCCCTGACGGCGCTGACATCAGCGGAACGGGACACCCTTCGCGCCCGCCGCCGCGCACCCTTTCCTTGCCGACAGCTCGCCTCGCTGCCCCGTCCGCCCGCAACTTTCATGGCCGAACGCGAATCTCGCGTCGGGGGTCCCGCACGGAGAGGCGGGTCGTGCGCGTCGACCGTGAGCGACAACGCCGGGTCGCCTCAGTAGAGGTGCGTGGCGAGCGAGCGACCGACCGCCCGCCCGCACGCACGCACGCACGCACTTACTTCCGCGTCCCTCCGCGCCTCAAGGTAAAGCAGGCTTAAAGTGGAAGAGGCTCGTCGTCGCAGTTTAAAGGCGTTTGGCGTTAAAAACTCTCGAAAACGTGTAGCCGTCGCAGCGAAGCCCGTGTTGAACCGACAATGACGTCTGTTCGGGTAATGGACCGCGTTTCGACGTGTGTTGAAACGGAGTAACCTGTCCTGACGCGCGTTGAAACTGTAGCACCCGTTTTGACGTCTGTTGTCACAGTGAACACCTATTTTGACGTGCGTTGACCACAATATGGCGTTTTCCTTTTCTGACGTGCGTTAAAACAGGGTTACTTGTTTTTCACGTGTGCGAAGCAGTGTGTGTGCGCCCAGTGAAATCCCGAGTGTGCAGCGTGGCGATGAAGGGTCCCGTTTACCTCGGTCCTCTGGGCTCCGCCAGGCTGTCATCACACAAACTGTACTTGTATTTGTGCCCGTCTGCTGAAACTCCAGGTTCAACTGAGAAATTAATGCTCTCTTTTTGTTTTTAATCCTATGATACTGCAGTGACACCCCCCCCCCCCTCAGTGCCAAAGCATGGCGCAGTAAAGGGACCGTCCTTGGCTGAGTTTAGGAACTGCAACGTTTTTGACGCTCAAATCCCAAGAAGGAAGGATGCCAGCTGGTAAGATGTTGTCACTTTACTCAAGGAAAGATCAAGCACAAACCAGGTTTGAATTGTTCATTTTAATTTCGCAAGACCTTCAACAGCGTGGAGGCTTGGGGTGTTGTGTCCTTGCGCTGCGAGGTTTCAACATCCTGGTTTGAGTAGGAGCTTTCAAATGTTGTTTTGAATGCGTGCAAACTGAATTTAACTGAAACAAACGCACAAGCCATCTTCCCAACACCCTGCCAACTCACGATTTTAAAGGTATTTAGTTATTTTTGCTCACATTGTCTCTGAAGTTCATGCTACTCGAGGTCCAAGGTTCGCTTTGCCGGTCTGCCTTATACAGATGTACAAGAGGGAAGGAAATGTAGTTTCTTCGGGACCTCGACACACGGTACATTAAACAGACCACATGACAACACAACAAAACAAACTGAATAAATGAGTAGATGAATAGGTCCATGAATGGATAAACATTTTAAAGATATATATAGATAAATCATAAGGTCAAAATAAAGGGTCAATGCGAACATTGATCTGTCAGGGGACGACCCGTGTTGGTGCTATTGGTCAGTCCCTTTACATAAGCATTTATTCTTGGTACTAATACCGTGCAGTCATGAACATTTTTATTAACAGTTTTCAAAATGCCCTCTCACACGGCCTGTTTTCAGTCCTTTCAGTTTACCAAGCGTTCTAGTGATTCGTGTTTGCACCGAATAGTTATATGAATAGGCCAAATGCACAATAACTGTCCTGCAAGCATTTTGAGCGTTGGCTGCTACCACTAAAAAGGCATCACCACAGCTGGTTTGTTTTTGTTCTCACCGAGCAGGATTAGGAAGGAAAGTGCAATTTAAGGATACCTTTTCCTGGGCATTTGTGTTAGTTACCATTCCCTGTTATTTTATTTATTTATTTATTTTTTCCCCCATGGGGGGTCAGTTTTTTATATAATCTTTGCCATATTTGTATCTTGTCAGCAAATGGCATATCAGTGGTTAAATGGACATGCCTTTTCTGTGCATTTACATCTTATTTGGTATGTTTCATATATCGTATTTGTAGCATATCTGATATTTCAATTAGAAAGCCTTATTGTACTTGCAAATAACATTTTGGTTTGTGTGTTCATCTTGGGTCAAATTGACATCTGGGGTATTAAGCCATTAAAAGAAATGGGGAAGAGTTATATACAGCTAATTGCAAAAAGTGTGCATTACTCACATTATTTTTGCTTTGTATGGGTGCGACATTCAGTTTTATATGGGAGAATTAAAAATTGGATGACTTTCCAAGAAATGGTTGAATTCGAAATCCGTTGTATGTGATTGGCTGCTTCTCAAGCTTTCTGGGAGCCATCATCCTTAGCATACTTGTGTTTTCAGTTACATTCCTCCAGTGAGTCATGACTTTAGCATATTTTGGCATATGGCATAGAGGTATGTACTACAGTGTCTCTGGCATCTCTGTATCCACTGTTGAACAGTCTATGGGAATTTGATGACTTTGTGGTCGGTTGAAAGGCCTGCTGGGTGTCTCCCTGTTTTGCACACTCACGATATTTTCCAGCCTCCCTGTGAGCTGCGGAATCTCAAACAGTTCGGGGACCTGGTTATGATTGTAGCTAACAGGCTATTAGCTACCCCAACACCCCCCCCCCCCATCCTCCCTGTTTGGTCCCCTGTGAGGTGCAATTTTGTTAAATTGATGCTTTTGCAAATGCTTGCCATTAATTGTGGGCTGAGCTGACTACAGCCCAGTGGGTTTCTGTAGCGGTTTCTGCCCCATTGTTCAGCGATAAGTGTGAGCATTATTCAGCTATGCAGCTGGACAAGTTTACTTGCTGATGACCATATAGTGTGCATACTGTGCATTTTATACAGTTCATTTTTTAAATACTGTGTGAGCACAACTGGGCAACTTCAAATGTACTTGAACTTGACAGAACATTGACAGCAAGCAACCTAAAACAACTGGAATTGCTGCTTAAAAGGCTATTGGATATGTCGGCTCATTTTCTTATGTAATGGGTTAAATGAATTCCTTCTGGGGAGGGGGCATTTCTGGCAAGTGTACTTAGTACCTTGTATGTAGTACTTTTATCCTATGAGGAGAAACATCACTTCTGGTGAGATCTACTAACTCATAAGGAAAGTAGGTTTTGTCATAGATCAGCATGGACACTGGTTGACCTCTCTTAAATGAAGTGATTGCCATGAACCCTTTTAGGGCTATTTTTTTTTCCTTTCTTTTATATGTCATTTTATTTTTCCTATGTAACAAGCTGCTGCATTGAATTTCCCTGTGAGAATCAGTACTGGCCTGTCTGATCCTGTTTATGCTTTCCTCTGCTGCTGTACATAATCATTTGTGAATCCTAAAACGTGTGTGGGGGGGGTATTTTGTTTCAGACATGTCATGAAGCCCTTGTTTTGGTATTGTTTATAGCCTTCATCAAGGAGTGAGTCATGTCAAGTTTAGTAATTGTTTTGACCCAAATGTGATTGTCATGCTTTTTAAATCTCACATATAAAGCACAGTAGTGGTATTATGAAAGTATGTGCTTATTTTTTACTAAAATTTTGAAACAAGTCAAGTAATCCAGAGATTAGAACAAAACCCTGCATTCTCTTGAGGCGCATAAAATCAGCTTTATTTTGTCAGTATTTTCCCTTTACCTTATTCAATTTCTTGTAAGTATGCACAACTTAGAAGGTAACAATGGTGTTCAGATCAAATGCAATGAGCGCTTTGTATTCCTTTTCACAAAGCCTAAAAGTAGCTTGAGCCATAGAAGCTGTAAAGTCTGTTACGTTCAGCATTAGAACACTCTTCAGTAAGAAATTAGCTTGATTTGGAAAATGGTATGTAGCTCTAGTTCAGTTCTGTTCAAGTAGAGATTCTTATTATGGTTTCACTGTAAGACACAGAGGTTAATATTAAAAGTGTGAATATTCTCACCCTGAGAGGATTTAAGAATGGGGGGGAAATCATTTTCAGTAGATTTTAAATAATTTAAAGGGACTGCAGCTGCACAGTGTCTGTGAAGTACTGTGCTCCCTTTTTTTTTTTTTTTTTTTTTTTTGCTGTTTTCTGTATTAGATCAGATTGTGGTAATATAGATGATGCCTCATGAATATGTGCTTGTCATAAGAAGGGTTTCTTTGGGCAGGAGCAGGACGATCACATCCATCATCACTCTGGCGTTGCTTTGCAAGTATTGGAACTGGTTCCAAAATTCACAGATGGCCATGCCTCCCATGATGCATCACTTCATTCGCAGATTTTGCTTTGTTACTGTTCCTGAAAATTATGTTTTTTGAAACCTGGAGTTAATATCATGGTGGTAAAGAGCTATGACCTCCTGAAGGTAATTTGATTGAATCTTCTGTCTGCCTACATCTCTCTCTAGGGGGAAAACTGAGTAAATTGGACATGTTTATGGGGAACAGGTGTACTTATGTTTGCAATGAAAGCTTTTCTCAGTAAGGGTTTAAGGATAGAAAGCAGTGTATTTAAGGAAGCATTAAGCTGTAGATCACAAGCTTTGAAATTGTCTGTTTCAATTGTGGCCATTATAGACATAAGTGTACCAATTCTTTTCATTCTCACAGAAGAAGAATGGTCTTTGAGGTTTTCAGGAAATCTGTTGGATATTTGGAGACTGTCAGTTTTGAGTCATTATGGAGAAAAAAACAATGTTTCTATGTCATTCAAATTCTCAAAAGGGTGGAGATTTCCAGTGGTGTTTACCACAAAGAAGACTCTCCTTTTATTAGGTTATTTGATTTCTAAATGTGGTTTAGAATGAGATTTTCCTTCCATTGAACTTACCAGTTTGAACATGGAATACATGTTGTGTATAAAAGACTCAACCTTCCATTTCTTTGTCATGATGTATAGAAAGGAAAGCGAGTATTGAATGTTAGTGATGAAGGCTTCAAGGCAAATGGTTTACACCCTCGCACAGCTCATGTCCATTTAAATTGGGAGGCGCTTCCTACACAATCGGAATGGACACTCAGGCCCGTGGGAGTGTGTTCAGCTGTCGACTGGCCAGATGCCCCACACATACATTCTCCCCTCCTCAGAGACGATACCGAATGAAGCAGGCTTGGGGGATGGAGGGGAAGAATCCAGCCCGTGTTAAGGTGTCGAATCTTGCCTGCAGTCTCTCTATTTCACCCTCACTTCTGTGATGATTGTCCTAATGCCACTTGATGGACTGCACTTCAGGCATGGCCTAAATGAGTTTACATATTTTTCATATTCCATTCCAATACAATCAGAGTGGTTGTCTGGCACTGTCAGGTGAGGCCAACTGTTAAAGAAACAATAATGGAATACTTTATAGGCTGCAACTTCTATTAAATCATTCAATTATGAAATAATTAAGAACCTTGCCCATTCCAGTGCTTGGGGAATTCTGAACTAGGCTATGTGAGCTGGGATTTAGATTTTGTGTCAGTTTCATTGTCTTGTGAGCAAGAATGTAATATATATTGACTTAGAATAGCTGTTATGTTCACAGGAAGAAAGGTGTGATGATAAGTAGGGAAAGTATGATTACTTTGGATGGGTTTGTTAGTCCATTGTATCAGGTTTCAAGAGAGAAGCTTTATTTGTTCTCTTATCTGCCACGGAAACAGGCATGGAAGCTGCAGTGAGGTGCTTAAGCTTGGAGTGAAATTAACTTTTCAATAGCAAAATGCTTAATTTTGTTTACTTGGATCATACAAGCTCTGTTAAATTAAGCTGTGATCTCAGAAAGGGTGACCCCCCCCAGGGGGGGGGTGTTCTCCCATGTACTTTCATTATAGCTGGGATGTCTGTTCATTGAGGCTGCTTCTCTGTTTCAGGCATTACTGGATTCTAATTGTTTGGATTTCAGTCAGTTACTGCACTGTATGGTATTTGTTCAGATTGTGTCCAGTTTATCCTGTGCAGGTGTTGCCTAGATGTACTCATACTTTTCCATGGTACTGAATAAGTTGAGGAACATGACTCTATTCTTATGCCTTTTTATCTAGTTGCCACTATTATGACTGAATTTTATGTGAACATGAATGCCAAATCCTTTCTCCTCCGTTAGTCACTTTGGATACAAGCATCTGCTAAGCAACTGCATAATGCAGTGATGTAATGTGATGTCTGTGAATCTGCTTCATTTCTGAATAGATTACAGTGTAATCTTAATGTGTCCCTGCAAATCGGTTTGCCAGGATGTCTGGGTTGCAGACACTTTGTTCAACAGTTTCTTCTTTCCTCCCTCTCTCTTCTTTCTTTAACCTCCTGAGCTTGCTGGTTCATAGGGCTCCTGTCCTAATTGGGGTGGAGGGTGCTTTGTGTCCAGTCACCCATCAGCCTCATTGCTGTTTCCCCATGGAGTGGCTGTCTGCTGGCTGGTTTCTGCTTCACCTGCTGTTAGTGGTAGAAGAGGTTTTTCCTTTTGCTTGTTCTCCGCCACTTTCCAAATACCACAGCACCTACAGGCACTGTGAAATTGTTTATTTTTATTGCAATACGTGTTACTCCAAAGCTTTGTATTTTTCATGGCACACCCAACCCTGCCTGGACTGACAGGAGGAGGGTGAAAACATGACAGCTTCGCATTCAATGGAAAATCTCAAACAGGCTTATGCCTGTAAAGATCTGAAACTATACTGATTTAAAAAAAAATAATAATAATAATTTGTCAACACAAGATGTTTATTTGCTGCTGTAGGAGGAAGCCAGGATGTGGTGGTCAATAACCATGTCATCTGATTTACATCTGCATTTTGAAGGAAACTGGTACTTTAACTGTATCATTCGGTTTTTGTCTTGTTAGAAATCATGTTGAACACGTATAATCTGTGTCTGGATCCTGGTACTCCTTCCACAGCTGGCAGAGATTGAAATGGGTCTTCGTGACCTCAGATGCTCTCAGAGGAGCTATTCCAGGTAAGCGCTGCTGTCTAGTGTCGCGCCTGCTTTCCTGTGTGAAGAGGGTTTTGTGTAGGTGTCGGCAATGGGTAAGCAGAAAACATCCTAGCAACAAAATTAGATTTCCTACTCCTGTGTACTTTATCAAAAGCTCAACGTAGTCAGAGCAAAATCTCAAAGTCTACCTAGTCAAAATGCTTTTTTTCCCCTCAGGTAAACATATGCCAGTAATGGAAAAGGGGAAATAGTTTGTCCCTTTTCAGGAAACATGTGTTGTGGTATGAAATTTTGGTTTAAATATAGACCAAACATTGCAGGAGCATTCCTGCATGTTGCTTCTCTCGAGTAATTTTTTTCCCTTTTTTTTCCTTTTCCTTTATCTGTTTTGAACTTGTAAGGTTGTTTCATATGGGGGGGGATCTGCTTCATTTTCTGACTCGCTAAGACTCAACTTGTTAGCGGTTCTTTCTGCGCTTGCACTATTCCAATTTTAGGCCTCGGCTTAGGAGTCGAGAAAAGTCTGTTGTGTAACAGTACTCCGGCTTCACACAGGAGCTGCAGTTGTACTCTCCTTTTCCGCTTAAATTTTTTCTCAGTGTTGGGGTAAGAGTTGTCTTTGTCACAGCATTCTGAGTTACAACAGAAAGTTTAGATTGCATGTTTTCTGCTGTAGTTACTCCTGGCTCACTGTGCAAAACTTTTTTTTTTTTTTTTGGCCCTCTTCTGTTTTGTTTTGCTTTTAACTGGTAGTTTTCTTTATGGTCATTAGTTGTTTTGGCCCCATGCTGAAATGATAATTTCAGTGACTAGACTGTGTTTGCCATCCATGTATGACATCTCAGTAGCGGCTAACGCACTGCCATTAACCAATTGCTGTTCCCTTTGGCACATTAGCTGTCCATTCTGAAATGAGCTGAAACCCAGACTGAGCACTTGGATAGCCTGTCTTGCCAGCTAATTTAAGCAATATTTGGAAAAACACTTTTCTTGTGCTCAACAATGCCATCCTGTCACCTTTGTGATGTGCTGCATAGCTGTGTGACACTCATACAAGTTCTCAGTTCTAAACTTCATGCACTTTTAATGACTTTGGTATAATTTGCAAAAAACCATTACAGCTTCTGCAAGCTTTTTAAATGGGGTGTAAATGAGTCTTATGGCACTGTGAGCATCTTGCTGTGACAAAGTGCTGCAAATATGTGAGTTTAAATGTGGCAAAGGAGTTGTTGATGACCTTGGGTGCAGTGTGTTGGACTGAACTATTATTATAGTTGCCTGAAAGAGAAAGAAGTTGAGATACTGAAGTGTTTGTGAGCGTTCTGTTTACATTGTTTTAATGTTTAATGTACCAGTGTTTTGTAGTGATCTTATTGTGCCAGTATTAACTGGGTGGCAGAACGTCTGCATTTGGTATGACTTTGCTGGAAAGCAATGGTGGGTTGATGGTGATGCCCCGTCGAGGAATTCTATCTGGAAAGGCAGTGCAGCATCAGTGCCAGACTGTTGAGCCTGCTTGACTCTCTAAGCTCCAACCCTACCATAAGCTGGCAAGACAGAGTCATGAGTTCACAGTTGTTGGTAAACTGCTTTTCAGTTTGTGCATCATTCTTCTTCTGAGGGCCTCTGTCTTTGTGAGTGTGTGTCAGAAAAAGCCCACAGCTGACCATACCTAGATGCCTGAATGATTTGGCTGTCCTTATGGTCCCTCCCCACCAATACCAGGGTAGTTTGCAGTAAGTGCTTTAATCCATCCTCCACAGCACTTACTTCCTTGCTCCTCTTCGCTCCAATTTGAAAATGCTGTTTCACAGAACCTGGAGGAGCGCAGGACGTGAGAGGTGTGGTGGAGAACGCATTGGATAAAAAGGTGGACAAACAAGTTCTCCTTGCTTCTGCACTCATTTCATATGTTTATCTGCAGAACAGCTTTGGTTAGGAGTGTCTAGAAAAATAAGTAAATGACACAATATTTTTGTGGTGAAATATCTTTAGATTGCATTTTCTATCTGAAATGGCTTGTTCTCCACAAGTTGTCCTCTTGTGTTTTGGCTTACCTGTAGCTCTTCACCTGCTGATAATTTTTTTGGAGTGGCTCTATTTGTTTGCCGTTTACTTGGACATTTTCATGCCTGCCTGAGTCAGACATCTGTCCCATCTCTTTATTATTTTTTTTTTGTTTTAGATATATAGTATTTTTCACCTCTCTCCTGTTTATTCAGTGGTTGTTGTCGGTTCCAATCCCCCCCCCCCTTTGGAGACAAAGTACAGTTGCCAAAAGTTGCTATCTGGTCCTGTTTGAACTGCTGTCAAGGCCGGTTCCTCTGGTGCCTTGCAGCTGCTGTGACAGCAGTGCAGTGTGGTCAGTTGCTTCCTTCCTCCCACCCATTCCTGGGACCGGTTTGATCTACTGCTCCCAGGACAAGCAGACAATGAATTGGAAATTCTGTTGATCTGGTACAGCATCATGTGTGGAGAAGGTTGGCTGTTCCTGCATTCATGTTACATTTATGTAGCTGACACATTTCCCAAAAATGAGTGTTGAGCTATTTTACACACCTACATTATTTACTCATTTATATAGTAAGGTAATTTTTACTAAAGCACTTTAAAATAATTACTTTGATCAAGGGTATAACAAAACAAGGTGGCATTTGATCCTTGGTCCTTTGAGTGTAACACTATACCATGTGGTGCCCTTACAAAAAAGTATTTTCAAGTTGAAATTCATATGGGAGACAGAATTTCACACCTCCATTTGTTCTGTCTCTGCAGTATGAGTAAGCATGTTGTCATACACAAGTAAGTCAGGAATCAGTTCTGCTGCAGAGAGGGATGTCAAGCTTTTGATAAAGGTTTTCCTCAGCAATATGAAGCCATTTACATTCTGACAGTTCCACAGAAAGCACAGCACTTGTTTTAATGTGGTTTGCCGTCTGGTTCCTGCGACGAGTGATTGGTTAGCAAAGATCTCACTGTGGATATTGATGAACTGCCAAGACTATTGCTTTACAGGCTTTATTAGAATTTGTACAATGAGCTAAATAGTTGGAGGAGAGACATTGATTTGTACTTAGATTTATCCTGCTGGTCTGATTTTAAGTAGCTTGGTGTGGTGAGGTTTTCATCTGGATATGAATATTTAGTGTTTATATATTGAGATACAGGTGGTCAGAATATGACAAATGCAAAAATTTCTGATTCTATATGCATCAATATAGTTTGTCTGATCTTTTGGTTATAGTTTTGTTCTGCAGTGTAATAATTCCTTTTTTTTTTTTTTTTTTTTTTTTTTTTTGTGTCCAGGGGAGAGAATTTTAAAATGTGGAATTGCCCTGTCGTTCATTAGCTGTTTTTACATGTTTCTAAGTTCACCGTTCAGGGAATTCTCTGTCGGGAGGGAATTTGGGGAACTCCAACAGAACTTCTTGTAATCTGGACTCTCAAGGAACTGCATGTAAATTTTATGTGTTTAGATCAGTGCATTGCTCAGGAATTAAGAAAGCAAACTGCACTATAAACCACATCCATATATCATAATTCATATATCTCACCGTCCTCTTCCTTTCCACCACTGATGCTGTTAATACTATTCTGAGTGTGCTTTACTGCCAATTATTGGCTGCAAATGGAAAAGCAACCCATTTTACTCTGCAATAGAGAAATTTTAGAAAATAAAACAGTGAAGAAAATTCTATTCAAAAGAGGGCATTTTCAAATTTCATATTTGAAAAATTTTCATTCAAACGGCTGTAACAAGAGGTACAATTAAAGTTAAAGAGCAGAAAGCAGTAAAAAGAAATGGTGAAATATTGGTGTTAATCAGTGCATTAAACTGTTAATTTTTGCCATCATTTACAAAATGGTTTAATAAAACTTTTAGGAAACTGAGCTCTAAAATGTACAGCTTAATGCAGTTTCTTTTGATATAAACAAATAAATGCAGTTCAGTCATTCACAGAAACATTTAAGAGGAGGAAAACAGATTTGTTAAATTACATTGTATTTCCCTCTCTATAAATGGGTATTTTCAGCTGTTTAATCTATGCAAGACCTATTCATGTCTTGTGTTTTCTGGGATTTCTGCAGTTTTGTTCAGAGTGATTTGCTAAGGTAGATTTACATATTAAAGACACTAAGTCCTGTTTTTTGTGGCTAGATGGAGGGGCACATGGAAGAAAAACAGAGCCTGGTAGAGGTTTCACAATTTGTAGTTCAGATAATGAACTGCTCATGATGTTCCATCAATGGGAGGACCCCCCCCCCCCCTTTTTTTTTTATTTTTAAATTTATTTAAAGTAACAATTTCAGACAAAGTTTAAACATAGCGACCAAGGCTTCTGCTCAGCCACCCGTGGGAACAGTGGATGCTCCGTTTGATGCCAGCCTGCTGGATACTGATACAGTTCCATGAATTGCATCCGACAATTCTGCAAGTTTGCCAAACAAACTCCCAATTAAATGTGCAAGGATGCACACTTGGCCTGGCACCTGTGGTCTCCACATTCATTTTGGTGAGAACACCTCTGATGTTGTGATTGGACTCAGCATTGAGCACAGGGCTTTAGATTTTGACTAGCTGAGTTATCTGCCATTGCCCAGGTCAAAAAATTGAAATGGTAGAAAGTAACACATTATATAATATCTCCAAACTGTGTTACCCCTAAAGTGGTTTCGTTTAGAAATGTTAGTATACATAATCTCACCAACCCTTTATTAACCGCATGTTAATAACATGTGCTACACTATGTGTTTGTTGCATTTAATTTCTTAATTTTTACATTTTCATTTGCTCATTAATAGTAGCTACTAACTTGTGTGGTCGCATGCCTGCCATAGTGATGTGCACGCAGCAATAGCAAATGAAGTTCCCAAATTTTAATTCTAAGAAGTGTGTGTGTGTGGGGGGTGGTTTGAAAATGCATCAGTAATCACAGCTTTCTAAGCCCTTATCAGAGACCAAGTTGGCAAGTAACCATTTTGGAGCTTAATGAAATTGGTAATGCAAAAACCTCACTTAAGGTGAGAAGTACTTGTGTGCCAAATTTCAAGGTGGTGGCTTAGGAAAAACAAAACGACAAACAGACAGCTTGAGCTTTATAGATAAATGATCAGTTAGGTTAATTGTGCCAGTTATTTTTAATTCCAGATACAGTTTTTGGTGAAGCAGAAACCCTTGTATGTTTTGGTCTGAGCAAAAGGCTAGAACTGAATTGCCCAAATGCATGTTTTGTGTGTTTGTTAATCTTTTCAGTGTTTTCCCCACGGAGCAGATGAAATTAAGTAAAATAGTAAATGTTGTGAAAGGCAATGTTCTCTGTAAAGCAGGCTGTGGAACATCTTTTATTAGCAAGTTTAAACATCAAACATCTCTTCAGCACTACAGGGTGAAAGACCAGTACCGTGCTTTGTCATTTTACTGTTTCCGTTTTGGTTCTGAAAACAAACAAGGCCATAAGTTTTGACAAAGAAGTTGTAGTTCGATGAAGTATGGGTCACTTAGTAAATTTGGCACTGAAAAAGCTATGTTCGTGACGAGTTGCTTCTCAGGACAAATGTTTTCAGAGGGGGTTGAGCTTTATTTGTGTTTATTTCATATGTAAATTTTAAACCGCATAGTGGCTGAATGGGTGTTGCTGGCGCTTTACAGCTCTTGGGCTTTGGGTTTGGATGTGTGAGAATTTTTTTTTTTTTTTTTTTTTTGGTGTAACCTGTATGGAATTTGCATGTTTTCCCTGGTTTGATGTGGACTTCCTCCCTCAGTCAAAAGATGTTTCAGATGAATTGATGAATCTAAGTGTATGTATGAGAGTGAAAGGGTGTGTGTAACTAGCCTACAGTGGAATGGCTTCCTGTTCCTTCATACATTTTCTTCTGAGACTCTGGACTGGACCACCAGCAGCCTGCATTGAACAAGTGGACAGTGAAGTGGAACATTTACGATGAATACATGAGTTATATTTGGAGCTGTAAGCTTAAGCCGTAAACTTGAACGTATTAATATGTCTCAGTTAAGTTGTTTTCCTGTGTCACTGAACCTGAGAGACAAACTTAGGTTTGAGTGAGGTTTTAGTGAGGCATGACATTGATTGTTCTTGTACTAATATCCAGTCGACAGTTTGGATTTTCCTTAATTTTGCACATGGTAACAATGTTGGTTTGCAGGATAACCTTAGTGTTTTGCAGTGCAGCGTCGCCTGAACATAAGTGTCAATGATCACTTTTCGTTTGAGGATTTTTTTTCCTCTGCTACTGACTTTGCTGCAAAAGGGAGGGAAACGTGTTGTGCTCATTCGATTTTCCACGCACAACTTCCATTCATGCCATTCAACTTGGGTGCGCTCACCAATGGGTTAGTCAGCGCCTGCAAATGCACTGTGTGTAATTACCACGCTTTGAAAGTTCACATTCATCCAGGGGCGTTCAAAACTGCTGCTGACACCCGGGTTATGTCAAGCTTACAGAAATCTCACTGCGAAATAAAGTGCCATTGAAAATGTATTTGACAATGCATTTGAAAATGCAATAGAAATTAATTGTATAGTGTCAATCATATTCTTGCAATATTTCTTAATGTTGGAGGTCTGCGTATGTGTGTCTGCCCGGCTGTTTCCTTTTAAGGTTGCCTTTTATCTGTCTCTCGATCTGTCTTGTGAGTTCAGCCATTTTGTTAAATTTATTTAACAAGGAATGTTGGCCGGTTCTTGAACTTTTGCCTTGGACAAGATATGAGCTCACTGTGAATTAGAAATAATTATGAATTATTCTTGCTTTCCTCTTTCTCTGATTGGTGGACTCAGGAGTCCAAAATAACAAGTCTGTTGGTCCCAGTGTGGTGAACTGAGCTCCCTCTCTCCTTCAAAACAGCTGGATTCCTTTCAGCATTTTTGTCATTCAAGGAAGGGTCTCAAGAAAGCATCTGTGCTGGGCCTGCTTGTCTCAAATGCAATAGTCTCCAGTGACACTTGAACTGTATAAATCTTTGAATTAACATAAATAAGAGCACCTTCAGGACTAGGAGACCCCTGATAATTTTTTAGTTAGTATTTTAGTTAGTATTTTTCTCTTCTATGGACAGCTACTTCTGGAATTAAATCAGCAAAAATGGTGGCATCAGACCGCTAAACTTTGCCTTGATTATTGTCTGTATCTAAGGCTTTTTGTTTTGAAATATACTTTTGTTCTGAATTGTACTATAAATCTCTAGCAAAAAACCATGGAAATGTAATGTAATTTGGACTTTTGTTTTCAGTCAATTATATTATGCATGCTCTATTCTGTTACTCTTATTTTATTAATATAATTTTTTTTAGACTTAAAAGGTAATCCTTTGCTGCTCTGTAAAGATGTGCCTTCTTGAACCATTTCCTCAACTAAGGTCTTAAACTGATTTTTCTGTCTGTCACATGAAAAGGAAATGGCTCTGAATAAGAATGGAACAAGAAACCACAAACGTGGGAGAGAACACATGGGACAAGGAAGTGTATTTAATGTTGTGGAATTATTGATCTTTACAAGCTGGGTTTCAGTTTTTCCAATCAAATTAGATGAGTTGGAGTAAACAGGTGCCACAGATGCGTGGCTTTCACAGACTCTCAGTTCTTGTCAAAAAGCTTCTTGTTTCATTGGTTTGCACATAAGCTGAGCAGGTCATGCAGCTCCTACGTAGCAGCATGTTGCTCCAGAAGACCAATCGGCTGTTACGTTGTTGCGCTGCTGTCGTTGGCTGGAGCTGGAAGAGACTGAATCAGTCTGAGGGGGAACATTAATTGGACCCCAAGGTTTATTCGTGTTCTGTTTGGCTGTCATGAAAGGTTTTTGTTGCCAGTAAGGAAAATCCTTCATGCCTTTTAATGACTCTCCAAGCATACCTCCAAAGTCACCCTCCCCCCATTGCCCTTTCTGAATTTTAATTGCCCACCACATGAAGCCAGGGTAATCTCTCTTTATCAACGATCAATGTATAAGCCATTCTAAACCGAGAGAGGCATGGCTGAAGAGGTGGCAGATGTTTGGGTTTATCTGACTGAAGGTAGGCGCACTCTTGTTGGTATTGCAGCTTTGGGTTGACAGGAAGTTGGGATCTGAGCTTTGTGGCAGGATGGGACCCCAGTGTGCTGGGGTTGTCAGAACGCTGTCAGTCGAAGAGGTGTAGTTGCTTCAGGTGCCAGTGAGGGTTGTCAGAATGCGTATGGTAAGCCTGAAAGGCAGAACACAGAGCAAAAACGATTTGTATTTCATAATCAATTAAGTTAAAGAATATGGGAGAACTTTTTATTGGAACTATCAACCTCCTGAGGATAGCTGCTGTTCAAATGTGTGTTGTGGTTTCAACAGTCTTAGATTTAAGTCTAGGAATGCTTGAGATCTGGGTGAAGATGTTAGGATGATGTTCTGGTGTGGAGGTGATTTTGGTCATCTGTGGACTTTTTGACTCAAGGGCATCCACAAAAACACTGTCCTGTTTACTGCAACAGCTGAGACAAGAGCTCTGAACCATCTGTCTGAGCAGCCACGCTCTGTCATTGGCCTGACCTTCTAGTGCTGAAGCTATCGGTGCATGTAGCCTCCCTCCAAGCAGGTGGCCCATCTACAGAGTTTCCCTCTTCTATTACCAAGGCAAAGTGGGTGTCCAGGCTGGGGCCCCATCGGTCTCAGGGTCTGGTCACTGTGCCTCGGCTGCATTGTTTACAGACTTCATTATCCACTGATAATGGCACCCGCTGGAAGTCATTAGCGGCTCCATTAGGGTTTGTGCTGCCTGAATCAAACTGTAAATTACAAACACTTCTTATTCAGGAGATGGAAGGAGGGAATGACCTCTTCTGGAGCGCTTGTGTGACTGGGAACAGGGCAGTAGGAGGAGCCTGATAAGCAGGATGGTGGATGGGTCTCCACATGGGTGGTTTCACATGGTTTCGGTGTTAACAAAAAATAAAAAATAATAATAATTTTCTGCTGCAGTGTTCAACATCAGATGGTTTGTGGACCAAAACTTGATTTCTTATACTGAAACCCAAAATTTAGATCCATTTTTGCAGAATGTTAGCTGAGTAAAGATTCATGTACATTTTAAGAAATTGCATTTATTTATTTTTAAAACTTATTTTTGCAACTGATCTGTGCCAAAGTTAATTTGCCCTGCAAATGTCAGTTGTAGAAAATTGCTTTGAATATTTTGTAATTTTGAGTATGAACATTAGATTACAATAACACTGATAGGTACTGGTTTAACGGTGGATGACCTTTTTAGTGGTGCATATGGGAGTAATTCAGTAATATCCCTTTAGCTGCAGAGCATATTTTTGTAGTTCCTGCACAGAGGCTTTATTTATGTATGTGAGGGCCTTGTATTAGGAACAGCTATTGTTTTTTGCAATAAACATTTTCTGACGAATTCAACCTGTTGATAAATAGTAAAATGGCCTCAGTCAGAACTGCAGTTTGGGGAAATACTTAACTAAATGAGTATTTTAATTTAAATTTAAGTTTACTGTAATATAAATATTAAGATGAATCTCATGAAATATTTCAGGATTCTCTTTGTCATTCTGCACTTATGAAAATGTACAAGTGAAAGCGAAATGTAGTATCTCCTGGACTGTGGTGTACAGTATACTAAACACACAGTAGGACAACACAGAACTTGCATGGGGCAGAAACAGCTGCTGAGGTAGTTGATGTATAAATAAATGCAAAACTAAAGACAGTGTAGATGGATAAACAGTTTCCATTCCTACATTTTTACAGAACCTGATCAGTGAATAAATTTGAGGGAAAACTAATATTAAAGTGTTTATTGATGGGGAAGTATTGGTTAAAGGGGACTTTGACCTAAAAACAAATCCTGTCGTGTTTATGTTTGTAAGCTGAAGCTCTGGTGTATTTATATATGTCCTGCTGTTAGATTTGCTGTGCTGGGAAGCTGTAGTGGGAGTTTCTGCATTAACCAAGATTTACTGTTCAATCCTGTGTACAAAACCTCAAGCACCTTACTCTTGATGGCTTACTTTTTGCTTTGTGTGTTGAAGAAGATAGAAACCAGAGAATTTTCAATTGGATTTAATGCAGGGGAAAGGAAATTGTAGAATGAACCTTCTGTTTTCAGCCATGTCTAAACCAAACGTGCATTTCTTGTGATTTTCTCTGTTGAAGAAACCTACTGCTATCTCCTTGGCTTAAAATTTGGTTTTTTGTGTGTACCCTTGTAGCACTGGCGATCATGATGACTGTGGACTGAAGGATTAGAGACTGCTTGGAGACATGACAGCCTGCTTAAGATGAAGGAGGGATGCATGTGGAAAAAGGACAGAGCATGAGATAAGATAGCTACATTGACACAGGCTTGGGGTATTTGATAAGGTGCATATGGGGGGGGGGGGGCACAGTGGTCTTCAATCTTCACTGGGTTTTCTGATCATCAGTTCTCCATGTAGACCAGATCTACAGAAATGGTTATAAAAAGCCAAAAGCGGCTCATTATGCTGGAAATTGCATGGGTCCAGGCCCAGGGGTGAAGATTAGACTGCATGATGGAAACAGACATGTCAAGGACACTTTGATCCATAGTTTGGTCCACCTCTGTGTCCCTTAATGAAAAGAAAAAAAAAATAGGAGAGATTAAAACAAAGCCCCAAAGACTGCCCACTTTTAGATAAGATTGAGAAAAAACAATTTCTCACAGTAGTAGACACCGGCTTGACTGAAACGTAAACTTTATTTATTTGGATTTATAGGTCATTTTCTATTTTTGATCGTGGCCTTCAAGGTTTACCAAACCACAGGTTATAAAAGGAAATGCTTAAGGCAGCCGGATGAGCGGAGTGTCTGTCATGTCAGATGGTTGATAATAAATTGCAGCCCGACTATGATTTTTCAAAATTGCTTTTGGTGTGATTACCCCTCCCCGATACATCTGTTAACCCCCACACAGAAAGTGGATTAACCCCAAGCCACAATTTCATTTGTTTGACATCTGGCTGCTTGACCTACAGTTACAATTTGCTGATGTTACATTGTTGGTACAGTACTTATGTCATATTTAACTACTTATCTTGAGCATTTTGACCATCTCAGTACTTTTAATTTAACTCTGAGAGCCAGGTTAAAGGAGTTTGTTCATCTTATGTTTTTTTTTTCTTACGGATTGTAATATGATTGTTTACAGGCAATTTAGCAATATTTTTGTAAATGAATACAATTAAGCACCCTTTTTCAATCCGATAACAATTTGCTTTGTTGCTCCTTGATTTAATGGCTTCTACATATGTTTTTTTCCAGGTTGCTTCATTAGACTGTTTACTTGTAAATGGTGAGATCTGTTGCTGTTATATCTTGCTGGAGAGCAATTATTTGGGCAGAATTATTAAGAGTATCTTCCACCCCTGAAATCAGTTATCTCAGAATGGAGTCATTAAATCAAAGTTGTTTACTGTCCTAATGAAAAGAACTGAACTTTTTGTGTAAGCTCTACAGATCTTCTCTGGTAAAAATAGAAGAATTTCTGAAGATTCATGCAGGTCTCAGATCTAAGCTGAGTTTTGCAGCTGAAAATGTCCATCAGTATAGGACCATGGAGTACTGATTAAAACCATCTACAAAAGCAAAATGTTCTCACCTCCAGGGCCACAGCCAGCCCTTACTGATCTTTTCTCTTATGCATGCTTGAGCTCCTTTTATTATTAGTTCGTTTGTTTATTTATTTAGCTGTTCCGACACCCAGTTGAACAGTTCACCTGCATCTCTTGCTAGTTTGGAATTTGTCCTTTATGGCTGCCTTTGTCTTCATTGTGTGCTGCCGTCAAGTCTGTAGCGTTGTGGAGGTCAGGTCATCCACCGAAAACACATTATGACCTTATCTGACTCAAAGCCACCGAAATTAATCGAGATGCCATGTGGTGTAATTATCCAGCTTAAATGAATGCACCAAGTATGGACTGAGAAAACCGCAGAAGTGTAAACTAAGTGGCCGGCGCAACACGCGTGGTGCTGATGAACATACCTTCTGGTCGGTAGGGTGATGGCTCCAGAAGCCCAACTGACGTATTTGGTGTTAATTTACCACCTTTAGTTGTACTGTAGGCAAAACCTTTTGAGCCTCCATGTACCTACTGTGTGTGTGTGTGTGTGTGTGTGTGTGAGAGAGAGAGTGAGTGAGCGATATCTTGGCTATTTTTAGAGTTTGAATCTTAAGCTGAGGGAATTGTACTCTGCCTGTCAACATCAATGTGCAGTTTTTCAGAATACAGAGCAATGCTTATTTATTTTAAAAAGTTCTATGCAGCATATTCTACATAATGCAACATTTTTAGAATCTGTAAACTGTAAGCAGCAGGTGGCATAGTGGAGCCATCACCTTACAGCTGGAAGACCCAGGTTCGAACCCTACCTCATGCTGTTGTGTCTAATATCACTTACCCTGAATTATGCCATTAAAAAAATGCAAAAAACAAAACATCATTGCCTCTCAATGTAAATAGCCTAGTGTTTATAATAATAAAAAAAACTGAGATTTGCTTTAGAGAGAAGCTACAGATAAATTAATAGAAATAAATAATTCTATAAGGGTATCATTTCCTTCACATGGGTGTTTCAGGACCTACTGAATTTCTAAATGATTTATGCCATCAAGAATGCAAATTTTTATAATGGTGTAAAAGTAGCAGATAACATTAGGGCTGTTATATTGCAACCTTGAGATCTGAGGTTCAGATCCTGCTCTTGCTGTACTGTCCTTAATCCGTTTTCACCTTGGCACAGTATACTTTTGTAGGAATGTTTAAATTATTATGAAGTTGATTGCCAAAATCTTTTAGCAGCTTTGGAAAAAGATGTGAAGGTTGATGATAATAGCTACTGAAACTGAAGCACTGCTCCCATTCCTAGCAGATGTTCACATTCATGTTTATTTTATTTTATTGTATTTATTTTTTTACCCTGAGTTGCACAGAGAGGGACATCCAGAATAAATAAAAGACCAAAGATTTTCTCCCAAATGAACCTTGTGTTTCATTTTGGCTTGCACTGCTCTTTGGTTCCATAAATGGAGCACACATTATTACTTTGGATGTTTTGCTAGAAAAAAAGTGCAGTGTGTGATGGGTAAGTGTAGCTGCTGTTGGCTTGGGCATATTGTGATGAGTGAAACTAAGGTTTGGTTTAACTGTTCTTTCGATAGCAGGCCTCGGTCTAACTGACAGTATGCCAGTCAAACTTTATAGGAAACAAAAGCTTTTTAGGGTCATTATTATGGTATATCAGTGATTCAGTTTGAACTTATTGAAATATTTATGTATTTAAATATTGGTAAGTATCAATGTACATATTTATTTCAATTCAAAATGTCATCTATGAAACCATTGTGTTACACTTCTAATCCCTATATTAAGATAGCTACAGTGAGGTCTTGGGTATTTACTATGTGTTTTTAAGAAAGTGTTCTGCTGTGCCGCTTTGGGTGCTAAATGATGCAGGAGGAAAGAATGTCTCTAACCTGGTGGCTGGGAAACCTGACTCCTGTGTTTACTAAACTCCATTTCCTCTAAACCACTCTGAATATTTTATTGACTTATTGTTTCAGCCTGAAGATTGACGATGTTGAAGCAACTTCTTAGTTTTCAAAATCGACAGTTGAATTTAGGGGTGCTCATTGAGAAAAAGCCATGTGGAGGGAATTTGGTAAGTAGATGGTAGCTAGCAAACCTCTCCAGATGCATTCGGCATTCTTGTGGTTTCACTGGAGGTGGGTTATTGTATAGGGCCACCTGATACACATGCACTGGAGGCTGGTAATGGAGAAATGGGCAGGCTGTTAATTGGAAGTGCTGACAGTTTGTGGGCCAGCCGTCTCTGCGTTTCATTCATCAGTTGTGTGCCTGTGATTGGTGGCACACAGCCCTGTGCGGTCTCAGGGACCCTGAAGCAGACCCAACTGCTGCTTCCATGATTCCATAAGCCACCATGAGAAGATACGTACAGGTCCCTCGATTTGAAGCTGATGAAGTATACAGGGCTGACCAAGCTTGGGGAAGATCATGGTGCTTTGGTAGGTTGATGATAGCGTTTGGAAGCAAAGTACATTGTTTTGCTCAAGTTAGGTGCCTGGGTCTGAGCTAAGGTATGAATGTTATGCTGCTGACTGCTTCATTGTGAGACTTTGATTGTCATTTTGTCTTTTGCTTCATCACAAGACATTGGCTGTTATTAGTCATATCATGGTTTCTTCTGATTGTGAAATTTATGTGGGCTATCCAAGAGTGCACAATGTGGAATGATTGGAAAACCATTCTTAGGATCATGTTTAGAAACAAAAAAGGGATGTGTGAATGAGCGATGCACTTAACACAGTAAAATGTACTGAGTAAAGGCATTCCCAGAAGGACCTGCATGTGTTTTCAGTGAAATAAATAAATATAAACGCAGACTGTATTATTGCCTTCACTGTCTTTTCAGTGGTACAAATAACATTTACTGGAAACTGATTGAATTCATGCCAGCAGATCTGGTCAGAGATTTCTCAAGGCTTAGCTGAACCTATTGTACACATGAAATTTTCAGATCGATAGAGCTACCTTCTGTTTTACTGGGATTGCTTTGTTGCTTTTTTTTTTTTTTTTTTTTTTGGAATCAGCAGAAGAGAACGCAAATAAACTACCCACATTTGCATTTTTTTGCTGCCGTTTCTCCACACCTGTAACCATCACAGATGGTTATGATTAACCTTGTTTTGACCTGAAGAGTTGGAACTGTGGTACAGAGACATGGAAAAGTCTGTTGCATACTGCCTCTCAGATGCTCGTAGGTTGTGTTGCCACTCTCATTTATTATTCTTTATTCAGTCTGCTGTAAAGGGTTTCGCCCTGGAGTATTTGTCTATCTGGAGGTCCCTCTGTGTTCACAAAAGATATGGTCCATGGTATGCACACTTGGTTTGTCATTGGGCTGTGTGGTCCTTCTGAAAGATAACATGAAAGTCCAATATGAATACAATGATGCTGACTAGCTTTGTGGAGGAGCCCGGTTTATGGGTGTTTTTTGTAACTTATGGACAAGTTGCTGTTAACTACGTTCTTTGGGTGTGAAGCGGCAGCATCCCCACCGAGTGTGCTATTCTAGTGTGGGGTCTCTGTGGAAGAACTGCAAGTGCACTAAAGTAACTGTTGTGCACCAGATAGATGGAATGGCCTCTTAATCGCAGCATAGTTCCACATGCATGATTTAATTGCGCTGCTGACTTACAGCTTTGATTCTGCTGGCATGGACGTGCATGTCCGCAGGAGGGTGGGTCGACCTTCGCAGCGATTGGCTGTGGATGCTGCGGTGGTGGAGCCTGAGTACAAGGCGCATATCAGGTAGCTTAGGGGATCTGGTTTCATCCGGTCACCACACACTTGCTGTGTGGCTCACTCTGTCCTGCAAGTTTCTTCCGAGCATGTTTCAGGACCTGCCTAGTGGAAGCCTGCAGTGTATGTCTTGGTTAACTGATCTAAATTGCACCAGCTGCTCTCCTGGTTGTCCTTGGCGCAGGGTGGAGGCAGGGGCCTGGCTATGGGGGGCGAGTGACTAATGAGAGCTTCCAGCAAAGTCTCTGTGTTTTGGAACAGATATGAGAAGCCTTCTGGGCTCCCACAATACTTCCTCTATCTTGCATAGTGAAAGCACAAGGCAGAGAAAAACATCCAACTTGCTGTCCCGCCACATCGCTGAATAATTAACTGTCCATTTGGGCCGGGGCTTCTTTATCACCTCTGCGGGCCCAAGAGAAATCGTTCAGTCGTGAGTTGTACTATGCGCTGGTCACGACACCTTGAACACCAGAGTTAAACCCCACCCCCTTGTTCCTGTATGTATGTGTTGCTGTCCTCACCCAGGGATACAGATCACATTTTAATCACTACGAGTCGCCTTTAGAAACGGCCAGAAATTAGTTTTGCGGATCAGGATTTTTATAATCCATTTTAATTTGCATGTGATTACATCTGCAGCATTTTTACCCTCTTCATAAGGTCCTCTTACGCTTATTGCTGGATCCCTACACATTCTACTTGAGCAGTTTAAACACTAATTTTTAACTGAGGACCAACCAGTGTCTGAAGCATTTTTGTAATAGTTTGGCATGTTGGTGTATGTTTAATAATTACTGTCAGCATATTTTCGCCCACATTGGTCTTCAGTAAATGGCCGTGTTCACATGATATTATAGTTGCAGAACAGAATCCTCCTGCCCGAACCACATGAGTTTGACTGATGCGCTGTCAGATGACTGTCTCAAATGCAGAGACTCCTGCCCATGTGAAGCTACAAAGCATCACGGTTTAAAGTCAACTCTTGTGAAAACCCAATCCTCTGTAACTTGGGGATATGATAACGTAAATTCCCAACCAACGCTGTAACCAGGTGTTTGATGGGCAGAAAAAGTAATAGTATTTAATAGAGATGCACACAAATATTTAGGAGAAAAAATTGGTTCTGCTCCCCCCCCCCCCCAGTGTTGGCTAGCAGTGGACTGGTTGACTTCCAGTGGGTCACTTGGTTTTGGAAACACCTTCTCTCAAGTGTCTTACAGCATGGTCCTTGTTTGTGCTTGAATCGCCAGTCTTTTGATCGCATGCCGTAATGAAATGCCTTAGTCACACTCTTGTTTACTGTGAATCTGGTTCTGTAATTGCTCTGCTACCCTTTGCATTGTTTCCTTGTTCCAGAGGCCAGATGTTTGTGGCAGAACGGGTCAAGATATGGCATTCCTCCCTATATTGCTAAAATCATATGCATTTTATAGTGGCTTTCAACCTTTTGAGTTTTATGCATGAATACTGTTGATGATGGCACACTTCTTCTGTCTCCCCTAACCCTGGGCGTTGCTTATACATTATTTAATCTATTTTTTCTTTGTAACTCGTCAAGGTGACTTCTGTTATAAGCAGATGAATGTAAAAACAATGATTTACACGTTTATATAGTAATTTTTACCCTTTAAATTCAGGGTGACTACCTTGATCATGGGTACTACAGTGGGAGCAGGTTTTCAAACTTAGGTTCTTCTATTGTAGTGCAAGGATATCCGTTTCTGAACACCAATCTGCTCTGAATTTCTTTTCCTCTGTCGTCCTCAGACTAAACAAAAGCAGTAGAATACTGGTGCTGTGGGGGAGCCTGGGAACAATTAATGGAACTGCACTGGTTCTGGTTTATGACTCAGTATTGATTGATCATATCAGGTTGTTCCAGGGTGCTGTATTGATCTGCAATATGATGACTTGACTTGTTTCCTGACCTTTGCTTTAGGAAGGCTCTCTTTGTTTTACATAGCTTATGGTCTGCAGTCTGTCCAACATTTGCTGCTCGGGGCAGCAGACAGCAGTGAATTTAAAATTGGTAGAGTTAAAATAACCATAGAAAAAAGACTTGCTGGGGTGATTATTTTCCACCTGTTAGCAGGTTACTTGGTCTTTATTGCCCTTGATTACTTTCAGATCAGGGAGAAAAGAGGTGATGTATGGCCTCGTGGTATATTTCTCGTTGTGGGCAACTGTGAATAATGGGCTCATGGCATGTTCCTCAGGAGCACTTGGAAGCCACTTGTCTACTATGACAGTGGCAAAGTCGACCCCTGATGAGAAGGTATTGGTGCTCATAATTACTGTAACACAAACCATTGAATTCAGGAATGCTTCTTGAAACCTGAAGGGGAACTAGACTTCTCTGTATAAATCCGGGTTATATGTCATGAAATAGTTCTCGAATACTTTGGTTAGATTGTCAATTTAAATATTCCAGAATTATACATTTAATGATGGTGGTTGGATAGATGCTATATTTGTCATTAATGGACACTGCAATATAACTATATTTGCTGAACTCAATTTTATATTTGCTGAGCACATTACCAGAAATTGAATATACTTTAGGTTTTAAATTAATTATACGTTCCTTCTGCAGCCAGTTTCTTGTGGCCAGTTCATCTATTCCCCATCTATTGAGAGTGTGGGAGGCTCTGAAAACGCAAAAAGCTGGGATTCAGTTGATGCATCTGCACCTCTGACCTGCCCTCTACACTACGCTGATAATTTTATTTTTTGAAAATTGATCTTCCACACATGGATATATTTTTGTGCATCATTAAGAGTTGTAACAAGACATCTTAGAGGGCTTAAATTCAGGTTTGATTTCTGTCTCTTTATTCATACTTACGTGGCACTATAATACTACAGTTATGCACCACATAATGACGTTTTGTTCAATGATGGACCGCATATACGACGATGGTTTGTAGTCTAGAAGCAATAGGCCATATTATGACTATCGAGACATACAGTATGTATAGGTTATATATGTACCATTATATGCCTGGCAGCACAGTCACTTTGTATACAAGAGACATGATATACGTCTGTTGCATGCGGGAAGCTGTTGCGTTGCTGCGTTCCGTTCTCCGAATGGCATTTCTGAACTCTATTATAACCTTATCCTACCATGGACTTTATGTGGCGAACAACTGTACACTCTGTGATGTTCACACAACGACAAAATTGCCTAACGACACGTTTCTCAGAACCATCCCCATTGTTAAGTGACGCATGACTGTATATGTTTTGAATTTGAGTTTCTATGGTAACACACGATGCTACACAATTTATTATAGTGCAGCAGGGTGTGTAGTATTGCTGAAGCCACTTGCCTTCAGTTATGTCTTTAAAAATTACTAGGCTGTATAAATGAGTACTATATTTTCTGGACTATAATTTGTTTTTTTTTTTTTTTTTGCGCAGACTGGTGCAACGTGTTCTGGTGCAACTGTGTATATAATATCAACATAGAATTCAGTGTATTATATAACATTGTCTATACTAGCAGTTTTGCTAGCTAAATAAAAAAGAGAAACATCTGAGAACAATATGGAGAGTGATGCTGACAAGCAGGAGGCATCAGCACACCTCCTACTAGAAACTGGCAATCTGAAGACAAAGATTTTGACTGTTTCAGCAATTCTGGCAAGGACTTGGAGAAGAGTGTTCATAATTTGTGATTGTGTGCCTCAGTGTACACTGTATACTGGTATTTAAACATTTGAGTAGCTCTTTGTGTTTCCATTTATCTATTTGTAATGTCCTGGTTTGTATACTACTGTTTTCAACCACTGATCTGCTGGTAATGTTTTATTTTATTTTATTTTATTTATTTATTTATTTATTTATTTTTTTTAAAAGGTAAATACTGAATGAAGTTGAATATCCATCTGAGTGTACACCGGAAGATCTGTTCTTAAATGGTCTACAGGAAACAAGGACAAATGCATCTATGGTCTTATAAACCCATTCTGTGTATTATAGTTCTTCTGGCAAAGTACCTGAAACAATCGGTATGATGCTGCATATTAGGGTGGTATGTGGGTGTGTGCCAAAGGTCTGCCTAATGGACTCCCTTTGTGTCTTCCAGGAGTGTGTGGCTGCTGTGGCCCCCTGCGGCCACGTTATAAGCGTCTAGTGGACAACATTTTCCCTGAGGACCCCAAGGTGAGTGCTGCTGGTCACTCTGGACACACACAGACTGTAACTATGGTAGAAAAGTCTTTTCCCCTCACTTCTGTTCCAGTAACCATGTTAGTCAGTTGCAGCTGGAATCATGCCCTGGTTGTTCATTGTCATTGTACATGCGCACCTGATATCATTTAAGGAATTCAGTTGGAATACCAAGTTTATTCCATGATACAGATCTCATTAATCATCATTTCTTGCCTTAATGGAATTTATTATCTTTCAATTATAGTAAATATGCTGTTGCTTTTTAATTGCCAACTGATCCTACTAACTTGACAAATTAATTTTGTGTGCATTTTGCTGATGCCAAAGAAATGGGTTGTTAGGTTTACCCTTTTAAAGATGCTAAAGGTTTAAATGACTAAAGGACAAAGTACTGTTGGTCGTTCACGCTTTTTATGTAGATGAAGTCTGGTTGTTTAACTGAAACGCTATAAAACAGAAAATATTAGAATATTTTATAGGAGTGTATTGTGAAGAGGGCACCACGACTATGCCAGAATACTATTTAATCTACTATCAAGAGCAGATGAAACAAAACCAGCAAATTATACAGTAGGTAGTGAACACAGTGGAAACACTACATCTAACTTTGAGGTAACCAAGTCACAATTCCAAATGCATCTGCAAAGCTGAGCATTAGTAGGCCAAATGGCAATCTGCAGTACATGTTGTGATAAAAGAAGTCTGACAATTTGCACTTTATATGAGTTTTCAAAACATCTTGAGACAGATGAGAGTTCCAAAGGAGCTAAATAGGCTGTGTCCAAATTGCACTGAACACAAAAACTGCAAAATTATTTAATGTACAGAGGGTTACGATTAGTCTCAAAGATGACCACATATGACAAATATGGACAAATTGCATCAGTTTTGCAGAAAGTTGATTGCCAACTGAACCCCACCAAAGGTATAGACAGATGCTTCACAGCAGAGTTGTTAAACACCTAAAAGTACGATCTCAGAAATTAGCACAGAACTGAACGAGTGCCTCTGTGACCTGGTCTTTAAAACTATCCGTTATGAGCGTCACAAAGCTGGAATTTACAACAAGGCTGCCATTTGAAAACCACTTGAATCCAAGGCTAAGGCAGAAACATCATTGAAAATTTATGGCAAGTTCTGGAGTGCTCAGTGAGAAGTAGATTTCTACTGCCTTCATTCCTCACTGGAGGCTGATTTTATTTTATTTTATTTTTTTTTTGAAGGATGATACAATTTCTCTCTATACACAGTTCAGGTTTGACATGATTCCAAGAAGGGTGAAAACTGTTGTAAAGGCAAATGGTGATTATAGTCTGTATTGGCTCCATTTTATTAATACAAAAAGACTTTTCTACCATAGCTACACCCTATGGGTGTAATTTAGAGGTTTCTGTTACTTTATACTGTGTAATTTGGTTAAATTGTGACGTATGGGGAAATTTTAATTCCAGCATCTGAGATTATAAAGCATTAGAAAACACCATTATGGTCATTTATTACTCTTGTCACATTAGTTGCAGTATTTGCAACTATAATTCCCTTATTTTGCCTTTACTTTCCAGTATCTTATCACAAATGACTTTGTAGTGACAAATTCAAACATGCATGGAATTTTAGTTTTTGACTGGTGCCTTCAACCCACGAACATTACTTATTTTATATGCGTCACAAATTTGTTATAGAATTTCAAACATCAGTCATCACTTGAAATTAAGCAGTGTATTCTGTTTAATATATTGCTTATTTTACTAACACTAGTGTGATTTCTCCATTATGTCATGATTTAAAAGATGATCACTTGATGGTGATTATGCCTAATTTTAATTCTGAATCCTACTTATGTCGCTGTAACACGTTGCTAAACGTATTAACTTCCACGCCGTGCTGGGTATGACTACATTTCATAAACTCACATAAATGAGGAACTCATTAACTCACATTTTTAACCCTTGATCCAGTTAATTAAAATGTAAGTATTCCAGTTGCCCTGAACAGACACAGGCTCCTTGGCACACAAAGAACTTGGCACATACTTTTTTTTTTCTCTCTCTCTCTTGGGCTCTCCTTGTGTAAGCAGAGATTTACTGAGGTGAGCTGTAAAGTGAAAGCGGTCAGCACCTTGTTGAATTAATTATGACCTCAGGCACTGAAGGTGGCAAATGATCTCGAGGGATGTTTCTGTGAAAATTGTCATCAGCGGACCCACCCTCGGTTGCAGTGTGTTGCAAGCCCTTACCCACAGCTCCAGAGCTGTCCTGGATTTTTATGCAAAGTCACATTCACGGCTTTTTTTTTTTTTTTTTTTTTGTCCCGGTGTCGCAATAGCTAGCTCATCTTGTTTTTATTTTTAGCCAGCACTTTTAAGTTGCTTTAAATGCTAAATTCCAAAACATTGCTGTGCTTAAGCTACTGTAACGATTTACCCATATATACAGCAGGTTGATTTTTATTTTAGTGGTCTGATTTCTAGGTAAGTGCATTGATCAAACATGTTATAGGGGGAAGTGGGATTTGGTCCTTGGTTCTTAACTGCTACTACACCACCTGCTCCTCTTCTATGTTAAAGACTGTATAACAATTTTTGCAAAACACAAATATTTTTCTTCTAACATACATCCCTCAATGATGTGAATCTTGAATGGATACCTGGTTTTCTTTTTAAACTGTGTAAATTAGGATTCCCAAAAACCTGCTCTCTTCACCCTTAAGGTATTTTTTGTATTTTGTGTTCTTAATGTTTGCCTCCTTATGGATGGCTGGATAAGCAATTAACAGACATTAGCTCTGCAGCAGGCAGGGATCATGTGATCTGTAAATGGAGTAGCATCATTTGGTGTTTTTGCTTTTTCACATGTTTATGGCATTTAACAAAGAGGAAAACATGAGGTGGAGTGTTGCTTTAGCAACCTGGGTGTGCTCTGCCACGCACCTTCAAGCCTGAACGCCTTGCTGCTTCTACCTTCTCCAGGATGGTTTGGTCAAGTCAGATATGGAGAAGCTGACCTTCTATGCTGTGTCTGCCCCAGAGAAGCTGGACCGCATCGGGGCTTACTTGGCAGAGAGGCTGAGCCGGGATGTCATCAGGCACCGCTATGGGTAAACTGTCCCCCCTTCGTTTCCCTCCAGTCAACTAATTGTACTTACACCCTCAATAACCACAAGTGACAAAGTGACAATGTGTACATCTTGGTTCAGCGATAAATTCCCTGTTGTTACATTTTGCATTCAGTAAAAATAGCTGTTTGAATACACAGATTATTAATATCCAGGAAAAAAAATGTATCAACATAAAATTCAAAAGAAAAAAAAGAAAAGATGGCTCAGTTGTTCCTTTGATTCTTTGTGGAAGTCATCAAAGGGCAAGTACCTCTGAATCAGCTGCATTCCAGCGCTCGACAGTTCAGTGTACTTTTTCAGAAAGAACGTATGACCTTTTTTTTATTATTTGGAGCAAGCCGGATCATTATCTCGATTCGAGATGGCGAACCCGGGCTGGAGATTGTGTGGTCTTGCGCTGCTTTGCCGCTAACAGAAAGGACACTTTGCTCGTGGTTGCTAAGGAACACGGCTGCGCAGTGTGGCCGGAAATGGGCTGTTAACCTGAGAGGGTTGTGGTTTGCGGCCTCTGTACGCGTGTCTCTATCGTGCAGATGGTGTCTTCGTTTCTCTAAAGAGGATCATGGAGATGTTTTAAAGCTCTATAAACGCTGTACCTATTATTAGAACCTTTGAAGTGCAATTGGGAGTGTTTGGTGGGGATGATAATGCGACTTGGTTTATTGTACAGATGAAACATTGACGTCACTGGTAATATACATCAGCTCCCCAAGGGATTAAGCATGGAACTGTGAAAATCTCTTAATTTACATTTATTGATTTAGAAATAATTTCCCCCTAAGTGCCCTTCAACTTTTGGCACAGACTCATGATTGTGAAAGTTTGTTAGTAGTAGACCATATTTAACTGCGCATCACTCAGCTGCTTATAGAACAGGAATTAAAAAATGCACAGAAAAAAGACTAATTTATGAAGCTGTCTTGAACTCAAGGGGGATGGATCTTTGATGCAGGAAAAAATTCAGTAATACTGAGGTACACAAGGTTCCACCACCGCTTGCTTGTTGAGGGAGTGATCCTGTCTTGTTAATTTATTTTCGTAGACATGAAATCTCTTTAACCCCAATTCTTAATTTATACAGTCCCTGCAAGCATATTTAGTCTGTACAGTACATAGTGTTTTTATTATGTACTGTATACTTGTTTGCATGTTCTTTTAAAAATTTTATTTGACCATGCAGAAGTGTTGCCATTGCCTAAAAGGAAGGTACAGAAGTTATTCTGGGATTTTGTCCCAGTGTGCTTCAAATGACGGCTCTTTGACCCTTTCCCCTTCCATTCATGCAGTAATTGCTTTCTAGCAGGAATGAGCGTTTAAGCTGCCAATTGGGAAATATCTGTCCAAGGCCTAGACTGTGTTATATTATTAGGAATCTCTCTGAGCATCTTGAGCCAGTTATCTCCATTCATTTCATGTGTTCTGCAGTGCCTTCGGGAAAGTAATTAAAATTTAGCAGAAGCTAAATATGGATGTGCCCAGAGGACTAGTGCTTTGCCACAGGATCAATGGAATGCGAAGGTTTTGTGATCCGTAACAATACAAACACGCTGGACGACTTGAGTGGAATTATCGCAGCTGACAGTTACCTGGCTATAAATCACTCCTGTAAACCGCATGTTCAAGTGGTCTAACCCTATTCTTGTCCTGGGTGTGTTTTTTTTTTTTGATATTCTGTGGGGAAAGCTGCTACCCATTTTGTTAGATCCTGTCAGAGCAGGTTGAACTGGGCACTGTTCAGGGAGTCATGCCTTTCATACTTACTCCTGCAGCTATGTGGTCATTGCTATGGAGGCCCTGGACCAACTCCTGATGGCCTGTCACTCACAGAGCATCAAGCCATTTGTTGAGAGCTTCTTGCACATGGTGGCCAAGCTGCTGGAGTCCCAGGAGCCAGACCTGCAGGTCCTTGGTACCAACTCGGTGAGCAGCCCCTTGTTCAAATTCTGAAATTAATCAGGTACTTTTGCTGCATGGGATTTTCCTTCCTTCCACTGAACCCTACTGTTAATTACATATTTTATTTTACTTGTATTTTGTGTATAAATGTCAGCAGCTCATTGTACAGTTTCTGTACCTATGCTTGTCTGTTTGTTGAGCAACTGTTAATGTAATTAGTTTGTAATGTTGTTTTATAGTCTAATCACTTTATAATTGTATGGCATTCTTTCCCAACATTTTCCTTTTTCCCCCTCTCCTGGCTCTACATTTTCACTATAAAAAAAAAAAGATTTAATTTGTAAAATGACTTTGGTGATCTGCTTTTACAGGCAATGTGTGACGTTAGTACATCAAAAATACAATATTATAGTACCGTACAGCTGCGTATGACAAAGAAATAATTGCCACAGCAGAATAACTGAAACGTCTGTGTTTTAATATTCAGTCTTACTTCTGAGGCTGAAGTCTGAATGGCATTCAATTTTCTCACCTTTGGATGAGCTAAAACTAGAAAGAGTGCAAATGAGAAGATGATAAGGGAGAGGAAAGATGCAGGGAAGAGAGAAGGAGAGAGATACTCTTCTTCTCCTTGAAGGTCGTGCTGCCTCCAGCCGAGGGATGGCGGGCTGGTTGCTGTTCTGCCTTCCTACTGGAAGGAGGCTGTGAATCAATGCGCGTTCTGTAACGGAGATGTCATGCATGACGGGCAGCTCTCAGTGACTACAGGGACTTTCTGTTGAACTGGGGAACTGTTGATGTTCTTTGTGACAGGATGAGAATGAGAGATGTCTCGCTCCCCCACCCACCCATGGAGGATGCAAATTGACACCACAGACATTGACTTTCAGTGATTGATGCTTCTCATGTAGCCCAAGGTCACCTGGTTCTAGACAAGGCAGCCTTTCTTTAAAACCTTTTTAAACTTTATGATTTTGGAAATGAATCACAACATTTTGAACAGAGTACAGTTTGTAGTAACCTGCTTAAGACATTTGCTTTGCTATCTAAAAGTTCTTAGTTTGAATCCCATCTCTTGCTGTAATAAACAAAAATGATACACTAAAATTATCTAGCTCTATAAATTTGTATATGATTATGAAGTCAGCTTGCACAAAGCTGTCAAAGATTAATGGCAATAACCTAAGGAAAGAAATCTTTCATATTCCTTTGTTGTTTAATGCATTTGGATGTGTTACACAAAATCAGCAACGCTGTATTTATTATATTCAAGCAAGCTGAACTCTCATATGTTACTCATGAAGGATGATATTGCCTCTTTTCACCCTGAAGTAAGCATGTAAGTGACATGAAAAGAATTCTCCACTGAAGTGTTTACTGCATCAAATGTTACTATGAAACAGTGAGCTATTACATTTTTTCTTATATTTTGGCTTAGCCTACAAGTGGATATTGAATATTGTCAGAAATGCAATGGTAGCTGAGCTCAGCCTCATTGCAACTTACACATGTATGCAGTTTTGTTTTTCCAACAATAGACATGGTCGGATTTGTGCTTTTCATTTCTGAGAAAATGGAGATCGGTGATGCTGCAAATAATTTCTGCTTACACTGCATTCACCAGCAAGACAAATAGGTGCCTGAGTCATCAGCCTCAGAGAAAATGTGTAGTACTAGTGCTCATGTTTCCAGAACAAACCTTAGCAGTGTGTTCCTCATTTTACACAGGAGTCCTGACTGAACCAAAATTTCAGAAGCGTAGGATGTGAGGCAGGGCACACTTCGAAATGTACTCCCAATTCATCACAAGGCTATCAAATACATGTACACTCGCAACTTGGAGGCCCCAGTTCACCTGAGACACACTACTTTGGACTATGGGAGGAAACCAGAACACCGGGAAGAAATTCACACAAACTCGGGGAGAACATTCAAGCTCATGTAGAAATTGAGTCACATTAAAACCCATGTCTGACCACGTAGCCCAAGAACTGTGAGGTACCGGTGCTGCCTGCTGCACCACTTTGTGTACATTTTTAATTTTAGGGCATTAATGACAAACACTTGCCTTAAAGCAGTAGACTAATAAATAGATCTTTAGTATTAAACAGACAAATACATTATTTATGCTTTAGCAAAGTCGGCTGATTTAATTTTCTGCTGAGATATCGAACACATGGTTTGGTGAGATTGCACTAAGAAGTGAAGGAGTGGAGTAAGGATAACCTCCAGGTTCATTCTGCATGCTGTGTGTAGATGAAGCCTTTTCAATCCAAGTGGGAGCATCTGCAGTAAACCAGAGCGCAGTTAGTAATGTGTCGCATGACCCTGCAGGCCCTGTGTGGCTGCTGTGGAGCCTCAGTGATGCAGGACGGAAGGAGTGAGTTGTGCACCGATCTCCTTAATGGATTGTGAAGGTGGAAATGATAACAGAGCTGTCCTTGGCCTGGCTCCTCTACCCTTTTTTTTTTTTTTGTTGCCTGTTCACTTGGGTGGGAAAGCGAGAGGGCTCTCTCATCCATAATTTATTGTTGGTATTTGGAGGGATTTGGATTCAGCACAAAGGGGGGCTGCTTAGAGGCAAGAGGGATATTAATTTAATACGGCAGAGGCTACCCAGGAAACAGTGTTTACTGCTTCTCTTCTCAAATATTTTTGAACAATAAGGTAGGAATCAGCATGCATCTAAAGGATGTTCTGAGCTACTGTGAAGACGTTTTTGCGTTTCTTGCTTTATGTGTTTACATTTGATTTTAAAACAGTTGAATAAGTGCAGCACTCTTTATCAACCCTGAAACCAACATTTTGTCAGAAGCTTTATATTCTTAAACCAGACCATCATTTGGATGAATAAATGGATGGATGGATTGCTAGTTAAGGCCAATGAGAAATTTCTTGTGGTTCTAGCAAAATAATGTATAAAGCATACATACACACACATACAGAATGTATGAGCCTACATACCTTGCTTGTCATGAGTCTTGGATTAAGAATGTATTGATTTTATTCATTGAAGTAAGCACCTATGCCCCAAATTGCCATTTCTATTTATATTCATCTGTGTAATAAGAGTAGCAGGAACCATAATAAGACCTCTGTCTTCAGGTTGACGTCCACTTAGTGCTGCAGTACCTTTGAATGAGTGCTTACCCTGAATTGATACAGTAAAAATGCACTGCTGAATAAATATAATTAAGTTTAAAATTAATAGTAAGTGACACATCTTAGGAACCATTTTCCTCCTCAGTTTTATTTTGATTATTTGGGTATGTTTTGCACTGACACTTGCTAAGTTTTCTGATTTGCCAGCCCTGTAACTCACCTTCAGGCTTTTATTTGCAGATCCTGATAGCAAGGAAAGAACATCACGTTAACCCCAGGCTTCAATCCACGCCTCTTATCAGATTGGACTCAAAAAAGACAAAGAAGTATTAACATAGGGCACTGCGGGGTGGCGAAGAAGGTGCATCAATTTGAGAAAATCTTTGTTTTTAGAGGGAGCACATCTGAAGGGTCTTTTCTATGCCAAAAGGCCTGCAAGTTCTCTGATGCTGGACTCTGTTAAAGGAATCAAAAGAAGATGACTGCTGCACCATCCGTAGTGCTTTGATTCCCCTGGTGCACCATGCAGCCAAAAATGGATTGCATCCTTCACCGTTTATATAATCTGTTTAAATTGCACACGTAAATCATCGCTGTTTGAAAGCTGCTTTGATTTCTTCCCGTTCTTTTTTTGGAGCAAACTTACCTGGTATAAAGGGGGGTGGGGGGTCATGAGTTGTAAGAGTTTGGCTTCTTTCAGATTATAGCCATACAATTAGGAAGACTGGAAATATAACCATAGTTCATATTGCTGTCTTAATGTGAGGGTCATTTCTGTTGGTGATTGGCCAAGTGTCTTTTATTACAGGCTTTCAGATATTAGTGCCTGTCATTATGAGAGCTTTCAAAGGCACCAAGGGTGATTAGGAACCAGTTTCCTCATTATTTTTGCTTTAATTGTAGAGGGAAATTGGTAGGTGGTGAGGGAGCAATCTGTCATTTTCCCAGTGAAGGCTGTCATGTGGATGTCTAACCCCAGCTCTCTTGGCCTTTACCAGCCCTGTTCTCAACCTTTACGACAGATATGGGCACTCAAATCAGTCCCACCATCTGGGCCTTGACATCCGAACATTGATCTCCTTGATCTGTATGGGCTCTTTAATTTGATAGTATGGGCTCTTTTTTAAATTTTATTTTATTAAATTTTAGGACCATGTCAGTAAAAAGGGAACATAAATGCACAGCACCATGAGAAACAGGCATTTATTTTCCAGGCTGGATGTACCAGCCCCCTGTAAACAGAACCATGACATCCAATATGGACCACAAAATAAATAAATAAATAAAAATCAAACCACAGCCCATTTTATGGTCCCATTACTGAGAATAAGAAAAAAAAAATGTTTTGTTCATTGTTTTGTTGACACCAGCTTGGAGTCTGCTTGCCACATGAAACAGAGCAATAAAATGTCTAGCAGAACAAACTGATCTTTTTTAGAATTTTCTTAAATGGTTTGAAGCTGCAGCCTTTTCTTTTGCCTGAGATGCATTTGCCCTGGTGGCACCATATTTAGTTTAGTCCTAGACTATTTACTTACCTACCCACCTACCTACCTACCCACCCTCCCTCTTCAGCACCCAAGGTGTTTTCCTGGTTTAGTTCACTGAGGTGGTTCACTGCCTTTTTGAAACAACTCCCCCCAAAGCCTGCCATCCAGAACAACAGTTAAATCTCCCCATTGTAGAGAACTGTGATCTGCAGTAAAACTCTCTTAGTATTCATTCTTGTATATCGTCTGATATCATGCAAATAACATGTTATAGTTTATTATATTCCATACTTATTTGTCAGTATTAAAGTGATCCTTCACCTTAAAAATAATGGCATTTAAAAAAGTGAGATGGGGCAAAAGAGAAAGTGGCATGTTTGCAGGGGCGAGAATTTTGAGGTGATACTATCTGACGGTCAGTTACCTCTGCAGTTTATTGCCCTTGTTTTTACCCTCACGCAAAAAAGTCTCCTGTCAGTAACATTCAGTTTCTTAGGAGTCCCTGAATTAAGCTGCTTTAGATGTGTGTTGCCTTTTAAAAGCTATTAACTTAGCAAAGTGCTGTTTTGATTGAAACGAAGATGGAAGGAATTTGTCTTTTACTAGAGACTGAAGCGTGTCATGATTTGCCTGCCTAATCTGCTCTATTTTGGGTATAAAAAAAATTGCTGCCTTGTTCATGTTTAGAGTGAAGCCTGCTTCTATAGGGGGACTGCAGTCTGTTGGTTGCTGTTGCTTGGTTGGTTTCTGGGGTTCTGTGCATACAACAGTTTGGTTGAATCCAGTCACACTTAAAGTGATGTTTGCAACGGAATTAAGCTCACGTGTAAAACTGTCCTCTTTATCTGTCCACCAGTTTGTCAAGTTTGCCAACATTGAGGAGGACACCCCTTCCTACCACCGCCGCTATGACTTCTTTGTGTCACAGTTCAGTGCCATGTGCCATTCAACCCACGAGGACCCAGAGACGAGGACCAGGTGAGCACACCAGGGCTCCCGTCTATCAGCAAGGAAAACAAATTCCTGTAGTTTCAGGAGCTGAAGGACCAATGGACTGGGGGGATGTGGAAGTCATCAGAAGATTACTCAGGATTCACTTCTGTGGCATTAAGTAACTCATTCAGATCTCAGGCTAAGACTATAAAAGTTATAGCTGTTGTAGTAGCAGTGATGGTGTTTGTAACTGAAATGGCATTGCTTTCAGCAGATGGCATAGTGGCTACAGAGGCTACTTTTGGGGGGGCTTAATTGAGGTACAGTAAAAAATTTCAGTAAAGAGTAAATGTTACTGTACTATATAAGTAGGTAAATCACTGTAAAGTAGCTTATTATACTGTCCTAACACTAAGTCATTGTAATGGTAGTATTGATGATAATGGGGCACTTTGCTATGGGTTTGGTCATAGGTTTCAGTCCAGCTCAGTCTGTGACGTTGCAATCTTCCTCTTCTGCTTGATTAGGTTTTCTTTTGAGTGCTCGGGTTGTACCAGAAGTTGCTGCAATGGATGATGGAATAATAAGCGACTCGAAGAAACAATTAGTGAAACCATGGGTTATTTATTGTAGCATAAAACTGAATCTTTGGTCTCGCAGATTCCTTGAGAAAATACCTTTTTCCCCTTTTTTGTTACTTCCTGTCATGTTTTATAATATCCAGTTGTCCAAATTTTTCTTTTTCTTTTTTTTTTTTTTTGCATTGTGAGAGATGAATTCATCCCTGATTCCCATAGACAGGCTGCTCTGGGGCTTCCGTTGTTATAGAATTGGCAGTCCATTTTGACCCCCCCTTTCTAAAAGGAGACATCACAGACCAGTGCTGCTTACTCCTTTCGGCAATCCTCCTCCCACCCTGCCTTTGCTCTGTCTTTTCTGAATGAGATTTTTTTTTTCTAATAAATTAAAACCTCTGAGTTCATGTCTCAATTTGCTTGAATTAAGGATGGCGTATTTAGCAGATCTATTTTGTATTAACAACGAAGTGTAATGTACTATTTAATTTTTTTTTTCTCTCCATGGAAGTACTTTATGTGGAAGGCCGTAGAGCTTATTTGCGTAAATGTAAACTGTTTCTCAGAATGGCTGTCAGCCATGTCCTGTCCCGTCGATTGCATTGATCCGGCTTGATGTAAACCAGGGCAGCGGAGAGATGACAGCACAGTCATGCGGATCATTGGCCTTCTCCATGCTGCAAGCATCCTTCTAAGTGGTTTAATTATGCAGCCTAGTCGATGGAGAACCATGCAATTACAAGTTAAGAAGCAAAAGCACCTGAAGGACATTTTAAAACACGTTTAGATCAGCCTTTAAATATGGTACGTATTGCATCTGTCAATTTAGCTGATGTCTTTGTGCAAGGTACTTACAATACTAGGTTTTTATATAGGTTACTCACAATGATTTACCCACTTAGATTGCTGTAACACTTAAGGCTAAGGTGTGATCAAGGCTACTTCAGTAGGAGCAGGGATCTGAACCTGGGTACCACTTGGTACTATCTACTTATACGGGCTTAGCGTCTGGGCTGTTTTGTTTGTTTCTGCCATAGTAATTTATTTGCTTCTGCCCTCATGTTGCCTATTCTGTAGAATAAGTTTATTTTAAAACTACATTGTAAGCTTTTGCTGATGAAAGACCATAACGTTCTGGAGAAATTGTTGCAGATTTTCAATCCTACCTCAGACTTCACCAGCTATTTCCCTTTCAGCAGGAGAGGGGGAATTAAAATAATACTAAAAATGGCTCTCTGCAGGTAATGCTGATGATGCTTAAATCCGAGTCCTACTGTTTTTGAGGGCACTTTGATCTGTCCTTCATTTAATACTTATCTGGGTGACCAAAGGAGCATAAGAATAGCCTGGTTTAGAAATGTGGGCTCTGAAGGACAAGACCTTACAGGACCTGTGTTCTGTTCCAGAGGCCAGCGCTGGCAGGTCTGCATATCTGGCTGTTCCATCTGCTTCCCCCAGCATAGTTACCTCCCACCTGAGTCGTACGTTCGCAGCCCTGGTATCCTCACATCACGTCTCTGGCCAACGGCAGACAGGAGCTGTCTCACACAGCCTGGTCCCTCGTACACATTATAATACCAAACTCCCTTCTTGCCAGTGTTATAATCCCTTTCCTTCACTGTGCTCCACATTCCACCTTTTTTTACCTCTGCTTTATTTGGTTGCTGAAGTAGGTTCTTCAGAATATTATGGACCTTAACAGCAAAAAAATGTAAAATATAGTTCATTTATAACATGCTTACTTTGTATAATGCACAATGCAAAGGCAGGGGTAAATAAAAGACTGCTGCCAGGCTGAGGTTTCGCATGTGAGTTTGAACCTGGCAATAAGTAATGTTAAATCATTTCTGTACCATTCTCCACAGTAAAAACCACACACGGTCAGTAAGAGTTGTCTGCCACTCATTGAAACTTAGTTGGTAGTCATGAAGTCTGATCAGTGTGAATTTTGAAGTAGTGGCTGACTCCTTCAGCATGGACAACTATGAGCCCTTGGGTGTCGAATGGCATCCTCAAGATGAACACGGGTCCAATTTACACTGTGGCACAACTACAAAAATTGTGCTGGCATTAAATGCATTCTTGGTCTTGCCCCATGGATGGATGGAATTGCAGCCTTTCATTTTGCTCCGTTTCTGGAGGGAGGGCTGGTGGCCAAAGGCTCTTTGGCATCTGAGACGCGTGCACTTTGACTGCAGTCCCCGCTGCTGCAGTGTGTTCTCTCCCTCTAGTGGAGACTGCTGTGTTATTGGCATGGGCTGCCGCTGTGCTTCCCCCAGCTGTGAAGCGGGAGCCGATTCGCACCCACAGTAAAATATGCCCTGAGGGCCAAAAACGCCAAGAAAGATCCCCAAACACTGGAGTCATTCCACACACCCACATCTCAATAAACGTGGACAACATTCACAGATAAATCTGCCTTAACACTGGCCTAAAGGAAGAGCAAAGCTCAGAGAATCACACAGACTGTGAAATAATTTTTTCCTTCTCTTCAGTTTCTTGCATCTCAATTTTTTTTGTTTTTTTTTTTTTTTGTTTCATTACTGAAGAATGTAATATGAAGGATAGCCAGCTTTATGCACCAGGGATGCGGCAGATGATTCTCAATATTATGGCTGTTAAAAACAGAAATGTCGTCGTGACAGCTTGTGTTTCTCAACTTTTCGGTGCTGGCTTTGTCAGAGAGGAGACACATTCGTACTGGAGGAGCCGTGAAGGAAACAACTCGGCATGAAAGAAACACCGATATTCTTACGGTGTTTTGGACACAAGTCTTTCAGACTTTTGTCTTTCATCACTTAGGGGGACTGATGTACTTTTGCAGGAGAACAAGACTAAGCTATGTATGTTTCCCTACTGTGGAATACATTGTATTTTGCCTGATTCCATGACTTGAACTGACACCTTTGTCCAAGACAACTTGCTATGTTAGGTTTTTACAATAAACTATTTGGTTTTTCATTGATTTGTACAGCTGGGTAATTTTTACCGCAACAGCAATATGAGCCTTGGTTCTTTGACTGCAAAGCGACTGCTGCTGTTATGCTACCTGTTGCCTGGTTGTGATTGTTATTGTTCTTTTACTTAATAGCTAATGCTTTTCTCCTTCTATGCTTAGTACTTCAGTTCAGTGAAGCCATTCAACTCAGTGTACTAATGCTTTAGGACTGTATAACAGCAGGACTCTCCCTACACTGACTGGTGACCGTGCTTTTCTCTCCACACAGGATCCGCATGGCAGGAATCAAAGGCCTCCAGGGCGTGGTGAGGAAGACCGTGAACGATGAGCTGCAGGCCATCATCTGGGAGCCACAGCACATGAACAAGCTCATCCCTTCGATGCTCTTCAACATGCAGGAGGCAGATGACTTTGACAGGTGAGCTTTGGATTTTGTGACACTCTGTTTCCCCTCTTGCTCTTCTCTTCCTCTGTCTCAGATTATAACCCCAGCCTCCTAGATTTAGTGGCCATCCTTGGCTGCTGTCGGCTCTTTTCCTGTCCAAGTTTCAATAAATATCCATACCAGTTTCCACTTCAGCAGCTGTGCAGAGTTCATAATGGCCATTATGAGTGACTTGAGATTTGCTGAGTGCATTGTTGATCCATTCAGGATTCAGTAATATTTCTCCCTCAGCTTAATGCCACTGCAGTTGTTCACCCAGAATATTAACTGTATTTATCTCATGCATTTGCACAGAAGCTGAAAGATCATTTGTAGCTTCATTTGGTGGCTGACAAACCCCTGAACATGCTTCTTCCTTCACCTGCTCTCTATCGTGTTATCCCATGAGGAGGGGGCGGAGGCACTCTTTTAAAGGGTGTCCAAATCCTGTTCGTCACACTCCTCCCTTCACTACGGTATTCCCAACTTCAAGAGCTTTTTCCTTGGCTTGGAGGCTCTAAATTTTATACTCAGATCCATCAGATTTTAAACCAAAGTTCTTTTACACACACGTGCACATGTGCATGCCTCCTGTAGAACTTGAAGATGTATTAAAAGAAGCAAGTGGAAGAAATGCTCAAACTCCCATCAGTCCCAGTGGCTGGAATAATAAGTGGATCTGACATAGTGAGGGGTATTCTCTTGGAGGAGCAACATTTATTGCTACTGTTCTGGTGAATAAAGCAAAAGCTGCCCCCCCCCACCACCACCACCATATTAGAATCTGTCTTTGCTTTTTGTTTATATGCTGGCCAGCTTATGAATCACCCTGTTTACCCTTGCTCCCTTTGCAATGATGGTATGGTCACAGTTCTAATGGGTGCCTGGCTACCCACCCCCGGCGATGGCACCATCCCTGTCTACTGCCTCACGTTCCGTCCGCAAACTCCTGTCCGCAGAGCTGCTGTTTTCCTCTGCCTTCTGAACCAATTACAATGACCAATCATTTTAATTTGAACGAGGGATTGGAATAAAGTGTTGGCAAAGTGAATATTCTTTTCAGCCTGTCTTAAGCACAATTATATGTATTTTTGTGTTGGTTCTATTTCTGTCCTTGTTCTGCTTTCTGCTTGTTCCTGGCCTCCCTCCTTCCCCTTGTGCGCTCTCTCTCTCTCTCTCTCTCTCTCTCTGTCTCTCTCTCTCATTTGCTCACATCTCACATTTTGGGTTCGGCCTGAAGATTAAGCCTATTGTCTGCACTGACAGAATTACACTCCAAGCATCCTCCTGCATTATTTTTTCTGCTATACAGGAAGGTGCATTTGCAGCAACTTAGTGGAGCACCTGGTGCCACGCCTCCTGTTCAATGTTTAGAATGTGATGTTTGCAGGTGTTCTGTACTTGTGTAATAAACCTAAGTCAGAAGCATCTCTGTCATGCAGACAAAGGAGGTGATGAACATTACGCAGTTGAGCACCTGACTGAAATTTGGATGTGACGTTTTTTGTTTATCCGTTTGCTACTTTTTTCAGCACGGTTCTCTAAACCAATGTTAGTTTGTATACTAAGCTATCAGTAATGATGTACCAATTCATAAAGCCAGGTAACTTTTACTGTATTAATTCAGGAAAAGTACCTTGATTAAGGGTATTACGGGGGAGTTTAATTGTAAGGTGGTGGCTATAAGCACTATGCCACCTTCTGCCCCAGTAGTAGCCATATGTCCCTGATGGTGGCAGCTCAAAACCTGGAAACTTTGTGTTGGATACCTTGAACCAGGAATCTGTAGAGAAGCTTGGGTCCCCTCAGGATGGAAAATGCGAACCGCTGGCTCAATGACTCTTCCTAATGGGGTAGGGCAAGTAACATCACTCTCTGACATTTCTGCCCAATGAATCCTCGGGAAATGTAATCATGGTGCCGATCTGAGGCAACCTTGCTTAAATTCCAAATGGCCCCAGAGGCAGAGGAGTCGTTTAACTGGATCTCATTGATTCCACTTCATCAATTTCCTCCCTCAACTGAAAGAACATCACTTGTTTTGGCACTTGAAAGAATATGTTATTTATTTATTGTTTAGCAGAGGATTTTGTTCAAGTTTGTATACAACTGGACATATTGCAGCATCAGGTTTTGTGCTTTGCTAAAAGGTCCTACAACAATCAACCTTTCCGTGTACAAACACAACTGTTAAATGATTTCTTATGGATATTGAATGTGAATATTTTATATAAAAGCATTTCCACCAGCCCTCTTCCAGACTGACATCACTCCAGGGTTGTTGGGAGTTGACTTGTTCTTTCTTCACTGCATTTTCCATGTAGACAGTCTATTTTTGGTCCAAAACAGACAGTTTTATTGCTTATCCAGCTGTTCAGAGCTCATTGTGGTGTTTTGAAGTGAAGCGGTTTAACATCTGTCTTGGATCAGTTTAAACAAAGCCCACCAAAATGCAGCACAGACCCCCCCCCCATATGCTACACTTAGGGAGGATTTCAATGAGTGTAAAACACTCATGGGTAACATATTAATACATGCTGTCTAGGTGTTTCCTTTTCTGCCAGGTAGCCATAACTCAAGCATTTTTGCAAAACGGAGGCTATTTTGTAGTGATCTTGCTGGACCCAGCTCCTGTGCAGCAGTCATCCAGGGGAACATTTAGTTTTATATACTGATCTCTTCCAGATGCAGGTCCTGTGTTTGTACTTATTTATTCTCTGCGAATGTTGATAGTTCCAAGTTCCAGATATACGGTGGGATGCAGATGATGCATAGCCCAACTATTTTCAGCACAGACCTCATTTATTTTGTTCAGTGCCAAGCGCCATTCACCTATGGACCTGCCTACCTTAAATGCTACTCTAGTCCTTCCCAGTCTTTTTGTAGTCCAGCCTGTCTGCAGACTGTCCTCCCTTAAAATGAGCAAGGCAGATTCAAGTTTCATGTGGCTGTTCCTACCTCCAGACACACCGCCATTCAGCAACTTTTTTGTCCAACCCTGTCCACCCATAGACTAAATCCCTGTTAAACTCTGCCATAGGCCATTCCATTCTGTGTCTTCCCACCTCCCTACAGACCTACCACCCTTACTGCTATGGTCCATCATGGTATTTTTATAGTCATGCCCACCTGCAGACCTGCCTCTGTTCAGGATTGTCTTAGATCCCTCCCCCTGAGCTCAGATGTGGTTTTGCCTCTAGTGTCAGTCATCCTCTCCTGCAGTGCAAAGAAATTCTGCGTGCAAGGCAGGGACTGGGATTTAATTTATTTATCTACTGTTAAGATATTCTGTAAGAAGAGTTTCAAATGATTCTTGAATTTGGAATGGGTCGGTTTTATTTTAAAAACATCTACAGCAGTAATAGGTATTATTCATGACTAATACATTGTCTGCGTAAAGTAGTTGGTTCATGAGAAGACCAAGTGTCCTGTTAATCTGATGGATCTCATCAATTAACAATATGTCTCCATTGAGTGGGGTTTTCAACTTATTAAACTAAAGAGAATAATGGCGTTTGCTTCTGTTTTTTTTTTCTGTCTTTCAAGCTTAGTTATAAATGTTATACTTGTCCAACTAGATATGTTTTCTGAGGATACAGCATCATGTACTTAACCAGTATGTATGCTACTGCCTTCGAGACTTTAACCATACTTTAAAGTTGCTCACTCTGGTCAAAGTGCTATAAAATTCTTTTGCAAACAAGTGTTTTTTGCACTTGGTGTGGAGAAAAGTGGACTGCATCTTAATGCAGAAGGCGGGATATAAACTGTTTGTAGTCCAGCAGAAGTTGAAATGGTTAGACATTGTAACATCAGTAAACGTTACGGCACAAATGTTATAAATTCTGTTGCACTTCATTTTTTTTTTATTCAAAGATGTTTGTGGAAAAGCAGGACAATATTTTAGTAATATAAGAAGATAAACTGGTTGTATGAGATTTTCTAACCAAGGCTTACAACTTAAGTGCATTCTGTCAGAAATGTGAATTGAGAATGTGTGTTCTAGTCTTACTTATCCAGCATTGCAGGACGTTTGCCACTACTATAAGAATCGGCTATATATCAGTCAAAGAAAAACTAATAAACATAAGCAAAAGGCCTTGCATATTGTCAAAGATGTTTGTAGAATGAGTGTGTGTGTGTGTGTGTGTGTGTGTGTGTGTGTGTGTGTGTGTGTGTGTGTGTGTGTGTGTGTCTGTCTGTCTGTCTGTCTGTCTGTCTTTTAGGAAGACAAATGGTCAGTGTGTCTGATACTGTTTGTGGTCTTGTGCAGAGCATGTGAAGGTAGCCAAAGGATATAAAATCTGTAACTGGCTATCAATCTAATTCACTCTTCCTAGTCGATACCCAGCAACCTCCATTCATCCATCCATCCATTCATCCATTTGCTGAGGTCATGTAACTTCACACTGTTATCCCTGTTCCGGAAATTGCTCACTCAAGCCTACAGCTGAATGCAGTTAGGATTTTGCTTGATATTACACTTCTGTATTCTTCCAAAGCCCTGTGCTTACTGCAGTTCTCCCTGACTACCTCTGAATCAGGTTATAGGTCCTCAGAATGCTTTGGTCAAGGGCGTTTGATTTCATTAATTGCTTCTGGTGAAACTGCGTGACCAGAATTGGAGACAATTGAGTTTTTTTTTTTTTTTGGCGGGGGAGCTTCCAAGTTATTAGTGCTGGGTTTTTGCTCATGGTTAATTGGCTATTGCATGTCTCTCTTTTCAAACAGGGCCTCATGAATTTTTTTTGCTTTGTTTTTTAGCTGTCTGCTTTGTTAGAGGTCATAAGTTTACACATAGCTACTCTTTATATGACTAAGTCATTTTTACTAAATTCAGGGTATATATAGAAACTTTGTGAAAGGCATTTGAACCTTGTGCCTTTCAATGCAAGATGGGCTCTCTAGCCATGTTTCTATAGGTCCCTTAAACTTATATTGAATTAAAGTCAGTATAAAAATCACTGACAACATGTAGTTCTTGCTTTGTGATATCTAATATGTTTTTTTTTCTTCAAAGGATAAAATATTTGTTATGGCCTTGCTCAGAAAGCATTTAGTAAGTATTTGTGTGTGTGTCATTGGAAGAAGGCATTCAAGGAATGAGAACACCAGAATGAGAAAAGGAGAGATGAAGGAGGAGACCTGTGCCAGAAGGACCTGTGTGGTGTAGTTGTTAGTAGATACTTGGTGGTGATAGTTGCTCCATCTGTAGTGTTCTTTTGTTCAGTTGCTATTGGTGAATTTTTGAATTTTTGTAAATTGTCTTTCAAACCTGTTGCTGTTGTAAATATTAGGCAACTGCCCCAAAGGGCTGAGTGGTATTTTCTTAGAATAAGTTCTCTACTGGTTTTACTGTGGTTACAGAGTAAGGGAAGAACAGTGTAACTTTTATTTTGGGTTGTTTTGGTGGCTTTGCTCACCCCTGGAGAAAAGGCTTGGTTATTGGGTTGCACTAATAAATAATAATAATAAAAGTGATAAAATGCAAAAAAAAAAAAAAAAAAACTTTTCACCAAGTTTTGGTTTCTTTCTGATTAGGTCGATTCTTTCTTCTTTCCCTGTATTATGTTCTAAACCTACACTGGTCCTTAACTGTGATAAAGAATGATTTTAGGTAGAAGCACTTAGTACTTCACTTAAATTCTGGCCCTATTTGCTGGAAACCAGCTTTATGGCTGTCTGCAGCGTTGCTTATTGCATAATGAACATGTGCACATGGTCACAACTTGCAGTTAAAGTTATGACTGATGGATTAAAGAAAAATGTACTTAAGTTGTTTTGGATAAATCTGGTGGAGGGTAAGGTAGCAGAAAGTATACAGGGCCATCAGGTGGCCATCAGCTTAAAATTGTAGTGCCCATATGTTTGAATCCCCCTCCTGTTGTAGTAGCTTTAATCAAGGTAGACCACTTACCCTGAATTATTCACTGTAAGTAGCTTAATATAGAATAGAATAAACCTTTATTATCCCACGAATGAGAAATTTAGGCGTTACAGAGCTCTTATAACAAAGGGAATATAGGAGAAGAGCAAGTAAGTTAGTAGGAAGGACAAATAAGTTAGTAATCTATATACACAAAATAACCCTATATACATAAATAAGTTATACATAAATTAACCAAGTTAAACTGCGTTGTGCAGTCTGACAGCTGCTGGTAAGAATGAACTGCGGTAGCGCTCCTTCCTACACTGTGGATGTAAGAGTCTGCTGCTGAACGAGCTACTCGGTGCTCGTACAGTCTCATGTAGGGGGTGGGAGGTGTTGTCCATGATTGATGTCAGCTTGGACAACATCCTCTCCTCCCCAGCCTGCTCAATGGACTTCAGCAAACAGCCCAGGACAGAACTGGCCCTCTTGACCAGTCTGTTTAGTTTCCCCCTGTCCCTCTCTGCAATTCTACCACACCAGCAGACCACAGTATAAAGGATAGCAGATGCTACCACAGTGTCATAGAAGGTCCTTAGAGTCCTGTTAACCCCAAAAGACCTCAGTCGCCTTAGCAGGTGAAGGCAACTTAGACCCTTTTTGTAAAGTGCATCCGTATTCGTGGACCATCCATTCCAGTTTATTGTTGAGATGAACACCCAAGTATTTGTACTCCTCCACCGTTTCAATGAACAAACCCTGGATGGTCACTGCTGTAATAGGGGGTGACTTCTTGCTGAAGTCAATCACCAGCTCCTTCGTCTCGCTGGCATTGATGCGAAGATGGTTCTGTTCACACCAGCTAACAAAGTCATTTATGACCCCCCCTGTATTCCAGTTCGTTCCCCTCTGACACCCGACCAACAATGGCAGTGTCGTCCGAGAACTTCTGGAGATCGCAAGTGTCCGTGTTATAACTGAAGTCCGCAGTGTATAGGGTGAAGAGGAAAGGGGCGAGTACTGTTTCTTGTGGGGCCCCTGTGCGCAGACCTAATGGTGTAAATCACCTTGGAGGAAGGTGTCAGCTAAATGAATAAGTAATAGTATCATATTTTCATCTTAAATATAAATAGCCAGCCATGTGAAATCCAAAGGTTTCTGTGATGGTCTCCTTATACGTAGGTTGGAATACGTTTATATATACATTTTATAAATGTTAAGATGAATCTCTGCACAGCGCTTTTTTATAAAGTGCTTCAGATCCCCAAAGGAGGCCTCTGTTATCTTTTATTTAGGTTTGTGTCATTAAAGTACTGAAAATTGAACTTTTTTGTGTTTGTAGTTTAACTGTGATTCAGTAAAACTGCAATTCACCATGGGGACAAATGCTTACTTTCCATTCTGCTTCCTAATGCATGGAAGCAGCAGGTCAGCCAAAATGGAGGGGGGGGAGACATAAGTGTTCCAACTGAGAGTGCACTTTAAATGGTGGTTAAAATCTACAGTTGGTCCCAGAAAATTAACCTGGAGATGGGAAGAAAGAAAAACTTTTTGCAACAACTGGCTCTGTGCTGTGTCTCTATTCTTTGAGATTTACACACTTGTTGGTTGTTCCTAAAGCACCCTGCCAGTTTTTAGTAAGCAAAGTTGTGGCTGAAGCCTGGGGGGGGGTGCTTCTGTTTTATTTTGCACAGTTGCCTTTTAAACAGGTGGTCATGTGTAATGTCTCTGAATGGTCTCTGAGGCAGGTGGGCCTTTCTGAAATGTGGGGGTCAGAGTGAAGAACAGATAGTGGTCCTTGTGGTGTAAGGACACCTGGAGTAATCTGGTATCTCAAGACTTCGGCTTCATTCTCAGATTAGCAGCTCACCTTGCTTCGGCAGGTTTCCCCTGTGTGCCAGAAACACGTTAGGTAATGTTGCGTAAATACGCAATTTTCAGACCATTTTGAACGTTTAATCTCTGCATTACTAAGCTGGCTTCCTTGCGGACCACTCCGTTTATAACCAGTTGTGCTTGCTGGAGGCAAAGGCAGAATGTCAGGTCAATGTTATAAAACAAATGCACTAAGTGGGTGGAGAAAGGTGTGTGCGCGCGTGTGCATGCGTGCGTGCATTGCGAATGCATAAACAGAGCCAAGAAACCTGGCACACTCCGCATTGTTTTTCACAACAGTTTTATGCAAGTTTTATTCTGGAACAGCATGTGGGCTCCACAAACTACTAAAATTGAATTATGTTCTCATAGGAATAGCTGCCTACAAACCATCTGCTGCAAGTTTGGGGTAAAATTATTTGTCATTTGATTGCCTTGGACTGAAATTCTATGCCTGTTATTCTATATAGAACAGCTGTGCACCTGAACACCCTTAACTCCTACACCTTGATTTCTGTGTGTTTCAGTGTATGGAGCGTTTGATATGTGGTAACAATGGATCTCGTAAAAATACTAAAATTCTAGCTTTCTGTCCTCAACTGTAGCCCATTGTTAAGAACAGGTGACAGGTAAAGGCAACCCCCCCCCTTATATCTGTGGCCTGAGCATGAGAATAAAAAAAGACTTAAACCTGCACAGGTGAGGGGTCCATCACTATCTAACCTCTGGTATATTTTAATGCAGACAGCTGGGTGACCATGGGGGGCAGTCACCTTTACACAGCTGAACCTGGTTTGAATCTCTCTTTCTACTTCTTTACCCTTAGATCAGTTCATGCAGTAAAAATTGCCCAATTGTATAAATGAGTAAATCATTTTAAGCAGCATAAAAGCCTTTGGAAAAATGCGTAAGCAAAATGAATAATGTTCACAATAACATTATTCTAAAGCAATGATTTTACCACATTTACCATAAGTGTTATTTAGCTGATTGTTTCTAAATCACACAATGTTGTTTGTGCATAAAGCTACATACAGTTATTTACTGGTTTACATGGCTAGCTAAGTTTTACGGTTTTAATACAGGGCAAGTACCTTGCTTAAGGCTACTACAGCAGAAGAATGGGATTCAGACCTGGGTCCTTTGATTGGAAGCTGTAACCAGTACCAAACACCCACTACCCATAGTTGTGAGAAGCATCTATAAAGTTATTTGGAACCTTTCTCCAGTGTGCTATTTAGCGCATAGCATTCTCCGTTTGTTAAACCCACTTGAGTGTGGCACTGAAATAACCGATTTGCTTTCATCATTGCTTATTTGAGCATCAGAGACAAAGAGAGTGAGTTTGGGGGGGTGAATGTGCTGGTGAGTTATCGCTTCTGCTGCAGAACCTGTTCCAGCGTCAACTAGAGGGGTGCCAGGTTGATGCTGAGCTCCTAAACTGATTCGCTGCTCTCTCTGTCTTTCCTCTCTCCCCTTGCAGCAGGGCGGGGCACCCCAGCTCGCCATCGGGCACGGAGCGTGACGAAAACCCTGCTGCGCTGGCAGAGAGCTGCTTCAGGGAGCTGTTGGGAAGGGCTGCCTACGGCAACATGAACAATGCCGTCCGCCCTGTGCTGGTGTGAGTGACCCTCTCGCAGATACACACCCACACTAACACATAGTCCACATGCCATGTCTACCTGGACGGCTTCGAATGCCTCCTGTCACGTTCTGGCTTGACGTCTGCAGTGAAACGTCAGTGCCCCGATGCCGCAGAGCCTTGCCACACATTCAGTACCCTGTAAAGAGCTGCACTTGAATGTGAATGTTACATCAGCTGTCTGATTCGTGAGATTCAAGTACAGTTGCTGAGCTGCAGTGCACATACATTATTCAGGTCCTTCCCCCTCAACAGAATTGTTCTTACCCAGACCCAGCACCCCTGTTGGTATGTCTGTGGCCTCTAGGGGAACTGATGATCTGTAATGTTATTAAAAAACACCCCTGCAACACCCATGGGATGACACAAAGTTGCGTTGAGATGGTACAGTAAGGCGAACGCTGCCGTAAAACCCGGCAGCTCCAAAAAACTCCTCCTCAAGAGCCCACGCACCAAGCTGCTCTGGTCCTGCTTTGTGATGCTTTATTACCCAGTCCCAGGTGGGGAGCAGGAGAAACTCTGGATGAAAGTTCTCATAACTGCCAAATCCAAAAAAAAACCTGCCATGGCTCCCCAATAAACCCTGCCGTTTTGAAATAAGTTAATCTTGAATAGCTTTACTACCACCCGCGTGTGAGTCTTCTCGAGTGGGCTAATATGAGAAAAGCCATTTGAATGATCATTACCCAAATGGCCTTTGCTGTTAGTTACTATTTTTCTGTGCTTCTTGCTGAGATGTGCACCACTTTAATTTTCAAACTTTATCGTATTAAGTGGAATATTTTTCTCAAGTTTTGCATTTGAGTTTTATGGTTTAATATCTATTAAATGGTTCACCATGACAGTTTGGGAGGGGAAAAATATTAAACAGAGTTATTCTGTTGAACATTGTAGAGCCCTCAGCCTGGCAGATGGATCCATGAAGACACCCAGAGAGAATCAAGAGGTTGATGTTTTCTGAGATTGAATCGCAGTGATCTTTTCAAAAGTACTTGGCTTTTTGCAGCATTAAAGCCCTTTTCAGTGCGGAGGATGTTTTTGACAGCCTTCACGGAAAGGGCGGCAGTGTGGCTTCATGCCTGAGGAAATGTCTCAACCCAAACCTTCATCAGAAGCCCCTTTATCCCAGTGCTGCAGGCAGTGAGCGAGTGGCTGCAAGTCCACCCACAGATAGTTTAAGAAATACACTTCTGCTGTATTGAGGTGCGCTGTTCCTTATTACGATGAGATGAGGTGACAGTATTTGTTCATACCGACGCTAACTATTGGTTCTACAAAATAACCTGTGATGCCTCCTGTAGGATTTCGCTGAATTATTTATGTATAGATGCAGTTATACAGGCCAACAGGGGGAGCCATGGTTAAAACTGCAGCCTTGCAGCTGAAAGATATGAATTTAAATCACACATTCTGCTGTCGTATCTCTTAAGGTATTTAGTCTGAAATGATGCAGAAAAAACTACCATACTGTATAAATAGTTAAATCACTATCAGTTCCCTTAAGCAAACACATTAGCTGAATTAAGTAAGAATAGCATTGTAGGATTAATGGTTAATAGAGGAATGCTATATAGTGGTTTGCTGAAAGCCTCTGGTTATTGCTGGAGATCTTACGTGAGGTTGCGTCATTGTCGTCACATGACTTTATGAGTTATATTATATATCTTGCTCAAACTTTCCATGGAGATGTGTGTTGCAGGGCTTGGCGAAGAAGCGCATACGTGACAAACATTAGAACGACCAGCTGACGATGCAGCCGGAAGCTTGAGAGTGTCTGTTTTTAGTCAGCCCCGGAACAGCCCCTGGTGGGGCGATTTGCCACAGATTTTCCTTGCGCTAGGTTCCCTCCCTCCTCCTAGCTCTGCTCTGAGTCCCTCTGCCTGGTTAGTCATCCCCGGTGAGCTCTGTGCCAGCGACGCTCTATATATAACCTATTATACAATACGATGGCTGAGTGGATGTCTCATTCCAAACACACCTTGGTAGATTACAGTTACATTTTATAAATATTTAAAACTAGGCTTTTCCTTGTGGTTCACATCTGGGGTGTGACACCCACCTATGGAGAGACATTATTACGAAGTACACTTGCAGGAGCAAAGATGTATGTCTGGCATATAGTGAACTTGATAAATGTCACCACTGAGAGAGGTTACATGATGCCTTGTGCTAGAATTCAGCAATAAGTGGACTGAAAAAGTTCCCTGATATTAAATATAGAGGTGAACTGGGATATTTTGATCTTTGGAATAGCACTGAATTGAAAGGTGTGCGTGGTAAGGAAATGTTTAGTTTCTGACCTGTGCTTTATGCAGCCCTCGTCTGCGCAGTGCTGGCAAGGTTGGCAAATGGTGTGGGGCGGTGTGCAAAAGCTGACAGCTGCTCGATGATGGAGAATGGGGAAAAATCTTGTTCCTTTGGCTTGCGCTTCATTTGTTTTTGTCGCTTTTCTTCCTGTCTGCGTTACGGATGCGTTACGGATGGCCTATGACAAAATCCTATTTATTATCCCGTAGAATCTTTGCAGAAGGAAGGCATAAAATCCATGGTTGGCTGCACCAACACATGCATTGTGACCACAAGTTAGCTAGGGACTCAGTTGAGATCTGGCTTCCTCATATATATATATATATATATATGAGGAATGGCTCCTAAATAAGAAGAAAAGTTAGTGAAAGTGTTTCGCTGACATGGAGAACAAGGCAGGCTATGTGTGAATTTCTCAGTTTTCAGAGACGTTTGAAGGGTTAATGCCTGTGAAGCATTTTGAGAAGTTTCAGAGAAGATCCTGTTGAATTCGGTCTGTCCAAAACCACACTGCAAGATATTTATTTCATCAAATCGAATAAAAGACCTTCTAGAATTTTACCTTCTAGAGCATTTTCCTGCATCCAGTTAGGCATCATTTAGGATGATTGTTGGGGTGAACTTGAGATGGAGTTGGAACATATTGCATTTAGTAATAGAATAATGTCATTTGTGGTTTTTAAATATTTGGTTCATTTTTCTAGAACATATTAGGACCAGTTATCACTGGATCTGTATATATACTGGGTCGCACATCAGTGCAGCACTCAATTCAAAATGGCGCGGCCACATCCAGACACCTACCTGATCGCTCCAGGAAGACTGTGTGCCTTTTCCTTAATATATTTGAGCACATTTCACTACATGGTATACTCAGTAACCATGTACGTGACAAATAAACACTTTTGACTTTGACTTTTGACACTGGTGCCTCACAGTTCCTGGGCTTTCGGTTTGGACTTCAAATCTGACTCATTCTGTGTAGCGTTTGCATGTCCTGTCTGTGTTCATGCAGTTTTTCTCCAGGTGCTCTGGTTTCCTTCCTTACAATTGGTAACTGTAAAGAGCCCTTAGTTTGCAGTAGCAGGTAACTGCCCTATGATGCACTGTGCTGTCGCTGGTCTTCCAGGTTAGACTCTGAGCTACCCTGACCCTATTCTGTTCCTGCTGGAGTACTTCTCCAATTATGTCAGATATCACCTCAAAATGTACACAGGAATTAGGCTGCTGTTACGCATCGCTTACTCGATATTGCTTTACTGTGGTGTGCCTCACTCAGCAGTCAGTGAGCTAAGCTGATTTCTCTCCCCGTTACTGCAGCCTTTCTGTTATAGTGGCTTTTGTTGAGCTTTGAGCTTCTGCTGTGGATTGATACGGAAAGGCGAGCTTTGGCACTAAGTAGAACAAGTAAGTTCATTTGTGTTCAAGTGAGAATGCTGGACCGGAACCATCCGTTCAGATTCTTGTGTTTTGCCATTACAGCGGTGAGAACTGGCAGCATTATACTTCTCGTTGGAGCTGGAAATCGTTGCATCCAAGGTATTGGCTGATGTGGGTGAAGCTCATCCTACCCTACATCCAGTCAGATCTGGTCCATTCCAGAACACTTTGGCTCCTTTGACTGCCTGCCTTTGGCCACCGCAGCTGTTTATATTGCTGGAAATGGATCTGTTTCCAATGGATGTTTCAGGTAGTGCGCATGACTGCGGCACAGCCCGCTTCAGGAGAAAATGCCAAGCAGGTGTTCAGAAAGCCGGCAGCAGACACAACTGCTGTATGAGATATGGGTGAGGTGTGTAATGTGGACAAATTTGGAATAATGTAGGGAGCACCAATACACAGTGCATTCGGGAAGTATTCAGACCCCTTCACTTTTGTCACTTTTTATGTTGCAGCCTTATGCTGAAATCATTTATATAAATTTTTCCCCACATAAAGCAACTTTCAATGCCCCTGAATGAATTTTAGATATTTTTGCAAATTTATCAAAAATAAAATACTGAACTATCAGTATCGGGATAGCAGGTGGTGTAGTGGTTAGAGATCATTGTGCAGTAAGAACGTCCTGGTTTGAAATTGAATGCCTAACTGTATGTTGTCTTACAGAAAGGTATTAGGATAAATTAACAACGGTACCTTGTGTCTAGGTTAGAATTTACCTTCTGTAACTGTCAAAGTATTTTATAGCTTTGGTCAGATCTAAAGAATCACTGCGGCAGCAATTTTTCACCTCTTGCTCTTTTTTTCTTTTTTTACCGTGGGCTGTTTAATTCACGGTGCAGCCAGTATTCACCTGAACTTTCCTAAAAAATGGGTTTTAGTGACGTCTCTCCTGAACTTTCTGATTATGGTCCCCCCCCCACCCCTGCCCCCCAGAAGACCTGGCATTTCCTAAATAAATGACCTTGCCACTGCTGTCCGTGCAGTGAGGCCATTTGCGCAGCCAACTGACGCACGCAGGCGGAAGCTAATTCACCAGCAGATTAATTGAAATGTGCATTTTAATTATCTGCGTTCGTCATGTTTCCGTCACAACGCCTTTCCAGTACCGTGGTGCCTTAGTATACGTCTCTCTGGGAACGTTTATAAAGACTTTCACAGGCAGAGAAGATTAAAGTAAATAATTGGCTAAATTCTCTCATCCTAAGCTGCTGAACATTCCGTTAAGATTTAAAGCATGAAATTAATAAGATTTATCTTTATAATTTTAGCTTTTTTTTCTCGCTCCAAAAGTGTAACTGGTTGAAGAAATACATGGGAGATGGAATGGGACCTTAAGAATCGTCCAGGAACTGCTCTGCACTGAGGGTGGTGCTGCTGCCTCACAACTCCTTGACTGTAGATTTAGGTGTGGGTTGGAATCCAGCTGTCTGTGGAATTTGTATGTTCTTCCCACAGTCCAAAGATGTGTTTCAGGGAGATCAGTGACTCTTAACTTGTGAATTGCATCTGTGTGTGAATGTTTGGGTGTATGAATGGGTGAACGATTACAGGTCCTGCAGATACCACCCAGTATCATTAACACCTTGTATTCAGCTGATACTTCTGTCTATGGAGGCACGCAGTGTTAAATACAGTATCTGCAGCACCTGTAATCGTTCACCTCAGATTGGAGGGTGTTAGAAGATTTTGGTCCCAAAAGCTATGAACTTTGGTCCACAGAGTTCACCCAGAAGCACAGCATCTGAGGTCCAAGTTTCCCACTACTCTTCAGCTCTCAGCCTCCTACTGCCGTGGCACTAGTCTTAGTTGGAAATTCAGAGTTGTGTGAGAGAGCCACGTGGGCCATATTTGCTCACGTTTTCTCAATATCCCACCAACAGTGTGTAATTTTGAAGCGATCAAAATGCACCCCCTCGGATGAAACGTGCTGAGGAGGAAATACGAAACCCCATAAAACTGGAGGAAGACCCATCCTGAAAGCATTTGTGTCGAGTTAGAACAACAGGTCTCCCTCCTCAGCCTTTGTACCCAGGAATAATAGGGACAACCCAGCAGTGACTGCTTTCAGTCCAGCCTGCAAACAACCCTCAGGGCAGGGCCATGGTCCTGACTGCAGTGAGTCATTTGTCAGTCATCTCTTGCATCACCAAGGTGGCTCCTGCTGGGTGCAACATGGCAATGGATCACTGCCAACAGGTGGCCTAATCATCCCAGAATTTGGGAAACCTTGTTCTGCGGAGGACCTTAGGGAGGCGCCAGATTGCCTTGTCCTGCATGTTGGCAGCCTTCCGTGCCATGTTGGATTGCAGCAACATAATGGCTTTGTCAATTAGACAGGCGCCTGTGAATTAATCGCATGCCTTTGCACACCCGGCATTGTGGCCTGAAGGTGACGGGTTCTAATCCTGCACTCTGGTGTAGCCACTTAATCACAATCTTTGTTGTGAATGAAATCCAAGTGTGTAAAAAAGCTGCATTGTGATTTCAGAGGAACTCCTTTGTTGTCTGCAGTAATAAAAAAAGAAAAAACAGCAAGCAGGTCTGCGTTTAGTGATGACTGCTGGGGGTTTTGGATGCCTGAGCATCCATTTAACAGTGTGCTCCAAAAACAATGGTGCTGAGAAAGAGGGTGAGGGGAAGTTTTGTTAATTCATAACTGTCAGGTACTTCTGGGGATGGACACATGGGTGTCAGACATGAGCTGATTCAACAGGGCACACATACACTGCAAGCACGCATACAGTCTTTGCAGCAAACTCTGTGTTACTGTGATATGAAAATATGCCAAAATAAGAAAGGCGTGTTGCCCCTATTGTGCAGGCACACATGCACACGAATGCTCTCCCACTCTCTCTCTTACTTGCTCCACGGTGTTAGCATAGACATCATTATCAGCCAGCTCGGTTGTTCCTGCATTCTTCAAGGGGATCTTAAAATAGCTTGGACTGGGGGTGGTGAAGCCAGTTTGACGTCACCATGAGCAACTTCTCTGAACAGGCCCTCTGGTGGACTGGGGTTTGGAGGGAAAGAGGCAGAGACTGGTTGAACCTGGGTGAATGACTGAGACTGATCCCTGCTTCAGCAGGATCTTCTTTCAAAAGAAGTTGGGGTCTGTGGGTTGTGGGTTAGGGACAGGGGTGGGGTACTGCAGAATGCATCATTCTGCTGTAATTGTTTGCAGAGCATGTGTATGCGAAGCCCAGCTATGTTGTGGCTCCAGTAGGGCGGCAGTAGGTGAATATCTGAAAGGAACTGAAATAGGGTCATGGAAGACCTCTTTATTTACAGTGTGTGTGTGTGTGTGTGTGCGCGCGCACGTGTGTGTGTTCATTCTTCACTTCCTTTTTCCTTCTCTCCTCAAGAAGGGAGCCCTCTGTCTTATTCCTCATTTCCTGTCAGTTCTACAGACAGCTGCTCATGAGCAAAATGGTCAGTGGCTAAAAAAAAAAAAAAGCTTTCTGTAAAAATGCACTTTTATTTACTCCAAGATGTATTGATGCCTTGGAGGAAAGCACCTCCCAAATAAAAGTGTAAATGTACACTATATAGACGAAAGTATTGGGACGCCTGACCATTACACCCACAGGGACTTTAATGACATTGCAAAGTTTCTATGGGAATTTGTGCCCATTCATTCTGTAGAGCATTTATGAGGTCAGGCACTGATGTTTGACGAGAAGGCTTGGCTCGCAATCCCCGTTCCAGTTCATTCCAAAAGTGTTCGATGGGGTTGAGGTCAGGGCTCTGTGTGGGCCAGTCAAGTTCTTCCACACCAAACTTATCTAACCCTGTCTTTATGGACCTTGCTTTGTGCCCTGGGGCACAGTTATGCTGGAATAGAAAAAGGCCTTCCCCAAACTGTTTCCACAAAGTTGGAAGCATAGCATTGTCCAAAATGTCTTGGTATGCTGAAGCATTAAGTTTGCCCTTCACTGGAGGTAAGGGGCCTAGCCCAAACCCTGAAAAACAGCCCCACACCATTATTCCTCCTCCACTAAACTTCACAGTTGGCAAAATGCGGTCAAGCAGGCTACGTTCTCCCGACATCCGCCAAACCTAGACTCACCCATCTGACTGCCAAACAAAGAAGCGTGATTCGTCACGCCATAGAACACGTTACCACTGCTCCACAGTCCAATGGCGGTGTGCTTTACACCACTCCATCTGACGCTTGGCATTGGACTTGGTGATTTGAGGCTTGCATGCAGCTGCTTGGCCATGGAAACCCATTCCATTAAGCTTACATTAATGCCAGAAGAAGTTTGGAACTCTTCAGCTATGGAATCAGCAAAGCGTTGGTGACTTTTATGCACCGTGCACCTTAGCAGTCATTGACCCTACTCTTTGACTTTACATGGTCTTCTGTTTTGTGGCTAAGTTGCTGTTGTTGCTAAACGCTTCCACTTTCCAATAATACCACTTACAGTTGACCGTGGAATATCCAGCAAGGATGAAATTTCACAAACCGTCTTATTGCAAAGGTGGCATCCTATCACAGTACCACGTTTTAAGTCACTGAGCTCTTCAGAATGACCCATTTTGTTTCACAAATGTTTATAAATGGAGACTGCATGGCCAGGTGCTTGATTTTATATACCTGTGGCAATGGGTCTGATTGAAACACTTGAATTCAATAATTAAGAGGTGTGTCCCAATACTTTTGTCCATATAGTTTATATGCTTTGCTCAGAGCACTCGTATGCAGAAACATTCCCCCAAAGGGATCTTTTTTAACTTAAAATTCATCATAAACTGGTGCAGTTGTCTTAAGATAAAAGTTGTTTCTTGTTTGATTTTCTTTGGCTCTAGTTGCTACCAACAGTACAATGGGATATGTGCAATATTGTGGAAATGTCAACAGTGGTGAGTAATGCACACTTGGTAATTTTAACATTGGATGCAATATTACAAACTGCCTTTAACAATTTTGTTTACCCACATCAAGAGCCCAGGAGTATAATCACTGTGGATTATGGAATATTTCAGCTTTGTGCCTAATAGAATTAGAGAGCAAATTCTTTCTGACGTCTCGTCTGAAGCCGTGGATTACTGACGGGCATCGTTCTCCATCTCATCACTCTCCGTCCTGTAAAAACTTTAGCGGATTTGTGTGTGTATGTGTGTGAGAGGTTGAGTAAGTCACCACGGATGATAAATGGCTGAAAATTGTGTAGTTTGTCATCAGGCAGGTCATGGCCACATGGGAACCAGAGGGGGGTTAAAGTGGAGTGATTACTGCTGTTAAATCTGCACCTTCTTAACAGACATTTACAGGTGGGCACTGGATCGCGGGTTGCTTGCCTGCGCTAGGCAAGAGCGCCGCTCACAGTACACCTCTGTGCCTTGTCCAAATGGTGCCGTAGATTCGCCACCATAAGTAATGATATGTACGTTGTCACATGATCCAGCTCGATTAGTCTGTCGTTTTGTATCTTGCTGCGAGGAAATAGCAGCGTGGTGGCACCGCGGGTAGCACTGGTACCTCAGCGCATTTAGTGGGGTTGGCCATGACCTTGAATCTATCTTGGTCTCTGTAGAGTTTGGTTTCCTCTGGTGCTCCAGTTTTCTCCTACAGTTCAAAGACTTGTGTCAGGTGGATTGGGGACTCAGTGACCCCTAATGTAAGTGAATGGTTTGGGTCTTTTGTTGCTCTGCTATATAAATTGGTAACTGTCAGTAGTTTATTGTGCTGTATGTTTTTCATTAAAACTTGCCTTGGCCAGAAGCATCAGCTAAGTACAAGAGGTAAAATATTTTGAATGAGGTACAAATATCTCCAAAACAATTACTGGCACAAGAGGTGAATTGTACAGTGTTAGCTGTTGTCAGAGGAGCAGATAGGCCATAGGGGATGCTGGATTCATAATTGATAAGCATCAGTGATTGTTTATCTTTTGTAGCACCTAGTCAGCGCGACACCAGCTATTTAGAACCAAGCTGTGCCAAGGATTAGCTTCGTGATGTGGCAGTTTCCTCCATCATATTCTCTTCCCCCCCCCCCCACACACCATCTTTGCAATGTCCTCAGCCTCGGCCTGACCCTCGTTCCTGACTGATGGCAAAGCGCGAGTGCTTCACATTGGAGCAATTGCTGTCCACAGGTTTGATGGAATTGCTTCTTTCATCTTGTGAAAGCGGACGCCTTAGGTGGATTAAGATAAAAGTCCCAACTCCCCATCCATGCTTCCCTATTTCCCTGCTTTGGTGTAATTAGAGTAAAGGTTCCGCTCTGAAGTGCTAATGCGGGTATTGATGACCCCGCAGAGCTCGGGCAGGGGCTGATGATAAAGGGAGTTGAGGTTGAAGACCTAGGGTTTCATACATATAAAGGTGTGTGAGCTTGAGATATGCCACTGTGTTCAGGGGTTCTTTCAATGTCCTCTACACTTTGTGGTTGACCAGCTTTTCATCCTGATTGGCTGGTCTGTATACGATACACTCCTTGAGAATGGGTTGTGGATGCTCCATGTGATATCCAGATGAGGCTCATGTAACAGCCAACAGACCATTATGAAAGCAGAAGGAAAACCCTAACTGAGCACCATACATCGATCTCATTTTGTCCCATAGGTTCTGTTTGGCCCAGCAAATCACAGCATTTCATAATTTAAACAGTGGTAAGAGTCTGCGGTTTTAAAAAATTTAAAAATCCAATCTCTTTTGGTCAAAAAGTACAAACCACCTGTCTTGCGTATGAGTGCATTTGTGGGTTTGTACTTTGTTCTGTCATACTTTAGATGGCATGTAATGGAACAGCACTGCTATACTTGCAGGATTTGATCTCTACCAATACCATACCAAGAGTGCTATGCACTTCCTCCTCCGGCTGCTTGATGGTCCCACTCACAAGGAGTTTAAAATCAAGTATCTATCATTTCACCATTTTCATCTTGATGTGGTGGAAAAAACTCCTTGTGCCCTTCACAGCTGCTGAATGCTTCCTAGCATTGAACGGTTTCAAACCCATCATAGCCATTCCTCTCCTTATGTCCTGACACCTGCATAAATAGATTCCAACATCACCTGATCTTGATTATCTATGTATTTGCTCTTTGATTGTTGAACTTGTATAAGCAGCTGCTTTAGGGACGTGAACCAGTGACATGATGGTGTCAGACAAGCTATGCTTTGATAATCCTGTCTAAAACTCTTGTCTGTTGTTGAAGCACCAAAGTGCTCAAAAGTTGCGTATTCTTAAAGTCATTGAGTATATTTTAGCATGTGTATGTTTGCTTGCTAAAATAAAAAAAGAAAACATGAAACTATTAAATATTCTAGACGGTCTTCCCAAGAATAAAAAGGCAAATACCACTGTTACACCAATACAAGAGAATTGTGACAACAGTAATTATTTATTCCTTTGGGGACTCATTAACCTTTCGTTCTCCCTAAGCATAGGTAGTCTTTGCACTCAGAGTTGGTTTGAGGTGGCAAACTTTTGTTAGTTTTTTTTTCCCCTGCATCCCACATGAAAAAAAAGCATGAAAACATCAGATTATGACACATGACTTTCCAGCCTGAAACGCATTCCTCTCAGTCCCAGGCGAATCACTAGCCTTAGGCTGCATTGAACCATCACCACTTTATAATGTATACAGCTGACTTTTCAGGTTTGTAAACAAAATTTGGGAGCTGCCACAGGAAACCTCAGTCCTGCTGATTACTTTTGAAACTATATTGACATGCCATATATTATGTTTCAGAATATGCACATTTAGTGGGAGTTAGAAGCCAGAAAAAAAATTGTCCCATCAGCAATGGCCCAGCATCCCGTCTTACATGTACCCCGTATCATATTGTGTACGTCTGGATTAGGGTCTGGAGAAAGCATCACGGTCCTGTGTTGGAAGAACAGTTTTTCATAATGGATGGATTATAAAAAATTGAGTAAAATGGTATAGTAGGAATGAAATCCTGCCTTGGGGTGTTTTGCATTTACCAAACTTATTTGTAATGCCCATCCTGCCTGTGCAGAGTCTGTTGTCCAGCCCTAGATAACCGGGAATTTTGGCATTAATTCAAGCCTTGTATGCACTTCTAGATAATGGAAAGATTGGGTGTCTGCGATTTCCATTAAGAGACCCATGTGGCCCCTTATCTCTAGTGCAGCTCTCTGCTGGTCCCTGAGGAGGGAGGCACATGGGGGGGGGGGTTGGAATAAAGGGGGTGTTTGACTGCTCAAGCTGTAGAATCAGCTACAGAGACAGTGTACCACAGTGGAAAAAGCATAGTGTGAAATTTGACTGAGATCAATGATTGATTCCACTGGAAAATGTGACCTTTATCTTCTGGAAGGTATTACACAAAAAATCAAAATGCAATATCTGAACGCTGTTAAATGCAGTAGGCTTGGCATTAATTTTTCCCATAAAGATCTATTTAATGGGTTTAATTATAAATACCAATTTTTGCTTGACCTTCTAAATGTAATGATGTGTGCGTAACATGTATACAAAGGGTTTAAAAAGGAAACTGTGATTATGCTGTGCATTTCTTCTCTGGAATATGTTACTTGGGAAAGGTATGTGCATCATTTAATGGTGATCCTGTTCACTGGTGCTGTTCAATAACAAAGGTGAACTTTGTCTCAAAGTCCAGCAGTCAGATTGAGCTTGAGAGATTGCATTCTCATATAATTAAGGTTACAGGGAAAAAAATGAGGGGAAAACACTGTTTATCATGTAATGTTTTGACTGTAGGCATCTTTTCTCATTTTATGGTTCCCTGCTGTAATGCTGACAAATTCCTCTGCTGGGGAGGGATGGCTGGACTGCACCATTGCGCCTGGAGGTTTTGGATGTGATTAACAGTGTGTTGTGTGCTAAAAGCTGTACTCCAGCTACCATGTTCAGCGTTACCATGCTCAGCAATGTGAAAAGCACCAGCCTTTTAAAAAATACCATGTTTGTTTCTTGGCCTCATTCCACTTTGGGGTGTCCGGATGCACCAGGCTGTGTTTGGATTTTAGAAGATGTGTTTTATTGTTGTGGGAATAAATGACTCTGAGTCAGTGGTCCACATACTGTACAACTATTTGGCTTTGCTACCACTCTTTGATTATGAAAATACTACAGTAATTTGGACTAACTGGCCGGTTAAAACACTGCATATCTTCCAAGTTAACATCGTATAGATGTGAAAGTTGGGACAGGGAAGAAGCGAGACAGGAAGAAAATCAAAGCCTTTGAATTAGGGTGTTGGCGGAGAACACTGCACATACCATGGACTGCCTACAAAACACATGCTTCAGTATTGGACATCAGACCAAAGCTCTTCCTGGAAGCTCGAATGATAAGGCTTCAACTTTTATACTTTACACACCATGCACAGAGAAAGATCATTGGAGAAGGACATCATGCTTGGTAAGGTTAAGGGTCAACACAAGAGGAAGACCTGTAATGCAGAAGATTGATACAGTAACTCAAAGCAATTAAAGATCAGCTATCTAACCGAAGACCAAACACAGTTCAGGGCAACTTTCTGTCAGCTATCCATGGAGTCGATATCGACTTGACAGCACTTAACAGCAACAAGTGTTTTCCCCACTCTGACGTACATTGTGTTTTTTTTCCGTTTCCATGTTTCAGAATTTAATTGTGCTCTGCTTTTGTTTTTATATCAATTTGAGTCTAATAACTCAGCCAAAATGACTGTAGAAACCAGTGTTGAATATCTACGCTTTGCAAAGCGAAAATCACTATTACACTAGAAAACAGATTTTGCCACTGCGGGTAAAAAAAATATATATATAAATTGAGTATGCTGATTCCAAATATTATCACAGAAATTGCCTAGCATTTCCAGCTCTTGATCACGTTGGGACTTGTTTGGCTATTGATAGTTTGCTATATATCCTGTTGCATGGAGTCAGAACTGCCACTACTCACATCTGTATTCCCGCCAGCCCCTAGCATCAATATATTCCTGGAGGCATGCCTGCAGCAGTGTCCAGACATGTTTGGGCATGTCAGTCACCTGATGTCAGCAGTAGCTATTTAAGGCGAGAGGGACTGAGGGCATGCCTATAGTTTGCTAAGGTTTTGTTGGTGGGTGTTTGTTTTAAATTTGCAATGAACAGACTCAGCTGTGTTAACCATCTCGGCACTTTCTGATATGTTTGTGGTAAACAATGTGTTATTCTGGGCTTACGCAGTGGTTGAATGGCAAAAGGCATTCGGTGCCTTTTGCTGAGCCTATGGTGTGGCGTGAAAAAAAATCACTCGGACTGCTATTTCTGTATGACTAACATGCTTGCATATTCAAAGAAAAATAAGTACAAAATTGATGGTCCTGACTGTGGGTCTGCAGTTAAACCAGTGACAGTTTTGACAAAGATCTGGAAGATCTTTGTTGCTGCTGATGAGCTGTATGATCCAGAATTTGAATAGGGTGAGCCACACTTGCTAAGCCAATCTGATTTAGATGATCTGGTGAGAGATCTGTCACTGCCAAAGGAGAAATCTGAACTGTTTGCCTCCAGACTACAGAAGTGGAATTTGCTACAGAAAGGTACCACAACACTTTCATGTTTGCCACGGAAAGTTGAAGTTTGGAGTGATGAAAACTGATGCTAAACTGAAAGAAAGAATTTTATTGGACCTGAAATCTGCAACATGATGTGTGATACCACATTGAGAGCAAAGCTCAACCCACTTGAACTTGCTGCTTGGGATGCATTTGTGCCAGTAGTGCAAAAATTTCTTGGGAATCAGCAAGTTGAAAACTATGCTGAACTGGTAAACAACACGCTGACCGCATACCAGAAACTCAACTGCTGGACATCAGTGCATTTCTTACATTCGCATCTGGATTTTTTTCCTCTAAGTTTGGTGATGTAAGTGATGAACATGGAGAGATTCCATCAAGATATTTCTATTATGGAAACAAGATTTCAAGGCCATTTCAGCTCCAACATGATGGATGACTGCTGGTTTCTGCAACAGGCAACTACGACCACTCAGAAGCACTTACAGCACTTTTGAACACCTGTTACGCTGAGCTTAAGGTGGATCTTTTGAAAGATAAATATTTTCATTTCAGTACATTTTCTTCTGGTTTGTTATGAATACATCAGCGCGGCATCGCATAGTTGTGGAGCAGAAACTAGTTCTGCCTTATCCGGGATTTAATTTTTGCAGGTGTATGCTTAACTTAAGCTTGTGATGTGATAGACAAAATCTGACTTCAGATTTCGAATCGGTATACTTGATTTAGTATAGGACACATGGACTGTGCCCACAGAAGATTTTATTTTTATTTGTTTGTTTATTTTTTGTGGTTCAGTGTTGTTGATTACCTTTAGTATTTTTTTTTCCTGCATTTCAGACACTTGGACAACCATGGCTTGTGGGACCCGAACGAGTTTGCGGTGTCTTGCTTCCGGATCATCATGTATTCCATACAGGTATAGTCATGCTCAGTTACTGCTATTCCCATGTTACTGGAGTTTATATTAGTACTTGGGTTTTTCTTTCCAAATATCACTGCACTTTTGTTCATAAGGTTCAACGAATCATACCTTCTGTCATTTATGCAGCGATTTGACTAACCTGTGTGTTCGGTTGAATCAATCTTTCCTAATTTTTGATGGTAACAGATCTAATAAGAGCTGCATTGGCTCAAAAATGTTATCTTGAAGGACGCCTGATCTCAGTATCAAGTAAACAACTAGTGGGTTTGAACATGCACACCATTCAGGTAGATATAAATACATGCATAAAAAAGTTGTTCAAATGCATTTTATTAATTTTATATGAATTGTCAAGTTTTGAATGGAAATTATTTCACATATAATACTTTTGCTGCTAGTTTTGATCTGTTTGGTGATATAGTATTAGGAGTTCTTAAAAGTACCTCTACTTAAGATAATTTGAGCAATCCTTCATATTTAGCCTGTGAGGAATATGATTTTCTAAACAAAGTCATACGTAAGTGATCTAAAGTTGCTGCATTGTTGACAATACTTGGCCAAAGGTCTAAAGATCTTTGCTGCTTCAGTTGGGGGGGTCAAAGATGGTCAAAGATCAAAGGCCATTAATGTTGTCCTCAGACTCTCATTTCAGCAATTGACTTGGACCTCCTTAATTCAAATCCTGTTAATCAATGCGAGGAGCACATCCATGTCCTTGTTCTGGTTGTACTTGTCTAACTGGACCTCCTACGGGAGTCCATACTAAAGGTAGCAAGCTAGGAAAATGTAATCCTTGCCAGTCAAACTGATACCCTCAGAGGGAGGTCACCAGGATGACATCTATGGGCAAATCAGTCCTGTCTTGTCCACAATAAGTACACATCTACAGTTTACAGCTGTTAATCTAGCCAGTAGTTTGATGACTTTGAGTTCTTCTTACATTGTACTTTGTAGAAGGTGGCCTGGCAGTGAGAGCAGTCACCTTTCGGAATAGTCAAGCTTGAATTCCTCATGTTTTACCCTGAATTGCACCGATTAAAAAATTATCTGAGTGGATGAATGGGCAAATAACTGCAAGCAGCTTTGTATGCAAAACCTTACACTGTAAGTGACTGCAGAAAAATGTCAGCAAAATTAATAAATAATTAAAATAATAACACCTAAGAGAGCTGCAGTACTCAGTGAAAGAAACTGAAAACTACAGAGGTGTGCAGATACTGATGGAAATTACTGATGAGTAAAGAGACTTCTATGAAGTTAACACCATGTGAAAGGAAACACAAGTGCGTATGGCAGCACCATTTGTGGGTGTTGTTTGTCTAACAGGTGGCAGAATGAACAAGACGTAAACAATTTGTACTCCTGCCAAATGACTTTATTTTTGTTAATAAATTGAGTACTTCCTAGTCACTTTGTAGCACCACTGTGCTTGTCACTTTATTGAGGTCACATTGCTAAGTAAACATTCTCATAATTCTTCTTCTTTTCAATATTAGAAGCAGTTCCTGTTTTTTTCCTCGCACTGTTTTTGCAGGCATAAGTGCCTGATGAAAGGAACTGTAAAGAAGGGAAATAAATTTGTGAATGGACAGATTAAATACAGCATCTTGCAGTTTTATTTAGCACAGTGTCCTTCACAACAAATTATCACAGTGCTCTTTACACTTGACAAAAGTGGAAGGCCACAAAATGTAAATGTAATGGAAATAAATGGCTGAAGAACACTAGAGGGGGAAAAAACAGAACAGCTAAATTAAACATTTGAATTAATGGTTCCTCTGCTCAACACATAATAAAGAGGATTACATCAGTGAAATGCTGAAGGGGGGTATTAACAACGTCCTTATGTGCTGAACAATGAAATCTGTGTATCAAGGAGTATCCGATTCCTGCTAGAAATGTATGATCTCCTTGTTGGTTTATTGGGTTCACCAGAGGACCCCTACAGTGGGTTCTGACTGGCTGACTTGGTGTGAATTACAGAACCAAATGCAACCAGACAAGCTTTTATGGATTTAAGGATTTCAATTTGTGTCTACATTTATCATAGATTGAGGTGTCCAACCTGTTAAGATCAAAGTATTGTAATTTTTAATATTGTGGCTGTTTATAGATCAGACTGGCTAGTCAGCAGTGACATTAAATCAGTTTTTTCTTCTGATTCCTGATGGAAAAAAGGGTTGCAATAAAAGTAGGGAAAAGATAAGATTTATAACTCAGTCGTCAGTTTCATACTAGCAGAAGACATAAATTTCTGATGTGCAGTAAATGAAACTGAGAAACATATTGCCTTTCCAGATAGCTGACAATTGCTCTCACAGTTGATGCGGTAGCTGCTCTCTGTCTTCCTGAAGGAAATGTTTTCCTCACTTCTTGGAGAAAGGTAGCAGCACATGGAACTCATAAGGTCTTCATCAAAAATGTACAGGGAATATTTTAAAAAGGGTGTAAAGTTGAATCAAACATCCTGGCAGCAAATAAGGTGAGCATCTATAGGATGCAAAGATGCATGGTGGCATAGTAGAGCCATCAGTTTTTAGTCAGAAGATTCTAGACTTGAATCCCTGCTGTAGTGCCTTTGTTCAAGATATTTGCCCTGAACTTTTTAAGTAAGCAGTTTATTTCTAAAATTTCTGTTGAAAGGCAATGCATTTCAGCAAAGGAAGATCTGAGTGTGGGAGTCATCCAGGTCAACAGCAACATGAGGAATGTGTTTATGGGATGAATGGCACTCAAATTGAAATTTTATAGGAGTCTGTAGCAACAAACACTTACGTTCTGCTTCAGTTTGGGCAGAGTATAAATGTGTTGCATAGATTTTTTTTTTTTTTTTTTTTTTTTTTTTTTTTATGTAGCTGTATCCCAGGTTTTTATAGAGCCAACAAGTAAATCCAGAGACATCTGTATTATAAAGCTTTTATTGATTGTGACTTGGTGATAAAAGTAGCTTTGAGGGTACAAAAAATTGAGTTATAAACAGGCTTCTGGTGCCAGATGTGCTCATAATCGGAGGAACCTGCGTACCATAGTTGCGTTAAGGTTTGACTTGTGCAGTCCGTTGTCCTTGTTTTGAGGAGACGTTTCCTCAGTGTGTCTCAGTTTATGATCTCCATTGTCAGGGTTAAAATGTTACTTCTGGGCAATAAGTATTTATTCTTCAGAGACTTTTCTGTAAAGAGACTTGGAATGTGAAGGTGCTTCTCTAGAATGGGGTAATTTTTACTGTGTCAGTTCAGGGTAAACATCTTGGTTAAGGATAGTACAACAGAAATGGCATTTGAACCTGCCACCTTCAAGTTCAAGGCAAAAGCTTTAACTATGATGCCACCTGCTGCTCCGTAACTTGAACATTAAAAGCCAGTGACTTAGCCAGTTTACTCATCTGTGCGAATAACAGAAGAAAACTGTATTTTTCCTCCATTCCGCCTGCTGCCACAATTCCAGTAGGACATGGCAAAAAAAATAATGGAAATAATAGATACCATTGTCAAGCCAGTGAATTAATACTGATTTATTGAGGCTTCATTTTTACTCTCACAAATTGAATTTCATGGTAACTTTTAGCACAGTTAAGTAGCAGTTATTCAATCACTCCCTGATTGTTAATTGAGGTTAATGTGAAGAAAGTCAGATTGTTTTGTTTGTTCAAAAAAATGAAAATTGTCAGTTTTTTTTTTTTTAATTTCCAAGAAAATTTAACAGAAGTATCAATTATGAAACACAAGGACCTCAGAAGAATCAGCGACTCTTGATATTCTAATTAGTTAAAAATGAACATCTGCCTTTGGCCATTTGGGAATTTGGAAATGCAAATGATACACTTGGATGCCCAGGTTTTAATATGGCTAGCAGAATGGGACACAACAAAGCTCGTGAACAAACCTGTGAGATTTCAGAATTTAATTTCAAGTTTTAAGCCTTTTTTAAAGCAAAAATAGACATTAACATATGATTAATGCCAATTTAGCTTTTTATATTTGTAGACTGATAGTACTGATGTTGCAACACGGCTTTGTCACTTGTGAGTGGAGACTGTTTGTTTGTTTCCATTGCTGTCCGTCTGTCTGTTCTCATTAAGTTCAGTACCGTTCGTGTGTCGGCGCGAGTGCATGTGCTCACCGGCCGTCCCACATTTACCAGGGAACGTCACCCGCTTCCATGTCATCCAGGTCCACTTGGTTCAGCAGACAGGACCGCTCGCAGCTCTCCGAGACTGATGTGAATAGACAGTCATGGGTCAGAGGCCGTGGTGTTTTCTGCATAGTGGCCTAAGATGTGGACTGTACTGGCCTGTCCTGTTCAGGGAGACTGTGGTCCCGGGAACCTTTAAAATGACCCTGCATCCTTGATGTAAACTATGAAAATCCATTAATGAATCTGTTTGCAGACCTTGATGTTGTAGAGACTTCTGTCTCGCCACAAGCCAGAATCTGCTGTCTCTGATCTTTGCGCTCAATGACCATCTAAATTACATCTGTCAGTTACTGCCTAGAGTTGGTGTCTGTGTGTGGAAGATGTCTCTGACACCTTTCTTTAGGCATTGACATGGAGCATTGAAGCTCAACAATACCTTCCTCCCAGGGTGGTCTTGATACTTTGCTCATTGTCACACCCTGAGTAGAGTGGGGAAAGGTCCACTGCTGTCCTGCAGGTGTCTCCTCTCAGCAGGTAGCAATGCAGTTAAGGGCTTAGGTGCTGGGCCCTGTTGTACTCTGTAGGAGCTTCCTACTATTTTCATTAATTTACTGAGCTGGCTTTTTCTTACAAAGCAGCTTCCAATGTTACATCATTGTCAATATTTTAGTTATTGTTTTTGTTCATTCTACTGCTACAAAATTGCTGCCCAATATGCCTGGCAACAACTGGTTGATCTAATATGTAATAATAATATATGTTATTTTTGCTACTATCATGTTGCTTTTGTACATTTTTTTTCTGTCTATATAGCTTTAATTTTGTGAAGCAGTGTATTTGCTCATGTTATTTATTCACAAAAAATTACACAGCTGTATGAATGGGGAAGTTATTGTAAGAATCTGTACAAACTCAATATTGTACCTGAAATTTTCAACTGTATATCAGACAAAGGGATGCTATTAATTTTTATTATTATAAAGAGGTTTAATCAAATTTACTACAGTCATGCGCCACATAATGTATTGGTCAATGACGGACCGCATATACGACGGTGGTTTGTAGCTATACCATATAACCTAGGTGTGTATGGTAGTAGGCTGTACCATCTAGGTTTGTGTAAGTACACTCTTTGATCACACAACGATGAAATCGTCCTAACTATCCATTTCTCAGAAACGTATGTTATGCGATGCATGACTGTACATTACAGTAGAAAATTTTTTTGCAGGGTGGCCACCGACTTTGTCTCCTTCAGTGCGGCTTGTGAAAGTGAGAAAATTGGTTATGTGACTGCACCCGACCAACTCACTTTTTGCAGTCAACACACTCCTGCAAATTCATTTTCCTTTGCCTGCATCCTCCTCTTTTTCGCTCGCTGATCACTGCTTCATCCTCATCACCTCCCCTCCCTTGTTTTTCCACCTATTGTTGATTTAATTGGCTGGCTCGCCCATGGTCCCCAGGTGGCGTCAGAGCCGCCGCCACTGCATCCTCCTCAAGATAAGGAGTGATCAATTTAGTTCTGTCGAAACCGTGTGCTTTAAGAGTGTCCTTTGAGCCAGAGTCAGGGATTGTAGGTAATCTGCAGTAGCCTCAAGGCTTTGAAAGCCCGACTCACGAGAGAGACATTTGTCACTACGCTCAAAGTACACAAACACCCCCCCCCTTCCATCAGACCTGCTGCAGATAAATTCTGCTGAGGTTTACCTGCACCCTGGATCTCAAAGCTGGAGGTGTCCATATCACAGTACAGATCTGCACCCTTTCAGTATTCAGGATGAGTTGTCTGTTCCACTTTCACCAGATTTTCCTGCTGAAAGGTCTGCAGCAGGGAAAATATTTTTTTTATTTAAGAAACCGAGGCTCTTGGTGGCCACATGAATTTTTACCATGATTGTCTCTGGTTTTCTTAGGGTGTCTGGGATTGTTCTTCATGGTCTCCTACTTAATGATCTAATTGCCTTTAGTTTGTATATATGTTACACTGCTTTTGGTTATATAATATTTCTGGTTTAATTGTACAATTGTGTAAAATATAATTATTTATATAAACTGTAGGACTTCTCAAGTTAAGACCCAATAGGCTTTTAAAATGGTGAATTAATTATAAATCATTGTGTTCAGTGATCATATTTATCCAATGATTTGCAATTAAAATGGAAGCTTGTCCACATAAGGGTGAAATAATGGTTTCTCCTTTGCCTTCCAGGCCCAGCACTCCCATCACGTGATCCAGCAGGTGCTCAGCCACCTGGACACACACAATAAGAATATGCCACGGGTGCGAGCCGGCATTGTGCAGGTCCTTCTGGAGACTGTGGCTATTGCGGCCAAGGGGTCTGTGGGTAAGCGCCACGATATGTATCATACAGCTGACACAGGTCTAGATGTTGTTGATACCCATTTCAGACCAATGCTGCTGTTGTACAGACTTGCTTAGCTGTGAATCTTACTGGTGTTTATGAAATATAGCACTGCCAACCACACAAGATCATCACCTGGCTTCTCTGTAGCCCAAGAACCAAGTCATCCCTTGAAAGAGGGTTGCTGTAATTACAGGAATACCGTTCTTTATTGAGAAGCCTAGCGTGACCAGTGAGGCGTATCAGGTGGCAAAGCAAACTGCTTCATGCTTACAATGCAGATAGAAGGCACCGTGAATACCAGATGGTGGAAGCTGGAATCGTGTGGTTTCCGTGGGGATGGAATCAGATGTGGTTGCCGTGGGGGACGAAAGCATTTGCAGTTACTGCAGTGATTAGGGAAACCTTGGTTCTGTAATGCCTAAAATATTACTGATTGTGTTTTTTCTTTTCTTCTCTCCCCTTCTCTGAGGTGGGAGTGTAGGCACTTAAGTGTAGACTACTTGTACGTGATGAATGTCAGGAGTCTTCACCACTGACTTAGTACGGTCCATTGACTTGACAGAACATGACAAAGCTTCCAAATTTAATTTTGGCAGGGGGCAAAGTGTGAATCACCTTGTGGGCTTCCTAGTCTACAGGTGTATCTGTAGCAGATGTTCTTGGTGTTGTTCCCTTAGTCTAGGGGATATTTCAACATTCATTCTGAAAACCTCATCATTCATGTGGCTGGAAATATTTTTATGCACATCATCCACACTGTTACATTTTCTGTGGTTCGCTACCACCCCGAAGCTTAGACAAACAAATTAGTCCATGTTTAATTCAACGGCTGTTAAAGCAGCAAGATCTAATGACTCGTAATGAGGGCGGCTGGTTCCCTGTAGATGTCAGTGCAGACCTCTGCCTTTGTCCGCCATCTTTCTCTGTGCTTCTGAACACTGTTTCTTGCCAGGCTTGCCATTGGTGAACAGCACTAATGTCTACACTTGGATGAACCCTGCCACATCCCCACCAAATCTCTGGTTAGGTATGTTTTAGGGTAGCAGCGGCTGGCCAGTTGTGAACAAACACCTGATCAGTGGGCTCCTCAGGGAACCATAAACCGATTAGTTGCCGCCTGTGATGTGCTGACATTTAGTGTTGGTGTTGACGGCAGTTGTGCTTTGGTTTGGTTTCAGCTCCTCATGTGTAGGGACCTGGAAGTTGTGTTTTGTGAGCTTTTTGTGAAGTTTCCCTACATATTTAGTCAGTGTGAATTAACCCCCCCCCCCCCACCTAAATACCACAATCCTTATCTTTGTGTGATTTTTTTTTTCCATTTTTTCTTGTCTTCTGTTAGTTTTCCTGCTAATGAAATTCACTGATAGTTGTAATTTATCCATGTCTTGGATTCTTGTTGGTGTCGTTCTCTGAAAATAGACTTCTTACCCAACAGAGAAGCGTCCAGATGAGAGCATTGCTTAAGTTTCCTCCTTTAATTAAAACTGTCCACAGTAATTTAGCTTTTATTGACACTTTATTAGCCTGTAGTACTTCTTGCAGCACTTTTGGCAGCCAGTAATTATTTTTCGAGCAAGAGCTTTGTCTGGGGTAGGTACTTATATAATTTGGTCTCACCTGAGAGGGGTGTTGCTTCATTTCCCTGAGGGGTCTCACCTAGCTGGGACGTCCATGCTCCTTTTCCCCACAGGTCCCACCGTGCTGGAAGTGTTTGACACCTTGCTGAAGCACCTGCGTATGAGCGTGGACTTTGAGATGGGCACTGACTCCCGACGCGGCTCGGCCAGCAGCGTCTCCTCCCGCTCCAAGGAGAGTGAAGAGCGCATTGTCCAGAATGCTATCATCCAGACCATCGGTCAGTTGGCTCACTGCACCATCCTTGGAATCCCTTGCCTTGTTTTTCTAAACTGTGTTTCACAAAATGAGAAAATAATTACATGTCAGCTGATGTGAGGTAAAGTAGAAAATTAAATGGACTGGGCACTTTTTTGTCTTCACAATTCCATTGACACTGTCAAAATAATGTAAAATTTAGAGTGAAAAAATTTCAACAGTGTATGTTAGAGTAGCTGCATACAGGTATTATGTGGAGAAGAATTTTTTTCATTTAAACAGATCATTTAGTGAAAGTTTATGGAGACAGTGGGAAATCTGAGGGGAAGTGGGTCCAAAAGAGATGTTTTGGCAGCCTTTCTTGATTATTTAAAGGAATCTCTAATTTTGAGTAAGAAGGGGGTTAATTTCACCACATTGGAGCCAAAACAGAGAACCTTTGAGATTTTGGATTTAGACCTCTTATGTGTGGCACCACCAAGCAGCCAGGGCCGGAAGAGTCTAGCAGTCTGGCTAGGATGTATTGAGCAATCAGGTCCTGTAGGTGTTTTTGGTGGCTTTGTAGGTCATTAACAGTATTGCACTTGAAACAGGCACTTATAGGAAGCCAATGGAGAGAAATGAGGAGAGGAGATACATAACACTCTGGAAGGTCAAACACAACTAATGCCATGGCCTTCTGGATCAGCTGGAGAGGCTTTACGTTGGAGGTTGGAAGGCCAGATGGGGAGGAGTTGTGGTAATCCAGACAGGATATTGCCATGGGCTCAACCACAAGCTGCATGAAGTGTATTTTGAGATAAGAGTGGGTGATGTGGATGTTATACAGTACATATCTGCATGACCAGGGTATGGTATCATTGTGCTTGAAGAGGCAGGGACCTGAATTATTCCTACCAGACTCGTAGCCAATGAAGCAGATGAAATGAGTGAATTGTCCAGTTTGGTGGAGAGTTTCAGACAGGTGGTCAGAGGGATTTAGTGGTGAAGGATCTTACTCTTGGAGTGATAAGAGTTATACATGGTAATCTGTCATTCAAGCAGAGATGTCTGTGAGGCAGGGTGTGATATCTCAGTTGGAAATCCCTCCTGAGGAAGTGCTGTCTATCACTCAAAATTATGCATATTTTTTAATAAATTATTAATAATTAATAAATTATTTTCATTTGTAAAGATTTATCTCCAGGGTTACCTACAATGTTTGGTTTGTATATTTAAAGTGATTTGCCTTGTATTTTTGGGTATTTTTTGTGCCATACACGTGTTTGAGCTGAAACAGTTCCCATCTCACTTGTGTTTGCTGGTTAAGGGTTTTTTGGTGGCAACCTTCCGGACTACCAGCGTGCTGAGGTGATGATGTTCATCATGGGCAAAGTGCCAGTGTATGGGACACCCTGTCACACATTGGACACAGTCAAAATTGGGTGAGTCCAAAAAACACCCCAAGACCCATTGCATGAGCATGGGCAACATTCCTTTTTTTGTTATTGATCACAAGCAATAATAACAGAAGTGAATTAGTCCAGTTAAACACTTCTGTTCTATTTGGATGCATTTTACTTCAGTTATTGGCTTGGTGTGGAGAAACAATTTTCATTTACCCCACAGTAAACTGAAATTTTACCAAACACAATTGTGCAAGAAATAAATGTAAAAAATAAGCAAGCACAGCAGAAATTGCATTAATAAACTGGTAATGTCAAATTTTATTCAATTGAGCTTGTCACACCAGTGCAGATCCCAGGGATGTGTACATGTAGTGAAGTGAGGATCAGTGGTATTTTATGGAAGTAGTGGGGAAAATGTGCTTCTCTAACAATACAAAAAATGTAAAGCAAAATTAAATGACTTTAGCACATAGATGACATGTTCTATGGAGAAATTTGCCAAAGACCAGATGTGTCTTTCATGTCTTATTAAATTATTTTTGAGCTCTGTTTTGCCTTTTGGGCAGCTAAACTTTTTTGACTGGGTTTTAAACCTCCAGGAGGAAATTGTTCATTAGTCTGATCAACTTTTCAAAGCTTTTTTTTAAATTCCTTTGTTTTTCCCACCTTCCAAAACTTCCTGTTAAATTAATTTCTTATGAGAAAGCTTCCTCTGCTCCTTTCAAAAGGGGGGGTAATCCCCAGGTCTGGAGTGAGCCCTCCAATAATCCCAAATCAAAAGAACTTGAGTTTGGACTCATTTGGCCTCTTCCTAGCTCCATTTGAGCTCCCATTTTTGGATGCAAGTAATTAGGATGTCAGTGATTTTTCCCACTGTGGACACATTGATAATGTCCACCTGTCAACAAGGGCACGCACAGTATCAGTGAAGAGTGTTACCTCACCTGGGTGACACCTGTGTGACCCAACCTGGACAGAAGAGTGAAAGCAAAATAATCCAAAAGTGTCCTACATCTTTGGGAACTGGGAAGACTTAGCACGTGATTTCTTTACCAAAATTGTCTTGTGAAATAAACTAGTCTTAAAAACAAAATTCTTTTCAAGCAGTTGTACTCAAACCTTTCACTTTGACTGAATGTTGTGATGTGGAAATGTTGTCCTTGTACTTTTGGGCCAGCTTCTGTGATATGCAATGCTGGGATTTCACACTAAATTATTTCCAAACATTTGCGTGTTTTTATTGGTGCTTTTTTTTAACTCTCAATTTAGAGTATCTACTTCAAGGGTACCACAGCAAGAGTAGAGACTTTGAATGTATGACCTTTGACTGCAAGATAGCAACTACGCCATCTGCATACCCTTGGCAGAAGGCTTAAACCTTTTGTTGTTTGCATGCAAAGCTTTTAATCCATAGTTTCTGTTTTTATAGGCATCTGGGCACCAAGCGCATCCAAGCCATGCTGCTGAGCTCCTTGATCATGGCAAGTTATTTTGTCTCTGTGATGATCTGCAGCTGAGATGGGATGTTGTCAGAACCCTGTAGTCTCCCTCATTTATGAGAAACCCTGAACAATAGCACTGTCTAACTAATCATCACATTGGCATTCGTGACCGTGTTTGTAAGGCTAATGGCTGTCCTCACTTGGCCCAAGAAGAATACCAGGCTGTATTCAGGCAGGTTCGGTTACCAAGAATGGTGCAGGTGTTTCTCCCTTTAGCAAAATATTTACCTTTGGATTTACTGAATTGGCTCAGTGGATAGTGCCTGTGCAAATTTACCAAGATGCGGAGCTCTGCTGGCCACACCTGTCCTGTATCCATGTGGCCTTATTGAGTCCTGAGCCCCAGGGCAGAGCTGCTACCATGAAATATTTTCCCTCTGCCAGCAGGGGTGGATTAGAGTTCAGGCCACCTCTGCCTAAAACCGTCCAGATGAAGCTCCACTCCGGGCAGGTGGTTGTCTTTCTCTCCACCTTGCTCCAAGTCCCTGTCTTCCAACAGCTGAGAACACTGAAAGGTTAAGCTATTTATGAAGCATGCAGCTGTGGTGGCAAGATTCACTGCTTTTCCCCTGACCAGAGGGAGGGTTTCCAGCTCCACACTCTGGCCCTGAGGCTCAGTTTAATAAATCAAACTCCTCAGAAGGTTGTCCCAGGCACTCATAGCACCACAGATGCTGAAGATACTCCACTAAGACCCCTGTGTAAAGAAAATACGCCTTTGTTTAACTACACGCTGTCCCAGCCTGGATATGCTTGTGGCCTCAGATGTGATGTCAATTTTGCCTTCTCACTGCTCAGAGATCAAGACCAGGTCTGGCGTTTGCCATGTCCTCCATACTTGCTCACATTCACGTGGTTATTGTTCACCAAATGTCCTCAGCGCTCAGCTTTTTTTTTTTTTTTTTTTTTTTTTGGACATAATTGCTGGCACAATTTTAAGCCGCGATGATTGACAAAGCTGCTGACAGTGGCGTGTACTTCATTTCAGCCGTCTGTTAATTTTATCACTGCAACCTGAAATGCAGAAATCAGCCTTTCCAAATCAACACTTTTTTAATCTTCACGCTTAGGTGGTGCGGTCTTTATGCTCATTTCAGATTGGCGGTTCTTGCGTCACCACCCTGTTGTTAATGATGTGTTTTGTCTTCTAACACAATTATGTACGAAAAAAAGGTTGAGGTACTGTTACTGCTTAAATGGTTTGATTTGGAAAAAAAACAGGTGCATAAGTTCTTCATAACCTTGGTTTGTTGTTTTTTTCTTTTTTTCTGTTCACACTGATTTACCCAGTTGTACAGTTGGCTAATTTTACTGTATTAATTCAAGGCAACTGTACTAGAGAAGGATTAGGGAATCAAACTCAGGTAATTTGAGTGAAAGGAAGTGTCTCTGACCACTGTGCCACTTGCTTTCCTTAATACAGGTCCAGTGTTATATGTTTAGGATTAGGGTGACCCCACAGGATGTGTTTACTTGCCCAGTTACCCCCCACCCTTCCTCATGTGCCACAGGTGACCTCTGGTTTCAAGGCCAAGACGATGGCGGCCGCGCTGCCCCCGCTCTTCCTGGATCCGCTCTTTTCCATCTCTCTGATGGAAGACAATGAGCTGAGGCAGTTGGTGCTGGAGATCTTGCACAACATCATCGATCGCCATGACAACAGGGCCAAGCTGAGGGGCATCAGGTACTGGGCCTTGGCCCTTGTTAGGTTCATGGAAGTTAGCCGATGCTGCAGTCAATTTATGAATCTCCAGTAGCACTTCATTTTATCCACATCTGCAAAACAAACACGTCCGCTAGAAAGAAAATTTTTCTAATTTAGTACAAAATATACATTTTGTAATGACTGCAGGCATCAGTGGAAAAATAACCTTATTTCACCTCACTCCCCCACCCCTGTTCAATAACAGGCCATACTTTGAAAGCATATGCTAATTTTGCTCTTTCCTTGAGGATGTTTATGTGTCAGCGCCTTTAACTCGACTGCATCCACCTCGCCAGGAGCGCGTGAACAACTTGTCTTTGGTTGCAGGATAATTCCCAATGTGGCAGCTTTGAAGATCAAGCGAGAGAAGATCTCGAAGCAAGATGTTAGTTTCATGAAAAAGGTAAGGAAGGAGAATGTGTGTTTGTGCACTATGTGACAATAAATCATGATAATAGCAGGTGCATCTGAAGCCACACAAACACTTTCTCATTCCTTCTTACATCCCTGGGAAAGATTCCTTCCAAAACCAAAGGAGTTTCACTCACCAGAGTGGTTGGTAGGACCCCGTACCAGCTGTCCTTTGGACCAAAATGTAGGAGCAATAATAATAGTAATAAAGATAATAAAAATAATCCAGGCCTCTCTGCTGGGAGCTGGATTTAAGCTAAAGTCCTTTGAGAGCAAGGCAGCCACAATAATGCTATTCCATCTGCTGTCCTTGATTGATTATTGCTGTGGCATCCCTGACAGAAGTAAAGATGGTGTTTAAGCTGGGCTCAGTGGTGGCATAATGCCTTTTGTGGGTATGCCTGCCAGACCACTCCCCTGCGATCTCTTCTAGTGGGAATTTTCTTCTGAGCCCTCTCACCCCTGGGACAGTCTCCGCTTGCATGGTGGCTCCGTGATGGCAGCTGCTACCTTGTTACCTGTGTTTTGTCCTTTGGTATTTGTCACAGCTAAAGAAATTCTCTAATTCTGTAAATGTTCAACAAAACAGATTAATCAGCTGTAGAATAATGGTTTGAGAAATGTCTCAGTATTCTTTTACTGTTCTTTTTTTTACATGGGATTCTGTCACAAAGCAAAGTTGCACATGCACCCTATGCAAATGCAGCATAAGATGTTCATCAGATGGATATGCATAATTTCTCCTTCCAGGCTATTACTAAATACGCACTGAATAAAAAAGAACTTGGGTAGGAGCCCTCAAGATGCCTAGAGCCACCAACTAGCTGCAATATTAAATATTACTTACCCTGAAAATTCCTTTAAATGATGATGACCTGCTTGCAGCCAGGAGACCATATGGGCTAAGGGCTGTGTTACTGAAATCTCTTTCACACCTTTCATGTCTATATGGGCCAGCAGGTACTGCAGCATTTACAGCTGCCACCTTTGATTCAAAGGACCCATGTTCAGATCCCACCTTTCTTCTAACTCCATTTTCAGTTTTTTTTCAAACAGTACTGCTTCACATAACAGCAATAAATTTGTACATACTATATGATTATTTTGGAAACTTACAACCATTTCCTGAATGAGGGCTGGTTATGACAACAGCAGAAACAGTTAAGTTAAAAACATCTATGTTAACTTTACTGAGATTTAACAGGTAATAAAGTTTTTTTATTTCTTGATGTCATGTTTAAAGGCCCTTTGGGTAATTCAGATTTTTATGTACACTTCACTGTATGTGTAACTCCCCTGTGAGAAGAAAAGCTGTAACTTCAAGTTGGTTTAATGTGAGTTGAAGTTTCTAACCAAATCATTGGTAAGGGAAACGGTAATATTGATGTCTGTTGAAAGTCCGTGTTCCAGATGGGACTTTACAGCAGAAAAATCAAGTTACCAAACCTGAAGCCAGCTGTGTCCCCTAGTATCATATAATACCTGTAATAAAGTTTAAAAAAAAAAAAAAAAAAAAAAGTGGCCTCAAATTGCCTTCATATGGCATTGCTGGTACTGGCCACCGAATTACCTTTTTATTCCATTATATACATTAGTAACAACATGTAATTTATGTGCACGTTTCCTCCTGTTGCTGTATGCTATTGCTGTGGAAAGAATCTCACATTGTCCTGTTTGGAATTTGTCTGGGTCATGCTGGCACAAAGGACTATCATCATACATAATTACTGAATAAACTAATCAGAAGCCTATTCTGCAAACCAATATTAATTGGAATAACAAAAATTGCTAGTGATTAACTTTTGATTGTATGTACTTGAATAGATGAGCCACTTGGTTCCCTTCCTCAGGTGTGGCTCACTCCTGCCCCCTGGAGCTGAATCGGATGCCATTGTACTTGTTGGCAGTACTGGCTGACAGCCTGCTTAGAAACCGACGGTGTGTGAAGGCATGTTGGTCAAAGAGACCGGGTGCCCCCATTATTTTTATTAAGTACCAAGCACACAGTTCACCAGTGGCAGCAGGGGACGCAACTCCCAGATGACTAGAAGTCTGGAACGGGAGATGTCCGCCTGTCTGCAAACCATCTCTGTTTTCGAAAGGAGCCATGTGACTTTGACGCGGTTGTCGCAGATGCAGATCCAGTGGATGGTGGGCTCTTTGTCTCACAAAGACCATACAAGCATTGTGCATTGCACATTTGTAGGGGCCTTTAAAGTGTGCCTGTCTGTCTGTCTGTCTGTCTGTCTCCTCGCTGGTGGGTAAACTTGTCAGCCATTGTTTTAGGATGCATAGGGGAAGTGGTGAAATCTTCCCAGCATGCCTCAGCCTGTGAAAGACACTCTTACTAAACCTGAGCTGTGTGAATTCTCTTGGCCCACCTCCAGTGAGAGCAAGCACGGAGCAGTCTGGTTTAATAAAGAGTCCAGCCACCCCTGTTTGCTGAGCAGATCTTCTCGCCTTTGGCTGCTCTAATTAACTGAGCCGAATTACATAAATTACCAGCAGAGGCGCTCCATCTTCTTCCAAAACTCCTTCACTTTCCATCTGACTGTGCCCAACAGCCTCAAACTGTAGCACTTGCTCTCCAGTCGATAATCACAGCGGCCAGACAAGGCTATGCTCAGTCACACACGTACACAAAAGACATCTGAATGAATGAGTTAGTAAACATTTCTCTGCTGTATGAATTGTGTTAATGTTTGCAGGTCATTATGGTAGTGTTTCTAGCACTGTAAGCTGGAATCAGCTGCATACTAGTAAATAACAGTGGAATTGTGGGCTGTTTATATATTTTTCTTTGTGGTGGATTAGTATCCCAACGAGTATGTCCCCTGCCTGCATCCTTATGCTCTGGGATAGGCTCTGGGCCACCCTGACCCTTCACTAGACAAGAAGTTATTCATAATGGTTGTAAATATATGCTTATTTATTACATCTACTCATTTCCTGCTGTGTCGGCATAGTTTGTGGCAGGTATGAGCTCAGCTACACCCATCTCCAGGATTTTCAACCACTCCTGATAAAGTGATGGTCAGGTGCCACAGTGTTTAAAATGACTGAGGTTAAATTTGTTGTGGATCCACATTCTGCCCAAAGTACTTCTGTTTTGTTGTGTTTTTTCCCCTATTAGTGGTTTTTTTTTATATATAATTTTTTTTTTTATATAATTTTTTTTTTTTTTTTTTTTTTTTTTTTTTAAATTTTAACTGAACCTCCTTAAGTCTATCCTATACTGCGTCATATCTGGTCATTTCCTGAACCTGGCACACCTGCTGTCCCACTGCTGCTTCACTACTTTTGAATAATGCCATATTTCACCCTTGCATCTATTCAGTTATTTTCATAATGTGCGGCGTTCATGGTGCCCGTTTTCAGACATGCTATAATTTGTCCTCTACTTCCTTTTTCAGAACAGATGAGTGTCATATGAACTATGTCCACCCACATATTTTTATCAAAATGCCAGATCTCATGTTTGATATCAGGAGTGACTGCAGTTTCATAATTTCTTACCCTCTTTTTTTTTTTTTTTTTTTTTTTTTTTTTTTTTTTTATAGCATGGGCAGCAGTTGTACCGGCACATATACCTGGGCTGCAAGGAGGAGGACAATGTTCACAAGAATTTTGAGCTACTCTTCACTGCTCTAGCACTCATCACCATTGAACTGGCCAACGAGGAGGTGGTCATCGATCTAATTCGGCTGGCCATGGCACTCCAGGTGAATAAAAAAGCCCAGAAGGTTCAGACATCTTTTAAAAAGGCCCTACAGTAGCATAGCGGTAAATACTACTCACACTGTAAACATTCATACACTCTATGTACTGTTGTATACACAAGAATGGGGGCAGTGACTATGGTAACTGAACTGAAACTTGATGTGTGCTGATGTGTATTGTCACATGTTTGGACAAAATTAATTTAAATAGGTTAGCATACTAATAAATCCACATCATTAACTGTGTCTCTTACTTTAAGAACACTGGCTATTGGATCGAGTTAACTTGTAATGAACACAGGTGTTAAAACAGTGATTTTAGTGCGCTATATATATATATATATATATATATATATATATATATATATATATATTCCCTCTCTCTTATGCTATTATCTTGTGTATAATTCTTAGCCAAGTTTAAGCAAACTGGCATTGGCTGTGGAATGGCACCATGGGGTGAGAGAAGGTCTGTGTTGGCTCTCGTGAGTCAGAGCCCATAATTCCAGTCATAATGCTGGCTTCGGAGGTGGTTAGGAGTAGGAGGGGAGACAGTAAAGCAGAGCCCAGTGGCGCCTCTGTTCCCTCCTGCTTCGCAATTCAATCAGCTTCAAATGTCACAGCACCACAAGCGAGGTGAACACAGTTTCCTCTCTTGCTCCTCGGGAGGCTTATGGGATTTCTAATCCCAATAAAGAGATTTTGGAGTGTGAGTGAATCTTTTCACTACAAAAAATAAATGTTGTTTTTGATGCTGCTTAATAGTAACCGCAGATTGATAACTGAATTTGGGAGTTAGTGTGTGTGGTCAGAGCTTCACACACAAATGTGCATACTGTTTATAGGAATGTGTAGTGATGGTGAACGTGTTCTTAGAAAATATTGGGTGCTTGTTAACAGGAAAGAAAATGCGCACTCCTTAAAATGCTCATTTGATCACCACGTCGGCCAGAGGCGGAATTATGGGAATGTGAGTCATTAAAATGCTAAATGAGCGATGGGAGCCAACAAGTGGTTTGTTATTACTTGAAACCCATGTGGAAAATTCGGTACCTGTTTTCAATATTGCGTATGCTACGGTATACAATACTGTTTTTAGTTTTATTATTCTGCTGTACTTGTATATAGAGGAGAAGAGTAAAGACTAGAGTCAGAAGGCCAAGAGAATTGCTACCAAGTGACTGTATTGAAAGTACGCAGATGTGATTTTGGGTTACTCACTTGCAAATAGCTTACTTGAAGGCTTTTGGTTTTGCAAATAATTCATTGTGGATCCACACTGCTTATTTGGTTTTGATGAACTACGACACGACATCTACGGTACATGCATCTTTCTCTTTCTATTATATGAAAACTTTTGTAAGTCAGAGATTCCTTACATCTTTTCTGCTTCACATTACTAATAAATGCTTGTGTATTCCATGATCCATGAAAGTGAGACGATGCCTGAGGAGTGGAGAAGTGTACTGGTACCTATTTTTAAGAATAAAGGTGATGTGCAGAGCTGTAGTAACTACAGAGGGATAAAACTGATCAGCCATAGCATGAAGTTATGGGAAAGAGTAGTGGAAGCTAGGTTAAGAAGGGAGGTGACAATTAGTGAGCAGCAGTATGACTTCATGCCGAGAAGGAGTACTACAGATGCGTTGTTTGCTCTGAGGGTGTTGATGGAGAAGTACCGAGAAGGTAAGAAGGAGTTGCATTGTGTCTTCGTGGACTTAGAGAAAGCATATGACAGGGTACCTAGAGAGGAGCTGTGGTATTGTATGAGGAAGTCGGGGGTGCCAGAAAAGTACGTAAGAGTGGTACAGGATATGTACAAGGACAGTGTGACAGTGGTGAGGTCTGCAGTAGGAGTGACGGATGCTTTCAGGGTGGGGGTAGGATTACATCAAGGATCAGCTTTGAGTCCTTTCTTGTTTGCAATGGTAATGGACAGGTTGACAGATGAGATCAGACAGGAGGCACCGTGGACTATGATGTTTGCAGATGACATTGTGATCTGTAGTGAGAGTAGGGAGCAGGTTGAAGAGACCCTGGAGAGGTGGCGATATGCTCTAGAGAGAAGAGGAATGAAGGTCAGTAGGACTAAGACAGAATACATGTGCATAAATGAGAGGGAGGACAGAGGAATGGTGAGGATGCAGGGAATAGAGTTGGTGAAGGTGGGTGAATTTAAATACTTAGGATCAACAGTCCAGAGTAATGGGGAGTGTGGAAGAGAGGTGAAGAAGAGAGTGCAGGCAGGGTGGAGTGGGTGGAGAAGTGTCAGGAGTGATCTGCGACAGAAGGGTACCAGCAACAGTGAAAGGGGAAGGTCTACAAGGCGGTAGTGAGACCAGCTATGCTTTATGGGTTGGAGACGGTGGCACTGACCAAAAGACAGGAGGCAGAGCTGGAGGTGGCAGAGTTAAAGATGTTAAGGTTTGCATTGGGTGTGACAAGGATGGACAGGATTAGAAATGAGTATATTAGAGGGTCAGCACAGGTTGGACGGTTTGGAGACAAAGTCAGAGAGGCGAGATTGCGTTGGTTTGGACATGTGCAGAGGAGAGATCCTGGATATATTGGGAAAAGGATGCTAGGGATGGAGCTGCCAGGCAAGAGGAAGAGAGGAAGGCCTAAGAGGAGATTTATGGATGTGGTGAAGGAGGACATGCAGGTGGTGGGGGTGACGGAGAGAGATGCAGAGGACAGGAGGAAGTGGAAGCTTTTGATCCGCTGTGGCGACCCCTAACGGGAGCGGCTGAAAGAAGAAGAAGAATTCCATGATCCCATTGTTGAACAGCATGAGAAACTAAAGGGCATGCTTCCTTCTCCTTGCATTCCTTTTCATCCACCTACACTCATGTCGCACCTGCTGCATTTTGCACAGACCACTTCATTACTGCTGTTTTCATAATTATACCCACCCACACTGTATCTTGGGCAAATAATCTAGTGGTTAAATATTTGTTTAATATAGATCTTTTGTGGTATTTTGAAACTTTATTTTCACATGATTTATTGTTTTATGTGGTTATATGAGACTAGAGAACCACACAGTTTATTTCTTAAAATTTTATTAAAGGTGAACTTTATAGATCTATTTTTGGCCACTGTGTTGCCAGTTTGGATTATTTTTTGATTAATTTGTTGTGACAGTCACTTCCATGGGTCAGCTAAGATGAGTAAATGTGTAGATGTTCAGACTTGCACAATGCCACACAATTCCACTGTATGGCCTCAGTGTGAAGGGCGTAGGACATATTTGAGGAAAAAATGGTAAAGTGGTTCATCAGTAAAAAGATTAAACTTGTTTTATTGTAACTTATTATTTTTGCATATTATGTGAACATTTTTTGTTTTCTCAAGCTTTATCTGCTGTTGCTCTAAAAATGTTTCGGTTCCATTTCTGTACCATGAGAGGAAATAACAATTAGGATCTGAGTATATAATCCTGCGGGTGTAGAACTCCCTGTTTTAATTATGCTGTGGCATTGTGTGTTTAATTTCTTCAATGAAGCAACAGACAGCGTAATGAGGCCCTGATGAGTTAACCACAGCCTAACACCCTGTTTACTATTAAACATCTGCATCACCTACACATCCGCACATGCGCTTGCAGCGCAGGCTTTCAGGAACGTATGGCAAGCTCTGCTGTTGTAGAGGGGTTTTTATTTTTTAAGTTTCCACTTACTCTTTGGGTCTCGGGGGTTTGGCTGCTGCCTAAGTGCGACAGCCAAGACACCGTGTGACATGGGCAATTTGCAGCTCGATCTGGCACCTTAATAACAGCCATTTTGAAGGAGAACCCATAAGAGTGCATGCGAGTGACCCAATCAACAGGCACTTTCAAGCCTTGTTCAATTGCTGTGCTTCTGTCTGGTGGGGGTACAGGGTGCCATGTGAGACCTTCTGGCTGAGTGCACTGTGAATACATCTTGTCCTTGGGGGTATCCTTTCTCACTGGATGTGGACACCAAGAACATATTATGGCTAGATTTCTCAACTTTTCAACATAAATGAAAAACAAAGATGTGGTTTGGTTGCACAGGTCCAGAGATCTTGCCCAGATGGTTTTATGGAGTCCGTTTAAATTTGTACCATCCATATGCCATGGTGGATTGCCATGGGCGAAGGAGCATTAGCAGTTGCAATCCGATTCTGGGACTGCATACTGGATTGGAGGTGGGTTGGGCAGGGAGTGTGAACATGCCGTCAGAGAATAGCAATGATAGTTGGAAGCCAGAGCACACTCTTTGGCCACTCTGAAAGCAGAGGTAGGGAAAACTGTACCTCACATTTTGCCTTAAGTTGCAGCAGCATCCATGTCTTTCAGTCTCACTCAGTGGCTGTGTATTTACATTTGCATTTATGCATTTGGAGGATTTTGTCTTCAAAAAGGAAAACGTATAGGAGTTAATAAAAGCTCATTTGACAAAGTGCTTTCGATACAGAACTTGTTTATCAAAGCACAGCTTATCTGTTTGACAGCATTTTCCTTGTACACATTACGCTAAGAGAAGGGACATTCAGACAGTAATTACTTAGACATCCATAACAGATGGTGTTCAGTAGATGGGTTTTGATAACCTTGTAGAGCTCCTGAGGCTTCTAGTGAACCAAGTGGTCAGAGATGGTAGAGCACAGTGTCCTTCGTGGGATGTAGGGAGTGATCAGGTCCTGGAGCTGTTGAGGTGCTCATTCTTTGACTTGTCTTGTAGGCTGTAGTCAATCTTGAACCAGACACAGGCAGCCACAGGAAACCAATGGAAAGAGATGAGAAAGGAAATAAGATTCTTTGTCATGCACAGGTGTACTGTGGCATTCTGTATCGGTTGCAAAGGTTTGGTTGCACAAGATCAAACAGGAGGGAGATGCAGTTAGCTGTCGAGGAGGTGTCTAGAAGGCCATCTTACAGCTACTTTGTGCTGAGAGAAGCAGTAATGGTAGAAGTTGTGGACAGTGACTGGCCAAGGTAAGAAGTTTAGATGGAGAAGAATTGGGGGCTGAGCATAGAGCCATGCGGAACATCTCAGTGAGTGATGCTCCTTCAACAGTGACTGTCTCCAGCCAGTTGGGGTGGATGCAGTGGTTTACTATGTTACAAGCAGCAGAGAAGACCAAGGAAAGGGAGACAGCTGTAGCAGGTTTGAGAGCTTCTGACATTGCAAGGAGGGCAGTCTTGCTCAAATGATTGATGTTGATCTGACAAGGTCATTCTGGGAAAGGAATGCAAATAACTGGATGTAAACAGAATATTCAACAGTTTTGGAAAGGAAAGGGAGAAGGGACACTGGTTTGTAAATCTGGGCTGAAATTCAGCCTTGCTGTTTTGAAGGCAGATGGCAAGCAACCAGAAGGGAGGGAGTAGTTCAGGAATAAGTTGCAGAAAAAGTCTGTAAAAGGCAAGATAGCGAGTACGGTCAAGTGGGGGGTGGTGGTGGTTGATGTCCTTTTGGCAGCTGGGATAGAAACTGTAATATGAACAGAGCAGTTAATTTAGTTTTTAAGTATTCTGTTAACATTTCAGTAACTAAATTTTGATTTAAGATGATATCTGATCTTATCCTAAACAGACAATTAAATATATTACCAGTTTAACATTCATTTATAGACTCATTAACACTGCAGTCCTTTACTTTTCTGTCTAAGCAAATTTTATTTCCCAAGCACAGGCACTGAAAGTTCTTTTCTTACCATAGTGTTGCTATGGTAAATCTAGGCAGTACTGCCATCAAACCCTTGGGGATTAATAATAATATGTAGCAACCCTAAGCTTGGGTTTCTGGAACAGGACACAGAACTTGCATCCACCTGGTGTCTGCATCCAGTGCCCTACTTCACTATACACACACAGCTCAGTGAAGGATAGCAGGACAAGTTGCCTGACCTCTGTTCCTGCCTACCTTTCTGGCTAATGACAGGAATGTGACCTTGGATGGTTAGGGTATCTTGCTTCTTGTAATTTACTTGAACCACAGGTACCCGTTGTTGATGATCACAGTTTAAGGTTAATACCTTATTTATGGGCATTTAAATGACTGATGGTACATTGATGAAGTCAGACAGTGTCAAAAAGGGAAATTTATTGCACGCACACATACATACACACTTTGCTCTTTCTACTAACCACTAGTCAGTTTAACTGACCAACTGCATTGTGTTTGCAGGATATGGCTCTGGCCGAGGAGAATACGCCCATGTTCATCCGATGCAGCATCTTGGCACTGGTGGCTGCTTATCTGAACTTCCTCAGCCAGATGATCGCCAACCCACCCTTTTGTCAGCATGTCAGCAAGGTATGGCCCACCCACCACAGTTGGCTTTGTTCAGTTCAGTATACAGAAGTGCATATGAATTTGTTGGCAATGGATATTATATCACTTAAAGACCCAGAAAGTTGCAACAGTGTTTAAGCAAAGTATTCAGCTGTATAAATTAGACTGCGCTGAACAATGGTGCTGGCTATTAATTCAGATTTCAGAATAAATTCCTTCAGACTCTTTCATTTGCAATAATTTTATGGTTATGCCCACCCTCTCCTTTTAGGTAATTGAGATGAGAAACCTGGAGGCCCCATACCTTCTGCCAGAGCACATCTTCAGGGAGAAGTGCCCGTATGTCCACCCCTCATACCTTTACCACCATCAAAGTCCCCCAGTCTGAACAACAGTAAAAGAAAGTTTGTTTTAAAAAGATACACAGTCCCATGCATCTGTGGTAATGAATAAAGTTTTATACGTTTTGCTCAATCAGGTAAGAAACTTCACTAAATAAGATTCTGCTTTGGTTTAGCTATATGGGGGAGTCTTAGGTTACATTTTGCTGTACTGAAATTGAAAATTTGCAGTATATAAGCCCCCCCCCCCCCTTCACATTAGTGAGATTCCCTCCCTCATAACACAGGCTGCCCAACACCCTGGAGAAGGAAAACAGAAGCCTGTACTTCCAGACACAGGAGATTGCCGAGTCACTGGCAGGACCAAGTTACAGTGTGGAACGCCTATCTGTGCCATATGTGCCCCAGGTGACAGGTAAGGGCCCCCGACTGGACTGAACTAGCTTAAACTGGTCAAGTAGTCCCCCCTGTAGTAAGTCATATAAATAAGTCATCCATTATTTACTATACAACAGTGCATTAAGCATATGTCTCTGAAGGTAATGTAGTTGTCACTACATGTGCTGTTGGAAATGAATTTTTACAAATTGTTTTACTTTGACCGCCTTCAACATAAATGAAAACCCATGACACAGATGATGATGATATCCAACATCATATGTTTATATTTGCTTAGCAGAGGATAAATAAAAAAAATATTTTTTCAGGATCACCTTGTACATGCAGATCATTAAATGGTATCAAAAGCTTCTAGAACTGTGTTAAAAATGCATTTAAAATGGTAAACCTAAGTGCTTTTAATCATTTCAACATTTTCATTTTGAGTTATAGTTCCCTGGTGCATAATGAAGGTAAGTATAGCTCATAAAAAAGAGCCATGAGTCAAAGGTTAATAATTTAGTAACCACTGAAATGCTTAAAAATAGCTCATGGTGTGAAGAGTGCTTCTTATCACATACATTTGATGCGGCATAATTTTACATTTCTTCCAGGATTATAGTCACTATCTGTTGCTCTCTCCTGCTGTGATACCTCCATGCCTGTTTTATGAAAGAACATCTCGCTTCCCTTCCTCTTTCTGCTTCTGAATCAGTCCTCTATAGTGTAGGAAAGATTCTTCACAGGTGCAGACAGACATCCAGAGGTAATGAGTCCAGTTAGCTGTGTCTGTTTCAGTCTGTAGCATGGGCAGGCTTCTCAGGTCCTGCAGCTGTAGCTTATGTAGCAACCCTCCATCTTGACCTTTGTCCCCTCCCTCTTTGGCCCTGCAGAGATTTGTCCTTTTGTTCCATCAGCAGCCAGCAAACCCTTATATGCATCAATAGATGGGGCTCATTTTATAATGGACTGTGTCTTTGTTGAAGGTTTACTTTTACTATGCTGGCCCAAAATTCAGGTTTTATTATTGTTTTTTTTTTTTTATTAAACTTTTTGTGTTGCCCTCCTGACAATTTTTTTTGCTTGTGTTGATATTGCTTATGGTGAGTTAGCATTTTTCCCAAGTTATTTGCCTGCTTTGAGTTTAGTTACATAAACTCTTATTCATAGTTATTCCTTTGTTTGTTCTACAAAATACGTTAATGCATTAAATGATTCCAATAACTTTTTCAGGATGATTTTCCTGACCCAGAAGGTATTTTATTCATTGCATTTGAAGCTTCAACTCTTCAGATTTTAAAGTTGTCTTCCCATGGTAAAAATACAGAAGCTCTCCAGCTTATTTATGCATCCTTAATTCTTTGTTGCCCCAGTTGCTGGGGAAAGTTTAGGCCACAGCGGGGCGCTGGTGAGCTGTACAGTGGAAGATTTGTGGTCTCGGCAGCGGGTTTTTCCAACAGTCCACCGAGCCAGAGGCACTTGTTATTAGCAGCCTGGGTCTCTCACAAAAGCCCTCATGTTGGCCCTTAGTACCTTATCTCTGTCATTTCCACCAGCGGTTAGAGTCCTGTGTCTGATCAGCCCCACCTTGCTTGGTCATCAATTTGCCTTCTTGGTTGTTAAGAAAGTGCTATGCAATGAAGTGTCATGAGCTGCACCTGGGCACATTTACACTCAGTTTTTCCTTTTTTGGTCTAAGAAAAAAGGATCTATTTCTTCCAGTGTATTCACTGTTTTAAAAGCAAAGCTTTTCAATCTCTGCAAATCTGCATCTTCAGCAGTTAATGTCTCATTTGTTCTTTGGTCTCTACTTCAATATTAAAACATAAAAGTAAATGACTAGATTCAGTCTTTAAGCTTATTAATAAATGTGGAGAAACTCCTGTCCTTTATTCTGAAATAGATGTGTGTGCTCTTTAGTGTACTGATCACATACAGTACGTGAATATCACTGTTAGTCTCTTGAACATGGTGCGAATACACAATCCACTTTGCTTCAGCATGTTTCATTGGCTTTTTATTTCGCGGCTGAATTTTTTTTTTTTTTTTTAAATAAATACGAGTGTTTGTGCTTCCTCCCCAGATGAAGACCGCCTGTCTCGGAGGAAGAGTTTCGTTGACACCATCTCCCTCCAGGTTGATCTTCTCTCCAGCAGTCTTCCAGACAAGGTGCAGTACCCTGCCTTTAAATGCTGACCAGCTGATAGTCTTTATTTCCAGCATTTTGCCTCACCGAAATGCCCTTACAGCACTGGAGTGTAGCTTTTCCAAGACAAATGACTGTTTCACAAAGCCATCCTTTGTATGCTGTCTCCATCCTCACTATGCTGTCCACAGTTAATGTTCCCAAACCATAATTATATACATTTAGGAACAGCGTCACCCCTCTTTGTTTTTGCATGGGCAGAATCCAAACACATCATTAAATCAAGGTCATAAAACAATGCATCACGTCAGCTTGACTGAGAGTATAAAGCCATATTAGTGTCTGCCAGCCAGAAAACCATTGATCCAGTCAGTCAGCAGAGAGAGAGCGAGAGAGGGAGAATCCTCTGTCATGCCAGAGATGTGAATGTTTGTATTGTGATTCTGATCACATCAACTCATGATTATTTTATCAATTTCCTAATGTATATGATTATAGCTTTGGGATGCAATTTTTGCAAAAGGGCGAACAGCGTGTCTCGGAGATAAAGGAAATTGCAGTGGGAGAATTAATGCCGGGTAGTTGATTAAAGCAGAACTCAAAGCCCTTTTGGTTTATTAGGCTCCAGTAAGAAGAAAAAAGTTCATCTTATTTCATGTGTTTGTGGAGGCATTAGGACCTCAAACACAATAAAAATAGTAGCATGGGAAAGCTTGGTGTACGATGATGGATTTTTCCTTTTTAGGTGATGACTTTTCCCAGTATGGCAGGAGAGTATTTGCATTAGCTGGCTGATGGTGGATGGTTGTGTTAGCAGTTGGGTTTTAAATGCTTCCAGAAGGTCTCCTGTTTTAATGAACTCCAGTCTAAGTAATCTAAAATGTCCATGACACAACCAGAGTCCATTCTAGACAGCCATGTTGCTCCTTCACTGCAGATTCGTTCAGGATCAGTGCACTGCAAAATAGCATCACTCTGTCTTACTCCACTCAACCAGATTCAGCTTGGCTCATCCAGTAACCATGACCTTTTTGGCTGGAGTGCACTGTAGTGGCAAGAATTTTTGCCTTCCAATCAAAGAACTTGGTTCTGTATCCCTGCTCTTTTACCATTGGGCTTGACTTGAAATGCTTCAGTCAAAGTAACTTGGCTGCATAGATGGATAAATCATTGTAGGTAGCTTAAAGTATCAACCATCAATTATGAGTTGCCTTATTAGCTAAATAATAGCAATAATGTGGTCTAGGAATATAAATATTAAGTGGGGTTTAAGGGAAAAACAAATGGCATTCTTTATATCTGTAATTATTCTGACACATTCTGAGAGAATTCTCAGTAATAGCATATTTAATGTCTTAATATTTTTGTGTGTATTCTCTTTGCAGTCTCAGCTGGCTGAAGAGATCACTTTTGAAACACTGAAGAAGGCCATTGGTGAGCGGACCGCAAATAGTCAGCCGTGCTTAGACAATTCAGTGGTTAATCGGCAGTGTGTCACTTTTCACTTTGCCATCAATCTGCCGGCAACTTTACACTGAATTTATTCACACATCGTTCTTCTACTGATGATATATTTCCAGAGGCATCCTAAACACGCAAGCAACTGTTTAGTTTTTCATTATTTTCTAATACAAACTCTCACACTGTGTTATTGACTGGGTGTAGGTTAGAACACGGGTTTTATTCAGGCAGCTGTTTGAGCAAAGTTCTTAAGAGTCTCTTTTAAACAGACACCACAGGCCTGGAGGAGCAAGAGAAGGAAAAGAGAAGACAGGTGATTGAGAAGTTCCAGAAGGCTCCGTTTGAGGAAATCGCTGCTCACTGCGAGTCCAAGGTGAGGAGTGGAAGTTGAAGGAAGACTTTTCATGCTTTTTAAGAAAAATTTCACCCAAGTGTAAAGCAGCTACCCCTCTTTTTATGCTTAAAAGTTCTGAATAGTGATAAGCAGATACTTTTCCCCTTATAATACTTTGAGTGTATTGCTAAAATGTTGTGTATTCTATAATGAAATTATGATAAATACGTAAAAGGCTTCATTGGAAAATCATTTCATGCTGCATTAAGCACAGTTTGTCAAAACTGGAAAAGTGGTGTTATAATAATTAATGCCACAATGTAATCAGCAAATTTGCCCATTTAGAGCAGTTATCTCTGTACCTCACCATGACTACTATTCCTGAGAGTTCTGGACCAAATTTTACTCATTATTTGACAAAGTGACTTTTCCTACTATTAAGTGCTGTGCACCGAAAAGCATTGTTATGCATAAAATGAATTAGCATTGAATTTAAGATTTCCATAACCAGAAATATAAGTACAATTTTGTTTGAAGTAATTGTATTATGTTGACCATTCACTGGTACGTTCATTTATTGGTATTCATTTTATGTTTTCATATACAGAAGGTTTATTGTATAATGAAATGTACATTTAGTAGCATTTCCCAGCTTTTGAATGCTTTGCCATGAATTGAAGTCTTTTGTTTTTACAGGCAAATATGTTGCATGACAAACTGGCACAGATTTTTGAGCTTACAATCCGGTAAGTGTCATAAGTCTTTGTCTTACGGTTCCCTCCTTTTGTTTGTTGTTGGCTGACAAGTGAAATGAAATGTGTCACTGAAATACATCAACATTTCAGTATGCTATCCTCCTTTCTACTGAGGGAAAGTAAAAACTATGCCCTGAATGTTCTGCATTACAAGTTCAGGAAATATAAGCAAGAAGTGGGCTTAAACTATTCAGTAGGCACACTGTCAGCTAGTTGGTTTAGGCTAATGGAGTGAGGAGGAGTAAGACCAAAGCATGCCTTTGGTACCAGATCAGAGGTCAGGGTTAAGTAAGGGGCAACAGTTCTGGAAATGGGATGCATGGTATGGACCCTGTTCTGAGTCGTGTGATGTCACAAAACCAATGCCTGTGCAAGCAGGCCGTGCAAGATGTTTAAATAACCTTTAATTACGGTGTGAAAGTAAGCTGTGTACACCAGCCTACTCTCCCAACCTTGGTTATTTGTGAAACAAACAGCATTACTAAAGTAGGACCTGTCAATATTTGTCCTTGCAGACTCTACAGCATCTCAGGGCAGCAAGTTCAGATTTTAAATGCAACATTGTAGAAAGGCTTGTTCAGACATGCTCATGCATTTAACTAGTGGTCTTTCTCTTTCTTATCTGCTTCAGGCCACCGCCCAGCCCATCTGGTACCGTGACGATTACGGCGGGCCATGCCCAGTACCATTCTGTCCCTGTGTACGAGATGAAATTTCCTGACTTGTGTGTCTATTAGCCTGACCTCCTGAGCTGTAATGGTTGCAGTTGGGACCGCTGCCATTTCCGTCTTCAAAATCATTTCATGTGCTTATTATTTTTGTAATCACTTTATGGGGATATTTAATGTTAGAATTGTTTTTGTATCTTTCCTTCTTTTTGTAAAAGATGGTTTTCAGAAGACTGCTTAAAGTGCTGGACATTTGAAGGGTTATAGGTGTGCTGATTTGCACTGTTTTAACTAGGTAATATGTGATACTTAAAGTGTATCTGGAATATTTTTCTCATTTTCTGACAGAGGATCAGTTCTTTATTGAGATGAAAAAGTCTCGAAGTTCAAGGAACTGTGTAGCTCAACCTTTTACAATGGCATATGAGATCAAGTGCTAATTTGTGGTCAGTTGGATTTGCTGGTTCTGTAAACCACAAACAAATTTGACAAAATCCTGAGGCTTATGCGGTACTCCAGACTTAAAATATTTTTAAAATGAGTTTTATCAATTGAGTGTAGTCGGACGGTTACGCTGTCAACTGTTAATCTACAGGACAAGTTAGAATAATGTAAATAGCAGTGATCTTGGACATTGAAATCAGGTAGCAAAATCAGGGAGGGAAAACAAATCATTGCATAATATAAAATGCATTTCAGGGATGAGCAAATGAATTTCTTTTCAAAGATTTCTCTTTTAAGTTAATGAAAACCTTGACCATAATATAGTTTTAGTCACTGAAAGTACAAGAAAATATGAATTTGTTGCTCTAAATTCTTCAAAATTTGAGGCCTAGCTGCTGAAAGAGAAATGCAAGTTGTTTAAGGAATCCGGATAAAGATTTTTCGTTTTGATTCATGATTTAGGGTGACATTAGACCCAGGCAACATCTGGCCTTGCCAGACCTCATTCACACACGTGTTTACCTCATTGAATTAGGCTGTACATTATGCCCATCACCACTTACAGTAACATCGTGATCTGGTTTATGATCAGAAGGAGGGCTGATGAAAGCCTGTGCTGAGCAGAACAAAAAGTCAGCAAAGCAACAGCTGGCACAGAGTTTTTTGATATTGGTGGCTATGAAGAGCAAAATCCAGTTTTAAGAAGCATTTTCATAGCATCAGCGTAAATCAGGTGTGACAATAGAGGAAATGAGTTGTTACGTGTTACTATAAATATGCCGGCCTTCTTGGAACAGCTGGTTTCTAGTTTTGACTTTTCACGTCATAGCCCTTCAAAGAATGGCGCGTGTGTAGTAGTGTTGCGTTCAAAGGAAAATCACATTTTATAGAATCCTGCTAGGTTACAGGAATGTATGTGCAATTTTATCACATAGAATAATAGCACTTTATGATGGCTAATTTTAATCTGTATTGTAAACCAGCATTTCACAATCAGAATGACAGTATTAAAAACTTCATTCGTACTGTGGTAGAATTTTTTGGTATGTAAAATTGAATAAATTGTTACTCCGCAGCTAAATGTCTTGTATTGAAATACAGTGTAATTGCAGAAGTCTGTATAATTAATTCAATAATCGAAAAGCATATACATTGTAGGGAATAATATGCATGGACACAACCTTCCAGAAAATGCTTAACCAAGTGTCTGAAGTTTTCTTTCTTCTGAAATCTATGTAGCTCAAGTAGTGTTGTGAGTATTCGCATTCTCTAGTTTTGACATGTTATTTGGACTATGTCAATCGCGAACCTGTTGCCACGGTTGCAGTCACAGGCTTGGCACTCGTGGTTTGGATTCTTCTTCGTTCACGAGTTGCAATTTGTGCTATCTTGCAGCTCATTATGCAAGGCTGCTTTCATTGTTGCGCTTGTAGGGGTTACTACAGACGCAAGAAGCTATTTGTTGGATTAATTGTGCCGACGTGTTGAGATAAGAAGGCAGCTTGCATGCATTATTCAAAAGCATACACAAAGGCAGTGTGTTAAATTAAAGTGAATTTGAAGCCTTTAGATGAGTTGTTTTTAAGTAGAATGTACCCATGCCATCGAGGTTCCCCTCAAACACCTGACTTGCTCTTTGATGTCATTCAGTTGTACACAAGACATCCTACACATTTTAAGCAATAACTTCTGTATTATTTAAAAAGTGTGAAATGCATCTAGCGATTTCTGCGACAGAATTGCACCTTTTCCAAATACTGCAGTGGTAGGCACCTGCCAAAAATAGCTTTCCTGTCATTTAAACTTTGCCTCTGTACCTGATATGGGTGTAGATCTTTGTGTATAAAGAAGGCGACGTGCAGTCATCGATTGTTGCCTAAAAACTGATGCAACAGAGCTGCCACACAAGTTGGCACTGAGCAACTTAATCCTGCATTAAATTGTTTGTTCTCGTTCCATAAAATGCAGTGCTGTTTCAATGCATTGCTTTGCCAATTTGCCACTGATTTAAAAATGAATGCTGTTTTTGGGGCAGTTTTGCAAATCTGCTGAACCAGCAAAGGTTTTGGTTGACAACTCGTTGCAGCTCTGCGGCCCCAGCTGTTATCTCTGCGGATGCAGAACTTCTCATTATCTACGACCAGCTGTTGAATTGGAGTCGGGTCCCAGGGTCTTCGATTTCCCCGTAATCACCATCTCCGCAGATGCGGGACAGGGCTGTCATTGTGTGCCGCTTCGCTTGCTCTTGCACGCTTCGGGAGGCCAACCCTATCCCCTTTATTAACGCTTTTGTATTTTTACTGCTCTCATTGCAGGTTGCAAAGTTACTGTTTGGTGGTGGAAACAAATCCCTTTTGTGACTTTACAGCTGTACGGCATACACGTGCACTTTTAGCCCTTGACACATAAAAACCAATTTCAGCGGTTATGGAAAAAGATGCTGCTAAATAGAAACATTGCAAATTATCAGTTAAAGCTGTATATCTTGTCCTTGTGTTTTTTTTTTTTGTTTTTTTTTCCTCCCCCAAGGCACTAAGGTATCTTTCTTTTTTTTTTGTAACATTCATCTACCATTTATCTTAGATGTCTAACCCAATGTGTTGTTAAGTATTCTAATAGTCAAAGAATTATAAAATCCATCTGAATGAACAGTACGTTGGTGGTGGAGAAAGTTTTTCCCTTTTTCCCATTTCGGTTGAAGTTGGCACCGGTGTTCCAGAAATTCAGCACAACTGTACTGTAGCCACTGCATTCAAACTCTTGACAGCTGTTTGACATGCCACATACAGTGCAATTTTTAGAGATGGTGTAGCGACTATTTTTGAAGAGATATCAAGAACTGAGCCTCAAATTTCTTTATCTGCAGTGATGTTGCTCACGGTTACTGAGAAGCAGCCACTTTTTTCCTGAAACCACTAGATCAAAGCTATTATGATTGTGCATAAAGTGTGGTATATTGTAAAGCAAATATAAAATATCCAATTAAAGTTTTATATCAAAATCCAGAAAGCTTTTTTGTGTTTTTCATTGACATGCAGAAATCTAAAATGAATTATAAAATGCTCTCGTATCCGAAATTTTGAATATATCCAGTGCTCAACAGTTATTGGTGGTGTTATATATTTTCTATGCTCGGAACTGGTTTATTGTTTTAAAGATGTTCTTGAATGAACCTCTTAAGGGTTTTTTTTTTTTTTTTTTTAAGGTAACAAATGAGTTTTTCCTTTCCACTTTTGCATTCTTTTCCCAGTTAGATGTATGCATGCATGCCCTCTTTGTTGCAACTTGTCCCTTTGTTGGCTGAACCAGAACAGGACTGAATTTACAGCCACTGGTTGGATGATGAGCCCAGGCAGAACCAGGTGTTTCAAAGGCAGAAAGGAAGCTGCCCCTGCACCTGTTTGGTGAGTGGTCCAACACAGGTCCTGCACAGGTCAGACATGCATGTGTGAACTAGGAAACCACAGTTCATTACCCTGAATGGATTGGTGTAAGAGGAGAGGCAATAACCCTGAGGGCATAGGTCAAATAATGTGCTGTGCCAATATGTGAGGCCGCAGGGTGGTACCTACCCCTGAGTAAAGTTTTAGTGTTACTGTAAAAAAAAAAAAAGACATGGCTTTGTAAATTGATAACTACTTATAACTTTTAAAAGTAACATTGTAATTCACCTTGGATAAATACATTTGGAATGATTTATACAGGTCACTCAATTCATAGGACAATCTCGTCCCCCATTCTGTGGCTGCTTGCTACCAGTCTGCATGTTTTATTGAGTGTGGATGAATAAATACGTCTCAGTGAAATGTGCAGGAAATGCTGGCTGCCAAACACAGTCAAAGTTGAACCCTCAAAGTTTATTTCTTTTATTAAAAGTAACAAAGCATCTGGGTGAGAATCAGAAAGGAGCAAAGGGGTAATGGCAGCCGTTTTGGTTGAGTGCGTTGCGTTTTTCTGTTTTCATGCACAGTGGTCAAAAGTTTAAGTACACTTGGTTAACCTGGGCTAACCTGTATGGGATGAAGTGGGCAGAAGAGTGAAAGCAAAGCAGCAACAAGTGTCCTACATCTCTGGCATCTGCTCTACAAGAGCTGTGTACACATGACCGCATATTTCCTAATCAAACTCTTTAACCAAACGCCATGTGAACAAAAACTAGTGTTCAGTAAGTAGTTGCACTTTTAACTGAGCCTGAATAATGTGGAATATGTTATAGCTCACTGTGACTATGTTTGAGGAGCTTTTTGGAGGGGTGAGCAAGCATAGGCTGGAAGGCCCTAGGCTCTTTCATCACTCGCATCCTCCAGTTGCCCAGTTCCCTCATTCTTTTCCTCCACAGTTATCACACGGCTGTCTATCCCAGCTACGGTGGTGGCCCCTCCCTTATGAGCATGGCGGTCATTGATCCTCTCTGACTGCACCTCTTCCTGCAGACCCGTCTCTTCACTGGAGTCAGATGGTGGTGGAGGTGGAGGTGGGCGCAGCCAGGGGTGGGCAGGGGGCCTGCGGCGGCACGGGGCCCTGGGACCACGGCACTGCTGCATGGGGAGGCTGGTGTTGAAGTGGGCGGTGGCCATGCACTCGGCACTGGCCTTGTCACAGACACACTGCAGCTTGTCACATATGCTGGCCCCAAAGCCTGAGACAAGAGGACACGTCGCAGAGCAGACAGACAACGGTAAAACACAGGAGTTTGACAGTCAACTTCATATGTGCAGCATGCGCACCCCCTTTGACAAGGAGTTCACTTTGAGTGCCCAAGTGTGTTTACTGTGATTACCACTTCCTTTTCAGCATGCTGGTTCCTTGTGTTTTTGAAGATATGAGCATTATTTCTAATAGTATTTTCCGCTGTTGTCAATTTTTGAAAAAAATTTACCGGTCACAGAACCAAAGCAACTCCTGTTTACATTGCCAGCGGAAAAAATAGGAGAGTAGGGCCAGATTAATTCAACTCCCAAAGCATTTTGAGTGTTAATGATCACTAACTTTAAGTTTTACTGCTTATGAGATGAATAGTCAACAACCAGCTTTGAATAGGAGTTTGTGGTGACAGCAGTTATTTTCAGTCATTCCAAATTAATTTTCTCGTAGCTTGAATTGAAACAAGCTATAAAATGAAACTTTATTGTAGCTATACTTTATGTTTTTACACAACCTAACCTGTAAAGAAATTGAGCTTTTGCTGACTGTTATGTAGGGTTAAAACCGAGTGGGCTGTGATCGGACACTCACACTGGGGTCGGCCCTGTTTGCAGTTGACGTGGATGCTGACCCCGCGATCCTGGCGGCACCCCAGCATCTTTATCTGCTCTAGACAGCACTGGTGAAAGAAGCAGCAGCTGGAGAGAGAAGGAATAGGAATGATGGTTATTTTCAGTTATATTTTATTCTTGTAATAATTTATGCTTTGCATAACAGAGCAGAGCACTCATTTGTGAGCTTTGGCCTCATTTCTGACATGACCTAAAGGTAACGTTAATGGCATGGAAAATATATATATTTGTGGTCAGTTTATCAATGTGCTCATTGTATTCATTGATGACTCCTCCTTCTATCTGCCCACCTGTCTAGCTGATCGAGTGGCCTTCCCCGGCCTTCCTGCCCGCAGTAGCATCCATACATCTCGTATTCGTGCGGACAGCGGCCTGTCAGGCAGTACAGCATCTCTCCCAGCGCGGGCATCTCTTGCCGCCTGTGCCCGTCGGCACTGTACTTGGTGAAGGTATGGCTGCACTCTGCAGGCAATGAGAATACAGCAGCAAGAATTGGATCTGGCGGCCAAGGGGAGGGGTTTATTTGACAGCTTTTAGGTTTCAGCTCCCAACCCCAGCATTCATTGTTGAAGGATATTTTTTGTTCCTCCAAACAACAGTCTCTTTCAATTCAGTCTGAAACGACGTCAGATGTCACCAGCTAGGCTTGGATAAATGAGTTTATGTGCATAACACCTAGTTGTGTGTTGTGACCTCATATTTCATTCATCGCAAGAAAATGATGTGGAAAAATGTCGAGATATTAGTTTGAGTTTCTGTTGTAGATTAAGGTTGAAATGTAGATTCTCTTCTTCCATGGTGCACAGTACCCTAAACAGACAGCATAACATCAAAAGGACAGACAAAACGAGGTAGTTGGTAGGATGGATAAATAAATAAATAATAAAATGAAGATAAATGGGTAAGCAAATAAGTGGTGTTTACAGTAAGTAGGTGTGGCAGTGCAAATACATTGTAGTGGATGTGATGGTGATCTGAAGAACAAAGTAAATTAAATGTGAATTTGATTAATTATGTATTCATTATGCCTTGTAGATACAGCTTTGTAACCTTCACCACCAGGATCTAGAGGGAGGTCAATGAGTCCCACAGCTTCCAGGAGAGAGAGGGCAAAGAGGGGCATGGCCTTTGGCTCCAGGGGCTTCCTCTCTGGGGGTCACAGAATACAAAACCATTTAGAATATCACCTGACAGTGACAATCATCGTATTTTTCTTTTTCTTTTTTTTTAAAAAATTTTTTAATCTTAATATTCTGACCATGTTATGGTGTGTTCTGTGCTAACTTAAAAGGCTGAAGTGTTTCACCTGAGATGCTGAAAGATTCATTTGGTATTAATGAGCATGCTTTGTAGCTCATTTCTAAAATGATTCAGTCATGAGTGAGGAAGCAATAGTTTGAACTCTAATTCTAATTTAGGGTCCGCAGATTTTATGCACTGCTGCTTTAATTCCACCACAATACTTTCGATTTCTAGTGGCAACTAGAAGAGCTTTAAAGAGGGCCATAAGGCTATTTTTTTTTTTTCTTTTCCACAGTGAATGGAAGTAATATTTCATCTAACTGTAAGTCAGGTCAGGTTTGTGATGTTGGCTATGATCACGAGTTATGCAGCCGTCTGATATGATTGTTGGCACTCTCCTATATGATGGTGGTTTCAGATGTTCAGAAGGTCTTTGCTTCTCTGAGCTTCTGGCCATTTGCAGTGAAAGATGAGCAACTGCACAGGTCTACATTGTTGATTTTGCAATATGACTCTCAGTGGGAAACACATAAATATGTTCATTCACAAAGGAAACCATTTCCAAAATAAACTTTCAAAACCTCCTGCTTATAATTAAGTTTGTGACTATTTTAGCTAATTTTATGTTCTTTTTCATAACATCCTTGATAAATTGTTCGTTTGAAAGTGCTTTTTGCTTAGAAAGAGCTCCGTACCATCATTTTCCATCTCCTGTGAGCTGTCCAACGATTCATTCTTTTTGCAGGAAGGCTTCTCTTCCCCTTTCTCCTCCACAGACCTGTCATCAGGGATTGGTGTAGGAGGCCATGCTTGACCTCCTGATATCCTGATGGTAGCAGATGAAGCTGTGGATTTTGTAGACAATCGGTCCTGTCCTGCCAAACAAAGCAGATACCACGTCAGCTGCTATGTGAAGGTGGCCTTACTTTGTCTATGTTCATTCCCCGTTACACTGGTATAGCAGGTGATGCACTGGATTTTACTGTAAAACCTGAAGGCTGTTGGTTCAAATCCTCCTTCTGTTCCACTGCATTTAATCAGGGTATATAGCCTGAACTGTTTCAGTAAGAATATTCTGCTGAATAAATGGATAAATTCTTGTAAAGTCTTGCACTATAGGTTTCTTTTAACAAGGGTTACTACCAACAATAATATTCTAATTATTTTGCTAATAATAGTGTACAGTATGGTGCTGCACAGGTGTATGCATGGTCTTCTGTAACCGGATTTAATAGCTGAGGGATATGAATAAATTGTGAAAGGCAGTAGGATTTTATACTGTTCTGAAACTATTCTTGATATTTGTTATAATACAGGTTCTCATTCTCTGGGACGTTTTTATGTGCGATCTATGCTCACCTTCCGTGAGCGACTTCAACTCCTCAGAGCCCAGGGGTGGGTGCGAAGTCCGGATTGGCTGAGTCTTTGTGGCTTCCATGGTAACAGCCAATGGCTGTGTTTCAGGCTGGGCCGGAACTGCCAATCAGAGTGGAGGCACAAAAGGCTGTGACACAAGCTATAGGTGACGTTCTATTTATGGAAGCATCTATTCAATATGTGCCCAGAATTATTTGATGAATTGCTTGTCATGAGTTTCTAGAGTTTAAAGGAAATTCTAACCTGCTTCTGTGGGGTCTGCAGGATCCAGGACTGAATGTGCGGTGAAGATTTCCTTCGTCTCTCTCTCGGTGTCGGGCATCTCTGCAGCTGCCATTGAGGAGACATGGAAACTGTGTGTATGCTTTTGTGAAATAGACATCTGTTTTCAAGAGCTGAGCAAAGATGCAATTATTTTTAATTCTGCTGTGGGATGAAATGTAATAAAAATACAGTGTGGATCACTATGAGACCCTTAACAGGCTTGTTGAGTTTTATGGTTATATTTCAAATACTAATGACTGGCTAAGGAAGTGTTATACTGGCCATAGTTGGAGAGCGATAAAGTACAAATGAAGAGTATAAATTAAAGGTCTAGCCAACCAAATTAACTCACTTTTCTGGGTAGATGTAAAGGTGTGATGGATATACAATTTTGTGTAAATTTCCTCGGTCTCTGTCTCAGTCTCCTCTGTCGTACCTGTTGGGAGACAGAGGAGAGCCCACCTGAGAATGTAATTTGACCTCACAGCAACATCATGTCATCACGCTCACATCCCTGCTAAACATGGTGGCAGACACACTGTGAGCGTCTGGAGAGCAATGACACGAAGATGACTGCCAACTTGCAAACACTTGGATGGAGGGATGTTTTGCTGCCATGCTCGACCTTTAGCGAAAGAGTCGGGAGAAAGTGTGGTGTGTTTCTCCTCTCCTTCTGATGCTTCCGTGCTGGTTCCCCACTTGTCTTTTTCTGTCGGGAACAAGAGCAGACCTGTAAGCATTGATTGTAGTAAAAAGCCGGTTACTACAGAGCAAGTATCTGGAAACCTTTTTTGCGTATTAAGTTATGATAAAACATGTTATCATGCTGCCATTAGCTATAAACATACCATAAACATTTTCAAAATATTTTGTTTTAGTCCTCATTTACCATTTTAAGAACTAATGTACAGTTAAGATTTTCCAGTGCTGCTATTCTTAGTTCCTAGGTTAGGAAGACTGGTATTTCTGAAAGATGGGGAAAAAAGACAGCAAAAATAAATGATGACTTGCAGAAGATGACTAACAGTTTTGTTTTTTTTTTCTCTACACTTTCCTCATTCCCTTGTCCAGCACAGAGTTTCGGTAGTCCAGAAGCATCAGGTGCACAGCAGGGCTGACCTTGGATGGGTCCATATTTCATCGCAGGTTAGTTACTCACACACTTGTACCACAGCAAGTTTGGAAACACCAATTCAGCTGAAATGTATGTCTTTGTACGTATGTGCAGTCAACACATCTTGTTTCAGTTTCAGGCTTTCAGTCATTATGAAAAGGAGGAGAAATAAATGTTCTGTGTTTGTTAGTCATCTTCTTGTAACATGGGGTTAAGTGCAGAGAAGTAACTCCATGAGCAATTTAGATGTTTCATTTCAACCCATAACAGGAGAGCACCACACTTCAGAAATTCGGTATGAATTAAAGCACTTCCACTCGCCTCTTAGTGTAGATCCTGTGCGGCGCTCACTGTGTGGTGCTGTTATGCGTTGCTCGGTGTGTGTTTGTGCCTCTTGTGTCACTCCGGCTGTTTTTGTTTTCTCTTCCTGGAGGGCTGAGGGACAATAGTGTGAAACAGGAGGGAGTTCAGTATCTGACCATTGGCGGTTAAAAAGTGATTGGTTCACATCTGCAGTTTCACCCGTAGTCTAATGACCCATGTTACCTTCAGGGATGGTGAAATAAGGAAAGGATATTTTGGAGTTGTGTTCTTCTGGCAAATCTGTGCTATTGCCCATGGTTTCATTTTCTGGGAACAGAAGAGCTGCAAATTGTGGGAGAGAAAAATATAGATTGAAAATTATTCAGAAGTTGAAATTTCCAGTTACTTCTTATTGGTACCTAGATATGTCTTTAGAGCTGTAACTTTATTATCTGTGAACTATGTAAAAGTGACGAAAATAAACTTACAAAAAGCTTTTTTTTTTTTTTTTTTTTTTTTTTTTTTGCAGGAACGCAAGGGAACATTAAATACAGCGAAAAACAGATTGTCCTGAAAATTGACTGCTCCGGTTCTTGCATGCAGTTCCTAACACGGAACCCTTAGTCAGAAGATTCACAGACACGTTTGTCAGAGAAAACTGAGGAGGGGGAGTTGTTTCAGGAGCTGCCAGCATCTGTAGGGAACTGTTTATCTGCTCCTCAAGTCCTAAATACAATACACGTGGAAACAATTAGGTCCCTTGTGAATGAAGCGATCGGAAGCAATGAAGAGGTGTTAAACAAAAAGGTGATGGTGATAGTCTTTCTGCCTCTATGAGGTCCTCTCCCCCAGTTACATAAGCCAGTAGTATTCATGCTTTCAATAATTTGGCTCGATCTGTTTTTTACGTTTTAAACTCTTCCTCCTGACAAAATACCAGGACATTCATGGAATGCACCAGTGCTGTATTAGAAGTCTGACAAAATGATAGATAACTGCTATTCCTTTGTCAGCCCTGTGAAGCGACACGTTTGTTTGAGCAGAGATAATGGCTAACCTGCAGACGATTTGAGAAAAGCTAGAGTCAACCCAGCAATCCGGGGTAATGCTCTGCCATGTGTCTCTGAGATGTTCCAAGTGCTCTGCTGCCTTATGGACCTTTGAGGAATCGTGCGTTACGATCCACAGCTGTGTATTCCAGTAGGCCCGACACCTTGCAGCACCGCCACGAGTCATTCGTTTGGAAAAAGCCTGTGGTTTTGGCTGAAAGTGGTGTTTGGTGAATAGCGCATCTGCTATTTTCCTCACTTCTCTGTCAAGAGAAATGAAGATACAGTGACCCCTGTTTTTCTTCTCTTTTGCTCTTCTCTGCTTTCCCATGACTCATGTGGGTGGCAGGTTTCCAACACCTGAGCACAGATGGCACTGGAGCGATGCTGAAGCCCTACCTGTCCCTTCGGGAGGTTGTTGTGTGTTTGCTACTTTGTGTTTTCCCAAATTTGGTGCTTTATACTGTCCCTGTTTCTGTGGTAGTTAAGATCACAAACCTCAGCACAGCTTTGTGTGAAGGACCATGTCTCTTCATCCAGGAATATCTAGAAACCTCCAAAGGCTTTTACATTTGGTATTGCAAATTTTAGTGCTCAGGGTGCTAACATTTTTAAAAACTCTTTTTGGTACTTTTTACCTTGTAATTGTTTGAAATAATTGTGGCTGTAAAGACTGAAAATGCTTCCACTTGCTCTTACCTGGTTCCTGATGGAAGTTGGATCCAACCTCAAGATGTCAGTAAGCTATGAGTAAAGGCTGTTTTGTCTTGTAACTTTTTCCATTTACTTTCAACACAGCTTATATAATATAATGTAGTGGTGGCAGGAGGCCCTGTGGCTTTCCCATCATACTTTGCTTTTGTGTATGAGTAAATAAGTGTTTAACCCAGGTTGGGGAGTTACAGAGGGGATGTTGGCCCTGGTGGTGTCTAGTGTGTGCAGTAGCTTTGGGTGGGTGTCATGATGCTGAGTTTCAGAAAAGTCTCCTACAGTCTTGTTATCCAAGTTCTCTGCTCTATCACTGCCAAAAAGCATGATTAAGGCCTTTTCTTAGAATAGTGCAGTGTCATTTTGTTATGATTTAGGTACCTGTTGCAACTCTCTGTGGACACATGATGGGGTCCAGGTGTCTCATTGTGGGGTTGTAGTGGGCTCGGGCCATGCAGTCAAGGGCCGCCTGGTCACAGAAGCACAGCTCTCGCTTGCAACGGTCCATTGCATCTACAAAAGAAATCCAAAATGCATACATTACCCATAAATGTATGCTCCATGTAAATGTTGCTTTCTCTTTTAATTTTCATGTAAAATGATGCTCTTAGTTGTGATACTGCAGGCCCTCAGTCCATGCCTGTGGTCGCAGGTGCACATTACCGCAGGTTCCGTTCCTCTCCCTGCAGGTGGCGTTGTATGAAACCAGCTCCGGCTCTGGCCTGCAACTCCAGGTGGCTGCAGCCCTGTAGCATCGTCTGTGGTGGAAACAGCAGCTGCAAGGTGGTAAGAAGAGAGCCATTAAGATGGTTCAAGTGGATATGAGTGTGTGGAAGAGAAGGGCATTATGGAAGCTGTGTGTCAGTACTTTTAGGGTTGCGGTGAGGTTAGGGTTAGTGTTAGCAGTTAGACTGATATAAGCGTCTCTTCGGAAGTAACAGTTCTTTGACCTGTACACATACCTGTTTGCTGTACAATACCTGCTTAGTCATTAGCATTTTTGCCCCCTGCTGATCTTACCTGTCCATGTCATCAACAGGCTGCCCGCTCTCATGGTACCGGCATGTACAGCCATAGCCCTCCAGGTCACGCGGACACATATCCGTGGCACAGCGCAACTTCAGTGCAAAACTGAATGTAGATGGGAAGTTGTCTAGGATGGCCTGCAGCCAGGTGAAGCGTTCCCCAAGGCAGCCTGGAGAAGGGAGAGGGATGAAGATTTATGAACCTGCTGGTGACAGGGTCTTCAGCTCCTTCTGCAGGTATAAAATAGAGGAGCCAAATCCTAGTGTCAGACTCTGCTGAGGAGTCGTCATTGCTTTGGACCCAGGCCAAAAATAGATAGGAAAATGTGTGGTGATATCAGGTTCCACAGTATGTACATAGAGTTAAAGCATTTCTAAACACCACTGGATACCATGACAGTATCATATGTTCGTGAAATGAGCCATTTTTTAAATTAATTTGTGCATGTTATCTATCCCGGTGAGGGTTGCGCTAATTCCGATTTACACGAATGCTGTTCTCACCAATCAGAAGCAGCGCGGCAGGCGAATCTCCTGTCTCCGGGCAGACGGAGGAGTGGCTGGAAATAGCTGGAGACGAACATGATTGATGATCAGCGGGTCCACGCTGGGTTTAATACAGACTCCGTGCTAATGTCTCCGTCTTCGCATTTCAGTAGTCTCACGTTATGGATTCACATGAACAAGCAAACATGAAATAACTAATTTGTCAGTAAAAAAGATTTTATACTATATACGCTCTATCTTGTCTGTGTCAACTGTATTGGGGAAGTGCATGAGCCTGTGGGTTCATTTTAACTTAACTCAGATGGTGAAACGTTGACAGAATTCCCTGGAGATCCAAGCCCTGCCTTTTGCAGTAGAAAATGACAGTGAAACTATTTTGTGTACTTGTCTCCCCCCACCCCCATGTCATGCTTTCACTGGCTGATGAACTGGCACTTACCACTTTGTAGGAATGACAGCAATAAGACAGATGTGAGCAGCATGATCTTTATTTCTGGAAGCAGATAACGCCTCACAGCTAGCAAGCAAAGACAAGAGGATAAACAGGACGGAGTTCATCTCACTTTATTTTTCATAAGAAAGTATCGTGCTAATATTAATGTTACAAAGGAACGTAAGAGGTAAGATAACCACTGAAAGTTAACATGAGGGGTATTAATTTACACTTCATTCTCAGAATGCAAGTGTTGACATTTTTATTTCCATTAAATATGCTAGCACCTTTTTTGCAATGTCCTTTATATCGTAGGTTTCTTAATGAACATCTGCAAAGGTTTAAATTCTGCTATATGTCTGGGACTTGTGATTGTACATGGCTCCTGCTGTCCCTCTGTGCTTTTGCAGTTCCCCATCTCCTCATTTGGCCCCATTTACGTGCTGAAATGCCATCTCCTTTCTATGATCAGCGTATAATGAGGACCCCTTCTCTTGCAGAGCACCGAGGTAGGGATCAGATCCATTCGGTCTTCCCGTTGTGCACCGCGGCCCTCAGGGCCGGGCACCTTGGATCAAAGTCCCGTTAGAGTGAAAAATTGGTTTCATAGGTGTCATTTATCCCCAACGCTCTCATTGAAACCATAAAAAAAATAGGTGCCTGGCAAGCAGCAGTATCTCCTTTTCCTGGAACTATGCAGTAATATAACACATTTTTTCCAGGCAAAAGTTTGACCCTAGTTAAAAGTCAAAACCTCACCACTTATGTAGAGTTTCATCTAAATAAGTACCCTTAATATTATCTATACCAACATCACTTAAACATGTTGTGTGTCTATATAGTAGCTTTTAGATTTTTTTTTCCTGTTTCATAATCATACATTGTTATAAATGCTTTAAGCAGAACTTTAATGTTAGTACAGCAATTTAGATGCAGCAACTATGAAAAAATGCTAAATAAAATCACTTACCATTAAGTTGCAGTGACCTGTGTGCTTGTACACCTGTTGAAAAGTAGATACCTCCTTCCTTGGGTGTCAGGCTTTTATAAATGAGGTAAGTGACAGGTAGGGCTACCGATGCCTTCAGATACAGGTTGTGTGTGATCGTGGTCATCAATGAGCCAGTGGTGGTTAGAGGACAGAGGCTGGTTGTTCACTCAATGTGGAACAAGGGTCCCTCACACCAGTGTGGGGGCAGCAGAGGAGACCCCTACACCACCCTTTTGAAACTGACACCAAAGGGTCCCTGAGCACAGTCTCAAAAGCAGCCGCAGAGTCTTTGACCCAAAGCCTCGAATTTCCCATTTCCCGCAGCCTCAGGGCTGCCCATGTGCCCCCAATTGAGGGGCTTGTGGTTCAACTCATCACTGGGGAATAAATGTCATAATAGCTGAGTTTTGTCCATTTTCCAATGTTAAGTGGAGAGCCCTTCTTTGTAACAGTGACCGAACCCAGGCTGAGGGACTCAACAATGGTGGAGGTACGTCTGTCATTAGAACAGTTATCATCCAGACCTGTCATTACACACTTCATTCAACAGCGCTCTTGAAACACATTTTTATAGCCGCTGCATTTTGTCAGCGCTGAAAATGCACAAGAGCGTACACCAATCCACGAGTCCAATTATCAAACGTTGATAATAAATCATAACCTGCTTCTGTAATGAATTTTCTTTATTGTAAAGTTTACAGAAGATTCTCCAAAGCAGTTAGATTTTAACTGATGCGAACACAGCTATATACACCTCATCAGCTGGGTGGCCTTGGTTTTGTATACAACATTTAAATAATTGCTTTTTTCATCCGTTTGTCCACACCATCTAGTTTATGTTAAAGGTACAAGAGATCATGGTCTCTAAAAATAACATTGTACTTTAGATTAGTATACATGAGGTTTGGCTTACTTGATTGAATGAACAAATGATAGCTGGTCAAACTGAAATGTGGGTGCCGTTTAAAGCAGGTGTTTGGGATCTGTGAGTTCACAAGAGGCTTCTAGATAAACTGTTGCTGCTCACAGCTTTGTGCACATTCTTGCCAAGCACTTCTGTTTCAGGCCTGTGTGGAGAAAATCAAGTCAGAAGGTTGCAGGTTTAAAGCCAACAGAGAAACATTTCTGTGCTGGAACTCATATTTACTTACTATTTAGCTGGCACTTTTTTCCCCCCAAAATAGCTTACATTCATGTACCCATTAACTGTACATAGTTTGGCTATTTTTACTACAGCATTTTAGGGTAAGTATCTTGAGCCAGGGTATGGCAGCAGGAGTTGGGATTCAAACCCACGACTTGTAAGTCCCACAGCAGCAGTTAAACAACTACTGGTCTGAATAATGTAGGATTTAAATATAAAAACTCTAAGCCTCAAAACTGATTTTTTTTTTTTTTTTTTTTTTTTTAACTTCAGTGGCATCATGCTTGACAAAAGTTGTCTAATTCATCACATATTTATTCAGGCTTCTATATGTATTCTAAACTTGAGATGCACAAGACATTCATTATTACTTAAAATCTATTCTGAAATATTATGTTTCAAACACAATGAGACAAGCATTAAAAGGAAATTGCAGTTTACGTGCAAGCAATTTAAAGCAGCTGAGCTTGTGGACAATAAGTGGAATAATAATTGCTTGTTACTGCAGATGAAAAGCACGACCAAGTGGACTGAAGGCTATCTGAGGGAGATGAACAGCGTAATTGCAGGAAGCTGTTAAGAGGTCAGATCTTGAAAGAGCTCAAACTTTAGGGGACCATGCTGCCCTAATGTTACTGAGGACATATTATACCTCCAAGTGTTTTGGGAAACTAAGGAACCGGGGTCTGGGGTTGAATATTTAAATGTATTTGCTGCTGTAAAATGCCACCTCTGTTATTTGTTTAGTTGTCACTTTCCTCAAAGCAGTTTCCAGTGTTAGTTTTATATATATATATATATAATATATATATATATATATATATATATACACACACACACACACCCTAGTTACAGAGCTGTTTTTTTTTTTTTTTTTTAAACAGACTTCCTTCAGGTAAGTACACCTTGATCCAGCAGTACTTCAGTAGGATGTAGGGATGAAACCCAGGCCTTTCAGTAGGTTGTCTATTTACATAGTGGTGACTGTGGCCAAAATATTACCTGCTGCCCCATTCCCTGGCTAAAATAAGAAAATAGCTTAACAAATAAGTAATGATTATAGTAGAAACTGGGATTGAATGTTAATGAGAGAAAAGCATTTGTCTTGTTTATAGTAAAGTTTTGCATGGAACAGGGTAACGTATCCAGTTGAAATGAGAACAAGAGTTTTTTTCCCGCATACAAACGGTCTCCAGTTTACTTTTTTGTATGTTTTATATGATATGCAGGCCTCGCAAGAGCCAATTAGGCTCCATGAAGCATGTCCATATGAAACCTTTAATCTAGGAGAGACAGCATCCAGAAGGTGACCTTCGCATCTCTGGTTTGATCCCTGTTTGATGATTGTGAGCCTAATGCAGGAAATGCCTGGCTTCGCCGTGATCTCTAATGACCCCGCACACCCCTTTTCTCTCTATTTCATCGGTGAGCTCCTGTGCCCAAGGTATGACTGACGTCCTTTTAATGAGAGCTGATTCCAAGCAGCAGCTGTGGCCTTCGATGGACCCCTTTGTACCCAGCGAGGTCCCGTCTGCCCCCCCCGCAGCTAATTGTTTTACTTTCAAGTGTATCACTAAGAAAGCATTTCTTTTATATTTATGCCTAGCGGAAGATCTGATTTTGAGACTGAATTTAAACAGAGAATATTATTTTGCTATCATTTTCATGCGACACACAAAGATCACGCGTGGTTAATGCGGCACGTCACTTAAGACCCCTAAACCCTCAGAACATTTTTTATATTTTTCCATTAATTTGTCATTACCAAGAAAAATGTCTCGGATCATGCGTTCCATTGGCTAATTATTTATGCCACTAACTATTCAAAAATATGTATGGAGAAAGACACCTTCTGAGACTTGAAAATGTAGTCAGAACTGTAGTGGGGACTCATACCTGATGACCAGTTAGTCAAAATATTGCCTAAAATGAAAAAGTGAAGCTGAGTCACGGTAGAGATCTACACACTTGGTGCTCAGGATAGAAAGCGTCCTTCACTGGTGTAGAATGTGTTTTCTCCCCTTCCTGCTATTTCCAGTGTGCCACCATTTTACATGAAAATGCTTTTGTGGCTGAGACGGTTTTAAAAATGCAGTTAGCGGTTTCAGGTAAGCGCTGCTGGAATTAGCCATGCGGCACTCACTTTTCGAAAAGGAGACTCTCTTCACCCTCCTGCAGATCTCCAAAGTGTACCTCTCGTACCAGGGATGGTTGTCAACACAGTACCTGAAAACAAATAGGAAATGATCGCTTTCCGTTAGGGTGTGAGGACCATATCTGTTTTTACTCTGTTTGGGCACCGTTACTTTAAGGTATTTACAACTAAACTTGTTTTGCTGGGAACATGTTTGTGTTACTCCAGCTGTTTCCCTCTTAAATGCCAAATGTCATTTATAATTTTTCCATTTTTCTCTAATCTCTAATTTTGTGTTATGACAGGTGCCAGTTTTCCTGAAGCACAATCGTTTCATTTTAATTCGTCATTGGTGGGAAACACAGACAGGTTATAAATATGATTTGGCTATAAAGGTGTACGACTCAAATGTTGCATTTGTCGTCGTGCATTGCCTACCTCACCATGCCGGCCCTAGTGTCTCCGCGACAGAGGCACTGGGAGAAGAACCTGCACAGCTCCAGGACACAGGGCTGCAGCTTGGGCTCGCTGATGGTGGTGATGATGACGGGCTGTGCCATTTCGACCCCCCGTGTGCCATCGAAGATCAGCCTCTCCCATGGGCAGCCTGCTGGGAGTCTTGAGCGTAAGCCACATTAAAACACTCCTCCATAACAGACAGCCCCAGATTAGACATGGATTACAGCAGACGTGGCATTATTGAATGTTGAATTTTCTTACTCTGCAACAGAACATAAGCTATTCTGACAAAACTAGACTTATGAGCGTCACCAGTTACTGTGGTTTTTGCTAAAAAGAAGCCTTCTAAATGGGTTCTAAGAGCGGACACTGACTGGCTCAGTGTTCCTTTTCATTTATAGGAGAAAAATCTTTAATTCAGCTCACCAACCATCAGTTCGATTCAACGTGTAGTCCCAGGAGGGGGCTGTCGTACCCTTGACCAATGTGTTTAATCTTAACTGCCTTGACATGATAAATGGTGACAATCTTAATTCTCTTTTAGATAGTGCTGCTTGGCTGATGCATTTATTTAAAAAGAAAAAAACTTCCGAAACTAACAGTGATGCTTCCCAAATAACATTCCATCATCTGTGATTGTTTTATTATTTTTACTGCCTTCTAGTCTCCCCTGAGAGAAACGGCATTTATTGTCATATGATACAGTGATCCCCCACACACTTATGACACAACCTTGCAGTGTTCATTTCCTGTGATAATACCCATAACATGCAGTGGCACGTTAATGTGTCATTGAAAGCTGAAAGATAAGTATGTACGCATGAAACCCCTGCAGTTTTCACATGTACTTTGGTGGATAAGCCAACACCTGTAGTCCGTCTTCATTGAAATTGTGAACCAGGTGCTCATTGGTGTCAGGTGAGAGAACCAGGGTTCGCATCAGTACCCAAAAACCTCGAGCTTCCTTGTTTCAGACAATGTCACAAAGCCGAAGGGCCACCGTCTGCAGTTGCAACGGTGAGTTGCTGCCATCTAGTGCCACCTGAACTCTGAACTTAGTTGAGAAAAGCAACCAGGTTTGAGTCTGGTGCTGGAAGCTTAAAATTCTAGGGTTTATTCCACTATTTTCCAGCTATGTATATTCAACACAACCTTCATCAGGCCAAGCAGAAAGAAACTGGCATATGTCGGGTTTAGTGTGTGTGTGTGTGTGTGTGTGTGTGTGTGTGTGTGTGTGGAGAAATCTTGTTGTTCATCAGTTTATAAATAGTGCTGCACACATCCTCCCAGCTCTAAGTGTAGCCTGCTGACCTTGTGACCATCAGTTGGAGTCCCTTGAATAACAAGCACCATCTATTATCCCATAGAAAATGATAAACAAAAAGTGCAACAGCATAATTTGCTTTTAACCTTTACTGACCTATGCTTTGAAAGCAGTGCCCAGACAGTTGAACACATCTCTCTGTATACTGTCAGTCTGTACCATTTGGCCCTTTACTTTGTCCAAGAGCTGAATGGAAACGCTGACCCATTGGTAGATCGAATACAGCACAACAGACCCCATTAGAAATGTAGTTATTGGCCTTCCCATGCTGGGGTTCCCTGCTGAGTGCCCTGATGAATCAAACTATGGTAGCCATTCAAGTTAGTACTTTGCGCACAAACACAACTACAGGTCTTTTCCTTTTGTCACAAATTTCATTTTATGAGCAACAAACACGTATTACTTTATTACACCTAACAGCAGTAATTTTTAAAAACTGTTAGCATTAGAGGGTTTCCTAACATTGTCAGTTTTGCTTCTTTCTGGGTCTCTGATAGTCACTTTGCCCAACAATTTGGACAGACCCAAAACTTGCCCGCTGATTGTACCAGTGCTGAAGAAACTGAAACCCTATTGATGCGATCGTTCACCTGCGTCCTTGTGGAGCCTCTCTGCAGTAGGAGAGCGGCTCGGTGTCTGCATCTTGGTGGAAGAGGAGCCGACTGTTCTGTATTCTGGCTCTGGCTCTGAGAAGTGGACTACTGCCAAACAAAAAAGTAAGAAAAAGATCAGAAACACACCTGAGCTATGCAAAGTTGCACCCGTACAGCAGTGACTCATCAGACAGATTGATGGGGATAGCGGGGATTTACCAGTGATAGAGGAGCGGAACGTTGTGCTCTCTGCCACACTGGATCTGGGTGACAGAGGGACAGTGGTGGTCTCTGTTGGGCTCCTCTTTGGTACAAATGCAGCAGGAGTGGTCTTGGCCTGGCTGGCCTCAGGTGGTGAAAGGGCCCTGGTAGGTTCCACCTCGCTGAGCTCGGGTGGCAAGGTGTTACTTGAACTTGTGGGCAGACGATACCACTCTTTTTTTTTTTTTTTTTTTTTTTTTGGGGCAAGACAACATTAAAGCCAGTTGGACACTTTACTGTAATACCTCGATTACAGTTACCCCCGTTTCACGATAGCACTTATACTAATATATAAATTATAAATATATTTTTATTTTTATGTTAAAAAATTATAACTAAATGATAGTTTTGATTGATGATTTACCAAATGAAAAAATTAAAATGTAGAAATTTAAAAATACATTTTGAAATTTTTTTGTGACCCATGAGACTATTTTCTGTTTATTCACTGCAATTAAATGTACTAATCTACACGTGCACAATTTTTAAATTCCATTTTTACAAAATACTGTATTAATATACAGTAAATGCAGTTTTGTATGAATGTGCTGGATGTTTATAGTAATAAACATAAATGAAGGGAATTGACTTCATAAAATACGACTAAGCTATTACACTGCATGTCTTTAAAGCTGATATGTAAATACATGGATGTTTTATGTTTACAGTATAACTATGTATGTGAAAGCCGTTCTGTGTTTTAGAAAATATCATTACAGTCTCTATAGTGACTCGTAAATCTCATGCAATGCTTCCCACTGTCCAGAAACATCTGCCAACCTTTGCATATGAAGCAAAGGTTAAATTAGTTATTGTTGGGAATAGATTGCTTCCAAGAAAAAGAAAAATTTATTTGCCCAAGAAGAGAGAGCAGCTACTGGCATTTGGACCCCCAGAAGTTTATTTTTCTCCTCTTATTTGTGTCCTAGGAGTTTTTTTTTTTGTTTTTCTCTCCTCAACTGCCAGAATGACTTGACTTCCTATTGTCTGTAGCATTGTCTGCTGCTGTGTTCATTCCTGTTTTTAGAATGGTCACTTATGCCAAGTCATTCGCTCTGCTGAGAAGAATGCTCTGTAAAAACAGATGGTTGCCATTGTTTATATGAAAACCCAAGCACATCAGTCTGCCAGGATCAGATTTAAGGCCTGGAAGCCAGGGGTGAGTACCTGCTCTGTGTCGGTTACTTTATGTCTGTCTGCTACTTGTGATAGAAACATGAAGGTCAAATCTACTGCAATGGAGTAGCAAAGACATCCTTACCCACAGCTAGCTGGGGGAGCGTGGAGTTGCCTAGCAAAGGGAAGATGGATAGAGTCTCAGTACTATGTCTTCACCTCACTGATACAAGGAAACCTGCTAATATCTTTGCCGTGGTGTGAAAAGCAACAAGGAGAGGCTGCCCGCAAAGCCCTGTTACATACGGTTGAGGTTCACTAAATTACCTTTGTGGACACTGGCAGAGATGGTGTGGTTAAAAAGGGGCTTTTCGGATCCCATCTCCCAAAGCTGGGACAGCTCTCTGTCTGAACAAAAAGAAGGAGGGGACCAGTAAGGACAATAGTGACACATTTCTGGGATGGGGATATTCTCATACAGTGAAGCATGTGTGGGGTCTCTGCTGATGCCTTGTCTTCTGTGTATTATTATTATTGCTGACACTTTCCATCAAAAGGACATTCTTGGGTTTTTGTACTAGTTACCATGATTTACCCCTTTATACAGAGTTGTAATTTTTATTGTGCCAGTTCAGAATAAGTGCCTTCATCAAGGTCCACTACAGTATCTCACCCTCTTTGGAGGGTGATGCGCTAACAATTGCGCCATCTGCTGTCTACCGAATACTGTCCGTTTCCACACTACTCACCAGTTTTCCCAGCCATCACACAGATGTATATGCAGTCCGAGTCGTTGCTTTGAGCCACTAAAGAAAGAGACATTTTTTTTTTTTTTTTTTTTTTTGACAGCGGTGTAGATGGCAGCCTCTCCCACAAGTCCTGAACCACTACCACGCCGCATCTGTGGTAAATCTGTTTATTTCATCTAAACAGCCAAAAGACTAGTGCCTGCGAACAATGGAAAGTGAGTTTGCAGCCTGCAAAAGGCACGCAATTGACTTACTTGAACTTTGACTGCTTACCTGACAATATGGAGCTTGATTTGAACAGTTCATGCAGGTAGCTGGTAGAGTTTCCCATGACATCCAGAAGTATGGCAGTGAAATCTAATCGTAGACAGATGATCATTATTAGCTACAGACTGTTAGTATGCTGTTATCAGGTCCAGTGTTGTACAAGAGGTGGTTTACAAGCATCTTGCGTCCAATTAATCTGGAGCCATCAGTGGCTTTGGTGGATTTTGGCAGGCGGCACATTTTATAACCGTTGTTCCATGAAAGGCTTCATTATAGTGGCCTGGCATCCAGTAAAATGGTGTCACCAAATTCAGATGTTCAGCTGTCATGCTTATGAAGGTCACTTCTGTTCCTTCGGTGGCTCACCTGTCAAATCGCTCGACTTGTTGCTGAGGCAGTAGCAGTACCTCACTGGAAACAGGTTGGTCTCAATGTTCCTGAAATTTGAAACTTAAAAATGGCCTTCGTGTTAAATCCCAGAGCAAGCAAAACAAACAATGCAGCTGCATCGTGTTGCAAGGCTGAGAATGTTCCCGAAGTGTACAGTGGGGATTTGTAGGGAAGGCAGTACACACTGTTGTAGACTAGGATGGTGAGCTTGTGGAGAGCCAGGGAGCTGTGAGAGGTGACACTGAGCAGGGAGAAAAGGTGCTGGGAACCTGCAACAGCGACGGGTACAGAACACAACCATAACGGTACTGAACAGTGCTGAATTTATTCCTTGGTTGCATGAAACCGCATCAATAAGCGATATTTAAATGATTTATTGTGGTAATAAAATGCCACTTATTGGTTAAATTGTGCAACATTTTCATCCCTGAAGAAACATTGGATAAAAAAAACTGTAAAATATTATATATCTACTATATGCACAGCATATTTATATGTAGTGATCAGTTATGTTGAAGCATACCCATTTGTGTTGTATTGAGTAATCTGTTGACCAAAGCAGTCAGATCTATGGCAGCAGGGTCAATATATTCGACAGGAATCTCTAGGCAAAAGGAAAAATAATTCTGTTAATGCAGCAATACATGAACATGGTTTTAGGCATTCAAATTTGAGCTTTTCCTTTATATAAACAAAAAAAAAGCCGTACGAGAAATTAATACTCTGACACAGTTGCAACTTTTTAAATTTAAACTATGTCCATGAGAAACAACGCAGCGTGTGTCTCAAATAATTTAAATCGGAATAATTTGACACTATAGGCGAAGGTGATGAACAAAGATGAAGAAGTTAAAATGCAGACTGTCAATCCCTACCGCGTCTGACAGAAGAGGGGGTGTACCTATGACGCACCAAGGCTTACCTGTCGATGTAAGAAGTTCTCTTTTTTCCACAGTTTTCTCACGGTTTCTTCTCACAGCTGCAGACAGCACAGTTAGAGCTTAGGCTTTAGTACTGTTGTGTAACAAATATATTTTAATTATTCATATAAGTCCTTATGTGGGGAATCAGTGCACATAGGAAATATGAATTAACGCCTTGGCTGTGGCTCTAGCACATTTTAGAGGCAAGATTATACAAGGATAACTGATTTAAAAATGTCAGTTTTTAAGCGAACAGGTACTAGTGTGGTTTAAAATTTTTTTTTTTTTTTAAAAAAAAAAGGCCTGTTTCTTGCTAAGGAAATTCTAGCGGTGCTGGCAGGTGAACACTTACCCAGACTGTAAAGGGCAATAAGTGGAATTGCAGTTAAGCACAATTTGAAGAACAACCACTTGTGTTTGTTTGATTCTCTGACAGCCATGGCGATGGAAGGGACTGCAGCCAAGACAGAATGACATTTATTGGTAAAATTAAAGCCAAAACATGACACCAGAAGACGTGGACTCTTGTCAAGTCACCTGAAGACTTCTGTAATAATCTCTCAAACAACGTTCAACATCCAGTTCTCTAACCGTAGCAGCATCTGCAGATCCCCAAATGTGAACCTACCTCTTCCAGGAGTGGGACCAGACGTATTCAACCTGAGGTGCGGTGCGCCGTGTGAGATTATTTGTTTTATTCCAGTTCCATTTATCCCTCACGACGAAACATGTCTGATTTGCTTTCAGCTGTTGACACGCTGGAGAAGGACGGTTCCTGGTCCGGAAAAACGGCAACCCAGCAGCGTTCCGGAGACTGCGTGCGGCGCTGAGCGAGCTTCCGTCCCATTGGCCGCGATTGCTTCCTAAATGGCCGTAATAACCGGCCAGCATGTCACATGAAACTTTGAGGCTGTAATTATGCCCAGAGACCAGCTGAAAGGTCTCTCTGGTGGCGCATTTGTAGCTCTGTGACTCACAGGCGTGTGGCTTTAATTGGCAGAAGGAAAAGCTGGATTTTTTGGACACCCCCAGGGTCCTGGGAAACATATCGTGCAGGAAAACTGAGACCCGGCCTCCCAGTCTGAATGCCCTCTTACACACAGACTCAGCAACCTGAATGTGCGGTTATATACAGACTGGACCATTTGCATTTAAAAAGCACTACTCGGATTAAAAGAGGCATTCAGAATCTGACCAATAGTGGTTCGGGAACGTAAGCTAAATTTTGACAAGTTGCAAGCATTTACCCGAAAACGGTGGTGTGGATATTGTACTTTTTGCCCTTGACGGGAAATTTAATGACTTCCTAAACTTAGGGAACAACAGAGGAAGGTAATGTACTAAATGTACATGTAACCATTCTTTATGGATCTGTGTGTCTCTTTGGAAGAAACCGCTGGAATGTGTTGCTTCAGGTTCCTGTTATCTCCCCTGCTTGGCCACTTTTCCTTATGGATGGTGTCGTGGAAGTGGATGCAGTATTAAAAGAGCAGGCAAGGGGGCTAGACCCCATGCCACACTTGTCATGGTGCACCAGAGGCCAAAATGTGGAAACCAGGTAGCAAAACACAGAAAACCTGTTTCAATCTTTCCCCCTCTCTCACGTTTGTTTCACCGTAGGTGGTGTAGAAGCTTGTTTGGTGGGGAAAAGGACACTTCCTACGATGAGGGCATTCAACTGTTTCCTTGAGATTAATGTTTAGTTTAGTATCTCCACATTCAATTTTTTAAGTGTTTTAATGGGACTTATGTTAAATTGCCTGGGCTGGAAATCCAAAAGACACACAGAATGTTGACGACTCATCGATCGAACGTCTCTAAGCGCAGCCGAGTACTAAACGGAAGTTTAATAAAACTTAGGAATGGCTTTAGTTGTACACAAATTCGCAAATCACCTCTGAGGAAGCCACCTTGGCTTCAAAGGGACATTCAAAGCATATCGAGATGTGCTTAAGACTGCAGAGGACTTTCATAAGGTGCCTAAAGGTTCTTGAAGTCTGGGGTTATAACTCATTTTTATTGCTTCCAGGGCCTGGTGGGATGTTCTTACAGCACTAGTGCTCAGGAACAGGTGTCTGCTTCCCTCCCAGAAGGAAGTCGGGCTGCAGGTTGGCGATCCACCCCCCTTGCTTCCTCTGGTTCCGTTCCCAGCTCTATTTCCAGCAAATAACTTTGGAGATGTTTGCTCACCTGAGGCTGGCTGACATTAAAAGACCAGATGGACTCGGGTAAGTGGGTCATTCCGAGCCCCTGTCATATTACCTGGATCATTTTGGCCTGCTTTGAAATTCCTTGCTGGAAACTTTTTACACGGGAAGTTGTTCTAACTGGGTCACATTTGAATAAAGTTCTCTTTTATGAAGCTGGTGAAAATATTACCTGGGAAATTCTTTGTGAATATTGTAGATTGCTGTGGGAACCTTTGAGGTTAGCAATTCATTAAATCTGCAGAGGTGAAGGACATCTGGTCACAGTTGTTATACTGCAGTCTGTTTTTAAATGGGAAAGCTACTGTGCGTATTTAATTTCATTACCCATATCAAAATGAGGGGTAGGAGGTGCAGGAAGTTAATACCAAAAATTAAATATGAAGGTAGAAAATCTTTGATTCTTTATCATTCGGATAATGTTATGTCCTCAAATTACACCCAGGTTATGCAACTGACAATTAGGTTGTAGGTTGCATCAGTCAAAAGTTGGATCGTAGTGACTAATTTTAAGTGTACAGACCACCATATGGTAACTTTTGTTATCAATGACTTTAACCTGCTTCTGGTCACAGTAAAATACATTATCCATACCATCATTAACTAATCCTGTTGTATACGTTTTTGTACGGTTGTCAGTAGATGTTCATTTGTACATTTTAAGTAGCTATAAGATGCCCAGAACCCCTAGAAATCATTAATGATTCATTTTTGACCATTTTAGTCCATTTAATTTTTTTTATTATTATCACTGTTATTTATTACTGACTGTTGCAAGTGCAAGTCCGTTTGTACGTCAAGGACAGTCTGTTTACAAAAGAACAGACGTAAATGTGAATTGAAAGCCATCCAGGTGCCAGTTACGGTAGCCTCCACTACCTTGCCAGCTTGACGGGAAATGAACAGTGCTGACAGAGGTGTGTATTCTCTGCCAAACAGTGCAGCAATTTACACGGAATGTAATGCTGTTGTTGTGTAGGCTTACATGATAAAACCCCAGTTGCAAACCTCTCGAAAAAAACGTGAATTCATTTTAACGTCTCTTTATTATTAAGTGGTGCAATAGTAAAGACAAAACATAAAAAAATCAAGTAAGAATACCATTTGCATATTATTAAATGAAAATATTAAAACTGGTTTGATCTAGAATATAAATTACAAGTACTATTTAGAAATTGCAATGAAGAAAATGATACACAGCTCCGAAGGCCACTTGTATAAAAGTTGTGTTCCCTTTGTTTGAGAAAATAATAATAACAATTAATAAATAATGAAGAAACAAAAAACTTACAATCCAGACAAAGCAAAGAGAAGCTCAGACAAACACATTATTGGCTATATGAAAACTCTTAAGAGGGCAAGGCACAAAAATGTCTTATCAGTCATATGCCCATAGTTACAGGTTATGCAGCGTGAACATTTGTGCATGGAGAGGAACGCATTCCCCTATCACTCTAACGCTGTTCGGAATAACAACTAACCCTTGATCGTAGCGACAAGCGGCACTCTTGAGGTTTCTAAGCGATAAGGTGCACCTTATTCAGCGAAGGGAAGGACTTTAAAAAGTGATGGAGCGCAGAAATGATGTGAGGCTGTAGGAAGATACGAAAGGGTTCTCCGACATAGTGACTGAAATGACACCAGCGTTCTAATCTCGGGTTTCTGAGCTGCGGTCGTATAAAGTGCACCTTTGACAAGAGGGTGTGAAATTATGAATAACAACAAAACGGATACTTCGGTCAAAGTGCACCACCTTCTATGGCTTATTTGTTTTTCAAAGTTCTCCATCAACCTGCTGTCACCTGCCAGACACGGGGGCAAGTGTGGTCGGTGGGGCTAGGGCAGTCAGAGGACAAGTCAATCTAAAGGGGTTGCGGAAACCATAAGGAAAAGACCGGTCTCCTCCCGTTGCCGAGGACTCAGAGGTGGTGGCCCATTGGTGCCTGCTGCGTTTTACCGTAGGGAAACACTCTTCGCAGCCGTACTGCAGTACAGGCCTTTACAGAGTCTTAACTCCGGCTGCACTTATGCCACAGGAAAACATAAATAAGGAAGCACTTATTGTCAAACAACTTTTAAAGGGAGACCTCCTTAAGCTAAAACTTCGTTCTGAAGCCACGAAGGCTACGTTTTTTTTTTTTTTTTTTTTGTGCCTATCAATAAAAATGAAAAGGTGATTAACGGATAAAATAAATGTGTAAAGAAAATGTGCAAAATATACAATGGAGATGCACAAATAGAGCAGAATTGTTTGCGGAAGTTGGTTCCCATCATGCCATCAGTCCTTGTCACGAAGAGTGGCTATAAAAGTAGTTCAGCTACTTACTATAAAAATTTATAATAAGTAGCTGAACTACTGAGTGGGTGGCTTTTTCCTGCAGTTTTGATATAGTGACATTTCAGCATTTTAGCCATGCAGCATGTTTAAGGTTCATGTCAACTTTAATTTTTGAAGTTATTAAAATAGTAATTAATTAATAAATATGATCACGCAGTTTCCTCCTTGAATCCATCATATTTATAATTGGAAGACCTTTCTTGACACCATTAGCAAGATGGATGCTAACATTGGCCTTATGCGCTTTTCTTTATGACTGAAAAATGTGAAACGTGATTCTCTCCCGCCTCCTGCCATTGCAGATTTATCTGTAGTCCAGGGAGAAGTGGGCGCAGCCGATTTAAGCTGTTTTTGTTTCCGATTCCTATTTATCGTTTTGCAGCAAAAATAAGCATAAACGCGTCGCCACGCGGCTTCACCTGTATGTGACAAAATAACAGAAATTTGGATTCAAAACAGAAGTGTGTTTGAAGCAGGAACAAAACTATTAGTTTTAGCAAAGCAAAACAAAGCCTCAATATTCCTGCACATTACAGTTCATATACAGTATATTCTCCCAGGCTGTAAATTCCTGCCACTGTAATGTGAGAATTTATAAACAAAATATTCACGCTCGAGTTTGGGATGCCATACGAACAAAGGGATTGACTTGTTGCGTTAATGTATTCTATGCGTTCAACTGCATTTTGCAAATTTGTGCAAATTTTATCGTAATTCTAATGACTGCTTAGCATTGTCTGAAATTTAGACACCTTGGGTACCAAATACAATTCAAGTATGTTTTTTGTGATGTCCATTGGCTATTGATTCATGAAAGGAAGTTCACTCAATCCCGATGAATAATGCAGTACGGAAAAGCAGATCAACGCAAGCCTTTGGTCGTACAAAGTTATTTCATTCATATTAATAAGATGAAATAATTTCACGTGTAACAAATAAAGAGGAACACCTGCTTCCAAGGCACAAGTAACAGAGAATGACACCAAAGGGACTGAACAGGGAGTCGCCTGCTGAATAAAAAAAAGGTGCGATGATGCCGCATAGACCTCCCCATGGCACCCGGTCACTTCATACCCATCAGAGTGTAAAAGGAATTTAATTCATTTAATCGTACAGCTGCAGCGTTAGCATTGCGTTGTGAATTACGGAGTTTGTGGTTCTGAAGCTTGAGCACAAACACCACACAGCCCACACGTTCCTCCTCCCGCTTGCCTCATACCCAGCTGCGGAGTTCGGAATTTACTCTTCTTAGATTCTAAGGTTTTACTTTAAGCCACAAGCAAACAATTGTTTTAAAATGACATTTTTTTTTTTTTTTAAATCTGGGAATCAAAGCATTCTCACTTGAAATATAAATTTTTTTTTTTTTTTTTAATCCTTATACCAAATTCAGTATTCGTGTAACCAAAACATTTACCTGTTAAAATTTATCAATCATATGTCATGAAATTTGGCTTGGGGTTAATTGTATGAGCTGGGAAAAATTTACAGTAACTTGTCCTTCTCTTTGATGCAAACCACTTCCCAAACTTACACAATGCTAGTTTTTTCCTTTTTAGCGTGACATTTGTCTGTGAACTTTGGATTCTGTGTACATCGAGCAGATGCTACAGTGCTTCCTTTCTAAGAGATGTGTACACCGTGTGGGGGGAGGGGGACTGTAAAATAAAATGCTAACATGTTGGAAGTGCTTGAAATATCCATAACTCGTGCGCGTACAAAAACAGGAACAAAATGACGGAAAGTAAATCATTCTCCTTTCACCTTTTTTTTCCTCACCCAAACAGACAAAGCCACACAATGAAGTGCAAGAATAAAGCTGGAGAGATGTGGTCAGAGGGGTTCGGCCAACCTTTCCTCAGTGGTGCAGCTTCATGCAAACCATGCACAAAAAAAACTATTAAAATGTATCTTTTCAAAAATAAGTTCTACAAAAATGGCATAGCATTTAAATTTATTCATTTGAATTTGTATTTCTCTCCCCCCCGTTACCTGAACTTTGCAGTGTCTACCACTAAAATTTGCATGCATCCCATGCAGTGCTGTTTGCTTTGCAGCGATAAAGCTTTGGGTGATTTTTCTTTTTTCCTTGCTGTGTTTTGCAATGAGTGCTCTGTACAAAGTCTGTTTACTTTACACACGGTGGCTATTTTGTTTTTTCTTTTAGGTTCTTTGTGTCATCGGAGGCCAGTGCCCCACCCTTTCCTTTGCTGGCCTCAGACAGGACTAAGGAGGTGTGTTCCAAACCGCTTCTGGGAAGCCCTCACCCGTTGACGACAGAGGGAGGGGCCCACTGGGGGTGAAGGGGTCCGTGTCTGTGTCTGTCTCACCCTCAGCTAAGTAACGCTTCTCTCTCATCCAGCCAGCGCTGCCCCCGGCTCCACCGCCTGCCGTGCCTCCTCCTGCCACGTCGAAAGTCAAATCTTCCCTTTCTTGGGAGATACTGAACCCGCTGGGCGAACGCTCCAGCTCCTCGTGGTTGACGGATAGAAGGGAGAGAGGTGTGTCCGTGTCCCGGCCCAAGGTCCGACCCTGGCCTGGGGAGGGGCCATCTTGGCAGGGGCTCTGGGCCTCCACCCCGAAGTCCCCACGGTCAGTATCCAAGAGAGAGCTGATGGGCAATACAGTGGGCCGCTCTGTGTAGGTGGGGACAGGCGGCGGCAATGTCCGACCCCCTTCCTGGCTGAAGCTGTAGTAGGGGGTGACCTTGCTGACGGGCACCTGATAGGACATGTGGGGACAGGTTTCTGCGTAATTGAAGAACACCCGGCGGATCTCCGTGTACCTGTGGTCTTCCTTGTCCCCAGGGCAGGGTCCTCCGCCGTGTGGGTCGCCCAGCGTGAGCTGAGCAGAGCCACCAGAGTCCACCTGCAAGTGCTCCATGTGCTGCATGTGCATGTCCACCAGGAAGTCCAGCTTCTTCTCCATGTCCTCCACCTGCAACAACAAAGCTCATGCTCGCACCACGCCAAGCAATGGCTGCACCCAGAGCTCTGGCTCAAACCCTCCAGATAGTACCTGTCTCTCCACTCGGACAAATCTTCCCATCATGCTTTGGTCTTCAGACTCAGGCAAAGACGCTTTGGGTAGGTAGGACTCATGCCTGTGTAACAGAACAATATTTATTTAGTACAGAAAAAAGCTGTAATTGCAGTCAAATAACCAAGTGGACATTACAGCTAATGGTGTAAAAATGATAATGACAAAACAGCAGAATTGCTGCAATGGATTTAGACCTGGGCGACTGCTGGGTGGGGTATGGAAATGGGGCCTTCTGGGGCTTCTTGTGTTTAGGAGTTAATGGGGGGCCAGGGGCTAGGATCATGTCTATCCTAAAAGGCAAAAAATATACAAGAACAAACATCAACCAACACAGTGGAAGCATCACCAAGATTCTCAAAACAATTCTCCATTTAAAGCCTCCATTTAAATATAATAATTTTATTATTGTTGTTGTTATTGTTATTATTATATTGAGTGTTGCAGAACAGCTCAACATTTCTAAGATGTGCCATGAATTGAGGTTTTGCACATCTTATTATGATTTCTACAGTAAACTGAACTATGGGTGGCTAAAGAGTAGAATACTGAATATCTAAACAGTTTCTCAAACTAGAGATGTTTCTCCACCTAATAAGCAAGAAAGATTTCAATGGATTAGTTTAATATCTGTCCCAACTTCCAGCTCATGTAAAACTTAACATGCATTGATGGCAGTCATATGGCAGGTGGATTGGTCTCACCTTGTTTGGAGGTATTTGATTCTACTGAGCATGTCCAAATGCCCCGCAGAGTACTGCTCGATCACATCCTTGACGTCATAAGGCCTAAGAGTCTCCTTGAAGCGCTTCTTGCTCAGGAGGAATTTCATAATCCTGTGGAGCACAGAGGTGAGGTGAGTCATGTGGCCGAATCCTAAGACGCTGCAGGTCGCTTAGCCTAGAGTAGCAACATAAGCACTAAACAAAAAGACAACACACGTCTGCAACTTCGAATGGGGGATGACTACCCAATGGACGGTCTCATGTTCAGCTGTCCATTGATGGGGTTTTGCAGTAATATTTAGCCTGTCTAGGTTAACTCAGTATGACTGCAACAGTCAATATTATAGCAGTTTTATTATTTTCGTAGATACAATGTATGGCCAAAAGTGTGCAGACCCCCCTCCTTCTAATGGCTGAGCTGTTTCAACTGCACCCATAAGGATAGAAACACATTCTAGACAATCATGTGCTTCCAGCGTTGTGGCCACAGTCTGGGGAAAAGCTCCTTTCCTGCTCCAGCATGACTCCCCAGAGCCCTGACCTCAGCCCCACTGAACACCTTTGGGGTGAACTGAAAAGCCGACCGTAAGCCAGGCCCTTATTGATGCTCTTGTGACCGAAAACCCAAAACCTGGTGGAAAGCCTTCCCAGAAGATGAAGGATGTTATAGAGTTGTCCCCCTTTTACTGTTATATTAATCCCCATGGGTTTGGAATGGAAGGTTTAACAAGCACATATGGTGGTGATGCTCAGGTGTCCACATACCTTTGGCCATGTAGCGTATTATGTAAACAATATAACTAATGCTTAAAAAAGTAAACTGTTTAATTGATGCATTGATCCAAGGTGACTTGCAGTGTTAAGGAGGTGGTTTACAATGATTTACTCTTTTATATTCCAGTGTAAATAATTTTCTTAAGGGTACTAGAACAGGATCTGAACTTCATCCAGGGAACTAGACATTGCACAGTGATACCATCACACAGCCTGCTGCCCCCAAAACAAACATTTTAGGCTGCGTCCTTGGAAAGGTGTATGGGTAACTTGTACCATCCTGTGTGCCAGAGATAAAAACAAATATTTTACGTGCACGTATTAAAAAAAAAAAAAAAAATCCACCATTGATGTTTAATTTTTCAACTTTAGAAAATGACCTGACCTAGCTTTTTTTTTTTTTTAATGTCTAGCTAACAATATCAGTAGAACCCCCTGAGCACTGCATGCCGAGCATCTGGAAAGAAACAGAGATCCTTACGTGACGGCTCTGATGACGAGCTTCAGCGTGGGGATCATCTCTTCAAGGAGGATATCAGGAGGAAAGCCTCTGTCTTCACATGAGGGCTCGGTTGGTGCTCCAGCATCTCAAAAATACAATTTCTATTTAATTCAGTTTGGCTTATTTTTATACCACGCTTTTCCCAGTAGAGCGACACAGATCACAAACAAGAAACCCAAATGTCACAAGGAGCTTCATGGAATTGACAGTGCAGTGGGACCAGCTTCACACCACAGTGCTATAGTGCTCCACAAGGTATTTAACCTGACCTGCTACTGTGAAATATCCAGCAAAATGTACAGTAGTAAGCTGTGCTGGATAAACACATGGCTTGGGAATATTGGCCCAGTGGGCTGTTCCAACATCAATTTAGGCTACTAGACGTGTCTGTGAGGGGGGTCTTTAGAGAAAGACTTAAAAGGTTTGTGACCTGCGCTTGGTGGAATTAAAAAAAAATACAGATAGTGTGAGCTTTTTCAGATTAGTGACACTTGTTTGACTGAGTGCTGTAGACAGAATGGTGGACTCCTACTTGCATATAGGGATGGCAGGAGACGGGAGTAGACTGGGGGTCTCTACCTTCAGAGCTCTGCCGGAGGGCATAGGCCTTCATGCGGAAAGCGGTGCGGAACCGCTCTCTGTTGCTAAAACCGGCTGGCTTGGGCTCCTTGGAAGGCCCTTCCTCGATGGTTTCGGAGTTGACGGGCGTCAGTAGCTTCCCTTTGACCATAGCGGCGGCCCTGGGGTTGGACAGACGCACCCGCTCCAGCAGGCTGAGCTTTTGGCTGTGGAGACACACCTAGTTAGTTATCCGCAAAGAAAATCACCTATTTTTACCTAAATGACAACCATAACCTTAGTTCATAATATTTCTACCGTACATTTAGTGCAACTGGACAAACTATGAGTGCTTACAGACCTTTTAAAGCCAATTTGTTAATCTATTAATTTAAAGCATCTGCACGGCAATTTAGAGTTCACCTAAAACACATGTCTTTGGACTGTAGGAGGAAATCTGTGAGAGAACATGCAAATTCCACACCCCTATATGAACCCATAGCTACATGTTCCTTTTATCTTTTTACATGGAACAATAATTAAATATAAACCTTTGGTTTAAATTGGGAGAAATAAAACAGTGTGTTCAGTCTTTAAACTGGATTCTGATTTTTTTTCCCACAGCCATCTACATATCAGTTATCATTTGCACAATTTAAAGTCTGTCTCAGTGTTCCAGCCAGCTATTACCCCTCCATTATTCTACCCTTTCTCTAGCTGAAAAGGTCAGGGAAAATATGCACAATTGCACATTTCTGGGCTGATAGAAACCACAGACACCAGTCTCCGTCTGACTCTAATTTACTGCGGTACTTTGGAACTGCACATTTCAGAACCTGACCCCCAGCTCTGGGTGAGTCGGTTACGCTAACTGATGTAAAGCTCAAGTAGATATGTGATCAGCTCTTATTTTTCTCCACAGGAAGAAGAATTTAACTGCGTATCCCAGGAGTGACAGGAAGCTGACAAAAACATCTCCCTGGGACAGTTGTCTGCTGTTTCTGTACACGGTGAGCTAATATCAACACATAGTTACTTGTAAAACACTTGTTCTTTGGTTGTTATATGTAGAACAGGAACATTTCTGATGGAATAATATCTCTTGAAATATAACACATCAAATTATACAGGCTTTTTTCCTGAATTACTGTATCTGTTTAAATAACTGAGTATTTTGGTCTGGCTACTTTCTAGCTAAAACTAATGTATTCACTTCTAAATTTGAATACAAACGTACAAGTAAGATTCAAATGGTGTTGGTGGGACTCTGTTCACAGACCCTGTATGGAGGCACACGTCCAAGACATTCAAGCAGTTTATCACACGTCCTCCTCGTATATTCCCATATTGTGCTTCATATCAGTTTTATTTTCAAAAGAAAGAGCTTTCAGTAAACATTTTCTTTTTCTTTTCTTTGGGGCACTGCGCTGCTTTACCACTGGAACCTGCAGCTGCGGAGCATCTCCGGCAAAAAAAGGACCTTGTGGTACCTGAATTGCTAAAAATGTTTGGCAGAAGCGGTGACTGTAGCTGTAAAGTTAAACCCTGCTTCTTGGTGAGGCCCAGAAGAAGAAGACAGACAGGTAGGAAGAAAGAGCACTGTATTCTCCAAACTTTACTCCCACAGTGAGCACAATATACCCCTCTATCTCCTGCTCAGGATAAAGGGGGCAAGATTAAGGTGCTGAGAGTGAGGAGAATGGGGGGCATTAAGAGCGACCGAGGAAGGGGATAAAGGGCTTCCCGCTGACTAGTTCTTATGCAGAATAAAGGGTGGAAAAATTAGACGGCGCTGTTGTCTTGCTGTAAGCAATGAGAAATAAGTCCCCCTCTGTCGGCCGAACCCGTCTGCAAAACATCTCCTCGTGTATGTGAGCAGATTCCCTGCTGTCAGCGGGCAATTCCTCCTCCTCCACCATCAGACCAGATCTGTAACATTAGAGCGGCCACTTCATCCTAATTTTGTGGGAGACACTGTGTTAGGAGGCCAGGGGAGAGGGAAAGCTGATCTGCAAGCTCCACTATTCACCATATTTCACCCAGTTTGTTACTCGGGGCTCCAAATATGGTGGCTGATGGGCATGATGTTTAGTAAAAGGAGCTGATTTGTCATGCTGAACTGCCAGAAAAGCTCTCCTGAACTCAGTATGGTTTCAGAAATCCATCTCAACAGGACATCCATCCATTGTTAATAATGGCCTGTCCAGCACAGGAATATGGTGAGCCAGGGTTTATCCCAGAAGCTTGTGGAGTGAGGCAGGGTGCACCCCAGGTAGGACACCAGTCCATCACTGGACAACAGCACACAGTCAGTTTAGAGTTAGGAATTCACCGGAAACGTGTGTGATCATGGGAACAATGTGCAAACTCTTTACATCTAAACCCTCAGATGAGTAGCTGTGAGGTACTGGCCAACTACCCACTGCGCCTCCTCAGCTGCAGCCCTCCTATCAGGAAGAAGCAAGAAACTAAGTGGAAATGGAAGAGGGTGACACGCAAGCCTAGAATGGAAGTTTTAGGCTGTGACTTACGTAAGGGTCTCAGATATGCTGATGCTGGAAGCCTGAGAGCAAAACAGCCTCAACTGTAATTCTGCCATACGGTTAAGTGCCCAGATCAGACCAGAACTACTACTTGAGTAGCAGCTCTTCTCATACCCCAGTATGTTTTTGGCCGCCACGTCGAACAGGTTCTCAGCATAGAACTAACCTCGTTGTAACTTATGGTCATTATTCGTGACAGCCACATTTCATTACCCACAATGCACTAGGTTACGCTAAGTAAGTTGGCTCTCGCCGTTTTCCTACTTTATTAAACAAATGTACATTGTGCACGTCAGCAGTATCTCAGTATTTTAGCATTCGGAACACAAATTCTGAATTGAATACTTTGCTGATACCAACGATGCGCAGCCAACGTGGCAATAACAGAAATATAAACACTTTTCCTATGTAAAGCACAGCTTAACAAGGACAAAATTCACTTACAGTACAGGTGATACAATCGGCATTTTGCCATAATTTCAAAACATTTTTTTTACTAAAGCCCTCATTTTGCTGATATTTTAGTCCCTAATGAATTCCGGCCTATTGCAACAATATCTTGGTTGCTTTCAGTCCTAATGGTGTCTAACTTTTCATTGTCAATTAGAAGGCAGAAGTCACCGCGTTGTTAACCTGATCTACTTTTCCACAGCGGCGATGTATTACGGCAGACCGTAAACGGCCGAGTTCAAAGCGTTCATCTGGCTGGTGTCGCTCTGCAGACGGTACGTAGGAAGTGATTTGCGGAAACCCATTTGAGCAGCACCATAACTCAGGGTCGCCGTCGCCGCACGCAGCCCACGTGCAGAGGGCCGAGGCTCGGCGAACCGCCACCGGAGACCGAATCGGAGTCACGAGGGGTTTTATTACGACGCCGCTGCCATTCGTCACCGAGAGAGATGGGCAGCCGAGACGCTGAAAGGAAGCCTAAATGTCGGCAGGCGTTAAAAATTTATTGGCGGCAACAGCTTCCTCATCAGTTAAAGGGAATTTGTGAAGCTTCCATTCCGTATTAGATCCATATTTAATGATGCCCATTAGCCGCCATTCATTAGAGAGACATGCGAGGCATTAACTAATATATGAGGTTATTAAAAAGGTAGGTATTTTGGGAATTGAATTAATCTGCACTTCGATCACAGGACAGCTTTTTTAATGCGCCGGTTCAAGCTCATTTCAAAGGCTTTAAATAGAAAAATGCCAGTGCTAGTGTCTGACTTTGTGCGTTTCATTGCTGTTTGGAAATGCCGTGTTAACAAGGAAACGAAAGGAAGAAATACGGCAAGGTTCTACGAGAGAGTATCGACCTACCTTGCCATTGCTTCAAAATGATCCTTTCTTTAGAGGAAAGAGAAGAAAAGAGATCAAGTTAATTTTCTTAAAGAGCAATGGGAGAAATTCTAACGGTGTAGTCCTGCAGCACTGGTCAGATGCGTGAGTCCACCTGGGCAAACTGTGTGAGGTGTGTGAAACTCCTGTGAGGGAGGAACTGGACACAAGTGGGAGCAAAGCAGCACATGGGCGTCTTACATGTCTGGGATCTGCTGCAGAGGAGCTGAACAAATGGCGTTTCCTGATCTAACAGTTTCACCAGTTTACAGCAAGGGGACTCACACCTTTCACTACTACTGTACTTTTTACAGTATAAATACTTATTTTGTGCCTGGTGCAGTCCAACCTCGGCTTTCCAGACTTTATGGGGGAGGAGGTGTCCGGATACAGCAAAATACAGAGCTACACTGTATTACGATAATTCTTTTATAACCCACTATTAATATCTCATAAAATGAAATAAATACATTACTGTAACTGAAACATAACTGCAGTACAGGCACTGTGATGCCTTCATCACACTAAACAACAGAGACGGCTGGACACAGCATGAAAATCGGTTGCATTAAATTAACTCCAAAAAAAAATAAATTAGAATTTTATTTAAAATTTGCCTTACATTATGATTTTTAAAAAGTTTCTTTAAATGTACTACTTCTGTGTTTTTTTTCTGGAAAAATTGCAGGCCTTTCCGTAAAATGGAGGTCCACTAAAATGAGGATGGATTGAACGCCGTCCACAGGTAGACTACCAGCCCTGCAGACACCTCCTCCACCAGCCAGGGTCCCCGAGTGGTGCGGACTCGCCAAGGAGCAATAATCCCACAGGTGTGCACCTGCATTACCTGCAAGAATTAGGCTCGCACTGTGGCAGAGAATCCGGCTTTCAGTGGAAATCAAACTGCTGACTTCAGCCTAATTCAACTCATGCAAACTAGACATTAAAAAAGAAATAGATGAAATGTAGAAATTATGACAATAACAAAACAATACCAAAGCAGACAGGAGAACTAACCACACCATATCAAATGCACAATCAATATAATAATAATAGTAATAATAAAAATTCCATGCATGAAGAACAGAAAAATACATATCAGTTAAGTGTATTCAAAACAAAACGGATTAATATTGCATGTATGGTAGATGGGGCGTGGCCAGTGGGTGGGCTCTGTACCAGGGGACGCGGTTTGACTACATGCCTGAAACATGGCAGTGAGATGACCGTTTCGTAGAACCTCCAGGTGGCGATGAGGTCCTCCCGTGCAGGGTTGGTGGAGTAGTACCGCCATGCGGACTGCACAGACAGGAGAAAAGATGTCACCTCTAACCATAGACACCACTGTGTTGTGATGCAAGAAGCTCTTGCACCATGCTTTATGGAGGCACCGATTAGAGGCCTTCAGTCTTAGTGGTAGAACTGTGGGGGATGGAGGGTCTCACCTGGATGAGTCCTGCTGCTGGGTGTCGCCGCTTCTCAAAGTGCTTTTGTCGGTGCTGCTCCTGGACCTTTAGGGCCAATCCAGATCCCAGGATGCCCTGCAGAACAGATGCAGCTTCACTGTCCCCCATCCACCCGCACAGCATGCGGAAGGAAACTGTGTATCTGGACTATGTTCACAAGCAGGTCTGTACTCACTGCAGGCAGAGCAAAGAAGGACACGCCGATGAGGGCGAAGGTGCCAGCCAACAGCCTGCCAGCCCAGGTCTTGGGGGTCTTGTCCCCATAACCGATTGTTGTAAGGGTGATCTGTGGAACAAGAGAAACCATTCAAAACCCGCATAACTGACTGTCAGTTCACCCTCTTCACTGGCTGTCAAGGGCTTTGTGGACGCTATCCGGAACACTGATGGGAAGACACGCCGCAATAGATGGCCATGCTGGTTGAGATCACAGTAGTCTTCGTGAAGGTGTCCCTAATATTAATCATTGTAACTTTCTGTAGAGAAAAGTATTTGCTAAGTGAATAAATGTGAGTATGGGGGCATTTCCAGCTGGTCTCTTTAGTGGGATCCTTTGTTCTCCACGCACCTGAGTGAAGAAGTGCACAGAAAATCATCAGCCTACATGTCCCACCAGATGCAAGCAATGGCTGTAACGTGAACGGGTTGGTCGGCAGCAGAGCAGACGCACGCCCTTACCAAACCCCACCAGAGGGCATCGGCGTAGGTGTCAAAGTCCTGGGGTTTGGACTGCGCGGTCGGGCATTCGCCTTCAGGCACCTGAGCCGCGACATCGTCCTTCTCCACCAGGTAGACCAGGAAGGAAGCCAGGATAAGGGACAGGAAGCCAATGTACCACGCGGTGATAAGCTCCTGGAGGGAAAGATTGGCCAATGTCAGCACTGGATGGCGCTGTGCTCACTGGCTTCTGGCCTACTGAGCAACTCCACACCCTCACCTTTACACGCCATTGTCGTCGCTCACAACAGCACCTGCATAAGCATTGTGGTGCTCTTACTATCAGGCTACCACTGAAAAGGTTTAAAGTCACCCTCTGCTATGGTATTTTACATAAAATGTACTGTGGTAACTTTGTTCCGGAGGGTATACATGAATATGGAAATGCCTTCTCTGTTTGGGATATAAGAAAGTTTTAGCAAGTGGTCACAAGCATGGAAAGGGGTGAAGCCCACAACAAAACTGGACAGTTTAGAGGAAGAGGAGCTGTGGAAAGGGATGGGGATTGTGGGGTCAGCAGAATTGGGGCAGGACCTTGCTGTGGGCGTAGATGGCAGAGCCCAGCAGCTTCCAGGTGCCACCCCTACGGTCCATGCGCAGCATGCGCAGTATCTGCAGGAAGCGCAGGCTGCGGAGGGAGGTGGCCAGCACGTTGGTGTTGTTCCGCACCACCACCACGGGCACCGATGCGATCAGCACAAAGATGTCTGCCAGAAAACACACAGTCACTGCACAGCGGCACCGCCACAACAAAGGGCACAAACGTGTGATTCCATTCAAGTAAATTTCTGTTAAAACCAGCGTTGTGGCGGTGCCGAAAAAAAGGACAAAGAAACGATTGTCAAAAGCGGAAACAATACTGCAGGATGAAAATATAACACTACCTACGTTATTACAAAAAACACAACCAAGGTCTACTGTACAACAAACAATTCATGCATGTTAATTGTTCATATGACTATGGTTTATACAGTGCAGTATAAGGGGATTTGCAATGAGGCTGTTGGATCAAAACCCTGTTGTAGGTTGAGGACCATTTGTATTTATTATTTAGCTCCAAGGCGGCTTAAAAAGTCAGCTTGTGCACTAAGCTGCTTACAGTGATCTACCAGTATGTACCACTGAATACATTTTACTGTGTCAAGGGTACTACAGTAGGGTGAGGGATTTGAACCCAGTGCACAATGCAACGGGTAAATGAATGCAAGTAGCTTAGCAAACAAATCTGTAAGTGGCCTTGGAGAAGCAGAGCAGCTAAATAACTAATGTTAACATTACCTGCCAAGCTGGCAATCTGGAACCGCACAGTATGTTTTATGTTTGAATCCCAGCCATAGAGAGGTGGAATTTGTCAAGTAAATAATGTTGTAAATATTGAAATTCCCCTGTATGTGTGAGTATACTTGGCCTATAAATCTGATCTTGATTCTTCCAATTGTGATTTATCAGGCTTTTGTTGTCTGCTAATGACACCGACCGTGTTGGAGTAAGAGTTCCAGTGCGATGGGTGCAGATAAGTTGGTTGTCCTGACTGAAGCCGGGGCCTCGGAGGGCTTCACCCAGACAACAGAGCGGTGGTTCCGTGCAGTATCCAAATCCCCAGCCCTGCTCCGAATACCACGTAGGTCCAACTTACCTAAAATACACAAGGGCTTCCGGGCAAACTTGAGGCGGCCCCTCCATCCTTTGTACCGACAGCAGCATCCTGCTGCCCAGATCCGCAGCGCAAACTCCCCCCCGAAAATAAAGATGGCAAAAGTTTCCTGAGGAAAATAATAAGGGAGGCAATAAGGGAGCGGTGCACATGATCCCCTCCTCCTCCCCGAGATGGCGATCAGAGTGTCGCTCGGGATGCTCACCAGTATGACCAGCCAGTACGCTGACACGTCCTCGTGCTCTTTGAACGTGGCCAAGATGGACAGTATGAGGCACCCGAGCACAATCAAAAACCTGCAGGAAGACAAATCATCTTTGAGCCCAAAAGATCATCAGGATATTAAACCTCACACAGGTGACACAACATAAAGGGAAACCTAGACTGAACTCTGTCACCTAAAGGAGACAATGAGGCCCCATCGGCTGTGCTTTATCACACACCGATGCGACTACTAACCGTCACCGCTAGAGGGCGTGCATCACCTTTTTTTCCTTTTAAGCGGACGACAACGCGGCCAAAATGTCTCAATTTTTAAGGCTATTTATCCTCAAGGTTTCGTTGTCGCTCTGAGAAGCGAGTTAAAGTTTATCTTTGCATCTGCTGCCACGTCCGAACTGGGCAGACAGACAGAGCTGCCAGCAGTTTTGTGACCAAACTTCAAAGTTGGAGGGAAAACAAACAGCTCGCAGCCGCATCTTGTGCTCCCGGAGGGGCGGTGTAGCAGCTTCTTTCCACTAGATGGCGACATGGTACAGCTTCAGCACTCAAACCATTAGCGACCACAGGTAAAGTTGTTATTATTATTATTATTATTATTATTATGTACTACCTCCACAAAAATGTTCTGATGACATAGGACAGCAGTGGAACTCTCCCAGTTAAACATTTCAGTTTGCTCTTTGTATCCTAAACCTCAATGAAAGTTTAGCTGCAGTTTCACTTGCAGGAGATCTTTAGCGCTTCACCACTCAGGGTTCAAACGGACATTCATACATCTGGTCTCTATGGAACCACCACCACATTGGTCATCAGAGGTCTGTCCTGCTACACTCGGAGATAACAGGCAAGGTATGAGAGATTTTATCACCATCCCACTCCCCACAGTCAAAGGTGGCAGACATGGGACCATCTGGACAACAATCTCAATCACGTGCCCAATGTCGCCGCTGGTTTCAACCCCCACCCAAAAGGGAGGAACTGCAGTGAGGCAGAAAGGCCTACTTAACACCAGATCATTCCGGAAGGTTAAGGCACTTAAGCAGCCTGCCCATCAAGCGGTGATTCATTGTTAGCAAAGCTTGCGGGGTCAAATATTACAGGGATGCGTGGTCTCCTAGGTGATGTGTGCGACACCCCGCCGAGGTCCTCGCCTATTATGTCCTGGTACCTGCAGGCCCTCCGTGGTTCATGAACGGTGTAATGGCTGCTGGGAGATGAATCGTATCGAGGGAAAGCGGCACTCGACTCGCGGCCGCTCTGATTAATGCCAATGGTTTAATTTGCGGCCATAAAGGATATGGCGTCTCTCGCTGGCTAAAAATAGTTATTTTGGGGAGCCTGAGGCAGGAGCTGAAAGCAGCAGTGATTCGGATCCTTGGGAAAGGGGAACCTCACTCCATCCCCCAAACCCGCAGCCATCTGCGCTCGTGTCTCGGTCAGGCTCGGCCGTGGCTGCGACCGAAATGCGGGCAACGGAAATACGAACGTAGGCTCAACCGCGGTTTGATGAAACGTCGGAACTGAGGACAGTACGATGTCTGCGCTGGGTGAACGCTTCCTTCACAAAGGCCTCGTCTTAATAGCTAGGAAAAGCATTAATGAGACCATCATTTAAAACAATGTTCACAGCATTACGTAAGCAAAACGGCTCGGATCTTCCGAACTTGGGGAAAAATTCACAGTTCGGGTTTCTAAACTCACGGATCTCAGTACCTCAGTCCCTGCTCCTGCTGCAGCACCTGTTAGCACCTCAGCTGCTCCAGCAAAATGTGCGCCTGTATCAAACGGGATGAGCTGCTGCGTCATACAGTAAAAGAAAAATCCGTCTATCATCTTCGTCGTCACCATCATCATCAATCTTCTTGAATAAGGCGCAGTAATGCTCAGGAGTGTAACGTACAGATTGGGGGATGTGCGCTGTAGAGGGGACAAAAATCTCAGAATAATAACAATAATAGGGCAGGAAATCCCTTAGTGGCTGTGAACACTGCGAGCAGCTGAAAGACCCCTTCTTGTAGACCCGTATTTGTCCCCCAGAGCTGATACAGCAGCACCAGTGTGGTCTCCTATAATGAGACCCAGCAGGGAGGACATCTGGGCCATAGAAAGCGTGTAGAGCAAAGAGAGACAACACAGTTTAGCGAGAAATGAGTGCATCCACTGCAGCTCATGAGGCCACTGGCCAGTTTGTGTCTTTGTGACAGCGATCCCCCTGCCTACATCCCTTGAAATCGGCCCGTAATATGAAATTTTGTAAGTTAGAGACCCTGTTGCTGCGGCGCCGGTCACCCCAAATTTGTGACTCGGCCTACAAGCGAAGGAGATGCTGAGGAACCCCAAAAAACCACAAATCCAGAACCTGACTGCAATAAAGATGGCATAATCCTTGCTCCTGCTGCCACTGCGGAGGTGGACGTCAGGCTGATCTGTGATCGCCGCGGCCTCTGCTTGCACACACCATTTTATATGCAAAGTGCACAAAATATTAACAACCTGCTGCCACGGCGGGCCAATTCCTTAGCTGCTACAGCTTGACGGAGGATCTTGTGTCTGAAACTGCATAAATCTGGAGGATTACAAATTAATTCTCATAGTTATGTATATATTTATTTTCCATTTATTTAACTTTGTAACTCTAAGTGAACAGCTGAGAGGTGGAAAAAAAACTCACATTGACCCATCCAAAAATATTCCAGGAGGTTCCAGGGTCAAACCCCATCCCCTGGGTGTAGAACATACACTGAGGGTAAAGAGTCTCAGTGCCACTAAGTTTGGTAAAAACAGCTGTAAGATGCTGAATATACAAACCTAAGAATAAAATTATTTGTTGCCGTTTTAATCTATTAATGATTTATTTATTTAATGATTTATTAAATAAATATATATATTTTTTTTTTTCTTTATAATGGCTTACAGTAGGTAAATGCAGCTCATTCTTAAAGGGGATATTTTGCAGCATAAGTTTCTCTGCTCAGCAACAGCAGGGAGTGGGGCTTGAACTGCAGACCTTCACATTACAAGTTAATTCATTACAAAATGTACACACCTGGGCCAGCAGGTGGCATAGTGGTTAGAGCTGCAGCCTCTACATCTGGAGACTGCAACTTTAAATCTCACTTGCTGTAGTTCCTTCCAGCAAGAATTTTACCACAAACTGCTCCAGTAAAACAAAACTGCCCTGCTGCAGAGGAGCTAAATCACTGTAAACAGCAGCGTAACATTTTAAACTGCTTTGCAGAACAGCGTTGGCTAAATAAATATACGACAAGGAAACAACTACCGTATTTTCTGCACCATAAGGCGCACCGGATTATAAGGCGCAGTCTCAATTACGGGGTCTATTTCTGTACTTAACCCATACATAAGGCGCACCGGATTATAAGGCGCATGCTAAAACATACGGTCTACAAAAAAAAGGTAACGGAAGCAAAGCAGTGAGTTTGGTTGAACTTTATTCTACTATTTAACAATACACACATTATTTTTTATCTTTGTAATCCGCTGGCAGTTGCTACGCCACGGTAGTCCTTGCGCGGATGGAGAGATGACGCCTTTTCATAAAACTAAAGCACCAAGACGGACCTTCTTGAAAGTTTTCGATCTTCATGTCTTGTGCTATCGTTGTTGCCTTCAGTCGAATGGTGACTGTAGAGACGCTTCTCCCGGCTGTTGTTCTGCAGCATACCGGTAGTATTCCTACCGGAGGCGTGGCGGAGGTAAGCGTACGTATCCCGTCCTGTTCTCTGTTTGGTTTATCGCTGCCAGCGTACGTATTACATCCCTGTGTCAGCGGGAAATGGTCCGACAGTCAGTCAAGCGGAGCGCTTATCAAAGTCGCACAACAACATTTTGACAGATTTCGGAACTCAGTGCACACATAAGGCGCACCGGATTATAAGGCGCACGGCCGATTTTTGAAAAAATTTAAGGCTCTTAGGTGCGCCTTATAGTGCGGAAAATACGGTACCTGTTGCTCCGCAGAATGTGTTTGGACAGTAAAAACAGGATGTTCTGTTGTTGTAACAAAAAATTTGAAAGGTTTAAATATGGTAAATATTAAAAAAGAGCCAAGAATACAGATGAAGAGCATTGTGACTAAAACACGATTAACTTTAAATAAATTTAAGTAGTGAGGATTGAATCAGTCACATCAATTCATTCAAATCTACCCAGAGTGCAACATAAATTGCCAATGAAGGAACGTGCAACCACCTTTTCTTTATATTTCTCAGCTTTTGACAGTATCCCTGACATGCCGAGATCTTTTTGGATCTCATAGTCAGGCTGCACACAGCAGTGTTTGAAGAAGCCAAATTTTGCTTAATGTTTTAATGCTCAGCGCTTTCCCAAACCGTCACCGGGTAAATAATTCATGACCTTGTTGTGCTGCTATTATGCCAGTGGCACATCTAATAAGTTTCCATGCAGCAACATCATGAATATTTCAGGCAGCGCCGCCCACAGGACTGCTGAGTTCGACGCGACGCAGACAACAGCAACGGAGTTTTTGGCGTCACTCCGCTCAAGGAGAAAAGCAACGTTCTGAAGATGCACTGTGGAAGCGTGAGGCTGGACGGCCTCTGCTGAAGAGTCCAACCAACCATCCAACCTCCATCCAGTCAACACCAAGACGTCTCTGGATGGAATTCCTACTTTGGTTTATGTTAGTCTGTCTGATGCGTTCCTCCAAAGCTGCTTACAGTGATTTACCCCCTTTACACAGCTGGATCATTTTTACTGATCAAGAAGCTGCAAGCATCCTGTTTGGCTTCTGCGTTGGTTAAGGATCAGCGTCAGAGATGACTGTGTGAACGGTGGCGGCACTCGGCGCTGCACTTCTTCACTTTTTGGAAAACCGGAACTTTTTCTTGCCTCCCTGTCAACTAGATTCTCTGCCCAAGTTAAACACTGCTATAGTACAGAGTCAGTATTCGTAATAGCCTCATAGCTACCTTTTGTTACCCAGGGTGCACTAAGTTGCACTGTAAGTTGGCTCACATTGCTATTCTGCTGCATGTTTGAAATGTGTTAGTTAGCTAGTTAGTTAGTTAGTTAGACCCCTTCCACCCCCCATGGGGTATTGGTTGTCAATGAGAAACCTCCACCATCCTCTATCCTTTCAAATGTGTGTGTGCCCTTTGTTGAAGACACACCGTGAACATATTTCCTGGTTTCTTCTATTCACTGCAGAAATTCAAGATGTAATACCTAATAGCTTGCCGATACCCACCGATACACAGCCAGTGCTTCCAATCGCATTCATTGTCGAATTGCAAACGCCACAGCTGCAGCCAATATCATCCCACCTCTCGGAAATCATCTAAAAAGTGTGTTTTTCGAAACGGTGGACCAAGTTATGAGCAAAAAGTTTATTACTAAATTGCCGTGTCCCTACTTCAATGTCCCCAGACAGATTTTCACTGTAAACCCAACTCCTTTTTGTGAAAAGTTTGATGCTTTTCACACTCAGTAGCAGGCAAGTGCGAAAGCAGCAGCAAGTGGGTCGGTAACTGCAGGTTGCACTGACACCTTCCCAGCGTTTTGGCATGCACGCCGAAAATCGGCGTCATTTCTGGGCCTTTGTGACAAACTCAAGTAGTAATGAGGGTTTATTATATAAGTCAAGCATTGCGGAAATTAAAGCAATTCAGACGCATTGAGTCGCTTTTTCCCTTCGGCTAATCCCTGAGCTTGCAGCACTGTTAGCGTCTCGCTGTGGGTGTTACCTCAACCTTTTTCGCAACAAAGTGCGGCCCAGAAATCCTCCGCTCGGCCTCGGCGGCTCAGGAGGCGGCAGCGAGATGTGCGCGTGCGGAGGCACGGACGCTGACGTGCCGTTTCTCCGCGACGTCTCAGATGTTTCCTTCGCTTGCAGCTGACTGCGCACACGCTAGCGGTAAAGAGACGCGTACGCGGCGCTCGCCCACAAACCTCGGCACGACCGCGACAGCCAACCAAGGCAGCGCCGCGTTGCTTCTACCCTGAGCTCAGCACTCAAATTCAAACACATAATTCAAAATAAATGTTTTGGAGAAGGGAGTGAGGGAAAGGTGCCACTGCTTGAGCATCATGAGCATCACGCTGACCACACAAAACCAACGAAACGTCTTCAGCTCACGCCGGACGCGGCGTAAGCTTGCAAACAGCTTTCCCGTCTCTTCTAAAGAAGAACATAAAAAATATAGGTCACTTTTCAGTGGTACCTTCTCCATTGTTGCCTAGTAACCGTCTTCAATGGCAGTCACATAACTTCTTGCTGATTAATGCACAGAGAAGCCTCTCTGCGCTCGACTGGGGGACTCGACAGAGGAACGGGAACGCATAAGCCAAACAGTATAACGTGTGAACCCGCGGTGCTGATAAAATATACAAAATCGGGCGGGGAGTGGAATCGCAGTGGAAATAGCATTAACCAAAGTGTGGTATCCATGGCAATGAGCATCCTGGATTAGCTCTCAGCATCCGTGCTGCTTATGTGTTCTGTGCAGCATCAACCCACCTCCTGGTCCTCTAAAAACAATGCACATTCCGACAAGGAGGTCCAGGCACTTGCTGAACTTAGCCATGCGAGGCAGAAGGTCCATAATCTTATACATGGCTTTGTAACCAAAGGCATCCCAATCAATCGTTCAGCTCACAAAGCAGACTTGGGATCCGAAACAAGTGGGGTTATTTTTAAGGCTGGGAAAAAAGTTTCTTATTCTTCCACCAGAAAGCCAATGCTCCCTTTTCTGCAGTCCTTGTGATGTTTGAATGGACACAGATGGTTCTTTAAATGACATCTGTCAGACTTTTATAGGTGCTGAGCCCAAACGCTACTGTAACTTGGCATTCAGATTTACAGGGAACCAATAACTTTGTTGCCTTAAAAGAAGCAGCTTGTATCATTCCTTTACCTACGTTACGCAGGGATTTAGGAAGCCAGCTGGACTGGGGCTCTCCATGAGCAAGGGTAGGGGAACTGCATTCATGAAGACTTTTGCTAAAATAGCATTAATTATAGAATAATTTCTGTGGCAGAGGCACAGAAAATCTGGCCTAAAATGCCCATCTGAGGCCCGTCGTGTGGTATCTGGCACAGCAAAGGGCTGAGCAGGAGTTTTTTCTTGGCAGATGTTGCCACCATGCTGGCTGTGTTCTTAGCCAGTGTCCTTGTCGAATGACTTGGCTCCAGTTACCCGGATTTTACCGCAGCAGCCCGGACGAGGTTGCCATCCCAAGGACGCGGCAGGTGCGTGTGCCAGCGTTTGGGTAATGGAGATGTCCGTTTCTTAGGCCCTCGACTCAGCGGTCATCACTCCACACTGCAGCCAACCACGTTTTCACCTTCGGGTCTGGATGCAGGCCACCGGCAACACAGGCAAAACACAACCTTACAGGTAACCATCATGACCACTTCCTGTTGGCACAAGGTTGCCAGAGAGAAGCGCACCTGAGTAGAACCAACACAGTACTGTAAGCAGACTTTCAGGTAGATATAATGTTACAGTGGATACTCTCCCTGCTGGTATCTAAGCTATTTATCTTTGGTTGTCATTTATTAGACTCCACTCCATTCTAGGCTGGTTACCCTTAGTGGCACTAAGCTAGTTACGCTAACAGAACTAAAACAGCTACTGGGTGCTTTTATTCCCTGTGGTTGCTGCGGTGAGGATTAATATGTGGAGGACTTCAGTCTAATACTTTTGGTTAGTAACTGGGTTTTTTACGAAAGGAGGACATTGACCGTTCGGGTGATAAATCTGTCGGGATTCCCACCATTCCCCTTTCCTTGCTGGAGTGCCAGCTCATCACTATCGCCAGAGGTCCAGACACCTCACCTGCCCCTGCATGGCTTGAGGCAAGGAGTTGGAGATAACCGGGTTGCCGAATCTCAGCCCACCACCAAATCCATCAGGCTTCCTGCGCAGGCAGCTACCTTCACTGAGATTTGGCAGTTACAAGCAGTTAACCTACTGTAGGTTCCAGCAAAATGTGCTTCTGGTGTAGAAGTCACAACTTTTCCACAATTGACTGGCACAGTGCATTCAAGTCTGTTTAGCTGATTAGCCTAGCACAGCTACTTCAGGTAGCAGGAAAGCCCTCCATGATGGGCCCAGGGTTACTAACCTATGATATTGACTAGAGTCTCGGTCAAATTTGAGTCCTGGCATCCACTCGTGGTTTTCATGGTAGAAGCAGAGGTTTACCGTTGCCTTCTTCTGCGCATGTCTTTGCACTTAAACACATGGCACCACCATGCAAATTCCACGCAGAGCAGGTTTGATTCAAACTCACATCCAAATGCATGCCCTGCACACAAGGAGGCATAAGCACTACTCAGTGCACCACTATGGTACTAACTAGGTCAAGCTAACTAAGGTAACCATGTTCATGCTCATCCACTGCTGGCAGCGGCCGAGTGCCTAGACAATTTCCCACAAGGCTGAGCGTGGAATCTCCCATCAGAAGATTTCTGGCACCAGTAAAGGGGATTTTCATGTTCCATTTTCATACGCGGTGTCCACCCAAAGCGGAAGAAGTGTTACCAAGCAACGTGACTTACACGACACCCCCCCACCCCCAATTTTACGTTCCAAATGACTATGAATAATGGATTATTTTCACGATGCGGCCACGCTGCTGCTCTGTAATAACAGGAAAGCGAATTTGCACACAATATTGACACATATTTAAATTGTCCTTGACCTGCGCCAAACATCAAGTTGCCAAGCGTGTGCATGACGTAGTTTAACAAAGCGCAGCTCGCTCCCTGAAGACGTCGCTGCGTTTGTGTCGCATCATCCAGCGCAAACCGTAAAATGCCGACGTGCTTTGCTGCTCTACCTGATCTGTCCCGGTTTCGAAGTTTGCGGTGAGGACTGCCAACATTTTGCTGCGAGAAACAAACGTGACGGCACAAGAAGCTCCCACGGTCATACAACATCAGACAACATCTGCTGAAGAAGCAAAAATGTTAAAATAGCAGCCTATAGGTGCAAAATGAATGAAGGCTGCAACCCTGGGATTGTGGGTTGGTACTGCATGAGGTGCTTTTGATTGTTGGGTAGCAGCAAAGGCTGCTGGGAGTATCGATCCTTGAAGGCTGTCTGCCAGAGGATGTCATGTGACATCAAAAGCATCAAAATCTGACACACGCAATCCAACCAGCTTTGCAGGCATCTTGAACTCCAAAGTCCAGGTTTGAGCTTCCTGATCGCAGCACCACAAGGTACCCTGTTACAGGCTCTGCTGGGATGCGTTTCCTGTTTCGGGAAAGAATGGGATGGTATCCATGACACGGCGTTGTACAACTAGTTGGCATACGGTCTCATCCGGCCAACTTTCAAGGCTTCAGCATCCTCCGCAGACGTCTCGAAAAGCAGTGACTTTGGCTTTGAGGCCTGAAATAATTAACCTCGTGTTAGATAACCTAATGTTAGATAATGCGCCCTGCGCGAGCGCAGCTATTACATCTGCCTTGTATAACACGGCAAAGACGGAAGGTCTTTCTTGCACAGCGAGCAGGCGGGCGCGTGAAGCCTCCTCTCCACAGCGGTGTGCGAGAACACAGCTCGCCAATTGCAACGGGCTCCAGCCAAACTGCACGGTGGCGAGTCTCACACTCTCGCCTCCTGGCTGCCCTCCTTCCACCAGCCGGTGTTCCCCTAAATTCTGTTAAAAGTTGACACTCTGCTAGGAGGGAGGTCTCACTTGTGCCCTCACCTGCCTGTCCAATAGGAAGAACCCAGCCAACCAGAGCCCAAAGCCCATCTGAAGCTCATTTTCTCAATGTCTCCCTGAAGAACATCACAATATTTGCAAAGGCTCCTCAGTAGCACAGCCACAATGTTCCCTAAAATCCACATTCCTGAACGTCAATCATTTAACCCGACCTAAAAGCTCGGACTCAGACCTCCAGGATCCATTGTCCGCAGGAGGAGGATTGTGGTTGTTGTCGTCTAACATTGAAGCTCACAACCGGTCAGGCTCCCGGGTCTTCATTAGATGTTATGCTACACCTCTATATCTAACCACATCAGTCAAGTGGATGCTTTGGTGCCCTTGACCAGGGTGTGCAGGCCCTGCTGATAAAACTGCTGTCACATCGGTGCCCTCTGACTCCTCTGAAAGACCGTAGCCGGCAAGCAGAGGAATTGCTCCAGCGATGAGGGTCCAACTGTGGCTGATCAGCCTCTCCATTTCCCCAGAGATCTAATGGGGTCACACGCACTAGGAGGGGGTAATCGGAACCATTATTTCTGTCCACAGTCACAGCACATTTCAGGCTGGCACTGGCGAAGGCAAAAGGGGAGGAAACACAGGACTGACGCACATTCAAACCGGCTAAGGGTTCAACGACTGCGATCTTTGGACGTCAAAATGAGAGAGACTCCAGTTCTTGTATTAAAATAACTTATTTGGCACTGACCATAAGGCTGAGGCTGTTATTGACAAGGGGGTGGGAGGTGGCATAGCCTTTGGGTTTGGAGAACCCGGGGTTGAATCCCACCACCTGCTGCTTTATCTGAATCGATACAGTAAAGTTACCCTGCTGTATAATTTGGGGAGAGAAAAAAAAACAGAAGTTCTGCAAAAAGAAGGAGGAAGAACATGAGCAGCGTCCACCGGGCTGGGATGGAATCGAATTAGCACACCTATGGACGGCGGGAGCAGAACAGTCTTTCGGGGTTTAGACAAACTCGACCCAAGGCCCAACAGCAGAGGAAATGAAGAAAGCTACAAATGCAATTCAGCTTCCTCATAAATGTGACTTTTATTTCAACAAACTGTCAGACTGACATCCGAGCCTGGAATCCTGGCGCGACCTCACACACAGGTCACGTTGTGCATTCGCCTCCGTGGGTGATAAAACCATTAAAAATAAACTACCGACAAAAAAGCCCCCCGTTTCAACTTAAGGAGAAGTGCGAGTGAATGGCGGAAGGGGTGCAATTTCTCATTCCATCAAAGCGCGGTCATTCGCCAGAGGGTGCGTGCTGCTCCCAAAGGCTGCACTTCTCCAGCCAGAAGCTTCTCCCCTCCCATCCACAGCTAGAAAAAGGTCTCAAATTCCTTCGTATTTCCACCTCACCATACACAACCACGCCAAGACAGATTTTGGGTAAACACAGTATTTCCGTCTTTTTTTTATCATAAAAATGTCTGCTGTTCTGCACGATGTTCACCCAGAGAGACCACAGTTTCTTCCGCCGATGTAGTTCGTGTCTAGTAGAACCTAAAACATTCTTAAGGAGCTTAACTGTTTCCTGAAAACAGACAACACTGCATGTCTGCTCCTGGTCCTCAAGACGAGTGAGAGACACACACACATGGACGCTTCCATTCATCTGATTCCTTTGTCCACTGGCAAAAATGTTAGGTTTGTACCCTGAGCTGCTGGCATTTATTTTCTATTTTTATTTTTACTCTAGCATTTCAGGGCAAATACCATGCACAGAGGTACTTCGGCATCAAAAAGTGTTCGAGGCCAGGTTCCTCCGCTACAAGGCAATGTCTCTGACCATCAGGCCTCCAACTGCCCTCATTCTTTATTGTGAGCTCCAAGTTTCTTGCAGACATTCGCCGAGCCCAGGGGAGCTGCATCAGTGGCGAAAACTGCAGTCTCTCTTGCTGACCATCTAGCAGCAGTTTGGAGTAGAAGCTGCAGAACTCAATCTGTATTCAATCCTGCTGCTCCTCAATTTGCTCTTGAATGTGTGTGTCTTGGTGTGGATGTCCTCTCTTGGTTAAAAAAAAAGAAAAGGCCTTATTTGAACGTGTCAAACACGATCATTTAGCAGAGTCGATAATCCTTACAAAGCAAAAACTTGAAAGGCGGCGTTCAATGTCAATTGGATTGCAGAGGAACGAAAAGCATCCCTGTCTGCAGCGGTGAACATGGAGGTTGCAGTTAGCAGGCTTAGCGCCTACGAGGAGATAAAGACATCAAATGCCGAGACCGCCCTAAGTCAAGGCTCCAAAGACACAGGAATGATGAGTCTCAGAGTATCAACAGTTGCGTTGTTAGATATTCAGTGGATCGGTGCCGGGTTGTGAGATATTCTGTACGTGAGAAAGGTCACTTCATAGCTCCGGTAACTTCTACGCCGGTTCATCAACAATCCACCCCCTGGTGTCCATCCACACCACTTAGAGTCTTCTGGCAGTCCAACCCTTTGTCCAAAGCGACTTGCAGAGGTCGGCTGCTTACAACAATTTCCCCAATTTTACAACTGTGTGCTATTTATCTGATCAATTCTGGGTGGGTTTGGTGCTCAGGAGCACTACTGCAGGAGTGGGGTTTCAAACCCTCAGCCTTTGGTTACAAGATTAGCATGCCATCAGTTAAAGATGAGCCCAAATCAGATTTCCTTGTCATTTTGCTCTTCCTTACATGCCCCCTCCCTTCCCGAGGTGCTACCCATGGACAAAGACAGGATCATGACCAACTGATTGACTCAAGATCAACCCAAATGAACCCACAGGCCCTTCATGCTGAGAAGAAAATCACTTCGCAGCCAGAAAGTTAGAATAACCTATTTAACAACAAATGTAGTTTAATAAAAGTCTCTCCGTCATTCAACAATTTCAGGTCCGTGTCAAACTGCCACTCACTTTGCAAGAGAATAAAAACATTTTTTTCACTCCCAAGGGATTCTTTATCTGCTCAGGTGGTCACCATTTGCCATAAGTTCTCAGTCATCCCAACCACCACCTGAGACGTCCCGTATTCAGAGGATGGGGTGCCCGAACTAAAGGAGGAGCATGCGTTCGATCCCGGGTCCTTGAGAAACCACTGTAACCCAAGTTCTCCAAAGAGTAACGATGGTAGAACAACAGGACGAAGATCTGAACTACGCCAGGCTGTGCAGGTCCAGGAATTGAGCAGGCGGGGGAACATAGTGACGCATCTCCTGCTGCTTTTTCTTCCTCGCCCTCAAACACAAAGCAGGAATGTTCGCTAAAACAATAACGTCGGCAACACAGCAGCACAGTGCAACGCAAAAGCCAACTGACGTCAGCGAGCTGCAATCCTAGGAACATCAACTCAACGGCCCTGTTTTCCGGGTCTTTACGGAGTCTCTTATTGGCCGACCAGCCGCTCCTGTTGCTCGCTCGGTTCCATGTGCAGCTGCGGAATGTAAAATTTAAACAATTTAAAAACAAACAATGACATTTTAAATTAGGCTGGAGAAATGCTGTGCCACCGTAAGCAAAGTAACCTGAAGCGGGATGGCCCTGCATCGTGGGTGTAAATGCGATCTTAGGGGAGTCATGATGCCCAGCAAGCCTTTGGCAGCGCCGCGTCATATTTCATGTTCTGGAGAGCTTCTAAGCGTGACAGAGAGACAGGAAAATACAGGCATTTTTCTCTCCGCTGACCTAATTTCCGGAGGTTACCAACTGCAGCTCAAAGGACCGGAATTAATTTACTTGAAAACTATCGTAGGGTCGCTCTCAAGAAACGTGTCGGAGGAGAGATGAGGAGAAGCAACCCCTGTTTGAGTCAGCTGGGGGGGTCGAAAGCGGCGCAGAGATGAATCCGAGGATGAGCCTGGTGCCTGCGATTACTCACAGTGGCCCTTTTTCCACACGGAGGTCCCTTCAAGGCAAAGCGCATTGATTGCCCTGCTTTTGACTCTGATTTTCAAGTGCAAATATTTTTTCACTCCTTCGGGCAGCAGGGAAGAAGAAAAACACTGAATCACAGCTTTGCATCTTGAAAGAGGCCGACGGGGTAGCGTCAAGTCACGCGCCTTGTCGCATCCGGATGAGGATCCCTGTTACCTAGGAAACGGAGGATGCCTGTAGTCTATTTTTAGGCCTTCCAATAGCAAAACGGATCCGCCCATCTGCTACTGAGCGATTTTTCGACTCCACCCCCTGCACTTCAATTCCCCCCACACACACACGTACATGCGCTTCCCTCTAAGGCTTGGAAACCAGTCAACTTGAGGAGTGAGGAACTAAAGGGAATAACTGGTGTTCTGGTGGAGGAGGAACTGAACGTGAATGCATTTCTAAGGCTGGGAAAATGAATGGGTGTGTGTATGTGTGCTTGCGTGCGCATCCTCTGTCCTGTGTCCTTTTTGGTACCGCTGAGTCGAGGAAGAACTGTGGCGTGACTTTAACATCTCACACCGAGTCTTAGTGGTACCGGGGGTAGCACTGGTGTCTCACAGCTTCCGGCTTTGAGTTCAGATCCTCGGATGGCCACATCCAGATGGGTTTTATGTGCTTTCGCCCACAGTCCAAAGACTGAGTTTGTGATACAAGTGAGTGAGGGAGTGTGTGTGTGTGTGTGTGTATGTGTGAGAAAGATGGCCTTCTGAAGAACTGCTGTCATGCTCAGCACACTGGATACTTGTCTTGTTTTTGATAATGAATTGTTGAATGAATTTTCCCCAAATGGTTGTTTGATTTATTTCCTCAGTTTATTATCGCCATTCTTGGATGGATGGACAGACAAACAAACAGATGGATGACGCTGGGGCTCGCCACTACCCCGTGTGTTGGGGCTCTACTCAGCCGATGTCAGACAAGTGTCCAACAGCAGGCAAACTGTCCATTTCCACCATCGACACAGCCGCACCAAAATTCCTGTTTTTTGTGCAAATTCCCCTCCCACCAGATAGCATCTTTGCATTAGAAAGGTGCCCAAGTGGCATCATGGCCGCAGGATCGATCCCATTAGAGAGGGACGCGCTGTTTCAGCAAACAAAAAGTGGTTCCAGGTGTCATCAGCTGAATTCATTGATGGGATCTTTGCTCACAGCCCTGGCCGGCAAAGCAGACTCCAAAACTCAGGACTCCTGTGGAGGATCCTTCTTCAACTTGGTCTCTCACTCCTCACTGTCATCCTCAGACAACCTCGACTCATAACTCTGAGGAGGGAGGCGTCACCAGCCCTACGGTTTCCACCGCAAGCTGCAGATGCGGCGTGGGGCACAGCCTGCGGATGTGTTCCATCTGCCCAGCCAAGCAGAGGCACCAGAAATGGCACCGGCCACAGCGCACCGGGCCCATTTCCTCCCCTGGGTTCACACTCGCTGCTTATGAGGACTGTGTGGCCCTGCAGCTGCCATTGATGCCCAAGTAGGAGTAACAGCCGAGATTAACTGAGCGTACAACTGGATTTCATTCCAATTCATTACATGGCATCTTCCAGTGTGCTGTGCTGTGACGGCTGCTTCCATCCACGTTGCTTCTCAGGCACTGGGGGAGTCCTGTGGTGTCCTTTTGGGTTCTTTGAGAGATTTCACAAACGCTTGGGTAACACCTCAAGCACGCAGTGGAAACATGGATGCTCTCTCGTTCTCTCTCTCTCTCTCTCTCTCTCTCTCTCTCTCACACACACACATACACACAGAGCAGCAAACAAGCATATGAATAATAATAATTATTATTATTATACTGGTTGTTGTCCCTACCTGCCTAGCTCAGTTGGTAGCGCATGTGACTCGTAATTTCAGGGTTGTGGGTTCGAGCCCCACATTGGGTGTTGCTGCAAATCCAGCCACGAGGGGGTGCACCTCTGTGCCAGTCCCAAGCCCGGGCAAAATGGAGGGTTGCGTCAGGAAGGGCATCCGGTGTAAAAAATCTGCCAAACCAAATATGCGGAACCAGCCGATCCGCTGTGGTGACCCCTGATGGGAGCAGCCGAAAGTTGGTTTGTTATACTGGTTGTTACAGTTACTTTTGCTATAAAACAATAGCTTTGTTTCTGTACATTATAAAAATTAGTTTCATGAAATAACTATATAGAACAATTATACATAGTTATAATATGTAACTATAACTACAAATAATTATAATAACTTTATAGTAATTATAATTATATAGTTATATGATACATAATTATAATAACTATAGCACTATTTTAATAAAATGAAAATAACTTTCAATATGAAAAATTAATCTTGGGCAAAGCAGGTTAAACTATAGTAATATAAAATATAATATAGTATAATATATTAATTATTTACTGAAAACTCACAGCATAACCAAATTTAAATCAGAAGGTGGAAAACTGACAAAATTATTAACTAAGATAAGCACAAAGCAATACCAGTTACTAAACAATAACTGCTGCTCAAACAAAGTAGAGGAATATAATCAAAAAAAGCAGTTTGTAACACTGCTTTTTGTGACGTCCAACTCCTTTTCCTTTGCTTTTCTTTTAGTTTGCAAAATGCATTTCACTCCTTTTTTATACTGCGTCACAATAATAATTGGCAATAAATTATATCCAAATTAAAAAGTGAGTGGTTCAGGTTTGAATTTGCAGAATCCGTTTATTCCAAAATTAATCCAGTCACATTGCAGCAGAAGCAAAAGAATCAATATGTTATTGCTAATATAATTTTTATTATAACACAATTTCCTTTAAAACGTGTATTATTATGGTCACCTACCCTTGTCACTGTAGTACATCTGCTTGAATGATAATACTGTCCTTGGTGGGGGGGGCATACTCAGCTTCAGCTTAAACGTTAGAAATTTCATCTGAAGGAGCTTCCGACAAGCATCCTTTCCCATAAATGTTTTACTGCGGACCGGCAGGACTCGGGAGAAAAGCAATTTGATTCAATTTGTCCGAATGCACCGAAATCAGCATCCCGGCTAATACTGTTACATCGAGCTGCGATAAAGGATATAATGGTGCAAGACGAGGAATTACCTAAAAATCACAAAGACGAAAGGCAGACGCGAGGACAAAATGTGACCTTTGTGGTGCTCGGAATCTCAGCTTCACACCGTTTGTTCACAGGAATCGCTTGCGGTTTTGCCAGGTCTGCCACTGCGGGCAAATTCGCATTCTCGCAATGATCTTCGAACAGCCAAACGCTCAAGTTCTCGCCATGGCGATGGTGTTCATCAAGCAGAGCCTAAAAGTAGCACATTTTTGGCACGAATGGACAAATCTCTGCTGACCCCCAACATGGCCCAGGCACGTTAATCCATTCAGCAAACAGGTCCTTACAAATTGGGGCTATTGCACAAGCCGGGGAATAACTCAGAAAAATACACTTTTTAATAAGCAAACCAATCTAAAATAAAATATTTTATATTAATTATCAAATAAAATATTAAATAAATATTGTAAAATCCATCAATCTGTTATCAGCAGCCACTTGTCTAATGTAGTGCCACACACTCATTCACAGACACACCAGGAGCAAGTTAGGCCTTTTTACCTGAAACATTATCTTTGGACTGTGGCAGGAAACCCGCACGAATACCACAGAAGCTGAGGAGCTGTGAGGCACTGGCACCCCTGGCTCTGGGTAGGAAAACAGTTGCCTTCCTCGATGGAGACTTCCAGCGAGGAAAAACTCTTTAATAGATTTAACTTCAACCAAGTCAGTGACTGGGTAACAACGACAGCGGGTCCTCCAGTACATCCAGGTCACGCGCCCCCTCCACCCTCTGCTTGAGGAACACATGAAAAAGAGCAGGGAGGAGATGGAGGTAACAGCGCTGGGGTTTTCCTGGCAGCTTTCAGAGTCTCTGTGGGATCTCCAAGAAGAAAACCAACACTGTCAGTCAGCAGAGTTCCAAGGGCGCCTCATCCCCGTACCTCTGACACAGCGAAACGTGAACAAAACTTTGCCTCCCTGCTGCACTCGCAATGTGAGAGCCCTTTAAAAAGTACAGTAAAAAGTACAATAAAAAGTATTGTACATAATTTGTTAAAACTACTCAACATGTTTATTCTTTCTCTTTTCGCGTCACTCAGACAGCTTGCCTGTCATTCGGCGGAGATTTACCCATCTCGCTCCGGCAATCTGATTTCATGAGGGGTTTTGTTTGGCTTACACTACAGTATTCGTATAGTAAAGCTTTTTTAATTTACAGTATTTATACTTTAGTGTTTATTCAGTACACGGGGTCACTCTCTGAACCCTGTGAGCCAAAAGTGGGTTGAAAAAAAAATCAGGAAGAAGCAACAAAGAAACAGTCTTATGTAAAAGTAATAAAGCGACAAGTGTCATTCCAGATGGGAGTTGGACCCAACGCCAGGTACGAAATGGAAGAAAACATGGCTGCCGCTGGGCAAAAACAAGAGAATAAGATGCAGCCAAAGGACTGTGATTTATAAGTCAATGGAAGCCCTGAAAAAGTCCCATTTATGATGCTTTGGGTTGCCCATGACAACCAGCAACTGAATCCCAAAAACTACATGGCATGAAGGTATGTGTTCATGGGCTGATGTGGAACTCATTTCCATTTATATGAATATCCTGGACATGCAACACCCCCCCCCCACACACACACACACCCAACTGCCTGCCATCCAGGAATAATGCAGGCAGACAGGATGGCAGGCATGGGCTCCATGCACACAGCTTCAACACAACACTCCTAGCAGCTGCAGCCTGTGGCAGGCAAGATAAAACGCTGGGGCCACCAGTTGGCCAGAACCGTGGGGCTGGACGTTGTCCAACAAGCCCTTTTGATTCCACCCGTTGTCCGGACAGAGAAAAAATAAGGCTCCCGTGCCTCTCATAACACAGCAGAGGAGTCCTCACTTTATGTGCTTTGCTGCTATAACCGTCTTTTGCTCTTAAAATCCAGTATTCGGCTGGATACTGGTTCATATAATGTGCTAAACACTGTTTACTGGGAGTTGCCCTGGGCAACAGCATCATCTCACAAAACACCCAGAAGAGGCTTCAAAACAGGGAAGGGTATACAGGGAGAGTGGCAGGCTCAGAACTTCACACACACACACACACACACACACACACACACACACACACACACACACACACACACACACACACACATACACACACACACACACACACACTCAAAGAATACAGCAAACCTTTTTGCAATCTTTGTTTTTGCATGGTTACCCTTGCTGCCTTGCAACTGATTTCATTTTAACAAACGCATCTGTGATGATCCTACAACTGCGGGTGTGTGGCCGTATTTCTTGCCTCCCTGGACTATTTATGGAAAAGTATTTCTAAAAAGGAATTAAATTCTACTGGTGAAAACACGAGCCCATAGCAGCCTGAGAAGATCTGATGTTGTTGGGAATCTAAAGCTAACCAGGGACAACCGAGGTCACCTTTTGGAGTGCCACAAGGGCATCGTGGTCAATCCTGCAGGCTCCCTGCTCATGTCAAACCATCACTCTTCTCCCACATCTCCTGCCACATCTCCTCAGAAACCATGAAATCTGCTGAGGTCAGCAGCCGAAAGGCAGCAGTTTGAGCTGACAAAACCCTGTTCGGAACGCCAGCGCACTCAATCCAGTTGTGGCCTCTACCTAGAGATACCCTATAGAAACCCTTGGGGAACCAAAAGCAATGTACGTCTGGATAAATCAAAATGCATCCTGGGAACCGGAATCTTCAGAACAGCACCCTGGTGAGTGGCAGGCACCTCGAATATGCTGGGAATTACTAACAAGAAAGGCGAAGCGGCCCGTGTTACAGGCTGGCTGCAAGCCTGACAACAACCGTGCGTGTTCCTCGCCACACAGACATAATTCCTGATAAATTACTTAGCCCCCCAGGATCATACAGGAGTTCCCCTAGCACTCGACTCTCCCTGGCACCGAACTGCGTAAGCGGTCTGTGCGTCATTTTAATGAGTGAGGCTTACGACAGCCATCATACACGGGCAGACTTTTGGGCGATTAAAACGCCGGTTTGTTCTTCACCTGCGCTCTCGACAATCTCAGATGCAGCGGCGGTACAAATTCAACACCTGTTCGCTCATCCGGAGCCGCCACCGTGTAAATAAAACAGGCGTGAGGAAGACGCAAACTGCCGCTCGCCGACTTTTATCCGAGCCATAAAAACAGATGCAAAGCCAAGCTAAGGTAAAGTAAGTACAAGCGAATGCTTACGGAGGAAACGGAATGTAACGGCGTGCAGTAACAGTCAAAAGTATGAGTACGTGGGGGGGTGGGTGGACAGATCTGCGAAAGTAAAGAAATCCAAAAGTGTGCTTCATCTCTAGGAGGAGGGAAGCTGGGAAAACACGGCAGCCGGAGGAAACAAAAAAAAAAAGATTTTTTCTAAGTGTACTCAAACTTTTTATTGGTACAACAGAAATTACCAAGCCATAAATCATACAGAGCCTAGCAGCACAGGTCATTGTGAAGCGGAGTTATTGTACAGTTGCTATTCATAATCGTAATCATTATATGATTTCTGCCCGAGCTGCCATAACAGACGCCTCAGCATCATTTATCTTCGCTCTCAGGCGACTCCCCTGGAGTGAAAACGCAATGCAAAATGGGAGCAGCGGTAAACTTATGTACAATATGGTAAACAGGTGCCCATTTTTACGGTAGTTAAGGACACCAATGTGGTTCTGTGTATTACAGCAAGGAGTAAACAGCAGGCTTGACGGACTTGTTTGTATGCTGACCTCAAGGGCAACCTGCCAGGAGATTGGTGGGGAAGAAGCATGGGAGAAACGTGGTGAACTGGGAGATGAGGTTTCAGTCCTGGATGCACAATGGTTCACCTGATCTAGCTTGACTCCCTCTCAATCCCTGATGTCCATCACACTGCGCTCAATACTTTGTGTGGGCGAGTGCTGAGCAACTAGCCAAGCGGAGGGGAGATGGGGTGTTTAGCAGTAGGATGGCCTGGGCTGCATCGGACCAGACCCAAAAACATGCTGAGTTACCCAGAATTCCGGGACACTACAGGAAAGTGGATGGGAGATACAGAGGGGCAGATTAAAGACACACACCCATATGAAGAAAGGCAGGGGGTGGCTTAAAACTCATGCCCATTTGAGGGAAATTCTAGGGTTGTGGCACACCCACACACATACCATCTAAGGCGAACAGGCATTTCTATGAGCCAGTGTTACAAACGCATCAAAAGTAAAATTTGCTGTATGCTCAGCACGATAAACGTCTTGGCAAAGGTGACGCAAAGGCCTGTCGGGCTCATCTAAGCATAAAAAGCATTCTGCCTCCACCGAACAACTAGGCGAGCCTCAGAGAGGGCAGGAAGTCTGAATAATAGATCATTCTGGTTATTGTAATGACTTTCTCTCGTACCCTTGGCGGTTATTCTATAACAGCATCGAATACGGCTACACTGATGTAATGGACTGACCCGCACCAGTCTAGCCAGGATCGGGGAGAAATCAAATCAGTGGAGCCCTTTCTCAGTGGCAGGAAGCTGTAAATGGCTATAAACGTCTATGCCCAGAAGGAGGACAGAGGCAGGTGAGGCGGTGGCCTAACAACGCCCAGAAGCAGTGCCCGTTCACCATTTCGTACCGCAAACACAATGATCTCACTTCAGCCCTCTCGCAAAGATGTATCAAGAGTACAAATTAAATAATACATTTGACTCAAACAGACAAGAATATAACGTATCATTGCATTACTCAACTGGAGGTTCGACTCATTCCGGTGGCCCACGTGTCCTTCAAACTCTACGTAGCTGCATTTGTAATTTCGGCAGTTTAAACAGTCAAGGGAGCAGCAAAAAGTTGTCCAACTGTGCAGACTGTCAATCTTTCGCAGCAAAATGAGGCATCATATTACCTACAACTACACCCCCCTCCTCCCACTACGAGTCCAGAAACATCCAGGCTGTCGGAGAACTGGTGTTTGTGCAAAATCGTGATAGAAAACCACAGTGCTGCACCATTCACCTGAGGTTACCCCAGCTGTCAATCAGAGCTCCTACCACACCCACTGCCCGCCCACAATGTCCTGAAGCCGTAACCGATGTTCCCATCACTCTCATTCCGAAACCTTTCCGTCCAAACTAAGCTCAAGCCAAGCACGGTATGTGGAGTCGCTAAATGGGGTAAAACAGAATGTAATATGACATCAAACTAAATCACAGCTGGGTCGTGAGTGTCTAATCCGGCAGGTTACATAACCTCTGGTTAAAAAGAAAGCTTTTAAAAAGAGCAGCCAGGGTGAGCCGCAGTTTGTGCTTTTGCAGCCCGTGTGCTGCTGTTCTGTGACAAGCCAATGTGTTGAGTTGCCCACATGCTTCCAGCGCATGAAATCCATCCCTCACATCACAGAGAACCAGAAAAATTCTCACCGTCACACCGAGACTTAATACACTCTACACGCACATCTGCTGTACCTTAAACACTTGTCTGGGGCGAGGGGGGGTGCCATTTGTTGTCAGATCAAGAGAGCAACACTTGTAATATGTAAAATACTCCTCAAATATGTGATCCTGGGCAACCTGGCCAGCACTTTTATGGAAGAAAAAGTGAAAGCAAAGCAACCCCAAGTGATGCAAATCTGTGGGTACTGCTGCAGAAGAGCTGGGAAGACATGGTGCCTTATTTCCTTATTAAACCAGTCAACTGCATGTGTATTTTAAAAAAAAAAATGTTTATAGTAAGTGTACTCCATTCTTCTGGGAAGGCTTTGCACCAAATTTTGGGAATTTGTGTCCATTTGGCCACAAAAGCATCAGTGAGGTTGAGCACTGATGTTGGGCGAGAAGGCCTGGGTTGCAGTTGGCGTTCCAGTTCTTCATCCCAAAAGTGTTCAGTGGGGCTTCCACGCTGACCAGGGCAAACCTTGTGTTTATGGAGCTTGCTTTGTGGATGGGGGGCACAGCCATGCTGGAGCAGGAAAGAGGCTTCTTCCCCAAACTGTGTCCACAAAGCTGGAAGCACGCAGTTGTCTAGAATGTGTTTGTATGCTTATGGGTGCGGCTGATGCAGCTTAGCTCAAAAATTAGAAGGGTGGTCCACGTACTTTTGGCGATGTAATACATTACAAAGAAAATTTCCATCATAGTACAAAATGGAAAATAACAACGGGTAAGAGGGTTCAGGAAGAGAAGGACGGCAATACCTGATGTTCTATTGTTTTATCCCCTTTAACACAGTGTGTAGCACGTTGGAGAACCCAGGCTTGAAAGTTGATGGTCTCCTTTCCCAGCTGATGTCTTGCTATGGATTTACATTTAAATCTATTTATTTAGCAGACACTAAATTTGAAAATGTCCAAATGATTACAGTCACTGCTATTTAGCCAAAACCTTTGTCCAAGGCAGAGGGGCACTGTAACACACACACACACACACACACACACACACACACACACCTGAATTCACAGCCCAGCCACAGACCCCTTGAGAAGACACCGAACCTTCTGCAGCAGAAAAGTTCAACTGCTTAAGGCGGGCAAACCTGCTCTTCACTGCATCTGAAAGATGGCTGAGCAAAAGAACAACAAAATGTATCACCATCATTTCTGTCAGCATAGTAATTTATGGTTGCTCCAAATAACTGGAATTAACAATCCAACTTTCTAGAAACTTCTCAAGAAAGTGCTTTCTCATCTCCCATTAGATTTCTGAATCCCGCTTTGGCCTTAAAATTGTTTCTCCACCTGATCTACTATTTCAATAAACAAACTATTATTTCCCCCTTCTTGCATCTTTTTCCTCGAATTAACAAACCGTTGCCCCATTTACATCAACAAACCTAGGCGTTAACATCTGGCAGAACTACAGTCCTTAAAGAACCTTTTTTGGGCAGCAAAGCAATGCCCTGGGAAAGTCTTTTAAGTTTTTTTTTACTTTCTATTCACCTTTTCAGTCTGTGTTGGGCTTTGGGAGAAAGATGCCACTTGTTTCTTAAGAAAGTATATGCAAAAATTGCCATTAATTTAGAAAAGATGGAAAATGCTGTATATGGCTGATAACCTGGCAGCCGGACTTCTGATAAGCCGATTATAAACAATGGCGAAAGCTGCGAGCTGGAAAACAGACAGGAAGGCCAGTGATATTAGCACAGAATTGCAGGACACCCTGATATGTCAAGCTACGGTACAAATGACTGTAATGATGCACAAAAGTTCACAAAAAGGGGATGGATAATTTGGCTGAGATAAAAAGCTGTGTGTGTGTGTGTGTGTGTGTGTGTGTGTGTGTGTATGTGTGTGTGTGTGTGTGTTACCCATTAGACCTCATCCCCTTATGTGAGGAACCACAGACAAATCACAGCTCCACAATTCAAAACAAAGCACAGTCACAGTGTGGGTGGCATGACCGATGGCAAAGAAAAACAAAGAGCTAATAGCACAGGTAGGTCTCATCCCCCCCACACACACACACACAGAGTGAAAAGTGAACTGTGATCTTCATATTAAAGAAGGAACCTGCAATGAAATTTAGATAAGTTTAACCAGTTGGGGCACCGCTGCCTCTGGATGGAAGGGGGTCCTTGTGTTCACCATCCAGCTCTGCATGTGAAATGCAGACCTCCCCGTTCTCTGCATGGGGGCTGCCGGGTTTTCCGTTCCAAGGCTGGACTTTTGGCGGCCGTTCAGAGCTGGGCAGCTGGCAACGGAACCCGGCTGCGGGTCTCAGCAGGCATCTGTTTGGGGGAAGTTTGCCCTGCGCCCCGGCAGGTTCCAATGAGCCTCTCAAAGTGAAAGCAAGGGCACAAAGTGGACAGGGAGCTCGCCTACATGAAATTACTGTGTGCATAATTAATAAAGAAGTGTTTTGGGGAATTTTTTAGGGCTGTTTGCTAGGCGGGCGCTTTGATCTTGCACTTACACAGCTGGATGTTTATGGGAGAAATGTCCTAGCTTGAACCTGCTTGCATGTTGTGAGACTTGGCAGCATCATGTCAAACACAAAGTGAATCTATTTGCTGTCTTGCAATTTAAGCAGAGAAAAAGAAACTCTTTAATGATGGAAAGATTTGTCCTTTTTCACTGGACCGCATCCCTGCAGGTGCGGCTTTGCAGACAGGGTGTGGACCCTGAGCCCGCCCACCAGAAGCGGTCCATTTAACACATTACACCACGTTTAATGTAAAATCGGAATGCCGGCTGGATGAAGAGCTCATCTGTCCAGTAAGCGGAGGTTAAAACAGCCATCAGAAGTACAAGTCCCATTCCCAGGCGCAGGCAGACGGCTGCATAGCGCCGACACCACCGATCATCATTTTTTGTTAAAGAAGCCGCATTTCCACTTGGATCCGACTGAAACGATACTGAAATTTCATGGGATTCAAACAGCACATTTTTCCAAAACCTGTGTCAGCATCTCATTGGGCTCACATATCCAGAACCCTAAATTAAACTGAGCATAAGAACATCTTTAATCTCTGAGCAACTTAAGCTGTTCTAATAACTCCCTCCGCTGTACCTGTCAGCTGACAGGAGTCCATTTGTATACTTTATTTAAACGACAGTCATGCTTAGCACAGTAATGACACATCGGGAACAAAGGGAAGAGGAGGAAAATGTTCCACAGGCCCTTTCATGAAAGTGAAGTTGGCCATTAACCCTGGATAATTGGTTTTTTGGCATTAACAGGTATCTTTTCATGAGGTGCATTAACATTGGGCTGCAATTGAAATTCATTGCAATTCAAAAAAAATGCTGATGGGAGCAGAGGTTCAAGGCTGGGGCTTTCACGCCAGGGCTTTTCGTGGGGAAAGACGTAATACATCCTTCACCCTGACCCCTCCGTAAGTGGGGAGGAGTCGGGGGTGGAGGAAAAATACAGCAAGTACCCTGAGCTCCTTATAGGCATCTCCAAGCTGTGGCAAGTGGTCATTGTGGCCTCTCCATACCCCAGCACCCTCAGCTGCAGGCAACCTTTAGCGTCTGCTACAGCAATTGCACGACATGCAAATGCAAGGTTAATAGGGGTTCTAAAGATTAAAAATACAGACGAATAACAATACGCCATCCTCCATTCTGTCCAATGAATACAGTAAAGAAAAAAAGATGATCAGTTCCCTGTTGCGGGGTTGCCTCCAGTCCAACGTGCAACTCACTGTTAGCTTTATACTTCAAAACTAGACCAGGCTGTGCCCAAGATTGGAGGACAAATTCTTCAACAGTCCCAAAATGTGTCTTGGTATAGATGGCATGCCAAGCAAACCTCATCTGCTCATCTCTCATCCATAGATGGTGCGGTTTGGAAGCAGATGAGGTCTGAGAGCAATTTGCTCATGCAAGAACAAGCAGCCAGTAACTGCTCCATCAGACAAAATGCTGGGTGATGTCTTACTTTACCCTATCAGTTTGACTCCTGTGTACCGAAGGCCATTTCTCCAGGGGTCTCCATCACTGATGTCAACGCAACACTACAGTCCCACATGCTGCTTAAATGGATTGAATTGTGAAACAGTGCAGCGCACATCCCTGCCTTGGAACACGACTCGTGGGCCTAAGCATGGCATTTCAGTTGCCATAGATACGGCCAGCGATTACTTTTTTAAGGGTTTGTGCCCATTATCCTCTGTCCTTTCACTGTCACTAGAAAGCATAGTGTTTAGGCTATGTTCTGTGAAAATTATCAGTCCAGTCTAAGAAGTCAAAAGCAGGTGAAAAAAGAAATGTCATTGCTTAGAAAACTTAACGGAACCTCACATCCAGTCTTGCCGCAATGAGGCTTTTAGTAACCACGCAGGGTGAAGGTAGCAGCAAGAATGAGATGGTATGCTTTGTAGTGTTCACTTTTGCTTCTATGGAAAACATCAACATTCATACTGCAGTTTACTTTCACAGACTTAAACCAGGATAGCATAAATAGGGAGCACTTGTAATTTGCCTCCTCCAAAAACAAAAAAAAAAATTCCGAAACATTATAGAATATCTACAGTATTTGTAATTTAAAAAAAAAAAAGTTGTATGATAGAGATCAAGATGTGCAGCTGACTGAATGCAAAGCCTCAGCAGATCCCCATCACTCATGCTTGGTAGGCTATTCAAAATTTTCCCTTCATGGTTCCAACATTATGAAATTATGTCTAATGGAGGAGATAATATTTACACCCAGCTGAGGTTTCCAAACAACCTGCTCTTAAGCAGATCATCCAGCCATTGCAAGAGCTTTGACAATAATAAATAGAGCAACCCCTTATACCTTAGCACTGAACTAAGTTTCAAAACTGAGCGGAAATAAAAGCTGAAATAAAATCTGTCACCTGACACAGCACTGTTATAATCCTATTAGTCATCTCTGATCAAAGCTTGGATGAGTGACAATCGAAAAGACTGTTGAAGGAATAAAGAGTCTTGCTGTTTGAGGGAAACTGCAGCTCCTCAGTTGGATTTAACCAATGAGCTGCCAGATGTTGTGTGTGGTTGCTCTGTACAGTAGGTACAGCATGCAGACCAACAGTGATCTGAAGAATCTCAATCCAAGTCAACCAGTCCTCTAAGAGTCTTCAAGAGTTTGCGCTACAACGCTACATATAAACTTGGCCGTTGATGAGGTCCAGCAAGTGCTTCTAAAATCATTCATAATTTTTCTCACTTTTGCCAGACTAGCAGCTTGTATGATTGATTTATGGACCTCTTCTTGACTGAAGGTGCTCTGTAGATGATTGACCTGGTGGTCACACAGCTGAAGTGAAGTCCCTTAGGAGCCACAGCTGGCCATGTTCCACACACACAGCCATATTCAAACCTGCATATCAACAAGTCCTTCCTGCCTCCTCTGGTCATGAAACCTGAAGAAGCGGAGAGTGTGTCTCCAGGGAACCGAGCCGGTTGCCTTGGAGAGGTGAGAAGGAGCAACTTGCCCAAGCCTCAGTGAGCAACATAGCAAGAACAAACACCATCAAGGTTGCCACTGTGTTGCCTCCTTTTTCTGTCTATTTCCTGACAAGATGGACATGGACAAAAGGGTCCATGGGAAGGGGTTGTTAAATTCATCCAGTGCCAGACTTTCTCAGCAACTTGTAATGGAAACGGATGCTGGAAATATCGATCAAGGGCACAGCGGCCAAAAAGAGTGCAAAAAAGTAGCAGTAGATATGTGAGAAGCAGCCAATGAACAGGGCAGCTGAACACACCATCCTTAAGGGACTACCTTCCCCAACTAACTTCCTGTTCTCACCTCATCTAGGAACCCAGACCAATGCACACCAAGGCCTCAGGAAGTGAAAGGTGAGCCTACGTGATGGCAGAATGACTGGCTGTTCCTCAACAACAGCTCTTGGAGGTTTTACAAGATGACCCGGGGCGCTGGATCATTTGAGCAACAGCTCAGAAGGTGAAAACGTCGGAAATTTCCTGCATTTGCGTGCAGCTGCCACTGGATCACAGCACACCTTCAATCCCCAAAAACCCATACTTCACAGGCAGAATTCCAGACAACGCAAACAACAACATCACTGAAAAGCTGAGCTTGATGTTCAGTGGAAACTCTCACCGTGCCATTTTCTGAGTGAACGATGACTGTAATTCACTTCCATCCATGAACCCTGTTCCATCTCGCCTGCATTATGGATTCTATTAGATAAGGCATGACTTTGTGACTGCGGCGGTGAATCTGCCCACACCGAAATACGATTGGTCCGGCCGCGCTCATTTATCAACCCGCATTCGCCAAAAAAAGCATCCACGGGATGCAAACGTGCCAGGATAGCTTGTCCGCATTTTCTTTTCTTTTCAGTTACGTGTTTAGCCTCTGTAGGGCAAAGCATGGTGAGGAGGAACGCAGAGAGAACAGCTGGGGGAAACTGGACAGGACGACAAGAAACAATTGCGGTCTTCTGAGAACCACTACTTTGAAGATGGCAAGAACGCATTTTGACTCTGCAGATGTGGAGCCATCTGAATAAGGAAAGCAATACAGCAGCTCTCGTGTGCCGGGCAAGTGATGTGTTTGCATTTCGATTTAACAATTCATCACATTCATCATTGATGACCACTTCTGAGATGCAGGGTTGCACCGGCCCATCAAAAATCAGCAATATTCATGAAAATTATATATATATATATATACACACACACACACACACACACACACACTATGCAAGCGCATGCCAAGTCCAGCTGAGCCGGATTCAAACCAACATCCAGACACGCGACCTAGGAGGTGTGAGGCACCATGCAGCCTGCATATCAACACCAATGGAATTGTACTGCGCAAAAAAGAAAGCAAAAAGCAGAGATAGAGTAACAAAGCTTTTATACAAAGTACTTCGCATCTGTCTTTGTAATACAATCCCCCTGTGCACAAAACAACTCCCAGGAGTTCGGCGAACAACCCGAAACGCTAATGTTCCTGGCAGACACGAGCACGCGGCGATGGACTCGCCTGAAACGCAAGCAAGCATCTTCTGCGCTCAATACCTGCTTGCCATTTCAAAGTGCTCAAAGGTCAACTCTCGCCGCTATTTCGCCGACATCACAAAATTTGTTTCCCGCGTGCTCGCTCACGACGCTTCCCAGTCCGACCAGCGTATTACGCAATCGATATTAAAAGCACCGAGCATATGAAATAAAAAGCGAGGGAGAAGAGAGGAGCAAGTGGGAGGCCGTTGAGAAGGAGTCAGAGTCTAGGGTGAGCCTTCCTTTCAAAATGTGCTCTTCCAAACTTTGCCCGCTTTAGCAGAGATGTGGTAGGTTTCTAAAGTTACACTTATGCTTGTGGAACACCCTTCTCCCAAGTAATGCACAACTCAAAATAAACCAAAAGTGCATTTAAGAGCAATAGACAAGGAGCTTTAGACACGGACGCCGCCTGAAGAAGTCACATTCAAATAGCAAATGCTGTACGTACAGTAGGTAAGTATGTTGGACCCATACTTGAAGATGCCAGGAGATGTTCTGTTGTTTACTCAGATGAATTAGGAACAAACGCATGTTCTGGGACCCTCTGTGAATTCTATGAGGGACTCGGCAGTTCTGAGGGGAAGAGGGAACCCTGACACGGCAGCCGTTGAACCCGCAACACCCACTCACACTCCTTGAACACAGCTTCGCAACACCATGTTCGTGGGTGCACGCGCAAACAGCTTTTGCCCTTAACCACCATCTGTGAGTGCAAAATTGAAATGAATGCTTCTGTAAACTTGTTTGTTTGCTGTACTGCAGTACTTACTGTTGTGTCTTCATGATACGTTGAATTTGCTCCTGCTGCTGTTCCGGTCTCCATACTGCCAAACGGTCAATCGTTTGGAATCAACTTTATTGCAACCCAAGGGAAGGGCACAGTTTTGGAACCTACAGTCATAGTGGATAATTCAATATTTCGTTCACACCGTGTTGATATTATGTTTATTTTGAGTCCAGCTGACTGTTTTGTTTGCTAAATGGTTGTCTATATACACACTGTGTTTAAAAGTGCTGTGTTTAAGTATGACCGTCATAGTTTTGGTATAACAGTGGTTTGATTTACAAGGGGTGGAGCTTCAGACTTATAAGGAGGCCCTGAAGACACACAGGCTGTGAAGGTCCTTGTTTGTGCCTTGTTTGGTATGTTTCATTGGAGTATTAAAACTTTGCACTTGCCTTGAATTCCTGTGTCTGACTTTGCCATCGAAGAAACCGGTTTGGCCCGCATGCTTTCAGGCAACACTGCCCCCTCACCAAGGACCGGTTGGTGTGACTCAGGGACATGCAACCAGCCAGAGACGAACGATCGGGTCCCATAGGTGACTACATGCCAAAATTTTATGTAACTGTCTTACAGGCCATTGGTGCTACAGATTTCATCTATTTTTTCTTCAAAGTTTGTATTTAATGGAAGTTTTGTCTTTTTGTCTTTTGAACCATGCATGGAACACCTCCAACAAGCTTGTACATATTCATGAGCCAATTTACCTGTACGAATGTGTCGAGGGTGGTCTAGTAGTTTCATAGGGAAGCGCAATAAAATAACTACTTTAGCGCAACACATTAATTGCAGGCTGCTTTCATTTTTAAAGCCATTTACCCATTATGGTGAATTTGCCATACACAAAGGCACCAGCACACATTCTGCTCCTAACAGTTTGCGCCAACCCTTGCGCAGGGAAATGATGTCAGGCGCGGTTAAATGGAGCGCTTCTATTTGTGTCACCAAGTTTTGTGGGTAAGAGTTTGCACGGCACATTTCCTTCTCGCTCTGACTTTTCCTCCTTCGTATGGCGCCGATATTAAATATACCCATTTCTGAGAGAGGATTCCCTCTGGCATTGAACCAACCTCCACTGGGCAGGCGAAACCGAAGCCAAGTGCAATTCATTCCATCTGATCATTACTTGCAATTCTATTATAGTGTTTCACATAACTCTGTTTTGTGAATATCTACTGACCATCCTTTCTAGTTAATGAAATGTGGAAATAAAAGAAATGCGTGAGTATGTTTAGCCTTGACTGATATTAATTCACGCCGTGGTGTCACGATTCATGATGCTGTTTTGTAAACCTGTGCGGCAGTCCCACATTATTCTTGGCAGGTCAATTACGCTGCTGGCCCAAGGCAGGTGGAGGGGCCCGTTGTCTGAAAATAAAATAAAAAAGGAGGTTTAAAGCAGCAACGTAATGCCATTAAGGTGGCAAATCAATACAGTAAAAAGCCCCAAATCCACTTTACTAAGTACATACTTATTCCTGAACTTAAAATATAGTAAAAATGCACCATCACTAGACTGTCTGTTGTTGGTTTCATTCCCTCCTGTTCATTTTATTTATGAAGAATAATGCATATTAAGTTTTAAACGTTCATGTGAGCTGTTTTCAAAGTGCATTTTAAACATTTCAGAAAAAAATCTAATGCACGTCCCAACACCACATTTCACAATCTCTTCATTTTCATTCATCTATTGCAATATTGCATCAAGGCATCTGAGCCTGATTATATTCGAGTTATTGCTCTCTGAAGGTACGTCTGAACACACAAATCAAATTCTCCTGAGGTTCTCCAGAGGGACACAGCTCTTTGTAAAGCTGCCTGCTTCTGCATAGCAGTGGCTGAGCACAGAAGACAGCTGTATTTATTAGACAGAACTGTAGAAAACACAACACCAGGGCAGCATATAATGGCCATCTTCTAACACCTATCCCTGTGCTAAAATGTAGAGATCTCACTCAAGATCAGGAAACCAATTTTTGCAAACAAATTGAAATTAGACACATTATTCAATTAAAAACTAAAATGTAATAAACTTAAAACATTTTTAAAAAAATTTTAATTAAAGTTGGTGATGAAAAAGAAAAAAATATTCATACAGGGAGGAAATAGTTGCCAGTTTCTTAGTATTTAAAGCATTAAAATGTGCTAGGTTAAAAGTCCTTAGGATGAAGGACAAAGTGCCCTCATAAATTTGGATCTTTGCTCGCAAGCATATTGAAGCAACGGCATCGCTTGCAGTTCAACATGGTTATCAGGTCTGGAAAATTATTGCTTGCCAGTTTTTGTATTTGATTTATGTGTATCCAATATTCTTAAGATTTACAAGTTGCCTATAACGCGCATGCTGAATTTTAAAATAAACCAGCGGCCGTTGGATAACGTGACTTCTCTACGGCCTCAAAATATAGACATTTTATTTTGCCCAACCTGATATGTTGCAATGAGTCCAACGGTACTGCTTTGTATCATAGTAAGATTATGGCGGACTGACAAGTGTGATATTCTGGTTCTATTTGTTGCCTAGGTAACAGTCACTGTCGGCAGCATTCCTGCCACCATCCTTGTAGGGGAAATTCAGTATAAAGGCAGGAATAAAAGGCAGATGACACTGAGAAACTCAGGACGGTTTTCATGTCTCTGGTGTCATCACTTCCCGGAGTTTCACTAATCGGGCCTTATATAATGTTTTAAAGAGACGCCCTCTGCCTTTTATGCCTTTCTTGCAGCTCACAAAAAGTATCCACAATCTGATCTCAGTTCTACAAAGCAAAGAGAGAAGGGAAGATAGAAACATTTCAGACAGTTACCTAACAGTAGTATAATTCAGACTTTATCGGCCAAGTCCCAACCCATCAACCCTAGCTTTCCAGCCATTACCTGTTTGGGAGAATGGAACACCTTGCAGACACGCCGCTGCAAATGCTGTCCATTTGATGTTGACGAATAGTTGGTCTGAATTGTTAAACAGCAATGATTCATGGATCAGATAGATAATTTACCCATAAATAACTCTTTGTCCTGTTTCACGCCTGTCTCTGAAGTAGAGTCCACCCCAGGCAATACGCCAACCTATAGCAGGACAACCAAAAACACTCCTTCACATGCACAAAGCTCAGCCATCAGTTCACCTGAAACACATCTTTGGACACTGGGAGGAAACCAGAGCACCTGGAGGTAACCTATGTGAACACAGGGAGAAGGTGCTTCCACAATGCAAACTCCATAAAGACTGAGCTGGATTCAAACCCATGTGCCAGCCATAAAAAATAGGAACTGGGAGTTGGGAGGCACCAAAGCTACCCAGCAGAAGCTGGAGCTAAGCACTGAAGGTTCAATACGAGACTTTTTTTTACTTCTGCTGACCACAATATATTGACCCCATCACCCAGTAAACTAAAGTTTTACTGCATTTTTGTCTTTCTGGCAGCAGGGAACATAATTCAGATAATTCAGAGCTGACAGTGAGAAGCACTGAGGACAGCGACTTTTCTACCACGTGTTGAATGCCTCTACAACTTTCAGACCATCCCTGGACTTAGACGAGTGCGTTCCACAAGAATGAGCGCGTTTCTGGTGCAGCATCCGCTTTGCATGCCAATGAAATGCCATGGATAATCAGAAAGGCATGGAACTGACACACCGCGGGCCCCGCAAAGAGGCCTGTGTGGGAGCACAAACAAGAGCCGTTCTGCAGCAGGCTTCCTGCGCCGAGCGGTTGCCATAGCAACGCACCACACTGCTGGCAGAGATGGCAAGGGAGCATGGAGAGATGCGGTCTGTGCTGTTTAATGAGGTCAAAGGTGAGAGCCGTAGATTTTGCTGGAGTTTGGGGGGGCAGGTGATGGACCAGGCAGTGGTGGTGGAGTGGCTGCTTTCTTTAGGAGCCGAGTGCTCCTCTCAGTCACCCGTCTTGTCCCAGCAGAGTAAACAACAGAAAACACGGCCCTTCTCTGTAAAACACTGCAATTAATCCAGTCTCTTGAGCTTGGTTACAAACCGGTTATCTGGGTAAATGTGACACTCGTGGTGGGGAAGGGATCAGATTGTCGTGTGTATGTTGGGCAGCAGACAAACTTGGGATCCTTAATAAAAGGGCTTCCCCACCATTGTTTAAGCTCTGCATCATTGCCTTGGAATACATCTGACAGCCAGAAGGATACAGTAGTCCTTCTTAGTCAACCGCTGGTCAGTTTGTGCCAGGAAAACCAGCTGTTGCTCTGATGACATGAGCTAAATGCAGAATTCACTAGAAATTTTCTTTAAAATTATTATTTAGTGACATACACTGTATGGTTTGCAGCTGACATTCCAGTTCATCCCAAAGGGGTTCAGTGGGGTTGAGATCAGGGCTCTGTGCAGCCACTCAAGTTCTGGGAAATCTGTGTGTTTATGGAGCTTTCTTTGTGTTTGGGGGGGGCACGGTCATGCTGGAGCAGGAAAGGAGCTTCTTCTTCCCCAAACTGTGGCCACAAAGCTGGAAGCACCCAATTGTCTAGAATTTATTTGTATCTTATGGGTACGGCTGAAACAGCTCAACTCATCAGAATGGGAGTCCACATACTTTTGGCCATGTACCTGATGCTATAGCTTTTCATTTGCATATTAAGCTACTTGCAATGTAGCTTCCCATTTATACACCTGGTTCATTCCTAGTGTACCAATTTTGGGTAAATTCCTTTATCAAGGGTACAACAAAGTGAAGGGGGATTTGAACCTCAACTGGACGGGAATAAATCTCACTCTTGTGCCACCTGCTATCCTGCTTACTTTTCTCTTCCTAAACATACACAGTATACCTTCCTCAGCCTTCATTTTTGTTTACTGAGGACAATACATACAGTCCATCTTCCATTCAGCAGACCTTGATATTATGGATTTATGGATTGTTGCAAAAACTCTCTAGGAAAAAGAAAAACAGAAAAATCAGAAACATTGGAGAAAAAACTATTTTTAAGCACAAGGGAAATTATAAACATTCATATAATGTTTAGCCTTTTTGGAAAAAATAATTTCTGCTTTCCTTGTACATTATTCACAGCTTTTTTGCAAATAATTCAAAGTACTTTATGTTTGTTTCAGTTAAAGCATTGACTTTGTTTCATTTCATTTTATTACACACATTCCAATGTGCTCATTACACATTGTGTTAGGTTATAAAAGTGTTACTGTAGTGCAGTATACTGCACTATAGTAAAAATTACTATGCTTAAACCAACACTTTCATTTAACACTTTCACCTCCTCCCTCATACGGTCCTCAAGATAAAGAATGGACAAAAGTAAGACACGAGAAATAAACTGCATCTCTCAGACTGTAAAGGCTACACATACACATGGGGTCCCAGTGGACCTTCTGTGCACCTTCTAGTAGTTTCTCAGGAGAATGATCATCCAAAATAGAAGCGTCCTCTGTTTTCATGCTGTGCTTCTACAGTGCAGAGATGACAGTGTTTTTATGGCTGTGTTTGAACCTGTTGACCAAAATGGAGGGATGAGTCTCGCAAGGTGGCGATTCCAACTGCCACACCACCTGCTGGCACTATCCACCTCTCCCTTTTTGCCAATTTTCTCACCAAGAAAGGGATGTCACACGAATGAAAGAGCAGCACAGTCCAACGCCACAGCCCAATTTTTAAATCCCTTCCCACGTTCCCCTCCTTATTTTAACTGCTTGTTTCAGTTGTTCTAAAGAGGGAAAAAAGGCTGACCACCCACTGACCAGTTGCCCCTTATCGAGGAACAACTGGAGCTCAGCGATGGAGTATCAGCCAAGGGTGGCCACATGCCAGTGACAGCAGGGAGGTTGCAGGACACAGGGGTCTGTGTCCGGGCTGACGGCCACGTTTCGGGCAGACAGCGTGATGGGCAGCTGCTTTGACAGCTCCGGAAGAGCCAGGGAACCTGCAGAGGAGGATGGGAAAAGCCTCCTGCTTAAGGGCAGTGTGTGTGTGTGTGTGTGTGTGTGTGTGTGTGTGTGTGTGTGTGTGAGAGAGAGAGAGAGAGAGAGACAAACTGCAAGACACACAAGTGTTAAACGTTATTTGTCTTCCTATGAAAGTGATCTTTTCTGCTGCTAATATTCCCACCTTGGTCCACGTGATCTACTTAATGCACCCCTTTGGCACTGATGGACCAAATCCCTGAAAGTGCCTTCTCAGCAGGGTAAGGCACAAAAGTGTGACAGGAGGCAAGGAGCTGATGGTTTCATTACCTCCTCTGAAGCATTACCATTAACACCCCACAAAGTCAAAGACATATAAGTCAATGACAAGGGAAAAACTTGGATACTGGGCCCTAGTCAGACTTTGTTTTTGCTGAGATTGCGAGGTGTCTCACACACACAGCAACTTCCTACACCACGGAGACACGTGACTGCAGCGGGGACATAGCGCCCCCAAGTTCTCCATTCAAGTTATTTAGCTGGACAGCATGTGGGAATGCATGTCAGATGTTGTCTCCATCACCAACATCATCAGGCTTCCTGGGAGATCCCGATCACCAGGCATCACCACTGCCCAGGTTCAGCAGGTTCTGTTCCTTGATTTGCTGCTCCCATTCCATGCTGGGGGATACACCAACTCAGCAGCCCCAAACCACCACCAACACCACCACCTAAACAACCCCACCCACATCCCCGGCTATGTCCTCATAGCCTTTGGCAAACTCCTCCACACCTTTCCACCTAGATCCTCTTCAATTTCCTCCCCACATCTCCCTGGGCTCATGTGCACTCAACTCTCACTATCTTCATTCCCAAAATGCATTCCATCCTGAAGAACCCTCTTTGGAGGCTCACCTGGAGATCCGCTGCCACAAACACCGGGAACAGCAGGAACCAATCTGCACCTACATCTCTGCTCCCCCAGTCTCCACCATGGCAACCAACTTAACCTGGTTGAGAATTATCTGCCTTAGGCCATAAAAATTAAGTCAAAGCATCTCAAATGAACCTGATGAAATGGCGGAATCCAATCTCCGGGTGAGCAGCATAAAATTATGCAACAGGGAAGAAGCCAAGCGCTAAGAAGAGCTGAAGAGGTCCGTTATCCCTGAGATGTTTAAAAACGTGACCACGGGACTACACTTATTTGTGTAATGAATTGCTATGCAGAAGTGTTTTCATCGCAAGCTTCATTGCGTTAGATGGAAAGAACTGCGATTGACTTAATCTGGAGTCCCTCATGCAGGGTGCGAGGAGTTAAACACCATCAGCATCAGGATTCAGTGACCCAGGTCACTTCAGCTCCTCTGGCCAGGAAATCAATATCAAGGCAGCTGAGCGGTTCACTGTCTGAACTGGGGTTCACACATGGCTTTTTTTCAGTTCAACACACACACACCCACACACACACAAAATACAATTGACTTTGTCAATATGCACATTTAGGAGCCGGTCCATAAACATTATTTAATCTGAATTTACCTACACAGAATGGGCATCACCCCCATATGTGCTGGTTGAATCTCCCATCCTAAACCCATGGGCATTCATATGGAGTTGCCACCCCCCATGCCGCTGTAACGGCCTCCATCTTCTGAGAAGGCTTTCCACCAGATTTTGGGCATTTGTGCCCATCCAGCAACAAGAGCATCAGTGAGGTTGGGCAAGAATGCTTGGGTCGTGATTTGAATTCAAGTTCATCCCAAAGGTGTTCAGTGGGGCTGAGGTCAGGGTTCTGTGGAGGCCACTCAAGTTCTTCCCCGCCAAGCTGGGTAAACCCTGTGTTTATGGAGCTTGCTTTATGCACCTTTTCATTTCCTGATAACAAGCAGACCGATTGGTTTGTAGATGAGGGACCGTAGGAAATGCCAAGGTCAGCAGATTGCAATGTCCACAAACACCGAACAACAATGTGTTTCTGACCACTTCTGAATAAAATCACAGTCAGACTGGACACTAACTGACCACTCTAACTACTCTGACTGCTGCAACTGTTCTTCCTGTTGCCATCAGTCATGCTCTCTGGTTAAACATGTCTCCTTTTCCCAGGAGATCACAGCGGATGAGGACTCAGCCAGCAGTGCCGGCAGCCCACAAGCCCAATGTGCAAAGCCCTGTGTCATCTCCGCGCTGACAGGTGTATCCCGGGCTGGGAATAATCCAACTGACAGTGGGAGCGAAAAGGATTGAGGGTGAGAGGGAACAGGTCTCCACGTTGTCCAGGGTGGGAGAAAAGGCCTGCAGCAGGACCACCCTGATCCTATACTGAGTCGGGGGAGATGGACAGAGAACCATGAAAAAGTAAAAAATAGCACTAGCAGAAGGTGCCATGGTGATTCAGGGAGTAGTGCTGCTGCCTCACAGTATAAGAAGTTGGGATGTGGGTTCAAATCCAGCAACTTCTGTGGGGGTTTTGCATGTTCTCCCTGTCTGTGTGGGTTTCATCCCACAGTCCAAAGATCTGTTGCACCTTAATTTGTCACTATAAAGTGTGTGCATGCACTGGCATTTACTTTCATATCCTGGTGTTCAGTGATTCCACTATAAGTTCTAGACCACCTTGACCAGGATGGAAAACCAGCAACTAGATGTTCTCTACAGAGGGTCACAGTGATGGGCTGAGAAGCACTCACACTTGTACCAGGTTTTAGTGTAAAAGCCTAAATTATTTACAATGGGTACCATGAGCTGCACCTCTATTAAGTTGTGTGGTTGCTAGTCTGGTTGGCTTGCGGCTAAAGTTCCTGTTCTCAAAACCCATCATCTGCTGCAGTGCCAATACCTGACAGAGCAAACGTAACCCTGCTGAATAAATGGGTAAACAATTATAAGCAACTCTATATGGTGGAAATTGTTTTGGATAAGAGCACCAGCTAAAAGAATAAATTTTTATTTATTAAGTTTATAAATATTGATTTTTGAAATATTAGGAACTTTTACAAATGAGTACACTTGAGCAGGCAGTGAGAATGTGAAAATTATGTTGTTTTTCCAAAGAAACCAAGCGCTGTTTTGTATTCGTAAGAAGTCCCACTTAGGCACAAAGGCGGCAACAGGGTAACCCCCGGGACGGTGGCTCCAGCGCAGCGTGGTGTTTGAGACGCATGCGCAGGCACAGCACTCCCTGGAGGAGAAAGCCCCCCGTCTCTCCCAGGGCTCAGGTTGCCGGCTCTCAGCACAATGAGGTTCTCCTGCATGGGCAGATCCCCTTTCTCCTCTGAGTAACAGCATCCTCCCGTGCTGCCTTCGCCTCTGAGCTCGTGCGATCGATGGGCATCTCCCTTTTAAGAGGGGGCAGGGATTGGGGGCGCGGCCCAACAGCTGCATCCATCTGCACGGCGACCACAGGGTGAACAACAAGGAGACTGACAAGGCGCCATCGTTGCTATGGGGCAACTCCAGTGGTGGTTCTGGAGAAGCACCAGAATCCTGCCATTTAAGGACTGAACATCTGGGCAAAAGCAAGTGATGCTGGGGGGCAGACATGTCCGCATGTACCACAAAGGAACCAAACATTTCCATTTAGCTGATACTTTTACCCAAAATAATTAATTTATAATATATAAAATAATTAATCAATTGCTCATCCATTTCTACAGCTGGGCAGTTTTTGCTGTCTCAATAAAAGGGTGAGCAAGAGGTGGGATTCAAACCTTTGTCCTCTGTGTCCAGGTAGCAGCATTAACCACTACGCCACCTGCTGCCTCAGACATTTATACAGTAATAACCAGATCAGTGCTGTCTCCTGTAGAGCCGTCTTATGCTTTTATTTTAGCGCTTAGAGGAATTTATCATAAATTTTTAAAAAATCTTCAGAAATTTGGAATATGTTTTCTGTAATTTTCTATTTGCTGCCCACAGAATAGGCTGCTTTCTGTGCATTTTCTCTTATTAAAAGTATAACCATTTTTCTTTGCGTCAGGTCACGCAGGTTGCACATGCGCAATGTTCAAGCCCTGCTTTTCGCAAGAAGCTGAATTAATGTCCTCCTATAGTGCTGTTTCATAAAACCCCATTTCACAGGAACACTTCTAGGATGCTAATCGAAGGAGCTTAGGCATCGTTCACGTGAAAAATTACACTCTCTAGGGTGCATGAGAAGAGCCCCTGTGACAGTAAGGAAAGACATCACATTGACTGACACTGGTTGTCAAGCAAAAGCAAGAGGTCTGCATGTGGACAAGAACCGAAACACAAAAACGTCTTCAGCGCAAACGCATCGCCCTGTGCTCCATTTCCTTGGAATAAGGCGTGAAAGCAGCACGGAAGTGCAGACGCGGCTGACGTCGCCTGCGAGGAGCCGAAATTCCCTTCGGCGTGGCCCGCTCCGCCGCTCCTGCCAAACGGATGCGAGGCCGAGCAGCACGTGTTGCTAATCGTCCTGCTGCTGTGGTTTTCAATGTTCGAAACCAGAGGACGCAGCAGAGGCGCAGAACAGCACCGGGGGGAGTTGGGGGCAATTTACAAATCACATTGCTGGATGCAACCATTAGCGCTTAATAAAGCCAGATTGCCAATTCAAACACATGCCTACGATTAAATAGACCCCTTGTCGGTTTTCAAGCGAAAGGCAGATAAAAACAACATATGGTTTCATAAAGGTTTGTCAGCGCATAAAAGCACCTCAATATTTTCAAGACCATTCCTTGCTCAGAAAACACCGCATTCTGGATCTTTCTCTTCATGCTCCCTTCAGATGTCCAATGCAATTCCGCAGTCCTACTGGAAATACTGTTTTGCAGCCTCTGTTTTGTTATCTATGCAAAGCAATTTTCAAAAATGATATTCACCTTAATATACAGTATTATTTTATAAAACACTATATACTATGGTGTTACAAAATAAAATGGCCTGTTATGGAAGAGGAGCAGTCCCACGCTTACTGGGTTCGGTTTACACCACAAATGTGTAATTTTGACCGACAAGGTGGGACAAATCTTGAGTTCGATTAAATGCCTTAGTAGAGCTACTGACACAAGTGATTCCCCATCGGCAGGTGGCGTGGCAGCTAGAGCCACTACCTGTAGACTTGAAGGGTTCGAGTCTGAATCCCTGCTCCCACTGTTGCACCCGTGAGCTGGGTACCTGACTGGAATTGGTGAAGCAAAAACCACCCAGTTGCACAACGAAGTAAATCACTGCGGGTCACTTTGGGAAGAGCTAAGTGAATAAACTGTAAAAGCAAGTTCCATGCGTGTGCCACACCCACATCTAAGTAACATTCAGTGCAACCCTAGCACAACCTTTCCATCAACAAATTTTGAATTTATAAAGTGCCCATCCTAGAATTATTTGTATGAGCAAATATCAGTGAAAAATGGAGGAACACAGTAGACCATAGCCTCTCCAGCAAGTGTCCCGACTCCCAGGACCTTCATGTCACTCAACTCCCAGTGGCGTAGGCGCACAGCAGGGCAGGGTACTCGCATTTTATGCTTACTGGATAAAAAAAACTGTATTTTTATTTGATTCTGCTCCCTTTCTATCCTATAAATTAGGACAGGATTAAACCAGTGAACTCCACCTGGCCTCATGTGCTACACTACACTGCTGTCGGTTCAGAAGCACAGACGCCGAGCTGCAGTCCAGACGGCACCAACGTCCCCTTGGACTCGGCTCTCTCCAGCCTGTCAGATAGGTGGCGCCGGGGAGCTCCCAAACATCACACACTGTTAACAAACTAATTAACCTCAGGGGAGCGAACCCGTTCCCCCGAAATGCACAGCAGGTGCTGAGACCCTCGGGACCTCCTGTTTTCCCGTTTCTGGGTGGAAACTCACTCTGACACAGCAAGAGGAGATGGGCTCATGTTGTTTTAGGGCACTGATGAAAGAGCAGTGTCTTTGGGTCTTTTTCCCCAGAAAAAATATTTAATATGTACAGTATCAGTATCAGCATACATATATAATAAAGAAATAGATATGCAGTATATCTGTATGTATGTGTATGCTGTTTATGTGTGGGGGAGGGGGGGTTGAGGAAAAACACCACCAAAAGGGGAAAAACGGGGAGAGAAATGTTTTTTTTTTTTTTTTCAGTATCAACAGTGTATATACAGTATACAAACATTTACATCTGATATATCTTTTACGCAAAATAAAAACGCGATTCCTTTTTAAAGCCCAAAATGGACAACGCGGGCTGAGCAGAGCAAGGGAACTTTCGGCCGATGCTGCGAGTTTAGAGCGTGCGGCTTCTAGCAGACAGAGACGGAGAAGGAGACTGCCACCCAGTTCCCGAGTCACTGTCTCAACGCAGCGAAGATAACAAACGTCAGGCACTTTGCTTTCATTGCTATTGATTTATTTGTTTTCTAGTCCCAGGGCACAATTATAAGAGCGATGAAGTATTCAGGCACGCACTTGTAACCCGCTGCTTGGTACCGGCCAAACAGAATATAAAACCACTGGTTCAGTTTTGTCATGTGTCAGGGTAAATATAGCCAGGCGGTGATTCACCGTTTACATACATCATCTTATCATAAATAACCCAGAGGAAAAAAGTATTCAGTTCATTCGTGTGCTTGTTCAGCTTGTATGCTATTTTCTATTAGTGGGACAATCTACTAAACACGAGACCTGGGACAAGTTGCTGAAGCAGCACAACTCGAACGGTGGCTCGCAATCGCCCTTTCAAAAGGACGTCCAGATCTCCTGGAGGCCGAGCCGGTGAATAAAGCGAGGCAAACGTCCAACAAGACAGGATCGAGAGTCTGCAGCAGCTCCCACGCTTTCTCTTCTGCACGGACAGATAGGGGCTCAGGAACGCGACGGCACCAGAGGGGTTTTTGGGCCTTCGCAACGCAGCGCTGCCCTAAAGCTCTCCGGAGCCAGAGTGTAAACCTCTCGGGCTCACAAGAAGCCAGATTCTGCTGCAGTTGCGGCCTGCTTTACACTACGCCTCCGGGCCACTCTTTCGATAGCACGGAGTGGCCTGAGTGTTCCCCACCCACACACACACACACACACACACACACACACACACACACACACGCAGATCAAAAATGTATTCCATATATCACAGTATCCTAACAGGCCAAGGGACCATTCGATCAAAATGTTTACAAGCACCACCTTCAGGATGCTGCTTTCTTACTGGTGCATTAATAGTGGTGTGGAATGTTACTTTGCTCTAAAAGGAAATGGGTTCGAATACCACCTTCTGCTGCAATAAAAATGGATAAAAACTGGTACGTAACTGTTTGCAGCTCAACGGTGTCGCGTTAGAGGAAAGCATCAGCTGAATATGTAAATTTATGGGGAAGGAAAGATGGTCGTGATGGTCATGATGCAAAAAAGAATGTAAGTTTTTTGCTGCAGTAGCTCAAAGGAGAGTCCTGATACTCCATGTGTGTTGGTGGAAAGACGCAAAACATCCCTCTCAGGTCACCTTCTGTAAGCAGCCAGGACCCCCCTGGGGAGTACCTGTCAGGGGTTCAGCCACTGTGTGCATTACTGCTGTCAGCATATCATAAAGTGTTAGAGAGGCAGGACAACACCCAGCAGTCAAAGTCCATCTTCCAGTTTGGGAAACGTGCATTGTAAAATGCAAAGATCACCAATACGATAGAAGCCATATAAAGCCTTGGTAGAGCTTGAAAAGTTACATCAGGTAACGCCGACGATGTGGTTTACACCCTCACGGGTGAGACTTCATGAAGGATGGCGGTTACCTTTGTGCAGCATTGCAGCAGCTCAGATGAAAGCCACCGCTGGAGGAAATCTCTTTAAGATGAGTAAAAAAAAAAAGGCCAAAGCTTGGCGAGCCCTCCTTTCTGCATGAGTGAGTCCAGCTGAGGGCTCTGACGCCCACCCCTGTGTTCCTCTGTGTCCAGACAGCTAACTGCCAGGCTGTAGATGGTGCTCTTGGCTACTTTCCTGGAACTGGAAGAGTCATAAACAACTAATGGGGGCCATAATCCCCACTCCCGGCCAGAGCCTTATAGGAAGCTGAGTGCTCAGGGGCGGCGCTGCAATCACTTCATGGTCCTGAGGAGGACTGGATTTTCCATACATTTCCTGCTCACCTCAAATGGAAGGCAGACTCGCATGTGTCAGGAAGCGCTTCCAACCAAAAGGCCAAGAGTGTGTTTTCTGGGAACTAAGTGCTACACGGGCTCTGCCTCTATGGAGGCATCCAAACATACGGGGGGACAACATTTCCAAATAACCGATATGTTGAAGTGTGACCACACAGTTTACTGAGGTGGTACAGATCCCATTCCTGCTCAAACCCCCCGCTCCAAGCGAACCCAGTGATGAACGCAGCATATTTTTATGTCGGAAACATAAAAATCAGAAACAATGAATTAGGATATTTGACTCCGGACTGCTTCCATCATCACAACCAAACATCCAAATAAAGTTATGAAGATAAGGCATTGAATATGAGGTGAACAGAATCAGGCACTATCAACGGCTGCTTGTCCAGGACAAGGCCAGTGAGGTCCAGGGCCCATCCCTTGGCTAGACAGGGTGACCCCCAGTGAGATGCCTGGTTATTGCAAGGCAGCCATGCACATAAACACATCATGAGTCTGAATTTCTAATCCCTTTCTGAGATTCATAAACATGTGAAGTGTTTTTTTTTGCATCCTGAAATATTTTAATTCCTATGAGAACCAGAAGTGCATGACGTCTGTAGGGAATAATGTCGCACTTCTTGGTGTCGACATATGCTGGTGTGCGTCTGCCCTCAGCGCACTGTTCTTCACTCATACACTTCCTGATGAGACTCGCCTGCCCTCAGGGCTCATCAGAGCCCCGGTTTGAAAACCCAGCCTTGGTCACCGCATTCTGTGCCAGATGGTGAGACTTTTCAGCGCTCAAAAACCCGAGGCTGCGTCAGATGGGAACGGTCTCCCCATGACCCCCTCTGGACAGAAGTCCGACGGGGAAGCAGAGACGCACAGGATCAACAGGGGGATTTAGCCACAGAGCCTCTGGTGTAGACATCGCTGGGCTGCTCCCCGACCACAGGAGCTGAAACAGCTAAAATCCAGCCTGCATTCACATTACCAGCCGTTTGACACCCACTCTTTCTCACCTGCTGCAAAGGTACAAAAAACACAGAGAAAAACAACTTTTTTTATTCTGTCTGGCTTCCCCTTTAGACTACGATAGATTTTGCATGGCTGATACGCCAGAGTAGTACATTTAAACAAAATTAGGAATCAGACAAGATGGGGGTCTTGTATGACTGCGCAAATAAATTTCTTCAGTCCTCTGAAGAGATAAAAAAAAATACAGAGCACATAGAAATGTTTATTTGATCAAATCTAGCCCCATACCGTATCATAAGTTAATGTGTCAACTGTAAAAAATATGAAATATGAACCCTAGCTTATGCATAAGTGGTAATAAGAGCCATTTCAAAGTCTTCAGTTTACTTTAAAAAATGTCCTCTTCCTTAGACAAGAGCCAGACCATCGTGTCTGCCAGGCTCCGATGCCAGGCTGCTCCTGGCAAGGGCTTCCACCCTCAAACCCCCTTCGCCCTTCTGGCACCCCAGTATGAGATCCATCGGAGGGGGAGACAGCAACCGCCATACCAATCCCAAATGTCCATGATCACTTCCACTGTAGGACAGCTATGCTTCCTCTCTCGCTCCTCACACTCCCACCAGCTCCTTGAGGAGCAGTACAATAATTGCCCCCCCATTGTTCTGCTCTCTTGAAGCTTATCCAAGATAATTTAAAATTATCAGTATAAATGTACAGTACAGACACACATTTTGACATTTTAAACTCTCAAATTTCTCCCGATTTTTTTTTTTTTTTTACCTCTTTCATTTCTAAGCACATTGTCCATCCCATGTCAGACAAACAACGCAATGACCAGACAAACTTGGGGGGGGGGGTCACATTTTCAATTCTGCATCTTTTGTCAGTCCAGAAAACACCTTTCTGGCCCACAGGGAAGTAAGAACCCTGCTGTCTTTCAAAGACTCGTAAATAAATGAAAAGCATCGTGGAAATCTCAGACGAGGGCTTCGAACCAATAACAAAAAACCTGAACATGACTCCGAGAAGAGGATGTTTGTGTAAGCCTACAAATGACTCATTTCAACATCAACCAGAAGAAGGTTCAGTTCACTGTGAAGGACAGAAGGAACTGATCTTTTAACCACATTACCTTACAGAGCACTCACTTATTGCAGCATGAAATGTAAAACGTTGAGACAGATGCATTTAATTCTGCATTAAACCACTGTAACAAGTCGTCGTATTCCCCTGTCTGCCCACAAACTGATACTTTCAACACTCAGCTAAAATTCTCCTAAACAACTCCCATAGCAACACTGCATGCACACCCAAATGGGAAAGAGTGTCTGCGTGCATCTTGTGTGTGTGGGGGCTTAAAAACTTGGCACACATTTGGGATGAAGATATTGGCAGCAATGAAGTCAGGCACAAACGCGCAGGGACGCAAAGTTGGACCAGACCCTGGGAGCGTGACCTGTTGTGCGTCTTTTTGTGTGTGTGTGTGTGTGTGTGTGTGTGTGTGTGTGTCACTCTAGTGTATCTTCCCATATGCTGTGTATGCTGTGATGTGCGTGTTCCTGGGTGTGATAAGAGCAGGGTTGTGTAAGTTTAGGAACCTGTTGTGCATGCACATATGTGGAAGTTGTATACACTCTGCTGTCCATTGTTGTGTGTGTGTGTGTGTGTGTGTGTGTGTGTGCGTGTGTGTGTGTGTGTGCGTGTGTGTGGTGGATGATCACTCACACAAAGGCGTGGTAGAGCAGCGCCCATCCTCTCGGTCTCTCCAGGGCATCGTAGATGAGGTTCTGCACGCGCCTCGCGCGGATGTTGTTCCTCTTGACGGGGCGGCCGTAGCCCAGGGGGGTCTTGGCCAGCAGTCCGATGCTCTGAGATCCGCGCTTGAAGTCGTCTCTGCCCGCAGCGACGAGGAGCAGTGCCCCGTCCTTGTCCAGCCCGGCTCCCTGGTCCAGGTCCCCGGGCAGGGCGGCCTTCCTGTCCCGCTGCTCCTCCGAAGCGCTACCAACATTCCTGGACCTGATGCCCATTTTCTCTACTGATCCAGCATGAGCCCCATGCCATGATCCGGGCACGAGATCGTGGGTCCTTCAGCGAGGGTGGGGGGAATGGGGGGGGGGGTCAACCTGAGGATGTGACCTCCTCTCGGGCGCAAGGAGGTGCTCCTTAGTCCGGCTGGATGGAGAACATCTCCCGATCTCCTGGTCCTTCTCACAAACGCGGGGCTCCTCGGAAACCACACCGCCCGTCTAGGAGGCGCGAGCCACGGAGACAGCGGGATCACAGCGGATCACCATGGCGACACCAGTGTGTGTGTGTGTGTGTGTGTGTGTGTGTGTGTGTGTGTTTTCTTTGTGGGGGGAGCGGGACCAGACAGGGAGCCGTCCAAAGGGTCCAGATGTTGTTTCTCACCGCGCAAGAAGAGCATCGCACGACCGTCTGGAAAGATCGAGGTGGTCCGATGTCTGGGATGTGGTCAAGGCGCAGCGCGAGCCCTTCATCTTATTTCTTTTACTTCGACAGAAAACCGGGGCGGCACTGATCCAAAACACAAAGCACAAAACGGCGAGGACGGCCGCGAAACACCTGAAGATCCTTCTGCGGTCGGGAAGAGCGACGGCGTCGGGAGGGAGGGAGGGAGGGAGATGCTCAGAAGAGATGGAAGCTGCTGGTGGACGACGGTCTTGACGGAGTGGAAGCACGGAGCGTTTTGGTGAGGAGAGGGTGGGTGGGGATCACACTGGCAGAGAGAGAGAAGGAGGGAGGGAGGGAGGGAGGGAGAGGTGTTTGCGTGTTACATTGTATTCATTTATTTATTGTTCGACTTATTCATTTATATATAATTATTAAGGAGAAAATAATCGTGTGTGTGTGAGGGAGAGCAGGGAAAGAAAAAGCAAAAAGAGGTACAGAAGAAAGAGAGAAAGGAGCCTTTATTTATAAAAATGCTCAATGACTTGAGACCAGAACCCTTTCTTTTAACCAAAGTTGGATTTTTCATGAAATGAAATAATCATTTTGTTTCTTTCTTTGGCAACCTCTTGACTGGTGAATATGGGATTTTTTTTTTTGGCAAATGACCATTTCCAGTTTTGCAAACAGGCTTCAGCATCAGTTTTGGCAAAGCTGTTTAGAATTGATCCGTTCCTCCTTGTGTAACCGCTAGCATCTAAAAATAATATCTTCATTTGAAATATAAATGCTTTTGTTTTCGCTTAGGCCCACGGGGGTCACGGTGGAAGCGGGATGCTTGTTTAAAATCCGGTTTGAAACGATGCTGATGGGAGAACCACCAATAAAATGGCACCAAGCATGCTTAGAGGTGGTGAAGTGGTCAAAACCGTTGACCACTCTGGCTGTACCATGCTTTTACACTTCACCCACTGAACCAGAACCAGTTCATCAGCAATAACCCAACATCACCCGAATGAACCAAACACATAACCAGCTTTATCATTAAACCAAATCGGAGAAGGTAAAACCACAAATAAAATTTTATATTTTATTTTGTGTGGCTGGGAGCAGCAGTTTGTATATGAAGTAGGGCTGCTGCCTCATCCTTGCAAGATTTCTGGTTTGAATCCCATCTGCCGTACCCTTGATCAAAGTACTTTAAAACAATGCCGTAAAATGACCTTGCTTTTAAAACAGCTAAACCATTGTACAGTTGCATATTGTGCAAAAATAAAACTGAATTTGCTTTTGATAATGGTGTGCATTAAGTTAAAAAAAAACATTGCCAAGGGGAGCAGTTTTAGAATTTAGTGTTTAAAATCAATAAATGGTGAATACCAAAACAACGGGGTGAGTAAATGCCCTCTGATGTCACGCTCATTCTGTGCTTTTTTGCTGTGTTCTGATAGCGGGCAGTGCAGCTCCCACATTTGGACTTAGTGAAGTTTGAATTCCCAACATAAATGCACAGCTTGCATTAAAACTGCATAAGTATTAATGCATTTACTGCATGCCAGAAGCTTCTCCTTGAAAGCATTTGGATAATAATGCGGTCATGGCAACCACAGGAATGAGAAATCCAGATGGCCGCTATATTGCACTACACACTCAGTTACCTCTTTAGCGCATTGACATTTTTTGTTTTTTACAAACTTGAAACAAGAAATGGTCCAGTAAGGGGTTAATGTTAAAATCAGGGGTACAGAAGGTCAGCGCATCCTTGAGTAATAGGGGCTACAGCTGTCACCTTACATTTGAAGATTCAGATGTCCTGCTGTTGTACCCTTCATGCAGGTTCTCACCCTGAACCGACAGAAAACTTGTCTAATTGTAAATTGTATTGGTAAATTTTTGCAAGCAGATTTATACACTGCCTGCCAAAAAAGTCGAACACACTAATGTTTTATTGGACTGCCTTTAGCTTCAATTTTGGCACACATTCGCCGTGGCATTGTTTATATAAGCTTATGCAATGTCACAGCATTTGTTTCTGTCCAGAGTTGCATTAATTTTTTGCCAAGATCTTGTATTGATGATGGGAGAGTTGGACCGCTGCGTAAAGTCTTCTTCAGCACATCCCAAAGATTCTCAATAGAGTTAAGGTCTGGACTCTGTGGTGACCAATCCATGTGTGAAAACGATGTCTCTCTCATGCTCCCTGCAGCACTCTTTCACAATTTGAGCCCCATGAATCCTGGCAATGTCATCTTGGAATATGAAGAAAAATTCCATTGATGGAAAAACCTGGTCATTCAGTATATTCAGGTAGTCGGCTCACCTCATTTTTTGGGCATATAACGTTGCTGAACCTAGACCTGACCAAATGAAGCAACCCCACATAACACTAAGTTAAATTCAGGTGGTGACTTTTTTTTTTTCTGGGCAGTATATACTACCATAACACCACATGCTACCCTGAACAAAGGCATCACCTAAATAATGTTAACATTTTCCAAATATAAAAGTCCACAATCTTCAATTTATGCTTTAAAAATCAACATCTTTTTACATAGTACTCTTCTCAATGAGGTGACACACTGAAAAAAATAAAGACAGAAGGCAGTGTGCAAATGTACTGCTCTGAAATAAGCAATCTGGTGACCGAGGAAAGGAAAACAAAATCCTCCCAGGTTGAGGAAAGGAAAAAGAAATAACTCTTGGGGATCCAAACACCAGTGGCCATCCTTTCTCCTACACATTTTAGGGTTCTAGGGTTTGCTTTGGGTGCCTCTGTAGCCAACACACATTTACTAAAACCTACCTATTATACCATACCCCATACACTACATTTATAAAAATAAAAAAAAAACCACAACCCTTATTAACTTATCATGAACTGGTTATTACATATGCATAGAATGCCCAGGAGGGGTGGGTTTCCACTGGCACATGGACCCCCAGAGGCTTATTTTTCTCCTATCCTCTTGTAGAAAATAGTTTTTTGTTTTCCTCTCCTTCGTGGCCAGATTCAAACTGTACACGTATGCAACCCTTGTCAGGTCTGTACAGCACTCTGCGTCACTGCAGTGAGAAGAGTGCTATATAAAAATAAAATTGAATTGAATATTAGCGCATCATAGAAGAGTCCAGAAAGAAGCGCAGATCTCCAGTCGAGGTGGATTCTCTTATCGCCGCACAACACCTTAACTAATGAAAGTGGAAAACCCCCCCAATGGTGATCCTTTGCATCCTAATTCGCACAAGCAACCTGAGGTTCCCCCAAAAATGTGATCTGCTAAATATAGGACCGATTGGGCTAAGAATAGACGGATTGCGCGCAGCTCCTTGCCCTTCCTATTTCAGCTTAATCCTTGGCAGCGGGTGGAATGGATTAGTTAGTGCTATGCAAAGTGGGAGGGAGGCCTGAGTAGGAAAGTCGGGTTTTTTTGTTTTGTATGACGGCAAAACCAATGCTCTTTGCTGAGCATTGTTGTCTTATTCACGTTGCTTCCACAGGTGTTGGAGACTCCATCCTTGTGTCTGTTAATTCTTGCTGGCTGTCTGCCGAGATCATAACTGAATGATGAAAACATGACTTCCTGCCTGGGTGCACTTGGACATCTTCTACTTACCGGCAACAACACACCGGGCTCAGAGTCAACTACAGTCCTGCAGGAGATGTTTCATGTTACCGTGGAGGACGGAGGACGTGCTGGGTAGTGGATTGTTATCTCATGGCGGCACATGATGCTGTTACCAGGCTTTCCAGGAAAAAATTAGCTAACAGGGTTCGATGCTTTTGCTTTAATTATATCAAATCTGTCCTCCAAACCTGCTCCTTAGAGGCTGTTACGAAGACCAGGCCTCGGTGCTGAGACGTCGAATACCTGCAAGCCACAATCACCGGACACCGCACAAATGATCGAACTCAAAAATTGCCGAGGCGCTGCCGCATGACATGTTTCAGCCTCAGAAATAGACATGCGCTTGGTACAAATTCGGCAGGTAAAGCGGTTATTCCCAGTGCAAAACAATTTAAATGCCCTCAAATTATCAATTAGCTGGGGCAAGGAAATGCCTATGAATTTTAATACCCCAGACAGATAAAACGCCAACTTGCCTGCACGGTCACAGCATATTAATGCAAGCATAGCAATAAATAGCCGGCGTGGTCGTGTGTTCGGCTGCAGCCTTTGTCTGTTCGTGCCGTGTCTTCAACTTTCGTTTGCTCAACACTTTGAACAAAAACAAATGAAAAAAGTTCTCCCCTTTGCAGGGTCATCTTTCTAGATTCACAAAGTTATCTTTTTGCCCTCAGTGCCTTATCTCAGCTAGCACCACACCATAAGGAAACAGGAGAGGTAGAGCAGACGAGGTCAGCCGTGAGGTCAAGCCATAGGAGGTGTTCAATCTGAAAATGGCTTAGGACACTGACCAGTAAATTAGGGGATTTCGGAGCCATATTTTACCTACTATCCCTGCACAAATTTCCGTTATCCTTGTATTTACTTTCAGGGAAATACCAAGGTGATCGAGGGATGTTGTGGTGCAGCAGGGTAGCTGGTGCCTCAGAGCTGCTTGTCTGATGTTAGGGTCCAATCCCGTTCAGGGGTGTTTGTGGAGTTTGTATGTTCTGCTCTATGTTTGTACCCCTCTAAGCAAGAAAAATACCAGAATAAGGCAATAACAAACCATTTCTGTTCCTCCTGCCCTTGAAAACAGTATCTATGGTCACCCAGGAGATAGTAATGACTCGATGGCACTTTCCAGTTAAGGTAACTCAAGGAGTAATTTTTCCAGTTTGAAACAAATTTATTTAACAGTATCTGTCTTACAAAATTAGATTCAAGATGCTTTTAATGGTTTATTTACCTTTCCAGCTGCGTATTTTTGACTGAAATAATTCAGGGTAGGTACATTGCTCAATGGTGCTGCAGGGTGAAGAGGGACTTAAACTCAGGACCTTCCAGTTGCAGTGCCCCTCCTTTAACTGCTGTGCCACCCAAACAAAACAAACAATAACATCATAATAAGCAAAAAATAATATTAATTGCATTGTTGCATATATCACCTTTCAAATGGTAGCAGTCTGACTTTTTCAAGCACGTACATTGCATAAATTATTTATATATATTTGTTTGCACATATACATGTGTATATACGGCTTCTTCTGTGCTTGTTTGCTCACTGTTACTATGGGAGGTGGTGGGATTTGAATAGTTGCGAAGACAGGAACCTGCATGCAATGTCGCAGTGATCCAGTCTGCCAAACAATTTGAAATAAAACAATAACATCTTGCAGGTTTGTTTGCCGCCTAACAGAATAAGATACCCATTGTCTGTGCAAGGAGCGACTCGGCCTCCGAGGGGACTGAAGAGCGAGACGTCATCCTGAGATTAATACTTGCAACCTGTGATCACTGTGGTAGATCAAACAGTAGCTGAAAAAACAAAGCAGAAGGAATTCACGGTTTATCCAAGATATTAAATCGATTGTAATGAGACTGTAGTGACTTTTGGAAAGTGTTATTTCTTGTACTGGAAACAGGTTTTCCAATTTAGCCAATGACCCAGTGTTTTCTGGCTGCACAAATCTGCGGCCCTGCCAAGTTCTACAGTTTGACCCAAATGACTCATTGATGGAATACAGAAGAGAGGAAATGAAAAATAAATAAAACAGAAAGTTGTGGTGACCCTTTAAGTCATTGCTCTTTCTAAAAAGATGTGTCATAACTGGAGAAAGAAAAGTCGGGGGTAAGATAAGATATTATAGACTCATCCCTCAGTGACATAGAGAGGAGTTCAGCCTTCCGCACATTTCCGAGTATCTTGCCGGTCATCGGCGAGTCTGCTGGGCTAAGAGATCTCTTCTGAAGGCCTTTGAAGATCCCTAGAGAGGAAAAGTAACGGTGATCAGATAACATAGATGCCATCTGTTGTTCCGAGGTCATGAAGGTTAGGTTGTGAAGAAGCTGTTGAAAAATGGCAGGCAGTTGGCTTCACACCCAAGGGGGCGCGGGTGGTCCTTTGGGTACTAACGTCAAGAAGGAAGAAAAAGCTTGAGCTGTTTCCCCCTCTTCCTCTGACATCCACGGCAGCTTTTGTGCACCACCTTGATGCTGAACATTGCAGAACATGAGCCGACAGACAACCCCCCCCCCCGCCCACCCCTTTCCAAGTCAAGTCAGCGGCAACCTGGATTTCATCCTGTCCCTCAAAGAGAGAGGAAACCAGGGAAGAGAAACTGATCCGATAAACCAGGGTTTGTCTGTCAGTTCATTGTTGCGTGATAAATTGTTTAAGCCATACTTTGGTCTTTCGTGATATTAGCAATAATATACAGGGTGATGGACATTTCGCAAGGTTCATACATATACTGATAAGCTTCATTTTAATTGTGCTTTTAAAAGCAGCTTCTCAAAGTGCTTTACATTAAAGACTATGAATGTTTTTTATTTTATTTAACTTTTATTTTCATTATTTAACTTTTATTTAATCTCTTTTATTTAACCAATCAAAGCAACTTTCCAGTATTATGTTAGGCTAGGGTAAATGCGTAAAACAATTTACTGGTTTATGCATTTGGGTAACTTTTACAGAAGCAATTTATGGTAAGTTCCTTCCTTAAGGGTACAATAGCAGGAGGTGGCATTCACACATTCATGTGGAAGGCAGTAGCTCTACAGCTATCCAACCCCTGCAAGCCTTCTTCTGTATATTTTGGGCCTCTGAGCCCCATCTCTCACAGCACAAGTAATTTGGTAAATAATTAATAACCCTTTTAATCCTAAATGTAAGCACAATTTATGATACAACAGCAGGAGCACTGGAGATCTTAACAGAAGGTGCAGAAGATTCAAAGTGAGGGCAAAATAAGAGAAAGAAGGGCAAATCAGCGCGGTCGCCACAAAGCATTCCGACTGTGAATTTTGTGAGTCACGATGACACGGTACAAACAAAGGCATCCCTGGCCTGGCCTGTCCCTTTTCTCAATGAAAGACATCACCCTCGGTCCTCTCCCGTCCGTGTCTTCGCGCCACAGACGTTTCTCTCCTGTTGACCACATGACCCTGAAACTTCTGCTCGGTTCGTCACACTGGTAGGACATCATCCGGTGTGACGGCAAGTTGTACATCAGACAGCCCTCTTGCCAGATTTACATGTTTTCAGTGATCCAAATTAACAGGAGTCATCTGGGAAACCCCTGGGAAACATTAGTATCGACTGGACCAGGCTGCCTGAGACCCCTGAAGTACGCCTTCTCACTGCAATAACGCCAATTCTTCACTGATAAATAAAGAGGTCTTTTAAGCCATGGGACACCAACATAGTTCCACTGTACTAAAATGCCTAGGAAAAAAGCACCCACTGGTATTCAAACCATCAAAGGTTTTCATTTCTCCCAATGTATGGAATGTAAGTTCTTCATCTTCTATCTTCAGCTGCCAGACAAAATAAAACAAAAATGAAACAATTCGATTACAATCTAATGTAGCTTTAATCTAAAATATTTAGCTTCTGCTTTCACAATTGCCATCCTATTACGTTATAAGTGTGTACTGTACTTAGATACCAGACTTGTATCCATATCATACATATACATACATAAACAGCTACATCAGTCAACTGTGTGTTCTGCAAAATTGACAAGAATCATTTGCTAGGCCACATCACAGAGTTTTCAAGATCTAGGGCAGCTATTTTGTACAAAAATGTATTTTAATCCCTGTCAGCTAAATCTCTCTCAAAAAAGCACCGAGCAGACATCAGAAAAGAGAAGAAAGGTACAGTACCTGGCCAGAAGAATGTGGACACCTGAGCATCACTCCCATATGCGCTTGTTGAACTTCCATTCTAAAAACATGGGCATTCATATGGAGTCGTTTCCCCTTTGCTGCTATAGCAACCTCCATCTTCTGGAGTGACTTTCTAGCAGATTTTGGGAATTTGTGCCCATTTGGCCACAACAGCATCAGTGAGGTCGGGCGAGAAGGCCTGGGTCACGGTCGGTATTCCAATTCTTTCCAAAGGTATTCGGTGGGGTTCAGGTCAGGGCTGTGTGCAGCCACTCAAGTTCTTCCCCACCAACCCGGGCAAACCATGTGTTTATGGAGCTCACTTTGTGGATGGGGGGGTCACAGTCATACTGGAGCAGGAAAGGAGCTTCCCTAAACTGTGGCTACAAAGTTGGAAGCACACAATTTTCTAGAATGTATTTGTATGCTTATGGGTGCAGTTGAAGCAGCTCAGCTCAGACATTAGAAGGGGGGTCCACATACTTTAGGCCATATCGTGCCCCGAGGAAATCACTGGTGGACTCAATGTATCTAATGTGCTCTGTGAATTGCACCCCCTTGGTGCACTCGGCTGATAACCTTTAGCTACGATCCGTGTGAAAACATGACAGAGACGATGTCAGAATGTCTGACTGCTACGCGCTCCAATTTGCTCCCTGCTGTTGTACAATAGTTGAACATATTGGCACATTTTCCATATTTGAACTGATGCCTTACAGCTCCTGGGCTAACTTTGGAGTTCAGACTGGCGTTTGAATTCAGTTCAAGTGTCTATGTGTGTATGACGCCTGGGATGGATTGGCTTCCTACCCATTGTGCACCCTGCCTCACACCTATGCTTCCAGGATAGAGTCCAGACCACCACAACCCTACATTATAACAAGTGGTTAAAATGAATGAATGAATGAATGAATGAATGAATGAATGAATGAATGAATCGATCAATTAGTCATTAAAACAAGAAAATAAAGGATTTTGTTGCTGTCAGGCATTTAGAAAGAATCCTCTGAGCACAGTCCTCCACGAACAACTGTACATCCAGAAGAATTCATGGCTCAGTTCCATAAATCCTCACCCCCTGCTGATAGTGAATACACAGAAATTCTGTGAGATGGATCTTTGCCTGGAGTTTCTGTGCATGCAGGCAAAATTATTTAACTCACTTCACTGAGTTACAACCAAATACGAGGCCGTGTTCGCAATTACGAGTAACACGAGCCATTCATGCTGTAATAGTAATAACATCTACGCCAACGTGAAGGAGTTCACCTTTCGGCCGATTTCTGAGGGTGCATTACGCTCATAAGCAGGGCGATGCCTGTATTAAATATGCACATGGAACCTTGGGAGATATCTAAGCTCACAAGTCAAGATTGCATTTGGTTCCTAGAAAGGGACGAGTCTGTGAATAGAAGTGACTGGCACCTCAAGGAGGGCACGGGGGATTTGGTGAAGGCAAATGCTTATTTAAAATCAGACCTGCTGGCACATTTTGTGATCATAAACTGTAACCTCCTTGCACAATAAATGATTATTTTTATTATTAATACAATGTATTATTAATTTCTGTTTGTTTGTTTGTTTATAAAATGTTATTAATAATTAAATCAACATAACATTGCCCTGCCTTTGCACCCAGTGTGTTCTGGACAGGATCTGGACTCCTGAATCCATGCACTGGACAAGAAGCTACAGAAAATGAATTAATTCAAAGATATTGGAACACTTAAATTTGATTTGATGAATGGGTGAACACGGTCACGGGTAGGCAGATGAACGTGTGAATGAACTGCCGTGGTGAGGACCAGCGCTAGGCCCCAAGTGTGCGTTCAAGGCCACCGTATGTGAAACATCACACACCTGGTAGTGTGTACCGCTCCGGTCGGTTCAAGCCCCACCGACCCCAATCCCCGCTGTGATGGCTGAGGTTGCAAAGCTCCTCTGGTGCGCGCTCATAAATCGCCGCGGCCCTGCTGCCACGCGCGTCCCCCAGATGAAAAAGCAACTCGATTAATTGTGCCTGTTTGTACCGCGGAGTGACAGATGGCTTTACGTGATCCTCTCGCTGTCAGCAGTAAGTGACAGGGGTCACGATCCTACATTAGAGGTGGAAAGCTCATCTCCACAGCTTGTCTCCACAAAACATCTGAGGGTGTTAGCAATTTAAAATGGCGGGGGGGCATACTACAATCTCAGAGGCCTGTGATGGTTTCCACTTAATAAGTGAAAGCAGTTGGGAAGTTCTGTGTTCATTTCGCTTCTCTCAAAGATCGGTGTGGTGAACAGGTGATACGAGGTGACAGGACTGCGACATCACATTGTGCTCCTCAGCCACATAAACCCAGCTGGTTGATTTTGGAAGAAGTCTCTTCACCTCATTCCTGGCGCCTGCTTTGTTACCCAGGCCCGGGCAGAAGAAATCTCTGCCTCTTATTCCTAAGTGCAGCCAAGTAGCTCAGCTACATCAGATAATGTTGCACCTGAATGAAAGGTCTACCTGTTTAATCCTTGGATATTAAATGTCTGCTGGGGGGGATGATACGTATGTATGGTGCAAGTCAAAAGATTGAGTACACCCAAGCAACCTCAGCAGTACTTGTAAGGGGTGAGTTGGGTCGATGAGTGAAATAAAAGCAGCACGAGTGTCCTACAACGTGGTGAACAAAGATGGTTCAGCCCATTTCCTGTCAAAAAAAGTTTACAAGTGTACACAGATATGTGAATTGCACCGTGTATATCCACCCTACATGCAGTGTTCCATTTGTTTCTTCTTGTTTGGATGACAGCTTTTAGCGGAAAGTCGATTTATATCCATGCCTGTCTGGGATTGGGCTGGCGTAGCTAATATATTTGATTTACAGTCAAATCAAATTATTTTTTTTGCACAGCTCTGTTGCTGTTTCTGCACTTTACTCATGAGTGACAGGAGAGGAAAAGTGATGGTCTCTGTCCTGTCAGTCAGCCACAGGGCCCGAAAATTTGCAGTCAGCCACTGAAAATGCATTTCTGTTGCCATTAAAATTGCCATTTGGCCCATAATGCCGTACATTTGGACTTAATAAAGCAACAGCTGACATGGGAATGGTCAGGCACCCACATGTCCAGTCCCCACGGTGTGCATGCGCAGTACAGCAGTAGATTCAATGCTCACCATATTTATTGGATTTTTACTACATAACCCAACAGGATGAGCTTGGTTACCCTGGTTGATTGATGATCTTCTCATGAGCTTTGGGAACCAAGACTGTTTAGTAGGTTGCACTTAATGATTGAGTGCTGATTTATTCTATTCTACAGCACCTGCAATGTCCACCCTCTCAGTATATGACTTTACCCCAACATGTCTTGTAAATGAAGAAATATAATATAATTTACACTTGCAGAACTGTTCCAGGCCATCATATCTGACACACCGTAAAATAATGTTCTCCAGACTTTATGATCAGCCTTTAATGGAAAAGATGGGTTTAAGCAACTGGGCTGCAATGGGTAAACATTTCACATTTTGTAACCCATTGGTCCATTTGTTTTATGCGTAGTTTGGCCGTCTGCGAGGGTCTCAAAAGATCTCTTTTCCTGTAAAGTTCCCGTTCCTCTGCCAGCTCCATCATCGCTTTCTCTGCAAGCTGCCAAAGAGAAGAAATCGCACCTCCGATACTAGCGCGGTGCCTCGCGACATCTGATAGCCCTCAGTCCCCGCCGTTCTGTGCCCGACAGTCTTCTCACTTGCGCAGCACTGCAACCTCCTCCCAACCACGCTTTGTCATGCTTCTTGACTGCGGACAGGAGTAATGACGCGGTGTCACTTAAGTTCCGAGTAAGACAGATGACGCTATATTGGCAGAATGAATTTCCCAAGCAGGCCATAATATTGAGGATGACTGTTCTCGCTGGACCAATGCTTGGAGGCACCATGTTCAGCAATAACTTTAATTGTGTCTCAATACCATAACTATAGGGGGATGCGGTGGTGCCTCACAGCTCCTTGCCTGATATGGGGTTCAAGTCCAACTCAGGGGGATGTGTGGAGTTTGCGTGCTCTCTTCTGTGTTTGCACCCATCTAAGGAAAAAACATAGCAATGGCAAACCAGTCCCGTTCCTCCTTGCCTTGAAAACAACGTCAGTGGCCTTCTAGGAGTCAGACATCCCTCCATGGCACTTTCCAGTTCCACCATAATCATGAAAGCAGAACCAAAGGGAGCCATGGTTACACAGACATCTCCCAACTCTGTGAGAAGACAACAGCTTATGACAAACAGGAGATCATTATGTTGGTCCCATTGGTGGATGTCAAGGAGCATTCGATACAAACATTTTGGTTTTGCTCAAAGGGCAAAAGGACACTTTGAAAGGGTAGGGCTGGTATCTGGAATTTGATCCAGCTGCGTCCATCTCATGAGGCATCTCTTGTCGCCTAATGTGATTGTTCTGAAATGTCAGTGCCTCAGCAAATCTCCTTGTATGTTTACATGCACGGCACTAACTAGGTTATGTTCTTTGATCCATGTGGACAACTGCAAGGCAGTTTAGATGTGGAATAAAAAAAATCTGAGTGGTATGGAGATTTTTTAAGCGAAAGGTACAGTTTTAGAATTTCATCAGTACTGCACTGAACATATGAAGATGACGAATGAATCCTTAAATATGAAGATCATGTCCATGGGGACAGAAAATTAGGCTTGGAATTGGGTGAAAGAAGAAAAGTCACAACAGGGGGTGTTTCCAAGGTGGCTGATATCAGAATAAATGGAAAGAGTACATTTAGACTCTGGATCATGACTAAAAAAGTGTCTGAATCTTGGTCAAGCAGCCAGAACCAAGGAGAACAAACAAGAGCAAATTCTGAAGCGACGCAAAGCTATGGCTATTAGAGATTTCTCTACAGGTTTGCTCAGGGTGAGAACGGACCTAACAACCTCGGGCTATCGCCCCAGTTGTAGTCGAGCCGGGAAATTTTTATTTTTTTCCCGGTTTCACCTACAGAAGTTGTTGCTTCCTGTGAAAAAAGTCGAAACAAACTATATTGCAAAGTTAAATGCATGCAATAAGTTCTGATGAGAAATGAAAAGGGAAACACGGACGGGGAGAAAAAGCAGCGGCTCTCCAAAGAGAGAGCCGCTTCAAGGCGTCAAAAACCCTTCCAAAGAAAAGAGGGATGCGGAAAGTGTGGGAAAAACAGCCAGACTGCTACACGTCATCTGGAACCCTTGGCTTCAGTACATAACAGCTCAGAGCTAAATTTGAACACCAGAGATGAAAAGTTGTTGACGCTCCCTGTCAGACCCCTACCTCCAGTGAAATTCTTGGGCTTGTGGATCAGCTCAGGGTCACGGCACACAGATGACGGGGCTTTTGCGAAGCGGAGGTGTGACTCAGTACCCAGAGTCCCCACAGGTCAGCGTTGAGCCACTCGTCATATTTTTTCCACTCATTTACCCTCCGCGCGTCCAATTTCATGAAGCTCCAGGGATGGCCGTGACCCTTTGAAGGGGGTGCCTATTAAAATCAAAATGTCAGTGTCCAACACAGACACCACCTGTTCTTAAAGCAGCCCAGCGGTCAAATTTGGAAGCGATTACTCTCATGCAGGAATAAAACTGTGGGGGACTAAACGATTGCAAAATGTACTTATTTATCTTTTTAACTGACAAAGTTTCAGCGGCAAACCCTTCGGGTTGGTTTTTGAAGATGCGCAGATTTCGTGCAGCTGACAGATCAAGATGCGCATTTGCAGGATGGAACTAGGATGATGATGATGATGACGATGATGATGACGACGACGATTATTATTATTATTATTATTATTATTATTATTATTGTTGTTGTTGTTGTTGTTGTTAATAATGATGATAATATTTTCTTTTTTACTTTTTAAAATTATTTTCTAGATGATGTATAAGCAGATAAGTGAACGCATCCAGAAATGTCAGAAAAATAGAAGCATAACAGAAATATACTGCATTTGCACCTAAGATCCCTTAGATTAACCGGTAGAGGACAAAACAACTGTCGCCTAATATTTACATTTCTTACACGCTTTCTTCTAAAGTAACATGCTGTTATTTTTTAAATAAATTTAATTTGTCCATCTAAAAGCAGCTTACAGTGTTAGATGTACAGCACTAAAGCATTTAAAGCACAGACCTGCACAAAACAGAGTCACCTCCACGTGTTCAACTCTCCCCAGTTGACTTGAAACACAGGCCTTCAGGAGGAAACCAACAGAGAGTGAGCATAGAAATGTCCTACAGACTGACTCAGATCCCAACCATTACCTGCTTATCGGGCTGCTACCGCTGTCTTTTTAGACATTGTGCCGAAATACAAAGCCACACTGCCATGCAAGAAACCGCTGGCTTCAGCTCAACCGCCGGATGGATTGCCGCTCTTCAGAATCACAGTGAAATGAAGTTAACAGCGATAATGAAGAGAAGGATTGTTGTAATATTGTAAATGACCCCAACACAGCAGACTTAAACTCTCCTGTCGAAAAGCAGGCATACAAGACTCTTCAGTCATCGTCATATTAAAAATATTACATTCCACAGCAGACAACTGAGAACGGCGCTTTACCTACGAGACAGTAATTCTGCCGCCATTAATAACAATAGACAGCTTTTTGGTATGAGCTGCAACCTCACACGTGCTGCTAATATTTTTTTGGCATTTGAGAGTTGTGGACAACTTATATGACTATCACCAGGCTTGAGCTGATGTCTCCATTGGCAGTCAGGACCATCATGTCTGGACCTCCGGAGGCCATCGAAGGCCACTCCCATGCCCTGACCATTAGTGAAAGCGTCTTCATCTTTGAGTAACGGATGTAAATAATTTAAAACTTCATATTCAATTCCATGCATTCACATGACAAGGATATCTGTTTCTGTTTCTGAGTCCAGTTTTGAGGTAAGAAAGAGGTAGGGGTAGGGCTATTCAATTTTATTTTGGGGAAATCCTACAGAGAAGGATTCTACTGTTTACTTATACATCCATATCCATGTCAAGCTTCCAAACTGCACTGACTCACCCCCCCCCCCCCCACACACACACACACTGCTTACTGCAGTAAGAAAAGCAGACGTTGGTAATTTTATACTTACTCTTCCTTCCTGATCACCAGGCTGCTAAGAGGATAAACATTTTCTGACAATTGGCGACTTCGCTGTAAGGAGACACCAATAAGTCAGCACTCAACTCTCTCCAGCTCTCGCACTCGCTGTATTCTCCCATTACACAACCTCGCTCGCAAACACCCCCACAGAGCTACAATTTGAACCCGAGTCAGCACTTTTCCTCTGTAGTAAAAGCGGGGCCCGGCGCTGTTGTAATCGGAGACGGCCTTCAGCTCGCGATTCTGTGAGACGGAGGGGTGTCGCGTGCGCTCGCGCTGCGGGGGTCGATACAGCAACATCCCACACGTGCGTGGCTCCTCACATGCGCTTTGGTTCTACTGAGACCTCTGTTCTGTTGAACATCTATATTGCCTTTGAGCTGCCCTGCAAAAGATCGAATTACCCACCACCCAGAAAGCCGCTTGATATGTTTATGAATAAGGGCGCATTAAGCTCTGATCGATGGCCACGTATCTTTAATAGTCGATAGGATTTACATATACATACATCCGTTATTCCTTGATGTAAAAGGAGCCAAAGTACATATATAACCTCAGGTGTGACTGCGCAATCGATGTGCGCCTCGGCCGCGCGGAGGTTTTTGGCTGTGGGAAGCTTCCCGTGATTTAGTCACCGGTGAATCACAGCTATACATGGAACATAGCTGCAGCCAGCGTGAAAAAGGATCATGGCGGTACAGACGTGAGGGGGGGTGGGAAAACTCACCTGGCCAGCGGAAATGCAGCCTTTAGCCTTTGCTGCTTAGTATTTTTCTGCTTGGTGGCACATGGCACGCTGCAGATGATGGGTAGAAGTTTTTCAGGAGCCGCGAGGTGGATTCACGGGGCAGTTCCCACCTGGCCGGAGTGGGAAAGACCTCAGGTACACATTTTGCTGAACCGTGCCAAGCACGCGCACGTCGACGGAAGCATGTTGGCTCTCGGCCTGCGCATCGCAGCAGGTCGCAGAAGAGAAGCATTCGGTGGTGAACAAAAACCAAGTTTAAGAGGTCTGCCTTGAGCAAGGACACCTCCAACCACCAGTATTACAACATTAAGGGTGAACACATCAGAAAAACATTGGCATGTCAATAAAAACAGGAGAGTTTGTGTGGGAAATCCAATGGAATGGTTTCTGCTGTTGGACTCTTGATCGAGGTTCTAACTGCAACCCGATGGCAGAAACCTGCCCAGGTGTGTAAATGGGTGAATCGGTGTAAGCAGCTTAAGGTTGTGAGCTGGTCTGGAGAAAAGCAGCCACGAGATCTGGTGTGACGCGGCTATGTCCATAATTTCTGGAGCTAAGAAGCTCCGCGTCGCAAACTTGCGCTCCAGAATTCTTTTTGGTTGCATTTCCGCAGAGGGCTGTTTCTTCACAGAAATCCTGGAGACAATTACAATACCCTTGTGCTTCACCTTGGGGAAAACCCGATGTGATTAAAAAAGCATAGATTTGAGGGTCACCTTTTATTTTCACTTTAGTGAAACATGTGGAAGCGCTGCCTTCCAGAAATAAGAGGCGCTGGACTGTGCAGGCATCTGTTTAAATAACTGACAGGAGGTTTGCCGGGGACCGGGGCCTGCAAGGTTAAACGCTCGTCCCAGGGAAATGACAAATGGCAGCTGTGCGCCAACCTGCCGTGCGCGTCTCGGTCCAGATCCCGTGTAGCTGCAAAATCCCCAACCTGGCCCTAGCCACCCTCCATATAACACCAACACCATTAGGGTTCATATTATTTAGGTGTTAAATCCAGGTGGTTTGGGCTTAAGGTTCGGTTCAGTTTCTTCAAAGTTGCATAAAATGTTTATACTCACTTAATGGTAAACTCACTTACAATGTTGTACCATTTTATACAGCAGGGTAATTTTTACTGTATCAGTTCACAATAAGTCTCATAATCAAAGGTATTGCAGTAGAACTGGAATTGAATGCCAGGTCCTTCCAGCTACAAGGCAACCGCTCTAACCATTACACCCCCTGGTGCCCAAACCCTGCAACATTCAAAGAATTGCTACACCTTTAAATTCTGACACTTCCTACGACATTAAATGCTAACAACGAACTGTAACAATACAGGAAAGACGATGTGAAGCTGAGGTTTAGTCTGTAAAAGTGCAAAAGTCTTCCGACAAAGAATCTGACGCTGTAGCGCAGATGCAAGCGGAAGAAACGCGCGGACGCTGTACGCATTTTTGCAATTGTTAGCAAAATCCTACAATTACGCAGTAATTACACGCTTGACGCTGTATGTGTCAGCATGCAGATACACATTATTTCATTAAACTGGTTGTTAAATACCCTACATAGACACTGCAAACTGCAACTTATCCCAGAATCGCCGAACGCTAGGCTAGGGGACTATTCCCAGTCCATCACAACGTAAGCTTACATTCATAAACTAAGGGAAGGTGTGAGTGATCAATTAACATGAAACACAGGTCTTTGGACTGTGGGGAAGGCACACAGATACAGGGAGGACGTGCAGACTTCACACAGATCGAGCTGGGAGCAAACCCATGTCTGAAGAGCCCAGCATCTGTGGGTTGGCAGCAGTACTACGGAATTGTATGTTGTGTATTTTCTGTGTACTGTATAGTCAGTACAGTAAGCCAAGCAGTCCCAGGGCATAAATAGTCGAGGAAAGGCGAGGCTGTGGGATTCCTGGCCTTCTGTGATTTTGAATGTGGCTGAGGTGCTCGGTTACACAAATCATTGTGGTTCACTGGCACAATTTTCTGGTATTTACAGTACACAGAATAACACACAATTGCCCTTTGCCAGAACCATGACAGTTGGCAGTCCAATGAATGAAAAAGTAATTTCTAAATTTCTACAAAATTCAACAAATGAGGAAACCTGCAAATTTATCATTTGCAACCTTGAATGTCTTTCAATACAATGCAGCCCAGTAAGCACAACATACTGTATAAGAAACATCAGCACTTCATGAATAATAATAATATGAAGAAAATAACTTGAACTGTAATAGTCAGTTTTACCTGTAGGATGTGAATAATTCTGTTTCTTACTCAGCTCTGTTATCTTCATCGATGTTCTGAATGAGGTCATATTAATTATAGTATAATTATACAAATATATACATATATAAATATATTCTGTTCTGTAGAGCTAAAGAAATACAGAGTTAAATAGCAAAACGGTTAGCGTTTTTATGAGAAATACAGAAATGTTATGAAAAAGGAAAAAAAATTAGAAAAGGAATTATATTAAATATTACAGGAAATAATTTAAGAGATTAAAACAGGAGATGGCGTTTACATTTGACATTTTGGCACAAGACATAAACAAAATGTAGAGAATATTAGAGTATATTCATTCAGTGTAATTAAATAGATTTCTGGTCATTGCTTTATTATGAAGTTTTATAGACTTCAAATTTATGCTTTAGATTTATGATCACATTTAGAGCACTTATATGTGAATGTCTATATAATGGAGCAGAAGCACCACAGGTATGAAATTCTGTGCATTACAGCATATGTATAATGTTGCTGTGAATATTTTTAGAAATGTGCTGCTTAGATGAGCAATAAATAACAATAAGCAGTAACCTTAAGTTAAATGGAACCTGAGGGCCAAGTGACTGATGGGGTATCATGGGAGTTGTATTTCGATAAATGTTAATAGAAGAGTCCGTTTGAAAATACATGGAAATGAATATTGTGTTGCACTTTAAAGGAAGAAAGGAAATGTGTTCATTTAAGTGGTGACTGGAATGGATTTGAGGTACAACCTGTTGTTTAAAGCTGTTCATTTCAGAAAGGATGCAAGTGTTAATGTAAAACTAGCAGAAGTCTGAAATTTGTAAACATTTATTGTTGGTATGTCTGTATAAAATCACTGGAACATTGCTGAAAAATAAAAATTAAAAAATAAAAAAAAACTGTTGTTCAACCACATTAAGCTCACGTTCTCCTTACTACTTAACCAGCTGGATCACAGTGCAGGTAAGACAAAACACATTTTTTTAGTTTGTTTAACACTCAGCTCAAAGTTCAGATGGCCTTTTTTATAGTGCATTTCTGAAAATGAAAAGCATGAGCTAACCAACTAGACCCAACCATCTCACACACAGACACACATACACATGGGTCAGAGGTCACAGATGAGTTCCTTAGCACCACCTGACACAGAGAATAAGGGTCCCTAAATCTCAGCAATGTTGTGCCTTGGAATCAAAGTGACAGGAAGGGGGCTCTAGGGACGCCCGTCATGTCAGCCGGGGGCACAAGTCACAAACCCTGCTGTGCACCCCCCCCCCATTCAATGCAGGACGACGCAGTGAGCTGATGGGAGCAGCACACGGGCCAGGGGGTTCAGACCACTGCTGCATCTTATGCGCATCATAAAAACACAAGGCTTTGCAATAAAGGTCTGTGGTGATGTGAAATGTTAACTCGACAGAGTGGTTTGATGTAAATCTGCACAAACCAAACCAAAACATAAAAATTGGGAGAAGATAAAATTTTGCCTTCACTACAAACTGCAAAAACATTAAATAAAAAAATGTTTTTTTTTTTTTTTTAAATTATGGGTGCACATCCAAACTGCATATCCTGTGGGCTGGTCTTTATTAAACATATAAAACATCACAACTAGACTCTGGTGTCACTGACAAGGAGACCAAAGTGAAAAGCTCATCAGTTCCCTCTGTTCCTCACAGTTGCTGAATCCCTCCCAGCATCCAAGGAGGGCTTCAGTCCATCTTTTTCATGCACATTTCTCTCATGGTCTCCTGACATCTACGTAAATGAGTCCAACAACAACGCAAGTCTGCTGTGATTATCCATGTAATTGCTGTCTGAATGTCACTTTTTCAAGGCGCACCAAGAAAATAATGGCATCAAACAGAGAAGCCGGGCCTTAAAAATAACACATCTGTATCTAAAGACCTTTTTTTCTGCGTAATGCACTTGTGTTTCTTTGAAGTTATGGGTTTCTTTGGAGACACGTGTCTGCTGGAAGCCCCTTCTGTAAATGAGTAAAGCTGTACAAACTGCTGCTTGCTGCCAGCCAACTGAACTTCCCAGCAACTGCCCACCAAGCACAGGTCTCAGTGGGGACACTGCTGGCGACGGTGACTCATCATTCGTAACCAAAGGCTAAAAAAGCTGGGAAGGATGTGATGATAAAAGTACCAGAGTCAAGGAGAGAGTGGCAGGAGAGTCTAAAGGACTTTAAAGGTAGTCTTGAGGTCTACAGCAAGGTGATGTCACCATGCTTTGAGACTACCAAGCGATGACAATGGCATACAAGTATTTTTCCCATTTCATGTTGCATCATCAGTCCCTAATTTTGGAGCAGTTAAGGAAACTTTTAGCGTTCTCTTTTTTAACCACTGTAGCTTAGATACATAACAAATAGAATGCAGAGGTTAGTGCTTCTGAATATTTTTCTATGAAATAATAGCAATATTAAAATCTCAAATTAAAATTCTTGTATTTGCATATGTAAGGACCCTTCTGTGAAATTCTGCATTTTCCCTTTCTTCACTTACCAGTGATAGACATTAAGCTGTCTTTAGCTAAATGAAAGCCATCTTTACCAACAGCTAATGCTTTTTAGCAAAATATACCACGATGAACTGAACACCAAACCTGTGCTGAGTTTACTAGGCATGTTAGCAGGAGTGTGCATTACAGTGTTGTACCATGGTGCTGTTTCCTCAAACAAGCAGACATTCTTACAGAAGCGAAAATGCATGCGAACGTGGGCATCGGGTCCAAAACGTGACATGAAGGCACAGTTTAAACTTTATAAATTTCATAATTGCCCACAGCAACTTAATTTTGTCTCCTTACGGCTTCTAAATCCAAAATACTACCTTTTATGCTAATATTTAATACCATCCAATGAACTAGAAAACAATTGTTTACAGGTTACTGAGCAGCTTGCTGTACTTCATTCATTGCTTTGACATCCTATAATAAAGATGCCCACCAACATTTTTTTTTTCCCCTCCAGGAAGAAACATAATTGTTTTATTGCCTCCATTAAACTGCGAAATGACTCAGAAAGAATACAAACGTTTGTTATCTTCACAGCACGAATGTTATACGCAGCACCTGCATCATTTATGCACCACTTGGAAAGGAATATCAGAGGCTTCATAGCAAACACTTGAGTCAACATAAATCTATAAAAAATAACCCAGCCGCTCACTTGGAACAAGTCAGCGGTGAGGATCTTCACATAAGCTTGACGAAGGCCTTCTGTCTTCACAAGAACACCTTCGGTGCACAAAAAATTTATCATTCATGAGCGGCTTATATTCTGTCTGACTGCTAATGCTTGGTTATAAATAAAATGTGAAGTTTATTCTTCTCACATAAACGTTCTTCCAGTTAATCAGCATGCAAGGCGTATTAGAGGGAAATCACTAGCATACAATAATATAAATGTATTAAACTATCCATTAAAAACTATCCAACAGTATGTGAGAAGTTGTGTTTTTCTTCACCCAAGCTGAGAACCTTAAAGAATTTAAAGCGCTCCTCTCCTGCTGCCTGTTTCTCAGTCACCACATTTAAACCACATTTAAAATGCCATGAATTAAATATAGAGCGGGGAGGGGGACACAGCCAGAAAACAGAGCGGGAAAACGTGCACCGCCTCAACACCCCCAAGGATTCGAAGATCTGGTTGCAGTCAGGGCCACGGAGGCCGACGTGCTGGCCCTTGTGCCACAGAGTAATAAATAGGAGGGATGGCAGTACTGGCCACTGTCACCTGTTGCTCTCAGAGGATGTAGTGATTTGAGTCTTTGTCTTAGAATTGAAGAGCAAATCCTTCCCTTGCTGTTGTACCCTTGACCAAGGTACTTACCCTGAATTAACACAATAAAAATTACTGTGCTGCATGAATGGGTAAAAAATGTTAAGCAGCTCAGTGCAGAAACTCCAGGTTTTAGAGAGAAGTTGATAGAAATAAATATGAAATAATTCATGCATATAATTTATTCATTCATAATTACACAAAAATAAATACACCACACCTGAGTGTTAATATAAAAAGCACTGCTGTTTTTATATTAAAAACTAATGCTTCGATTTAATAGAAGTAGTTTGCTATTGCAAATGCAAATTTGAGTTTTATATTTTTCTACAGTTTTGGCCAGAGGAAAAAGCAATGACATACAGGTACAAAAATGAGCAGTTAAGAGGAAAATTAGTTTAAAAAATATTTAAATACTAAAGTGTTTTCATTTTGTTCTGCATCCCCTGCTTTGTTCCACTTATTTTAAAAACCAATTTAAGGGAAAAAAGCCACTGCATTATGTATGAACAGCAGTAAAAATTCATCTCAGAACTGGATTATAATCAATGTTGTGAAGAATAATGAAAGAAGCGTTTTTCCCAGAAAAAGAAGATAACTTTTTTATCTGCAAGAAAGATCCCCTTCTAAATGTTCCATCTTACTTATTTCAATCTAGGTGTTTTATACAGATATTACATTAGAAAATTAATGATTTACTGCATATAGGTGGACTTTGAAGCAGTCAAAATGTACAATAATTTTGGTGAAGATGTTCGGTTTCCTTATGAAATCTCTGTTGCTGTGTTGGTGTGAATTCTGCGGATGGGGAATGACTGCTTTTTCAGCTGCACGCCTCTTTAATGTCGGTCAGCTTTGACTCCTTTGGCACGGTTTTCTCTTCCGAGGGTTTGACCACCCATCTGTCATTCGTTGGGATAGGAAACCCCACAGAAGTTCGCATTCCTTCTTCTCCTCATAGAAGCCTCATTTCAGACACGATGGGACACAAATACTGTGAGGGAACATTGTGGCACCTCTGTTCACCTTCGTCTCCTTGAGCTAAGATGGTCTGCATTTTTTATTTTCCAAAAAGCAGGATAACCGGGTTAGCTGACTGGTCCTGAAGGGAAACGGCCAGGATTATTCACGTGGGCTGCTGCTGAGTTTGGCAAACATGTTTAGCAAAAATAGCTAACTGGATTATCCTGCTTTGTAAAATATTCCGTCATCCACATATTAGTATCTGGAGTTTTTTCAATGGAAGAAAGAAAAAACTAGAGTATTAAATTTAAAATGTCAACTTCGGATGAAAAATTTCACAGTACTTCAGCACAGTGGGCAGCACCGATGCCCCGCAGCTACTGGGCTGTCAATTTGAACCTGGAGATTGCATGCTGTTCCAGTGTTCATAAGGCTTTGGTCCCACAGTCCACAACTGTGTGTTTCAAGTGAATTTGTCACTAAACTGCTATTAGTGTTTGTGTTATAAATAGGTGAATGATTGTTGGGGATGCAGTGCATCTAGTGCTTTAAGGCAATGCAAAGACAAAAGTTATCAACTAATCATAAATTAAATAACTAAATAATTCCTTTTATAAAGTATCTAATAAAGGTAAATTGTATAGGATTTGAATATCTACAGTAATGGATGTGTATAAATCATAATAAGTTTGTGGGCATGAGGCCAGGCAGATGTTAACCAAATCCCACCAGAAACAGCATAAGCTGGTTGCATCTGTCCGACGTGTGGGTGGAAGTCCAGGCGTCAGGTTATTCAAGGCTCGCATCCATCATCCAGTATGGCTTCAGGGATCGGTGGTTATCAAGAAGCGTGAACGGGTGGCTCAACCAGGAGAACAGCGCAAACACCAGCAATACCAGTTTCAGCCTCAGTAACACCACCACTGAATTGTGGGTAAATAAAAGACAGATAGATCGCAATAATGCACCTCAGTAACATAGTGTGCTGTGGGAATTTATGGGTTTATCCACTTAACGTGGTTCTAAAGAGCTTCCTGGTCAATACTCAGCATGTAGCATGTGTTCACCTCCTTTATGGCTGCTCTTATTCAGCGACACCTTCGCACTGCTTTTGACTGGCTTTGAAGGTTCTACTAAGCTTTTAGTAACTAAGCGAGCGACTGGATTGAGCTGGACCTCGGGGACCATGAACATTATATCCATGATTTTTTTCTGAAACGGTTTTCCAAGCATAGGAGGCGCTGGCATTTTATCAGGTGGGAAAAGAGCGTTAGGGAGGAAAGGCAAGGACTCGGCCAGTAAAAAGTGGTATCATTTAACAATCATCAGACACTTTTTTCCATGGTGACTTTCAACGTCTGGTTTAAACACTAAGTTGCGTGCAGTGGTTGAACCCATGTATCCAGCTGGGTCATTTTTACTGCAACAGGTCCGGGTAATGACTGTGATCTTCTGGGTCTTCTGGGTGAAGTAACTTTATCCTCTGATGCCTGGAGGTGCTGAGTGAGTCTCTGGTTTACTGGTGTTCCCAGACATTCCTCTGTGTGTGTGTGTACTATGAGATGAGACCTGACAATACCTAGAAAGCTATGTAATCAGAACAGATCCCTTAAAGTGCTACTGCCACAATGGGCCAGGCAGGTGGTACCAGGGGGGCACACGGAGACCAGTCCTCCATGACGGGAAGCGGGTCGAACCCGGAGCAGCCGAGTGGCGTCACAGTATCCAAACAGTTGAGCACTCACACTTAGCACTGCTGTCAGACACTCGGTGCAGACACAGCAGGTCAATGGCGGCAGAGGGGGCGCAACTGTACACCACTACACCGCACTGCTTACTATGGTGTTTTCTGGGGGCTCGCTGGTGATTACAACCAATGAATCATCACCAGCTGAACTTTGACAGAATTCATATCTGATACACAGTGCACAGAAACACAAATATGTGGGGAGGAGGTATCCAGATTTAACAAAAGTCTAGACAATTGAAAGCATCATTTAAATGTAGTATTTTCTACTATGGCACTGTATACTTCTGCATTATGTACTACGGTAACATTTATGCCCTAATGTAATGTGTAATGAATGTATAATACCTGTAATAAAATGAAATAAAGCCAGTACTGCAACTGAAATATACATGAAAGCAGTAGTGAAATATATGAAGAAAGCAGTAAATAAGGGGCACTTGGGGGCGCTGAGCCGCCTTCATCACATTAACAACGGAGCTGGTCGGGCACTTCAGCATCAACATTGTTTACAATATTATACACTAATGTTTAAAAAATTACACATTATTTATACATTAATGAAGCTATTTTGCCCAGAAAAAGTTATTTATAGTTTTCCCATTCATAATAGGCTTAACATTTTTTTTATATTTATGATGTTTCTATTTCCTCCTGGACAATTTTTTTGATGGTCCCTAAAATCTGATATCCGCAAAATTGAGGAAGGGGGAAAACAATGTGTAGCTACATATAAAATAATTTGTTTATTGAAGGGACTTAAGTATAAAAGCTGCACAAGTCTAACATATCAAATTCAAACATTTGGGGTGACTTTCATACGACTGAGCTAAATATATTTCATATTTTAGTGGAATTAAGTGTATGAACTGAAAAGCAGTTTTCTGGTTACCAGACAACGGTGTCTGAGGTGGTGTCTGAGCCCCCTGGTGGAAAATGGCAGGACTCTATGGCCGTATTTATGCACACCTTGGGTACGCCGCTCTTTGTACTCAGCCCTGCCTGCCAATAAAACACAAATGCAGAATGAAATGCTAAAAAAGAATACTGGCACTGTAGCATAAAAGTCCCAAACCTGGGCGGGAGGGTTAATAAAAACACAAGTCTGTAAGACTCTAGCAGGATCCTTGTTAAATGTGCTAGTGTTCATCAAATACAGGCACGCGGCCATTGTATGTGCAATAAAATAAATCAGGGGCAAGGTGAAGGGAGGACAAGCTGCCAAGAACTGCGTTCCGTCACAGAAGAACGTCCCCTGGAGACAGACAAAGGCCGCCGGCAGAAACTACATGACAAAATACAAACTAAGAATAAATGACCATTTACCTGCTTCTCCTTTTACAGTTCGTTCTGGGGTAATTTTGGTTTATTAAATCTTCTGGTAAATTTAACACACTTGTGGTTATTTGAAGTCATATCTGCTGGTTTATTTCATTTGTTATAGCTACATATATCATATGTAGCTATAACAAATGAAATAAATTTGTTACATTTGTCATTTGTTATAGGTACATATATCATATTTTAATATGATCTATATAGTGAGAATGCTGAGCAGCATTACTGGTGGTTATGAATGATTGTGGTTGAGTTACATGTTTCTAAGTTGAACAGCCAGTCTTCCTTGACAGTTAAGTTCTTTTTTTAATCTGATATTTTTGCACTTTAATTCACATGGGATTTTAGACCAATTTGTGTAATTTTTTTTAAACAACTACTTCAGTATTTTCTACTATTCAACTGACACCTGCAAAACGGGCGTAGAGCAGAAACTTAGCGTCAAATAGCAGTGCCTGTAGCATCATATCAAAGGCGGGACGTCAGGGTCATCCTCAAATCCCTCAAAGTCGCAGGTCCTGCCTGCCGCTGGAGAGGACAAAGGCTTTAAAGGCCCCGGAGGGATGGACTTCTCATGGGACACGATGTTGGCCACATCGACGGTGGAACACTTGCTTGGGTCCACCTCCAGCCATTCCACGCCTTTCACTGGTCTGTGAAGGAAGCAGCCAGACATTACATTCAGTGTTCACCAAGGACCTCTTCTCGTACCTATGAGTGTTGTGGAGGGAACATACGGGCAGCACACTTGACAGAACTCACACACAGATTCCCTTTATTCAAAAATCCCAACAAATCCTTTCCTTTATGCAGTTTAGCTTGAATTATTTCTATTTCTAACGCAATTATTAATATTTATTAATTTACCTGACACTTCTCCAAAGTATCTCACAAAGTTAGGTTTGTACACTAAGATACTTAGAATTAATTACTAAATTATAGTTGGACAATTATTTTCTCATACTTTAATTCTTATTTCTGCTACGCATCAAGTTTGTGCCTGCCAGCACTCCTTCGTTGTCATGCTTGCCCCTCAGAAATACTGTACACATTTTTAGTGTTATGAACTAATACATTTTGTTCCTTAGTTCAGAACTACAAATCCACACACGTATCTGTGAAACAAAATATTTCACATACTTAATTCATTATAGCACATATTGGTCCACATACAGCTTTTGAGGAAATACAATTGGTTAAATGAAATTCTTGCGTTCCATTGTCCTCTGGTGATCCCACTGTATCATAACTTCATTTCACTTCCTACCACAAAGTCATCAGCGTCCTCTGCTCAGTCCATTAATGTCTTTTAAAAAGCCCAGCTAAATGGAGGCAGTAGGCGAGAGCTAAGGGAGGAAAGTTATGCTGGGCAACAGCAGGTCAGAGCCACTAAATGGCAATGAAAAAATTAAAATGACTCTCCTCATTTTGTGCAAAACCTTTAAAGATCCCTCCCTTATATTCCACAAATGGCAAAAATTCATTAAAACCCGCCATGCAGTCAAATACACTGAAATTAAGAAGAGATTTACGCAAGAAGAAATCCGGCAACATGATCATGGCAAATTAAATCTTTTTTTTTCCAACATTATTATACGGTTCTGAGACAATGCCACAAGGAAAGTGAAAATGTGAAACTGTGAACCTGCTGCACCGTTGGTCCAGTGCAGGGTCACCGTGGTCGGGGGTCTATCTGAGAAGCATGGGGTGTGAGGAAGGGTACTTCTCTGCGGCACAGCAATCACACACACACACACACACGCAAGCAAAGGGTGATTTACAGTCACCAATCTGTCTTAAACTCATATCTATGGACTGTGGGAGGAAACCAGAGCACCCAGGAAAAAACAATGCACATGTGGGGAGAAAACACAAACAACGCGCAAGCTGAATTCAATCCCACATCCAAACCCACAACCTATGACCTTTAGGCACCTGCGCCAGCTGCTAAATCAAATTAAAACGAAAGCAAATAAAACCGGCATCCGTTTCCACACAGCTTTGTATGTGTCAGACAAAAACCAAAACGACAAAATAGTTGCCGCAAGTACCGTAAACAACACATGGCCTCAATGCAAATTTACGTGCCGTCCGACGTTGAAAAATACCGATGCCTTTCAAGGTTTACTCTCTGCCCGGCTGAAAAGCTTAATCCGCATCTCGAGCGCCCACCTGGCATTTCCTTGACAGTCCGGCCTCGGAATAAATCTGAGCAGAATGTAATTGGGCGGTGGCGCGTGCGTGCGGCGGCTCAATCGCAGCAGAGGCGACTGCCAAAAACATCCAATAACCCTAACCTTTTCAAAGACACACAGCATTAAGAAACATATTCCTGGCCTTTTCGATAAAAGGTCACTGTGTGCCAATAGGATGCAGTCAGCAGGACACCCTGGAATGAAAGAGCCAATTTACTGCCAGGCCAGTAATTTACCCGTAATTACGTTTAATCTCATCCAGACGCCTCCGGATCCAGCAAACAGCGACTGTCTGGGCGAGGATCCGTGAGCGGGAGGAGTGCGGTTCAACAACCGTACTTGTTTCAGTTTATTAGTGTGAATTAAATCAACCTGGTTTGCACACCACGACACAACACAACACACAACGCAACGCGACACAACGCTTGTGGGCCTCGGGTTACCCCCGCCGATTTGATCGTCCGCATCGTAATGGAGGACCGCACTGACCGGATCTCGCAAATCGAAGCATCGCATCTCATGTTTGCTCAGCCGCTTAAAACGTCTTCCGTCGCATTGTTTTCAACCTTCCCTCGGCTGACCACGTGTTTTAAGGCGGCTGGGGGCGCCGGGGTTCGAGGAGCGACCAAGCGGGGGCCACCTTTGTACTCTTCCTCCCCGTTTCACACTCTACGGTTAACAGAAAAATCTGGTGAGGAGAAAAAAAAGGAAGGAATTGCAACCGGAACGCAGCACACTGTACAGTGCAGCTAACAAAGTAAAGATGCGCAGATGCTACATCAGCAGAACTGTCAACTGAGGTTTCCTTCTCTCTCTCCATTCTCTCAATATTCTCCTTCATGAGTTTATGAGCTACCCCGGGGCTCTTTATTCCATCACCGGTTGCGCTGCTGGTAATGAGGACAGGGAGTGGTTAAGCTTCAGCTGCCACAATAACTTCCCATGTTAGATAATGAAATTTACAATGATTTACCCATTTATACAGCACTGCCGTTCTTACTGTATAAATTCAGAGTAAGTATGATCCTAACCAAGAGTATTAAAACAGTATTATTCAGTGTTATGACACAAAACTCTCATCCTGACTTTTATCCCTTAGCATTTTATCCCCCACAGCAGCTGAAAGTTTCCAAACAGAAACACCACCCCCCCCCCCCAAGTTACTTAAAGAATGATAGGTGAACAAACTGAGCAAAAATCATTTCCCTCATGATGGAGAACAAAATTTGTCTTAATGCGACTGTTGCTCCAAAATTCAAACTAGGCTGAAGCAGGACAGCCCATTTTGAGTCGATTAGCGGAGTTCTGCAAGATCGACGACATCTGTTATTGTGGCCTAAATTTAGCTCAGCCGCTGTATAAAAAGGGGAAAAAACCTCACTGTCAGCATATTAGCCTGAGAGACTGATGACACCATTACCCTGAAAACTATAATAATGCACCTCTTCTGTAAAAGTGAAAAATTGTCCCTCATACGTAATACCTCTTACGTTAAAAAATGTTTAAAATAATAACGCCGTGCTGATACTTCAGCCTATTTATTAAACTCGAATCGGATCATTCAAGTTTTCCATTTTGTCCACACACAACACACAAACGTCACTGTGCAGCAAGATGAAGAATTCAATTAGGATTTACAGAAACGGAGAAAGAACGGCACAACGATGAGCGAGAATCATCCCTCGCTGCAGAAAGCATCCTTAAGAGGCCAAATGTGCAGAACGCATTAACTTTCGTGTGGAATCACTGAATGCATAAAATGCAAAAACTGACCCACCCTGTAGTGACAAATAGCAGATAAGGAAATGTTCTAATGATGAGGACCATCAGGGTTGGGTTTGGACTGGATGAAATGTGGCCTGCAGGCATCAGATTCAGTTTAATCTTAGCTTAACAGTGTCTTAACTCCGTTTATTGTTCAACTGTCATATTTCACCCTGTATTGAAAAATCTTTATTTTTTTATTTTTTTTTTTCCTGAAAATTAGGTGCTAACAACCACAGCAAAATGGAGGATGACTGTTTCCAACATCAGAAAAATTCAGAGATTTATTAACACCTGTCTGAGACGGATCATCCAAGTTCGGTGGCCTGATACCATCAATAACCAAGAACTCTTGCAGTGAAGCAAACAAGTGCCAGTGAAGATAGATCCTCTGACGATGCTGGAAATGGAGAGGCCACACCCTGCATAAACCAGGCTCTAGTACCACCAGACAAGCCCTTACATGGAATCCCCGGGAGAAGAGGAATAGGAGCCGACCAAGAAATACCTGGCACTCTGGCCTGGAGGCTATTATCAAGAGGATGGGCTACACCTGGGGACAGCTCGAACATCTAGCAAAAGATCGCAAAGCTTTGAGAGCCCTTGTCAGCGGCCTATGCCTCGCTCAAGGTAGCAGGCTTTAGTAGTAGCAACTACAGTGAAACCTCAGTTTGCTTTGCAAAACTACGGTTGCTAGTTAAAATCCCATAAGCAGTCCTGCCATAATACCATCAAAGGAACCCAAGCTTGGTTTCCTCCCACAAAACATTTATTTACCTGTTGTTTTTTAAGACACTTAAAGTGTTTATAAAGCTGGATCATTTTTGCTACATCAGTCCATGGTAACTACTACACCCGAGTGGGATTTGAACCTTTTTTGTTAAATGATGACTAACCACTAAATCACCTGCTGGCCCGAGTAGCCAACATTTGACAAAGGCGTCTGAGCAATGAAGTAAAATTTATTTGTATAGTGGGACAGGAGACCCGGTCACAGAACACAGGGCATAAATTATGAAGAATGTTCACTAAAAGAAACCATCTTCCCAGGTGTATAATGTGGAAGAAAAAAAGAAGTAACAGTTTGGGTGTAGAGAGAGTTACACTTTATTTTCTATAGAAATACACACCGGTGTGGGAGAGCCCCTTCGGAAAGAGAGTCTCCCCGAATGAAGCATTACACAGTTATTTATACGGCAGTAGTAAGTAAAAAGTGCACGCCTTCTGTACTCTTCCTCTTGCTAAGCAAATGTATGCATGTAAATACAATTGTACACAGCTGCGTGTCACATTAACTTTATGACTTTCTCTCCCATAAAAAAATGCTCAGGCAACATCCAAGAGCAGATGGTGTATTGCTCATCGTCCTAGTGACGGTTACCCACCCCAGAAAATGGGGAGAAAATGAAAGCTCCTTTCTCATCGTCACTCCCACCATTACTCCTTGTGTGAAAGTTTAATGCTGTTTGATGCACACCTGACTACACCTGGTTGAACATTTATATGAGGAGAGCACATACCGACCCCTCTGCTGTACTGCAGGTAAAAGATGGTCACCTTCAAACTGAGCATGGAATTTCAACAGATGTCAGAGTTCCAAAAAACAGTTTACTAGAAGAAAGCATGAAATCATAACCATGATCCAAACACAAACCGCAAACCTCCTAGAAAAACTAAGCAATCACTAACCAGTGCCTGTTGCACAGAGAATATTTGTTTGGTTGCTAACAGTTCTAAATAAGAAAAAGGAAGTTAAAAGCGAAATGGAAAATATGACACGATGTACAGGAAAAAACCAGTCAGATATCTATGGAATCTAAATACAGTAAGTGAATTACCTCGCCATCTGAGCGCTGCAACCACTTTTGGGTGACACTTTCGGACGATGGGGGGCAGTCGCTTTAGGTTTCACTTCACCTTGGGCCTAAAAACAGCAGTACAAACATTAAATGTTCGACCATTTTATTGCATGGTGAAGTTACAACAGTGCTCCCCTTATCAGGGGAGGGTTGAAAATAGTTATATACTGAATATTGTCCAACCTTTGAGATTTAATTGGGTTTATTTAAGCTTAAAAGTTGTGATATTTCACTTGGTTTAGTTTTAACTTTGAAAATGATCTTCCTAACGTTAAATTTTAACAGTTGCATGCTTTCAACAAATAACTTGTCTTCTTGCAGAATTATCATTTTCAAATATAAGCAGAAAATATTGGGGGAACTCATGAGGTTACATCTGAGGAGACAATGCAGGTCAAAGAGAAAAATAAACACATTTCCGCGACAGTAATTCAGGACCCAGCACCGTGACCCCAGCGGTTATTGACACTTCAGTGGCAGCGCTGAAATGTGTATCGAAAATATTATATTACAATATTTTGCAGCAAACTATTTTGCAGAACATGACTATTCGTGAGCAGCTGTTTGGGTTGTGTGAGCATTAATAAAAAAAACTGCAGAACAGTTACGCACCAACTGTGCATTGTCCCTAAATACAACCACTATGCAGAAGGTACATGGGTGTGGATTACTGTCTCACTGACTCTGTATCACCACCTTTTCCTCCACTATCCTCTGAGGAAGGGTCCCCAGCCAAAAAATCTCACCCTTCTCACATTCCCCAGGGGATCTGCATGATCCTATTTGCACAGATAACTTAATAGTGATGAAAAACAGCAGAGGCCTGTTGGCATGGTCTTACTCTTTCTATTCTGAATCATTGAACATTGCTTGAAAATATTACTCCACTTATATTTCCTCACCAGAGAAGCATAGAAATTAGGTAAAAATGATGCAACAAAACATTCAATACAAGACAAGAGGTGGTTTTAAAAAATTGTACAGGTTTTTATCTGCATATTTGGATTAGAGATTTTTGAAAGTAATGGATGGATGGATTATAGGAGCCCAAGGTCTAGGAAAACCGCTTACATTCAATAAGACCTGGGAGAAATTTCCTTTCATGCTGTGTTCAATTAAAATAACTGCCAGATTTCTCTCCTGCCCACAACCTTGCTGAATGTCACCATGCAGCTGGGTCTCATTGTTACTCTTAAGTGAATTATTGACCGTGTTTGCGCTGAACCCATCCTGACAAGATCTCAACATTTGCCAAATTTGTCTCCATTATTCCAGCGCATGCAGTGCCTTGCATTACAGCTTTGAGGTTTGGGTCGTCAATATACTCCCAAGCATTGCAAACACCCACAGCAAAGCTATTTTACCACGGTATCAAGCGCTATTTGTCCACCTGAGCTACCCAGTTTTTGTCTGATGTAGTAACATTTTGGAAAAAGTGCTTAAAATTTAAATGTGTTGTACATCCCTGAAGTTTTGAACATTTCCGCAAGCAGGCAGTACTGCATGTATTGGGCTTGCCTGTAAATGCTAGGTGTTCATAGTCAGATACTTGTTTTGTCATACCTTCGGCATGGTGACTTTCAGGTGTCCAGTGGTCTGAGACCTCTTTGCCACAGAGCTGTCAGGTAGCACCTCAGCAGGAAGAACGAGCTGAAAAACCTACAGGATAAAACATTGTGAAATTATGCACATCTGTACTAGTAAGTATCGCCTAGCAGAAACCTAAAGGAAAATGACCCTAAGACAGACAAACCGAAGTCTAATAGTCATAAAGCTTGGCTGGTTGCACCAGAGAAGAAGTCCTATTGCTGTGAAATGAGAACACAATTTTAAAAACTGAGCATGACTTTCGTGATTAATGTCACAGTTCAGACTGAGCTTATATGAATATAGAATTCTAGATCATTCCATCATGCAGAAGGGGATGCATGGATGTATAAATCCTGCCACTTAATCTGTAGGACATGAACATTAAACACAGGCCCATAAATAACGTGACAGTTGAGGCACAGAAGACAATTCATACAGGAAATATCTCTCCTAGACCAGCTGGGGTGTAAATTCTGAATTTATTTTTAACTTGCAGGATGTTAGTTGAGGATAATAAATTTTCCAGTTGGTTTGTTATTGAGTAAACACAGAAAGCATATAAATTTCTTGTGCACAAAACAACTGATCTAACAAGTGACCGGTCCTATTAAATTTAAAGGTCACTTTAAGAGGTTTTTTCAAAAGCTGAAAGCTTTTTCACTACAAAGGCTGGAATCGGCCCAGTCGGTTCATGAGACAGACAAAGCAAAATCTGTTTGCTGTGAATAAAAAGAGCTTCTGCATCAATACCCTGAAAAATGAGCACCAAGTGCTAAATAAATCTGCATGCTTAGGACGCAGCGGTGGTTCAGTCCAGTTGGTGTTTTTTTCATGTGTTTTTTTGTTTTAAATCAGTGCTTTCACTCAAGAAATCAGCACATTATTGTAGTTTTATTTCAGTGCTTGAGCCACCAGGATAATATTTTATCTGTGTGCTACAACCAGTCTGCGGCAGTGCAGCGAGGAGGGAACGCACCACTGAAAAACACCTGCGTCCAGTTGCCGTAGCTCCTGTTTGCATATTTAAACCTTATATTCTATTCACACCGAACACGGGCCGGTCAATCGAAAGTGAGCGCAGCCCGAGACCACGGTTCTGAGACCTCTGTCACTGGACTGGGTTTGGCTGTGTCTCTGTACCTATGTAAAGCATCCAGTAGAAACAGCCAGCCTGAGTCTGTGTGCTGTCTTAAAGTATTAGAAAATAAAAAGGCATAATAAACAGTGACTACACCATTAAAGTGTTGCTCAGCGTGGAATAAAATTTAATTTCCGCACTGTACCAGCCACTGTCTGTGCTGAACAAATCGCCCTGGTTTTAATGTTTCATGTCAATTTGAAGCTTTCACTTCATTGAACATAATTAATTTCTCACACAGTCACACCAGACCCCTAATGGATTATTATGAAATATAAGAATATTATAAGTAATCTACGACCGATTCCCAAAACCCAGTGGTAAAACATTTTTAGTTATTGTGCTATTTATGGAGTTGAGTTTGGTACAAATATCACGCACATTAAACGGCAGGGGCGGCTACTGCTAGGATGCGGTGGTGCAGTGGGATAAGCTGGTGCCTCACAGTTCCTGACCTATTTGCCTGATGTGGGGTTCAAACCCAGCTGAGTTTACAGGTTCTCTTCTGTGTTTGCATCCCTTCAAGGACAAAAATATGCCTGCAGAAGACAATGGCAAACCACTTCTGTTCATTCTTGCCTTGGAAACCATGTCAATGGTTGCCCAGGAGTCAATAATGATTTCATGCCATGTTCCTGTTCCAGGAAGACTGCTTGTCCTATTGCAAACATTACTCATATACTTGAAATAACACATTACAGCATCTGGCACATTTTTGGAAATGTTTTCACCTATTTTAACAATTAAGGAAACAAGTAACTTTCTAATGAATTACACTGAAACACTTACATTCCCTTGGTAACTACTGACATAACCCTGCTTGTAGAAAAATTTTACCTAATAAAAATGTAAGCCATAAAAAAAAATTACTGACTTATTGTGATACTAAATCTTTTACTTGTTGTGCGAACACAGCCAAACCAGACAGAATAAAGTCCTAATGTCACCTACCAGGAAAACAACTTGCAAAAATATTGCTGTCCTGCTGTAATAATTCAAAAAGTAATTGCAGATCTGGGCTCCGTGCCTGAAGGCTTCATGGTTTCTTGGTTGGTTTGTTGTCTGAATATTTAGGTGGTGGTGGTGATGTTGCATGTATTTTTTACCAACAAAAGACAATTTTTTAACTGTACATCCCTACATTGTACTTCTAGCAAACCAACACTTACCTCTCAACACCAAAGCTAGTATGAAAAGTAAAACAAAATCTGTGGAAAATAAACAGCTTTTTTTCTTAACTTACAACAACAATATTATGATATAAAGCCTAGATTAAAACTGAAATAATAGATCTTATAAGGAAATGTTTATCCATCCATGTCTGTTCAAAGTAGAGGAGCGGCTAACCATAGCTTACAGTGTTATCAAGGTCTAAAACACAGAAGTGTGAAGTTAAAGAGCCATTTCTTGGGTTCTGCTACCTTTCCCTTGACGGTCACTCGAACATAAGTTGGTTGGACATCGACATCAAGCAGAGAAGTGTCCATGTGCCTGCAACCCCAAAAATGACGATCACTGCTGTTATTGTGGATTCATTCAAACTAAATCCATGCATGTGTGAACAAAACCAAACCTGTAAACTGCCAGGTCCAAGATGATGTGGTTATCTTCATCGTTTTCAGTCAAGGTGAACTCCAGCCTATGGATTCAACATCAAAAATGACCATTTCCTAACTACAGAATATAAACCAGAGTTTTGCAGAATTGCAAAACAGTCAAATATATACCGTACACCAAATGCTGGGTCAGGGTTAGGGTTAGGGTTGTCTCCTGGCACATTTTTCAGAAAAACTAGTAAAGCAGACACATTCTTCCACACTGGGCAACTACAGTTTTAATAATCCATTTCTATGATAATGAATTAAATCAGGTCCACGTGTTAGTTTTTAATAGTATTAAAATTATGAAATTCTTAACACCAATGTAGTGTTGTATGCAAACCTGTTTCAAACAAGATATCCTGTAAATATGTAGTTATCATCATTTTAAAGTTTGTTGGAGACTTGATTTTAAAAAGTAATTTATTCTCGAACCAGTCCCATCAACCCTAATTTGGCAGCATTTATTCAAGTTATCAGTTAATAACTTGAACAAATACTTATTTCATATAACTTAAACCAAAATAATGTTTCAGGTTACAAGACTGACACATCCCTAGCTAACAAAAACAAAAATCAAATCCCCTCACAGTAAATCTGAAGGCTATAAACTGAAATTACATAAACATTACCTATCAAAATATACTGCTGTTCTTATTCTTTTGTGAGTTAAGGTAAGCATCACCTTCTGCCTCTCTGGATCCTATAACATGGTGCATGTTGAGCACACTGAGGTCACAACCCTTTACATAACAGGCTTCTATCAGCAGTATTTCAAGCATCAGGGAGTGTTTAAGTGGACTTTTAAATATGGCACAGAGAAAACAAGAGAAATTTGATGGGGTGTTGGATAACCAACTGCAAGACTGTGATTTGAGGACTGTCACTTTCCTGACATAAAGGTCAAATTTCAGTTATAGACCTTCTGGCACATTGGCTCTCAGGATCAATATACAGTAACCCCCCTCCCCATTTACTTTCACTGGACTGAACCAAGCAAGGGATGCTGTGTTCTGATACATGGCTATGCTCCTAGGGAAAGTAATGTAAGAAAAGTTTCTTAAAACGTTGCATGCTAATTATTCACAAATGATGCAGGGTCACTGAAATGACCCTATTAATACATATCATATACAAATGCTTCATTTTTCATGTACAATGACATCATTTTGGCTACTCATCCCCCTTTTTCCCCAACATACTTTGGTTCGTTGACATTAAGGAAGCGCCCTTCCTTCGTGACGAGAGTCCTCTGAGTTCTCGGCTTCTTGTCCTTTTCCCTGCAAAGCAATTGCTGAATGGATCTCCAGTTTGACTTCAAATCATGAGTTATCATAGCACAGAAGGAAAAAAAAAACCAAAAATTACACCATAATTAAAAATAAGTGTCAATAATCCCCATATTGGCATGTTGCTGTCTGTATTGGTTGAAATCATTAACTCTTTAAGTATTAAATTTTGAATTTTTGCAAAGACAGGAGATATTTCTGATGTCCACAACATATATTTCTTTAATACATAGGACACAGATTGGGAACAAACAGTAGGAAAGCAGTGTGTGAGGGAACTTCCAGCATAACTTAGTGCACCCTGGGTAATGAAATGTAGGTATGAGGCGGTTATGAATAATGACCATGAACTACAGCAGTTTTTAGCTGAGAGAGCAGCTCAGCCAGAGAATGCGGTCGACAGCGAACCAGAAAAGAGCACCCGGAGTTTGAGAAGCATTGGTGCACAAGTCATGGTATACTAAAAAGCAAAATGTAGGACTGCTGGTATTGTGTACTGCTGAGTACCAAGTACTGATTTAGAAAACATATTTGTCCCTTTGAGGCAGTTTGTTTGCATCAGTCAAGCAAATGAAAGTTGAATATTGCACTAAAAAGCTGATAAACAATGGAAAAAGCACAAGAGCTCTCTCTGGCACGGCAACACAAACACCAAAACATTGAGATGGCACTAGACTGAATGTGTGAAATGGATTGAAGGAAAGCAGAACTTAGGTAAAAAGGGATGTTCTTCTAAGGCCCAACAGGGAGACAGCCATTAAAAGTATGACTCCAGTAAATCACAGCTTTAGAAGACAGTTGAATTCTTAGGGTGGCAGCCCTCAACAGCACATACTTCTTCATTCATCACCCTTTTCCCTTTTATAATTATGAGATTCATTTCTTCATTAACACGGTCAATCCTGAGCTCACCTTGGGTCATCGCTCAGAAGGGAAGCCCTGCACCGCACTATAAATAGGTTCACCTTGAGACTTTGTCACTTTTAAAATGTGTCACATGGTCTGCTCCCTTGCCTAATTCAGATCCCGTGATCCAATGCCTGTCAAGACAGGTTCTCGAGGTCATGGCACTGGGGATTCAGCCTGAGGTCCAGAGAGCGAGCAGGAAGGGACGTCGGTCCTCAGAAGATAAATGTAAAGAGTGCGATTCAGACGTCTCCCTAAAAAAGTCCTGAGGTACCTTCAGAATGCCTATCAGAGGCTACAAAATTCAGTGAGTACACTCAGCTGTTTTCCCCACAGGATTCAAGATCAGAAGCCCTGCTCTGCCAATAAAAGAAAATTTCTAACCCAGTACAACTTTTTATTCAAGCATTTTTTGCCTCTTTACCATAGAATTACACTTAAAACACAGAGTATTGCAGCAAGTAGAGTACTGCCAATTGAAAACATTTTTTGTCACAACAATTTAATTTTAAAACAAAAGCAAATAGACTATTATTACTGTTTGCCTAGATCTATTTCTTCAGAGAAAGCAGCTATTGTTGCCCCACACCTGAATAGTACAGAAGAGCATTACAGCATCCTGATCTGTTTACTGTAACACTTTCCCCAACGCCTGTCATCTGAGAGCTGAGAACTTTGGAGCTAATAATTTTCCTAATAAAATTAGGAGCTAATAACTCCCGGGTTTGATTTTATTACCGATTTATTCATTTCCCGCCACAGCCAGTGGTATTATTATCATCAGCAATTATTTAGATGACACGTCTGTCACAAGGCAACTTGCATTGTTAAGATTTTCCTCCCAGATTTTAAGATACTCAGTGATTTACCCATCTCACCAAAAATTTCTGTCTTCAGTTCCCAAAGAATTATTTAATGTGAATAAAAGGAAAGGTGGTAAGCACACACCTGCTCCAGCTTCTTTGGAGCGTGTTGCAAGCATCGCATTTAAAAGGAGTGTATATTCACCAAAATACATGAGGGCGATTAGTTGAAACTTTAAATATCTTTTCTCTGTACTGTTTTTAATTAAATATGAGTAAAAAAGCATTTACAAATCACTGCTTTTTGCATTTTACATGTTGCCCTGACTTTTTTGGAAATGGGGTTGTACGTGTGTACAGTTTTTACTGCATCAGGCCAGGGTGAGTACCTCGATCAAGGGTACAAGACAAGGAGCAGGGATTTGGTGACAAAGGTTACAAATGTAACCACAATACCCCTGTATGTCACAGCATGTATAACATGTTACCTATTCTTTATTTAATCTTTAAAAAGATTAAAAACTGGGAATAATAATCACATTTTATAGCAGGTGTTTCCAGGATTTCTGGCCCTAACAGACAAGGAGAATTTAACGGTGTGTTTAATATCCTCAGTTCCATTCCTGCTCCTGGCTGGTGCTTTGTGCTTGACCCCAGGAGGCAGAGGGACATAAGGCATTTTTAGGGACAAGGGAGGGAGTTGTATGAAGACAACAGGTAACATAAGGTCAGCGAGTTATCTATAAGGTGAGCAAACTGTAATTACTTTGAAGGACAGTCGGAACTTTTTAAGAAGTGAAACAAGGCAAGGTGAGAGCCTATGGTTTTAAGTACATGACCGTTTTAAGAAGCACCTCATGTATCTACTGTGGCTTTAGTCTGAACTAGATGGCAACCATGGCGAGACCTGAGGAGATGTACAGATCAACTGGACAGCAAAACAAGACCGGGTGGAGATGGGATGTGCAACGTCTTCTGGGAATTGACTTCTGTTTCTGCGTTGCCCCTGACCACCATGCCATTAACCAGCTAGGATGCTGGAAATGTTAGATGATGTTTAAACCTAGGAACATTTTTAAAGAGGTGGTTAAAGGTCAGACAAAAAAACTGCTATGCTGCTGGCAAAAAGGTTATTTTGAGATGGTGTACACTTGTTGAAAGGTTGATTTCAAAACAGCAAGAGCAGGACCTCTCTGCCAGGACTTGGTGCTATGGTGCCAACTGGTGGTCACATCTTCATATTGAACTCCCCAGTTCCCCAAATTCAAATTCAAATTCATATTTTGGAAAAAAAAAACATTTAAGAGGCATTTACTTTTTAAACAGAATTCATTATTCTACTTACATTCAAAATACCCTTCTGATAATTTTTTTACTTTGTACTTGAAAACAGCCCAACTATAAATTATTATTTATTCATTTAGCTGCTTTCTCCACAGCCATTTACAATGTTTTGCAACTGCTTACAATTATTTATCATTTATACAGCTATAAAAAGTGTGATCCTACATTGCGTTTAAACAAGACGTGTCCCATGAGAACCTGTATGATTTGCATCTTTGCTTTTAAGTTAAAGCGCCAAGCAGCTCTAACCAGGATGCCACCTGCTGCCCCATAATTCCAATTTCAATAATTTCTAATTTTCCAGTATAAAATTCAATCACAAAAACGTATTTCATTAGCTAATCCGTAAGACATAAAGACCAAGTCTTGTCTGGGCCACGAGGGCTTGAATTAAATCATCACCTAAATCACTAAATCAAAAAAAGGTTTATGAAAAATGCAAGAGATGTCAAGCCCGAAAAAATCATGCACTCATTCCAGCAAGAAGAGGGCAGGGATCTAACATCAGAGTTGTATAAACTAATTATAGAAAATGAAGAAAAAAGTAAAATCAGATTAAGTCTAATATTTATAATTAGGATGAATGGATAATTAAATATTGCCATCCATTTGGAACTGAAGCACAAAGCCAGTCATCCAGAAATTGAATTTTTGGTCAAATAAATCCTTGGTGGAGTATGTGAGAAATTAATTGTCAAAATTTTAAGTCTTGACTGATCCGTGCCAGAAGTTAGGAACACAGCATAAGGCACAGATTAGGAAATCTCACAAAACCTGATCTCATATTATATACTTCAATAAGGGGTATTGACCATTTATACCCTCATACGCATTAATAAAACACAACTGCAGCCAAATTCAGAGCTCTTCTTACAATGCCCTTATTATAAATCTGGCTTGGCCCATTCTGAAAGTTTTGTGAGCTATCACTACTGTTGGTAAGTGGCCCACGAACTTCAGACTGATGTGCAAGTCTCATTTATCATGCTGACAAATTACTTAACCGCTTAAGCTGCACAGATTTATTGTCTTTCGATTTATAATGTTGGACATGTTAGGAGCACAAAGCACTCTTGTAAGAACATCTGTACAGAAAAGGCTATCAGCTAATGAGACAAATAAAACTGAAGCTCTTATCAGAGGGCCTCTGTGTGCGCCTGTGATGTTTCACTGTCATTCTACATTTCAGCTAAACAAAGCCCTCTGACATTGACATACAGCTTCATTCAGATATGATCTGTGTTGTCTCACTAACACATAGTGCTGGGAAACAAGAGTACCTCTCCTTCTCTCTTGACCTCCGCTTCTCTTCCATGTACCGGTGGGTTTCAAGCCGGGACTCGGGGGTGAAGTCACACGGTTTCTCCCAGAATTCCTTGTCCTGGTCATCCATGTGTGATCCGATATCCTTCTGCTGAGTGCTGTGCTTTTCCTCATTTTCCTTGTTTTCATCAGTAACTGGTCTAGCATAAAAACAAAAACCAAGCTTATTAATCTCTAGCTTAGTAAATAAATCAATTTATTTGCAGAAAAATAGATTTAGTTACTGTAAAACATTTTATCCTAAAATACTGATGAGTGCACCAACAAGTCTCTGTTGTACTATTTAAATATCTGCAGTCATATTTTTCCACCCCAGGAATGCACAATATATTTTTTATGCGCCCGTGCAGTGAATTTTTCATCCTGTGATATTACTTTAGAGAAAGATATATTTTCAGATTTTTCAACATTAAATATCATCTAACCAGTCTGAATGAATATTGACATTTGTAAGTAACAGCAACAAAATATTTCAGTAACTTAATTTTTAGTATTTATGCTCAAAATATAACAAATGAAAATTATTGAAAGATCTTTTGAAACTTTGACTACTGAAATGTGTAACTATTAACTAGAAATGATTTTCTTTTCCTTGATTCTGTCAGGCAATATTACTGAAATTCTCTTTAAAATATTAGACCTTAAAATGGGAAGGATTTCAGATTTTGCAGTAAGTGCAAATCTTAACCAAGCATCAGAAAACTTGTGGTGCCATCTTGAATAAGCAGTAACATTACTAAACAAAAGCAATAGAAACATCATGGCTGTGAAGAAAAACAACATAAATATGCATAACAATAGAGACTCATGTTAATTTACTGCAAAAAAAAAAAAAATTCTGACTTTCCTTGTGATTCTGCCTACATTGTGTTGTTGATATCAGTATACCAGCGCCCATCAAAGCCTGGTGTGTTTGTCTTCTTCTGTGCCTGTTGCTCTGAACTCCTTTGGGCTTCCTGCTTTTGCTGTTCCCTCTTTTCCAGGTACTTCCTTTCCTGCTCTTGGACCTCCCTCCTTACAGCCTCCAGGCTCTGTCTGGCTCGAATCCTTTCTGACCTACTAATTTCGTGCCCATCCAACCACTACTGGCCAATACAAACAAAAAAAAATGGAAAGGTTTATTAGTCATAGCTATTGTTACTTTTATATATAAGCCTAAATTAAAAAAAAAAATCTACATGTTTTCCAAGAGCAAGAATAAATTACACTTGTCATATCTGACTGACTCATTGACTCAGAATATTACCTGATGCCCATAGGCAATTACATAAGCAATGTGTGATGACAAAAACCGGTGGAGTCAGATAAACAAGCTGTGCTTTAACAATCAGACATTTGTAACTAAACCCTTCACCTGAATTCACTATCCTTTCAACAAAAACATCTGCAAGATCCATAAATGTAAATGTGCACAGCACCTTTTCTTGAGCAAGATACCTCAGATTTGCCGCAACAGTTTTTAGTGTAAGATAGATAACTTTACACTAATAATTTATTTAATAAAACAACTGTGATAAAGGGTGTCAGAAAATGTTTTTTATAATAAATATTATACATTCAGGAATGAGTCATACAACTCGGGTTTACTTTTTCTCTTATTTAAATGCCAGCAATACCTTGAGTTGTGGCAAACAGGTTATCACATATTCCCTGTAGCCTTCGAACTCTGTGCAAGGGTTTCCCACTAGAAACAACTCCTTCAAGTGGATATTGTGCTTCAGAGACTCCACACTACACAGCTGCCCAATGAAGTTCACCGTGAGATCCAGCTTTTGCAAGCTTTCGCATCCTGACAGCATAAATGAATGGATAAATAAATGAACAGACCACTGATGTAATATTTCATAGAAGGAAAAATATTTTGTATGGCCATAAGTGTGTAGACACCTGACCATCACAACCATATGTGCTTATTGAATATCCCATTCCAAAACCATGGGCATTCATATGTAGTTGTTCCCCCTTTACTGCTTTAAAAGTCTCCATCTTGGGGGGAGGCTTTGCACCAAATTTTGGGAATTTGTGCCCATTCGATCCCAAGACCATCAGTGAGATCAGGCAAGAAGGCCTTGCTTGCAGTTACTGTTCCAGTTCAACCCAAAGGTGTTCAGTGGGGTTGAGGTTAGGGCTCTGTGTGGCCACTCAAGTTCTTCCACACCAACCTGGGCAAACCGTGTGTTTATGGCACTTGCTTTGTGCATGAGGGGGCACAGTCATGCTGGAGCAAGAAAGGAGCTTCCTCAAATTGTGGCCACAAAGCTGGAAGCCCACAATTGCCTAGAATGTGTTTGTATGGATGTAGCTGAAACAACTCAGCTCAGTCATTAAAAGGGGGGTCCACACACTTTAGGTCATACAATGTAGCAGCTAAACACAGGTGAATTTATTGTTGGTAATGTGAGTAAAAAAACTAATCAAAAGGCTTACCTTCCAAGTTTTCTATTACTTCAATGTTGTTTAAAGCAAGATTTAAGTATTCCAGCTTCTTCAGCCTATTCACATTTTCTTTATTTAAATGGAAAGAGAAATAATGAAGGTACAATTTAAAAAGTGCTATTCTGCACTGCATTTAAAGAAGATTTCATATGAGAACCAGTCTTGACTTGCATGTTTGCTGCAAGTGTCTACCTGAGAAACTATCATGTTGACCAAATTTGGATTTGGAAGCTTGAGCATGAGGACAACTCCTGCATATTACATAAAAAAGTAAGAAAACATAAAAGATAGATGAGTGTGTTACCGATTCTTGGGATGAGGTTGTTCTGTAGGTAAAGTATTTTAAGCTCTCTGCACCACTTATCAATGTGCTCAATCTTCTCGATGTCCTGCTGGTGAAGGGACACCTCCTCCAGAGAGAAGATCTCACAATTGTTGTGCTCTGCGCGGCGTCTTATCAGCTCTTCAGTGACTACCGGCAAAGACAGAAACACCAACTGTGAATATAACAGCAGTGTGCTATAAGCTGTGATTCAATACAGTTACATGTAGACTTATTCTGAAAATGCACAAAAGTAGAGGCAGAAAGTTGATATTTTCCAGCGCTTACTTCGCACCATCTCCCTCGGTTTTGCAAAGAAGCAATGTTTAGAGCTGCTACTATGGAAACGTACAGCTTTAGACGGTGTCCTGGAAGGGCCAAAAATGATAGAACGTACGACAAATGCAAAAAAAAAAGTGTACTGAAATGGGATTTGAGAAAGTTCAAAAAGTAGGAAAATTTGAAAAAGTAAATATAAATTGCATTATTTTTGAAAGCAGTGTAACTAGGTTTTACTTAGAATTAGTATCGTGGTAGTAATAGTAGTACTAGCGGAAGTTTACAAATAAAACACTAGAATGTTTACAAATCGCATTCTGGACAGTACTCCGTAGAGGCCAAAAAGGACGGATAGCTGTGTGAGGCCGTAAGGACCAAAAAAGTGTTTAAAAATGTCCTTTTTGGACAGTGTCCTGTGGCAGCCAAAAAGCCTTCAACAACCGTCGCAACGAAAGAATAAAGAACTCGCGTTTTTGTGTCTACGGCGTCCATTGAGGGCCAAAAAGTCTAAACAAAGGCTTCCGTGTAGCTCGTACGGCGTCGGAACACCACAGAAGAAGAGTGTCCGTCTTGTGTCGGGTGGCAGGAATGTCCATTTAAATCTCGGCCAGCTCGCCTCCTACTTTACAGTCATCTTACGTGGTTGTTAACGAGGCCCGTCCCGGAGATTCGTGTACCGTCCGAAGCCGTTAATCTGGGATTTTGCACGATGCTGAACTGCGCGCTGCTGCACTCCCAGCTCGCCTCCGTCGTTGAGGTTCTGGCCAAGGCGGCCGTGGCCGAGATCTGCGAGCTGGTGGACAACGGCTACGCGGCGCTCCACTTGGAGCTCTCACAAAGCCAGAAGGAGAACCGAGCCCTGCGGAGGAAGCTGCAGGCGTACCGGCTTCGTCTGGCCCAGGCGTACGGGGACACCGAGGGGGCAGTGCGCTCCCCTGCGGACAGAACCTGTGATAGAAGCTCAGCCTGTGAGAAAGCAGTGGGAAGTGAGTTTTTTCTTTTTTTTCTTCTTCTTCTTCTTCTTCCACCACCACCGCTACGATCGTGATCATGATATTCTCACCGGGTTCTGTATCTGTTAAATGAGCTCATGACCCTGGTGGTACGCCCTCCTCACCCTCATTTTGCCCCCTTTTTCAGAGGAAGGCCCCGGCTTCGACAGCCCGTTGAACATCAGCGACTGGGAGGACCCAGAGGTGCTTGTAAAAGAGGAGAAGCAAGACGAGGACCTGGGCACACAAGCAGATATCTCCGCAGACAGTAAGTCAGAAGGGTAAGAAGCCTGGAGGGAGTCATTCTAAAAGCAGCATTGGTCTGTGTGTTATAACTAAATGCATCTTAGGAACTCCAGAGCTGCTTCTGCTTGGAAGAAGGCGATGAATAACTTCCAGCTACCACAATCTTGTGTTATTCAGACATTAACTTCGCCTCGTTTCTCAAATTTGTGCCACTCCGCCCGGGTTAAAGACCCCGCTCCTGCTTATCCAGACCTTTTATTCTGTGTGTTCACCAAATCCGGGGTAAAACGTGTCTGATCCTCGACCAACATGGTGACCAGTTCCTAGCAATGACAATACTAGCAGCTGTGAGCGCAGGCAGAGCAATGCTGGGAACGGATTCCTCCTCCGTTTGTGTTTACATGATGTGCCACAGCGCGTGTCTCCTGTGCACATCTCTGCTTTTAGTGTTGCAATGTATTGAGAGCAGTGTAACAAAGCTTTAATGTAAGTCAATCTATCTTACAGGTCTGTAGAAGCCATATTCCTGCTTGTTTTTAATATCACAGTCACATCAACATCCCTCTCTGTGCAGTTTGCCTTTTACACTGTGGCAGTCCTTTTAAATTGCACTTTAAAGTCCATCCTCAAATTTCTGAGCTATATGTGGGGAGGAGGTATTCGGATATGTCAAATGTCTGGAAAATCAAAAGTGTAATTTAACATTTTTTACTTCAGAGTTGTATTGTGCTACACTATGTCACACAGTAATCCTTTCATAACTTATTATATTGTGTAATAGACCTGTAGTGTGCTTAATAAAATTAAAGCCAGTATTGTAACTGAAACACACATACATAGAATAGAATGAATTATATGCAGAAAGCAGTGAATAAGGTGCGGATGCGACTGGATCAGAGCACCACGGCAGGGACTAGCGGAAGTTGTGCAGCCTTCATCTCACTAACAATGGAGACAGTTGAATGGTTCTTTTTTTGAGATGCTATTAACATTCTTTAAAACATTTTTCTTGCATTAAGTTATTTTCCCATATAACTGCTAAAAATTGTTAAATTAGTTAAACATTTATATTTCCCTCATACATAAAAACTGGTTTTCGCAAAATGATTTTTATGTTTTTTTCACCTCTATTTTTTGTGATAATTTGCAAATCATATGAATAATAGGACTGGCTTGTTTGGTATCTGGAATCTCACTTTATCTGTAAATTTTTTAGGAATCCGTTAGATCTACACACCGTAGGAGTGGGATACTAAACTGGCGGATGAAAGAAGGCTGATTTGATTTTTAAGGATTTACTACAAAATAACTTTTTTTAATCTTGATTTCTAGGACTTGTTGGGGTGGGAGCTGGGGATGAGGAAAAAGCTCCTGTTGCCGAAACACAGAATATTCCTGTGGAGCACACAGGGATGACCACTGAGATTCACAAAACCAGATGCAATGTTCTGGAAAGCAGTCACTCAGAGCCGGTCCTCAAGGCTGAGTCGGATGCCGAGGCCGTAAGTCGAAGGATTCAGCGCAAGGGATCCGACCGCAGAATGGTAAAAAGGGACATATTTGGTTACGATTATGTTATTAATGAGAGTGTTAATGAATTGGAGACTTTTTTTACGCACGGAAGCACCGACAGAGGCCCCGAGGAGCCCACTTGCTCCTACTCCACAGAAACCAATTCAGAAAAAATGCCACCTCGCCACGAGCTTCTTCTTGGACCTTTTTCAGAGGAAAGCGCTGGAAATAGTCTCTCTTCTCCCGGAAATTTCGAGGAGAAACCTGACGTGATAATGGTAGACTCAGAAAACGGCGAAGAACCTCTGCATACAATGTGGATTGAAGAGCAAGGGAATTACGCAAAGATGTGTCCTTCGCACTCCCAGGGGTCAGAGAGTCAGAAAACAGCAAACTATGATATCCATAATGCGTCTGGAAACTTGCTGGGTGAAGGGAGTTTCTCCACGCTGGAAAGCACTGATGCTTACCACAAACTGGACACAATAGGGAGACGGTTTGCCGCAGACAAACCTTTCAGTTGCATACAGTGTGGGAAGGTGTTTGCACAGTCAGATCAGCTGAAAAAGCATCAAAGCACCCACTCACAACAGAAACAGTTCAGGTGCCCAAAGTGCGGGAAGTGTTTTGCAAATTCCAGTAATTTGAAGCGGCATCAGACTGTTCACACGGGGGAAAGACCATTCTGCTGCACACAGTGCGGGAAAAGGTTTTCTTTTATTGGAAACCTGAAGAGACATCAGAGCGTCCACATCGGGAGGAAACAACCCAGCTCTTCGGCTGCTTCCTGGGAAGAATTTAGATTTTAAATTTATAATAAAAATACAAGCCTTCGTTTATTAATCATTGTATCATTGTTTTGAAATTTGTTCACTGAGGCATGAGCAGTTATATACTATATGTGTGTTCAATTTATTTGTTTCTCTTTGAGAATGAGTTTTGTTCAGACATTAAAAAAAGCCTTGAACATACACTGCCTGGCCAAAAAAAAAAGTCACACACTAATATTTTGCTGGACCACCTTTAGCTTCATTTACGGCATGCATTCGCCATGGCGTTGTTTCGATAAACTTATGCAATGTCACAACATTTATATCCGTCCAGAGTTGCATTAATTTTTCGCCAAGATCTTGTATTGATGGGAGAGTCAGACCGCTGCGTAAAGTCTTGTCCAGCACATCCCAAAGATTCTCAGTATGGTTAAGGTCTGGACTTTGTGGTGGCCAATCCATGTGTGAAAATGATGTCTCATGCTCCCTGCAGCACTCTTTCACAATTTGAGCCCCATGAATCCTGGCATTGTCATCTTGGAATAAAAAATCCATTGATGGAAAAACCTGGTCATTCAGTATATTCAGGTAGTCAGCTCACCTCACTTTTTGGGCACATGACATTGCTGAACCTAGACCTGACTGAAGCAACCCCAGATCATAATACTGCCCCCACAGACTTGTACGGTAGCCACTAGGCATGATGGGTGCATCACTTCATCTGGCTGTCCTCTTACCCTGATGCGCCCATCACTCTGGAACGGTAAATCTGGACTCATCAGACCACATGACCTTTCTCCATTGCTCCAGAGTCCAATCTTTATGCTCCCTAGCCAATCGAAACCTTTTTTTCCAATTGGCCTCACAGATAAGTGGTTTTCTTTAGTTCAATACCTTCAGTTCTCTTTGCATTGTGTGTGGAAATGCGCTTACTTTCACTATGAAATATAGCTGTGAGTTCTACTGTTGATTTTTTAACGATTTGATTTCACCAAACCTTTAAGTGATTTCCGATCACGATCGTTCAAGATTTTTTTCCGACCACATTTCTTCTTCGAAGATGACGGTTCACCACTATCCTTCCAGGTTTTAATAATGCGTTGGACAATTCTTAACCCAATTTTAATAGTTTCAGCAATCTCCTTAGTTGTTTTCTTTGCTTGATGCAGGCCAATAATTTGACCCTTCTGAAACAGAGTAACATCTTTTCCACGACCACAGGATATGTCTTCCGACGGTTATTTAAGGAATGAAAAGCTACTCACTGCATCAGTTAGGGTTAAATAACTTGTTGCCAGCTGAAATATATTAATCCCTGCAGTAATTATCCAATGCAAGGCTCTTACCTATTTGCTTAGTTAAATCCAGGTGACTTTTTTTGGCCAGGCAGTGTATTTTCTCCATTTTATCTCAATTTTGGATCATTTTGTGGTTGACAGAATTTGTAAAGCCTTGTGTCTTCTCTACTAACATCTGCTCCTGTGTCGCAGGTGTGAATCGTGTTGTATTGAATGGAATTTAGAATATGCAACCATGGAATAATGTACTGTACTTTTGCATATGTTTTGTTAATTACTTTCAAATGGAAGATAAGTATGTGCTTATTTTGGAAAATTGGGTTGTCTAAAAAGCCAGTTAGTCATTTTTAGATGCCTGTTCAAATTTGAAATTGAAATGCTGCGAACATGAGTTCTGTTTTGTTTACATTTAGTTCAAGAATAAAAAGAGAACATTGGATGCCATTTTCTCACATTTCTCCTTTTAGCAGCTAAATGCAACTGACATTACTTGACCATCAGCCATTCTAAATTTACAAAACAGAACAGAAACACTGTACCAATAAAGTGCAAACACATGCAGTACAAAAAATACAGGGCTAAGACTAACACCAATAGTCAGCAGGGGTGTACTTGTTCCAGTATCAGTTGCAACATGATGCCCAAATGTGTCAAAACTCATGAGGAAATTTTAATTAATTTTCCAATAAAAAAAAATTTAGATGGTTGAATTAACTCCCATGTTTGTAAATGGCACACTGAAGCAACTAACACTTCCATCAGTCTGTACAGATGCTGTGTTATAAGAAATCCAATAATATTTAGATAAGTGATTCAAATATATAACAAATAATTCTATAAAATAAACTCACTAAAAATGTATTCAAACCCTTTTAAAAGTTGTCAATATTGCCTGGGTTACAAATTATACTTGCACATTACCAATCAGTATTTTATTGTAAATTTATAAATTGTTCCAAATATTATTCTGTGGAGTTTGAATATTAAAGCAAGCTGTTTCTCCAAACCAGTAACACACTGGGTGTGAAAATTTAGTGTTAGACTATAAATGGTTTATTTATGGTTGGTAATATAGAAATTAATGCCATCAGCACTCTGAAAGTGACATCATATCGCGCCATCTCATGTAGCAACCAGTTATAGAAAAAGAATAGTTTGGGCAGGAGCAACCAGATTGGTTCATTTATGTTATTTTACATTTTATCGTGGGATTCTCCTTTTAAACAGACAAAAATTATCTTTATTATCGCAAGAAAGGTCACAAGAAAAGATGTTGAAATAATGGAAGTGCTTGTTTTTTTTTTTGTTTTTTTAAAAAAGAAATAAGATTAGAGAACTTTTTTAGCACATCTTGGTTGTTTTGTACCAAATGAGCATCACAATGATGGCACAAGTGTAGAAACATCATGCTCACCAGTTGCATCACTTCATTTCTAGTCCATCCTTTCTCAAATTCACACTTGTACCAGGATGCGTCACGGGTCATCTTAGGATGGTTCCACAAACACTACACCCCAGTCACCTGCACACCTTTCCCTACCTTTTAGGCCGGGAGGTCATCTTTTGGATGATGCGTAACACAATTTCAGGCAAACAGTTGTGCTGCCAAAAAATCTGAATAAACTGAGGCTGTCAAGTGAGAATGAGCCAGGAAATCAATGAGTCCAGCACCTTGTTGAATTTATGCTGGTCTGCACACTATAGTAAACTTCTGTCGCACACAGTGCCGGAAAAGGTTCTTCATTGGAAACAGAATGGCATCACGCGCCATATAGTTGTAAACAATCGTAAATATCTCCAAAAATAAAAATGTTACGAGTTGCTTTTACAGCTACAAAGGACACAAATGGAGCACTAACAAATGCACCCAGTGTGTAAGGGGGGCAAGTGACATCACACATAATGCAAACAATCATTAATATCGCTGAAAGAAATGTGATAGAACAACGGTTTTCATGGCACAAACTGGCACATATGTAGCACTAAGGAACGTGCCTGGTTTTGTGTGTTTTTACAGTTGTAGGTGGGCTGAGTGACGTCACAGCCCAGAAAAAATAAAGGCTTATATCTAAAAAATGAAAACGGCACAAATCCTAGTTTTCACAGTACAAACCAGCACAAACGTAGCACCAATGCACCATAAGGTTTTCATCATTTGTGCTGTTTGTAGAGGGGCCAGCTTCACGCAGACATTCAGCTGCACCAGAACATTTTACATTTTATTAATCTTTTAGAATCTTTATTCACTGAAATATGGGCAGTTTATTCACTTCAATTCCTGTTGTGGATAGAAAGGTTATAAGATGGCAAATTGTCCCTTGTATTCATGAAAGTAATGTCTTTCCCCAAGTCAGTCAGCACAGGGTCCTGTTAGCAGTTTTTTCCAGCTAGACAGGAATGTAGAGGTCTAGGTGTCTTTAGGAATGGATTGTCTCAGGCACTCTTTCTTCATGACAAATGTTGTGATGGTGACTTTTTAGGTTTCTTTGCCACAGTGCACTTTTGTGGAGTGATGCTCTGTCAGTGGGAAAGTACATGTGAGCATTTGGTCTCCGCTTCTTAATCCTAACAATGTATCTCTGCATTCTGGCACATATTCTCTTATTGCTGGTAACAGGTCACTCATTTCTCACTTATTCTCAAGATGTGTGAGCCCTGGCATTTCAGTTCCTCTTAGTTCACATTAGCTTTACTGTTGTAGTGATATTCCATCACAGGAGACAGGCAGGTTGCTGGATAGAGGTGCCAACCTTGGACTGGGAATCGAACCCCTTTCCCAGGTGCTGGGATGTGCTAATAGCGTATATGATAATATTATATAATTTTAATTAGTGATAATTTAAATTTTGCCTTTACTTTCAATTTATATTTATTGTTGTTCTTTATTTTTTATTTATATTTATCTTTTTTATTTTCTTGTTCTCTAAAATTGCTTTCCCCCTATTCTGCGCACCAAAGTCACTTTATCTTGTGCTCCCGTGTATGTCAGCTGTACTATAACATTCGACAATAAAGGATTCAGGATTCTTGAAACAACTTATTTTGACTGACTATTTGGAGAATATGGCTTAGAGAATATGAGATCACAATACAAATAATGACTGAAAAATGTATGGGTTGGTAATGTGGAGATGAAACTTTCTTTTGAAGTTTGAATCCTGGTTGTGTTGAAACATCTACAGCGAAATTACAGCAGTTACTCTAAACGGTAATGTAAAAATACTCTGCTGTACAAATAGGTTAATTTTAAAGTTGATTATCATTCTGTTACTATGGTACTGTATAAACCGATGTAGAAAAAAGACGCATTTTTGTTTGCGCAAAAGTACCGTACTGCACATTTTGAGAATCTACGAGGCTTATATTGCGACAATTACGGTAAGTAACTCCGGAAGTGACGCTACTATCGTGACATCTATGGTAACGGACCTGTTACGGAAAAATAGTACTTTCGGCAGAAGAAACTGTCTTGTTTTATTTATGTTATTTTAAGTTTTATGGTCGGTTTCTGCTGACAAACAGACAATAATCCCCAGCACGCGGTTTTTCATCATGGCGAGTCCCGCGTCGCTCCACTCTCAGCTGACCTCCATCATGGAGGTGTTCACCAAGGCGGCCGTGGCCGAAATCTGCAAGCTAGTGGAGGACGGGTACGCCGTACTGAGGCTGGAAGTGACTCGCAGCCAGAAGGAAAATGAAGCTTTAAAGAGGAAACTCATGAACACGGTTGAAATCGGACCGCCGGGGAAAAGTGTGAGAAGAACAGCACATGGTCGTCCCGTTGGAGCGCAGTCCTGCAGTGGTACGAGGCTGGAGAAAGGTGAGGTGGTGTTTAGCACTTTTCATCTTGCAGTCAGAGGTCTCTGATTCCAGTTGAAGCTCCTGCTGTAGCACCTTTGCTCCAAGTATTTAGTCTGAATCGATGCAGTAAAAGTTGTCCATCTGCATGATTTGATAAATCATGGTACATAGGTTAGTGTTCAAACCGGACAGTGTCAACTCTGGAGAAAAAGTGTAACCTTGAGCATGATTTCATTCCATCTACAGAAGCGACGGTCTTTAACAAGCAGATAGACGTACATCAGCGAGGCGAACCTGCTGTCTCGGATAAATTTGGTCCTGGAAAGCAGTCTCCTCCAGATCGAAGTACGGTGAGTTTATAACTACGTTAATACTTTTATTGAGGAGGGTCCGTGTCCCACTGAGTTGCTGATAGACATAGGAGTGACACTCAGACCCAGCATTGGACAAATGGTTATTAAAATTGTTAGAAGTCAATGGGTGTTAGACACAGACTTGCTGTTTTTATTGAGGTAAAATTTTAAGTTTAAAATTTTGGTTGTTGATTGCCTTCTTATGGGGGTAGATCATCTTCCTGACACTGAAGTATAGTAGAAGTAAAAAAAAAAATATAAACTGGGGTTTAACAGTAAGTCTGATGTGTTTACTGCCACAATTGCTTTGCAGATAGATTGAAGGCTTCTAATATGTCTAAATGATAATTTTTCCATTGTTAAAGTGTGCAGAAGAAGCAGTCCGAACAATTGAATCCATAATAATCAAAGAGGAAGGATTGGAAGATGGTGTGGAACAACTTGGCCTGAAGAGTGGAGCAGGGATACGTACAGGGCGTAAGTAGAGCTGGTTATGAGCTACTTATGAATATAATACCTTCCTGGAAATCAGCTTGTAGGGTTAAGTCTTGTAAGTTGGAGATGTATTTACCATTAGAACGCAGACTTTATAATTCTCAAAAACTTTGCTGTTGTTAAATCTGCCTCATACTTGGTTGTAAGTCAGTAAAGGATGTTAAAATAATTTCACTTGCGTATGCAAAAACTCATAAGTCAAGGACTCGTACTTCGAGGGCTATCTGTACTTGTACTACACTGGGCACTTTGTGCTTTAGCAGATTGGAGTGCCTGACCCAGCATGAAGTTCTGCAGTTGGATTTGTGGAAATGGGTTTTTCCACTTTTATAAATTAGCACATTTGCACACTTCAAGTGCTGCAATTCACAGCAAAGCAAAAACTAAGGGCAGTAATAATGTGATTGTAATATTTCTGGATAGGAGCTGTGGAGTCCAAGGCAAATGAAGGTGAAAGATCCCCAACTGTGGACATAGAGGCCACACCTGTGCAAGACACAGAGGGACTCACCGGGCAGCAGAGGTTGAGTCACAGTCTTTGGACCAGCAGTGAATTATACACCACATTCAAGGCAGATCAGGAGAATGAGAGTTCAGGTCAAAAGCACAGTCTTCCAGGAACTGGACTTGGTCCGGTTCATCTAAACAGTCTAAACTGCGATTACGTTGTATACGATGGACCCAGTCAACTGGAAACTTTCTTCACTCAAGCAAGCATGGCACCCAAGAGCGCAGAAGGTGCTTGCTGTTACTCCAAAGAAAGTGATGCTGAAAGAATGACAGTTAACTCAGAGCTGTTGCTTGGCCCTTTTGCAGAGAAAGGTGTAGGGAACAGCCCATTGTCCCCAGGGTCTCGGGATGAGAAGCCAAATGTCATAATGGTAGACTTGATAGACAATGAAGTGCATCCATGTTCTCCATGGAGCCCAAAGACCCTGACAGGGTCTGTTGAAGATCACCATAAATACCAAAAACAATTTGGAGAAAAAGAAATAGAGCAAAGCAGCTATAGTTTATCTCTTTCACAGCCCCAAGTGCTTGAGAGAGAAACCATATTGAGGCCTTTTGATGGCCCAGGTATGAGTGGATATCATCCAAGTGAGGAGAATCTGTTCTTGGTAAAGACCATACCAACCTACCACAAAGTTCAGACAAGGGAGAAACGGTACACTTGTCCACGTTGTAGAAAGAGCTTCACTTGTATGAAAAATCTGGAAACACATCAGAGGGTCCATACAGGGGAACGACCTTTCAGCTGCACGCAGTGTGGAAAGAGGTTCTCACAGTCTGCTCACCTGAAGAAACACCTGAGCGTTCACACAGGAGAGAAGCCTTTCAGCTGTTCAAAATGTGGGAAGTGCTTTGCGGACTCAAGTAACCTTAAAAGACACCAGAGCGTTCATACTGGAGAGAGGCCATTCCGCTGCTCCCAGTGCGGAAAGAGGTTTTCTTTAATTGGGAATCTGAAGAGACACCAAAGCATTCACCTTGGAAAAAAGCAAATGATAGGAAAGACTGTTTAGTAAGAGCAACCTGTCACCCAGCAAAAACCTTTGCTAATTCATCTACTACTTTGGGAATCTACTGGATAACAACAACAACAAAAGAGTGGACATTGAGAAAAGGGACCAATTTGCTACACCGATTACAATTGTTTGTCTGTGTAGAGATTTGGAAGTTAATCCTAACATATAAAAATAATGACTCAGAAAAACATCTCAAGAGAATTCATACCTGTGACTAAATGTACAGCTGAATTTTTATGTACAATATTCTCGAGACCCAGCTGTTCATGTTTGTCCACTGTAGAGGACATGCAGTTTTAAATGCATGTCCCCCAGTTGTTATAGAAGACATTTGGTGCTTTGAAGTGATGACATACATGAGGATAGACAGATTTTTATTTTTTTGTCTTACAGGGTCTTTTGGTATAATTCTTGCGTAGTCTTCTTGTAGAGTGAAGAATGACTGCAGTTCTTGTGCAGGTGACACAGTGCTGAAGCAAAGCACAACAGAGGGGCTGCCTCTGCACTCTTGGATGAGTCACTGTGTTTGAAATACTCCTATTAACTCCAAAAATTGTTCAACTTAAATGACCTGAGACTGTAAAAAAAAACAACTGATGTTTGCTATCTGAATTGTGTGTTTATGTCATGTACTTCAGTATTACGAGGTCTGAGATGTAGTGGAACTGTAGTGTTTGAAATGACACAGATTCGTGTTTCAACGCAGTTCAGTCTGCAGTCATTGCTTCTCATTGCACCGGCACACCTGCTGCTATGTTTTGTATAGTATAGCAATAGAGTATATTCAGTTTTGTGGTACAGAAGTTTGTTTTTGTGTTGTTCTGGGTACTAAATGTCAAATATGACATAAAACATTTTAGTTAAAAAGTTATTGTGATCCTGGTTTTGATTCTCTGCTGTCTGACTTTTAAATGCATGGATAATAAGTTTATTCTCAAAGTTTCCTACTTTTTTTCTCTGAGACCTTGATCCGTTCCTTGGAGGGGAATGAAAAAAAACTGAAATCCCCAAATTCACCAGCTGAAAAAGTGCTGAAAAAGGTCCATCTGAATGCTGCTGTGACTTATTTTTTCAGTCTTAACTGTAAAAGTTAACTTTTAACAGTTTTTACATTCCTCTCTTTTTCAGTTACTGGAGCAGAAGAATAAATTGTTTAAAGTTACCCTTTTGTGAGGAAACATTTGGGAGATACTGGAACAGATGCTTAAATTAATTTCCCATTGCGGTGATTTGGTCATTTTCACCCCAAGATGGAGTTGCTGAGGTGATCAGAAACAAGGGTAATGTGTAAACATCTCTCACCAGCCAATTTTTTAGGTACACTTTGCGATTTGCACATACAAGTTACCCCCAAATCGACAGTAACTCCCATGTGAAGCATGCAGATGGGGTTGGGGGGGGGGTCCATTTAATCTTCAAATAACATAGGGGTGGATGAGATATGATTTAAATGACCTTGAACATGGCACAACCGTTGGCCCCAGCATCTCAGAAACAGCCTGAGATTTTTCCACATTACAGTGTCAAAAGCTTAGAATGGTGTGATGGACAAACACAAATGCAGTCAGTAGCAGTCTTATTGGTGAAAAAGTCACGCTGACATTAGGGGATATTGAGGAGACTACAGCTCAGTGCAACAGTGATCTGCAGACGGTTGTTTCAGAATTCAGCACATCGCAGCAGCAGGAGCAAGATGAGGTTTCAGTTGACAATCCCCAAAAGTGGATGATGGAACAGTAGAAATATGTGTCCTGATCTGTCAAATCCTCATTTCTTTTGTCACATGCTGACAGTAAGGCCCCAGACTGGCAGAAAAAGAATTACACTGTAGAAAGTGTATTATAAATATTAAAAAATGTGGAAATGGTAAGTACTTCTGTGCAAAATTTAGGAACTTTTTGTATTCCTTGTCAATTTGGCAGAAACGGGTCTCAGGAAGTGCTTAAATTGGATGGTGTAGACCAGTATCTTATAATGTATAAGCTACTAAAACAGCGACTGCATGTATGTCTTGGTTCTGGGGATGCGGTGGCACAGTGTTGTAAGCTACTGCCTCCCAGTGCCTTGGTTGCTTGCATGATATGGGGTTCAAGCTCAGCTTAGGGCTGTGTGTGGAGTTTGCATGCTCTTCTATCTGTTTGTACCACTTTAAAGACAAAATATGCTGGAAGAAGTCAATGCCAATCCATTTCTGTTCCTCCTTGCCTTGAACCCCATCTCAGTAGATGCCAAGGAGTCAGTAATGACTTGATGGCTGTATCAGATGTCTTGTCTGCTGACCTTACTATACCCATGCATGTAGTTGAGAAATAAAAATACTGCTTACACTTTTCTTCCACAACAAATCCATGGGTGGCTGTGTGATGGTTGAGTTTTCTTGGCCCACTTCTCAAATCAATACAGCATCTTTGAGATGAGGTGAAACATGATGCCAGGTGAATAATTGTGCTGACAAAAAATCTGAATAAACTGGAGCTGTTAGGTTAGCATGGGCCACGAAACTCACGTAGAGCTGCCACCCGTCATCAGCTAGCTGTACCAAAACAGTAACAACTTGGGAAAGAGATTTTAGATTCCTACCTTACTACCCTGCATACAGTACACCTTACAAACCATTTTAATATATTGGCCTGTCATAAAATGAACACGTTTATTTTTAAAACGGTCAAAAACATTTCTACATGCTTTAATTTACTCCGTAATAGTTTATTAGAAATTATTCACCTTTATTTAGCCAACACTTTTGTCCAATAAAACTTTCTGTACGATTTTAGGAAGCCAACTTTGCATATTTTTATTTAAACCTCTGGGTGTGTTTAATGGAGACATGGAATGAGTGTGTGAGTATTTAATGGAGTAGCTTGTACCTCCTAGGGGGTGAGATTTGAAGAATGACTTTCATGTTACAAGTCAAGGCCTCACCACTCATCACTATGCCACCTTCACATAAACAGAAAATGGATAGTTAATTTTTAAAACAAAATTTTATTTATACTTTATGTTTTGGTGACAACGGATGTTTGCTTGTGCACTTTGGCAACACAGTAGACGCCAGGTAAACGAAATAACGTCGGGACCGTTTTGTTTAGCTAACCGTGCATAAAAGGCTCGGCTAATTGAAACAGATGTAGGGCTTCTTCCCAATGTGAGTGTTCTGGTGCCTCTTCAGGTTGCTCGAGTCAGAGAAGCGCTTTCCGCACTGTGGGCAGCTGAATGGCTTCTCTCCCGTGTGCACCCTCTGGTGTGTTATAAGGCAGCCCGACTGACTGAAGCCCCGTCCACATAATGCGCAGATGAAAGGTTTGTTTCCGGTGTGAGTGTTCTGGTGTCTCTTAACATTGCTCGAGTCAGAAAAGCGCTTCCCACATTGGTTACAGCTGAAGGGCTTTTCTCCGGTGTGGATCCTCCGGTGTGTTTTCAGATGGTTTGGGCAGCTGAAATTTTTTCCACAGTATGTGCAGATGTAACGTTTCTCCTTCATGCTGGCTTTATGACTGGCCTTAAGGATTTTGGGAGAGAAGATCCTTTCAGTAGCAGTGCCATATTCTACAATATCTAAGACATCTATGGCCTGCGACTCAGCTGTTGTTTTCGTTTGGCTCTCGCATACACTTCCTAACAGGAGCTCTCCTTTGTTTCCGCTGTGCCCGTAATGTCTCTGCTGCGGATGCACGCCTTCTAACAAGGTGTCTTTTTTCCATGCCGAACGGATCTCAACCTCAACTTCAAGCGGCATGGAGTTCATCATTAGACCACCTGGTTTTGCATTTAAAAAACCTAAATTGCTCCCAACATGCTTTGCAACAGCCAGACACGTCGGATGCTCTGACTGAGCAGGATGGCCCTCCGAGTCAGCATCTGTGGACACTTCGACCATCTCTTTAGTATGAAGGGTCTCTGTCTGGCTGGGTTTTTCAAACAAAATGTAGTCATATCCCAGATTATTTAACTTCCCATCACTGTTTTCCCACCCCAAACACAGAGGGCTGTGGTTTACTGTCTCATTTCCTGGTTCTGCCTTGAAAAGAGAATTTGCTCCTCCTCCTTCCCACAAAGTGGAATTCTGGCATCCAGAGCTTTCAGTTGTATTCTCTGAAGATCCAGTCCGTGGGTCAACAGCAGTTCTTCCAGCATCATCACCAACCAACTTGACAACTCCTGCACAGAAGTTGAATAACAACATATTTATTATTCCCTGATCATTCACTGGTTACAGTAACAGCTATTCCAGTGCAAATTTTAATCTCCTACAAGCACAGGCTGCGAGGCTCAAGGCAATACACACACACACACACACACACACACAATATGGCCAGTTAAAAGTAATCAGTTCATCTAAAACATGTGTCTTTGTTCTGTGGGAGGAAACTAGAGTGTATGGAGGAAACCCACATACAGTAAATGTGGAGAGAACACTGAAAGTCCACACACAACTTTGCCGCACCAAATTCTTTTTTCATAACAAACACAAAGTGCTAATAATAAGGGACTAGCGATCCAAAGGGGATCCAACACCCTAACCTTTATCCAGCAGCCCCACAGTCAGACCTACAGTAAACCTATCTAACCACTATGCAATGGTCTGCATCCCCTTAGTCCACAGGGTCAACGCCATGAAAGTAAGCCAACGATACACAAAAACCCACATACGATATGACAAAGCGGTCTCTATCAGAGATGTAATCATCATTAGATGTGTCTACTCTTTTTATGGTTCACTCTGGTCCTTGGGTGAACGCCACCGAGGCCAGGGTCTGCACTTACTGTCTTCGCTCATCTTCAGTGGATCCTCAAAGTCGCCGTGACCCAAGTCCACCTCCAGCCTCTCCTCCTTGATGGCCTGCGTCTCCATGTTGCCCTCCTCATCACCCGGTTTGTTTACACGTTGGGGGTCTGTCCAGGAACCGCTCACTGTTGGACTCTCCAATGGTCTTGGAGCGACTGGATACCGATCATCCTCTGCATAGTTGAAGGTTATAGGAAACAAGAGGAGGAAAGGTCATGACAGCTTACGTCGACTTGACGCGTCATAGTTTTACTGCAGATGTCTACATCTGGGCGGCTCGTCGTTCCCCCCTCCAAACCTTGCATCTCATCACCTGGGGCGCCCGGCCCATCCTGCTCGCCGCCTCGCCCCACGACCATCATCTCCATGACCTGCAGCCTCTGCTTCAGCATCTGGTTCTCCTTTTGGCTTCGGGATATCTCCAACTGCAGGAGCGCGTAGCCGTCCTCCACGAGCTTGCAAATGTCCGCGACTGCAGCTTTGGCCAAGACGTCCACAATGGAGGCCAGTTGAGTATGAAAATCGACACAGGCTGTCATTTTAGCGTTTGCAACCTCACACGGCGTCGTCCAGGATCTGTGTCAACTTTGCGATCAGCTCCCGGCCGCCATCGGCACACTTCCGGGCTGCTCTGGACGCCAAAACCACAAGGCATTGTAAATTACCGTAATCAATAGAAATTACACGCAATAGGCAATACAACTAGGAACGTTTCGAAATAATCGTATTGACCATTTGGAAAAAAAGTCACACATTTGCGTTAACTAACAGAGCCAGGATACTTTTAGTGGTAATGGAATTTTAAAATATCAATTAAAGCTACGCATACAAGAAAAAAAAAAAACACTTTTAGTGAGAAAATGATTGTGGCGTTTTGTTTGGTGTATTTACGGCCGCAGGTACAGTTTTCCCGGAAGTATTTTCCCTCCGCCGTCATTGAGAGAATTGCCGCGAACTGCACGCCTTCGTGTATTTACGCTTACCTTTCGTTTGGCTTACTGAGACATGTCAAGCAGCTGTTTAATGTTATATTCCATATTATAAACCAAAAGACGTTTTCATAGGCCCAGGAAACTGTGCTAAAACAATGAGCGGCTGCAGCACGTTCCGCTCTCAGCTGCTCTCCGTCATGGACGTGCTGGTCCAGGCGGCGGTCGCTGAAATCTGCAAGCTTGTGGACGACGGATACGCGCTGCTGCGCTTGGAAGTGTCCCAAAGCCAGGAGCAGAACGAGGTGCTCAGGCGAAAGTTGCACTTGATGGAGCTCATGATGGCCCAGGGCTGCGTGGAGGAAGGTGAGACTTCACAGCCTGCGTTGTGATGCCCATTCCCTTTGCGGACAAGGCGCTCATGCCGCAAAATCCGCATCGCATCAACGCTTATCTGACAGCTTTCACAAAGGTGACATGGACTGTTAAACAAATTTTACCCATTTATACAACAGTAATTTTACCCCATCGGCTCAGGGTAAGTACTGTACATTGATCAATGCTACTATAGTCAGAATGGCTTTCAAAGTGACAGCATTAACCACTTCACCACCTTACTGGTTCAAATGGAGGGCAACAAGGCTAGGCTATTAAAACATCATTCAAACACAAATACTGTAGAGCAACAACGAACCTTTAGTGAAAATCTTCTCACTGGCATCACATAAATATAGTAATATCCTGGTTTACACTCCCGATCGGTTCTTCAAAACCATACTTTATGTGCTTCTTTCCTGTTGTTTTAAATGGGAAAATTATAACCCGTTTCCAAAATTTCCCAAAAAATCCCTAAAACGCTACAATGCATCTCTCAGTCTCTCGCTCTGTTGTCATTGTACAGCAGTGGGCATTGACACAGTACTGTACAGTAGTAGCGTTCTTTTTGCTTGTGTGTCATATCCACTTGTTGGCATTTGTTAAAAGAAAGTGCAGGAAGTTAAAAAAGACACGATGCAATTTGCTATGTAGGTGTTCCTTGTTATATGAATCTTCAAAATTATGGCCTAAGAAAATTTATACCTTCCCTTGATATGTACATGTTTGGGTTTCAAAGTTACAAACCTGACATTGATATGCGAACTGGCCAGAAACAAAATTTACACTCAAAAACTGAATAAGAGGACATAATTTCTAGTACTGTCTTCTTCTTCTTCTTCTTCTTCTTCTTCTTCTTATTATTATTATTATTATTATTATTATTATTATTAAAGTAGAACGTTCATTATTTGAACTATGTATTATTCAGCCCCCCCCAAAAAAAAAAAAAAAGAACAGTATCTATTGTTATTGCTTTCACTCTGCCGCAAGCCACTGCACTATGAAGTCATTGCAGGTTATTAATATTTCTGATCAATGGATGTTTCAGTTTGTTTGTGCTTGTTTCAAAGCAAGTAATTTCAATACTGCTGCATTATTGTGTTAATAATGAATTTTTCATGTGAAAGAAACTGCTTTGTGTTGTCAGTCGAAGAGAAGATGACAATTATAACTAGACTGGAAAAGGGTGAAACCAACTGTAAAGCAACTGTATATGACATGAAGAGCAGAAAAAAATAAAATGTGAAGTTTGGTTAAAAGTTAGACAGTGAAAATGGCTGTAAGAAAAGGAGAACCATGAAAAAAAGCTAGTGATGGGAAATTAGAAGACTTTTGTGGTTCCTGAAAAAGAGAAGTCAAGGCGAGCCTACTGTATTTTTGAACCTCTGTTATGTGAGAGAACATTACAGTTGCACCAAAAGCTGAATTACACTTTTTTCCTGTAAACTGAGTATTCTCGTGTATGATTATCCAAAGTATTTGATTAACCAAACCAACCTTGGTTCCAAATAGTTTTGATAATCAACATTCTACTGTATTATTAATGCTATTATTATTAGTGCTATGTATTTCATTATTTTCAAAGTATTTAAACAATGGATTATAATAATTTGGTTATCCATGAAATAAAAGTGGATATGACACACAAGTAAAAAGAACGTTACTACTGTACGGTACTGTAAATGATGGACTTAGTTAAATAATGCAGTATAAAACTGTTATTTCATCTTTATTCAATGTTCCCATAATATGTCATTTCCACCTAATAGGAAACGTGCAGACATTTTTTCATTCACAGTTGAGCAAATAGGAAAAGCGAAGCTGTTTTTACTCTAGTAATGACTCTGTCTTTCACTTAATCTGTAATGATTCTCACCAGAGGATTTCTTATACATCTGACATCTCATTAATCACTTAGCCCAATGTTATGTTGGAGCAAAACCCTCGCACATGGAACTTATGTCTTACCAGCTTCCTCCCAGAGCTGCTAGAAGAGCTCATAAAGAATAAAGGGAAATTGGATTCCGATATAAAAACGGTTTTCAATAACGAATTATATTTGTAAACCAAGGGATGCCATTAAAACCTGTATGTTGTAACAAAACCTCACTAACTGGGGCAGCGATAAGCGGGTATTACTGTGCGTGTAGTCTTGACTGTATGTAGTCTGTGATCTGTATTTGTGAATAGTCTCCTTCCACACACAATGCCTAGAGAGATGTAAAAAAAATTTAATAAACGCCCTCTAATGCCAATTCTATTTCTCATTATTATTTTCAGAAATTAATCTTTTTCCAGCAATATCAGTACCAGTAGATGGTCATCTGAGTCCAGTGGAAGATGAAGATTCAAAGTTTATGGAAAAGGTAGAAGCTTTGTGGGTTTATTAGAAACAAGGTCACTTACAGTTAGGACACCATGTTGTGACTGTTTTCTCATAATATATAAATAAAAATAACTATTGCATACGACAATGTATCACCAGCTTCTCAGGCTTGTGTACACGATTCTTACTCTTACATTCTATCAGTCATTGGTTTCCTCCTTTTAGTTCCATAAATAGTTTTAGTTCTAAAGTTTTGTTGCTGGAATACTGTTATCTGGTAGACTACTTAATCTATGCAGTATAAGCATTTTTTTTTTTTGTTACTGGGCACCTTATCTGTTTAGTACTCTGCAGCTGAGAAATTGTTTTTAAATCAGTGTCACTAACTTACAGGTTTCTTTAGCATTTTTTGCTAGAAAAGAAAAAGTAAAATAAATAGCTTGTGAATACCAGTAGTATGTGACAATGCAAAAACTTATATTTGTTAATGTGATGTTTGGAAGGCTGAATAGTTTATGATTAATGTGTTATTTTTCTCTCTCTTTAATCACATCTGTGGCAGTCTGTAAGACAAGATGCAAATTTTGTGCTTATAAAACAAGAAAATGACATAGAAGAGGACCTGGAACACAGGAACTGTCATGAAGCACTGGGGATTGTCGGAAAAAGTAATGTAACATTATTATTTCTTTGATTTATATTATACATCAGGCTTATGTTTAAAGTTTAGATTTTAAAAAAAATTGACCTAATAATACTAATTGTTTTAATATTGTATATTCACATGTAACAAAGTTAGAACTTTAGTAGAACAACCTTTATGTTTTTACATGTAAGATAATGTGTACTGCCTTGCATTTTTCCCACTGAAGGTGCTGAGTTGCATGTTGAAGAAGGCAGTAAGGCCACACCAGAGCAGGAGAGGACAGCACACAGTGTTTGGGAGGACTGTGGACTGGACAGCACCCTCAAGGCAGAACCAGAGAACGAGATGGTAAACCAGAGGCTCGAGGGTGAAGGATCTGAACACAGCGTAGCAGAACCGCGCGGTTTGGACTGCGAGTACAGAGGCGAGGATCCCAGTCGCCTCAACAGTCTCTTTACGCAGCAAAGCGCTGAAAACAAAACCAAGGAAGAAGCTTGCTGTTACGCCACAGACACTACTTCACAGAGACCGCCCGTTTCATCCGGAATGCAGTCAGTTTGTGAGGAATGGAAAGTTGCTGATAGCTGCTTGTCCTCTCCAGGATCACTGAGTATGAAACAAGGGGAAGTGATTGACTCTGAACTTTTCAAAGTGGAGGTAGACTTAAATTTTGAATGGGATTATTCAGCCATATCAAGAACAATTCACACACAGCATGAACATTGCAAAGAATCAAGGCAGGGGGAGTCACTGAATGCTAACATGAACACAGCACTTTCCCCTGCTGTAAATGAGGATTACACAGAATCTAAATCCAGTTCTACAGACACAAATAAATGGGATCTGTACAACAGCAGATCAGCCACACTGGCAAAGTCGAACTCTGATGGGGGCACAGAAAGGGAGGGTCTCATTTGTGCGTTTTGTGGGAAGAGCTTCACTTGCCAAAATGTTTTTGAAGCACATCAGAGAATACATACAGGGGGGAAACCATTCAGCTGTACGCACTGTGACAAGACGTTTTCTCAGTTAAGTAATCTTATAACACACAAAAGAGTGCACACAGGAGAGAAGCCATACTGTTGCTCACACTGTGGGAAGCAGTTCGCCCAGTCACGCTACCTTGTCACCCACCAGAGAGTGCACACCGGAGAGAAGCCCTTCAAATGCAAACAATGCGGAAAGAAGTTTGCACAGTCGAGTAATCTTATAAGGCATCAAAGCGTTCATACAGGTAAAAAGCCCTTCAGATGTTCACAGTGTGGCAAGTGTTTCACAACTTCAAGTCACCGTAAAAGACACGAAAGCGTTCACTATGGACAGAGTCTGTTTACATCGACAGTGCAATGAGGTGTATTTTGTGCTCTTACTTGCCTGCATGTACCAAAAGCGGTAAAAAGTGTTTTGTTGAACGTAATCCAACTGTAAAATGGAAAGAGGACTTATCATTAAAATTATTTTGCTCTATTGTATTTTTAAACATTTATGTTACCATATTTTACCCCAGCATGCAGATGGGAGCTAAGAAATCACTAAGTGCATCAGGTCAGTAGGAATGTGGTGCACAAGTAATGGCTTAAAAAGAAAAAAACTATTATTTGAAACATTTTTAATGGAATTTATGCACACAACTGGATGAATAGATCAAACCTAGAAATAAAGTTTGGAAATTATATACTAAGTAAAATTACAGATTTATTGGCAATTTGTTAATAGTGACAATGTTAAGTGTAGTTTATTGTTAATATGTAGTTGGTACACAAACAGAATCAAAACATTTAAGACTGTATATGTAAGTATGGGCTAAAACTATTTCAGACGGTTATAATGGGTGGCAAATCCTGTCCTCTCAAAATACAAGTAATGCATTTATTCTCAAGGTTTTTGTTAACTTTGGGAACTGATGCCAGTTACCCCAGAATAAGTGTTTCACCCATGGGGTAAAATACCTGTGCAAGAAGGAGAAAAGTTAAAAGTTTTGTATGTAGTGTAATATTACACATTTCATAATGAATAACTTAGAATTATTTGACTGACACCTTTTCCACGGCCGTTAGGACTGTATGTTAATGTAACAATCGGATGACAAAACAGTACGAAATACTAATATAAATTTTTCTATAGTAACGTAGGATCAGATTATTACAATTCAACATATTTTAAGCCGCAGACGTTCTGTCTTTTATTAGTGTGTTGAAGATATAGTGAAATAATACAATGACAAATAAAACTGGGTACTCAACGTCCTCTGAGGAAACTTTTAAATGCAATTGTATTGGATAAATTACGGTAAAATGTGACGTAAACAGCAACCCGGAAGTTATTGTTTGTCAGCCAGTTGGAGGCAAAGCATCAGAGTTAACGCGTTTTGTGTGGTGCCCGCGTCAGTGATTTTAGCTGCTTTTTTCTTGACTTGGGGGACAGAAAAGTGGGGTTTTGCGACGTCACGATGTCGAGCTGTGTCGGTTTTCACACACAGATAACCTCCATCATGGAGATTGTGACCAAAACGGCCGTGGCAGAGATCTGCAAGCTGGTGGATGAAGGCTACGCGGTGCTGCGTCTGGAGATTTCCCGAAGCCAAAGAGAGAACGAGTTACTTCGAGAAAAGCTCTCGAGTCATACGGCGGAGACGGACGGTCCCTCAGGGCTTAGTCTCTGGTCCAGTGATGATCTTCAAGCGGGACCAGGTAATGGAGAACATGCCAAAACGTAGGTGAACAATAAAGGAGCCGTCCGCTTCTGATATTTAACCTCGCATAATGTATTAAACTGGGGTAGTTTAAAGGTAAACATGACCTCATGTTTGCAATGACACCTTCTTTTGGTCTTGCTGTCACCATATTTGCAGAAGCCTAGGGCACCAGAAGGTGGCAATAGCAGTTAAGGTTGCACCTGGAAGCTAAAAATACCCATATTTGAATCCCCCAACTCCTGCTGTAGTCACTCTTGATGGGCGAACAATAAGAAAACAGTAAAAGAGTTTTACGTTGTGTTAAAAGACAAATGTCCCCAAAAACCGTAGATAAATCAAATACTGACAAACTTGAATGTCTGCTAAACTTCTTTTCAACTCAGGAGTTTTTGAGAAGCACTGGGTTATGCCTTGGAGAGATGAAGAACTTGAGGATGGTGACAGGGCTGTCACGCCAGACAACGCACAGGTTCGGCAAACGTCAAAATCCCAGCAGTTATAACAATAAAGCATACTGTGGCGACTTTGGCTAAAGTGAATGATCTGGTAACTGCCTGTTTTGTATACATTTCAAATAGGATCTGACCAATGTCGACATAAATTGCCCTTTAAAAATACTAAACCATCGTGTTTTCCTGTTGCTTTAATGTTAAGCCACTTTTACAAGTTTTGTATGTTCTTACATATATTTTCCTTTATATTATTTGTAATGTTTCCAATAAGATTCATTTTCATTTTTGCCAAACCTTTTAAAGATTTGAGTACTATTAACTACCTACTTTTCCCAAAGTCCACAGAGGCTGAGAGAAAGTCCGAGTTGATGATTATTAAACAAGAGGACTTGGACATCAGGGATTCAAAAGGAGACCTGGGGGTTTTTGAAGAGAGTAGGTGAATGGGGTGATTTTTTTTTCTATTTTCTGTTATTGCCTTTTATTATCTAGTTAACTTTGACAGAGGAGAAATATGTCTGTTCTTATTTTCAGGAATTGAAGAGCTTGAGGACAGAGATGGAGAAATTTGTCTGACTGGGGACACACAGACGGGAGATTCAAGAAAAGAAAAGGAGGTCCCTGAGCAGCACAACAGCACACATAGTATTTGGGAGGATAGCAGAATAGTTGCTGCCTTTGGACCAGAGGTGGAAAAGGAGATGGAAGAAATGGAAAACCCAAGATGTCGTCTTGCCAGACCCAAAGAGAGTAAAAAAGAACCAGGCTTTGAGGAGTCGGACTGTACCGCGTTTCCAAAATTTGTCCAGCTGCACATTTACAATAGTAATATTCCTGCAGCAGAGAATGAAGAGCCACCCACCTGTCACAATTCAGAAAATTACATTGAAAATAGTCCAGTTACCTCAAAGCTACATGTTAACAGTAACTTTCCTGCTGAAAGATCTGTTAAGAAGGCAGTTGGCACAAGGGGAAAACATTTAAATTGTGTTTATTGTGGGAAGACATTCAGTTCTTCACGAAACCTTGACGTGCACAACAGAATTCACACGGGAGAGAAACCGTTCAGCTGCACTCATTGCGGGAAACACTTTGCACAGTTGGGGCATCTCAACACACATCAGCGAGTTCACACCGGAGAGAAACCGTTTAAGTGCACGCTGTGCGGAAAGCAGTTTGCGCAGTCGAACAACCTCGTGAGACATAAAAGTGTCCATTCGGGGAAGAAGCCTTTCAGATGCTCACAGTGTGGGAAAAGCTTCAAAACCTCCACGCACTGCAAGAGACACGAAATTATTCATTACGGACAAAAACACAAAACTATTTATCTCGACAGCGCAGTAAATTTTTACCCCAATGTGCCAACAAGGAAAGAAAATGTATAATTAGGAACTTAAAGATTTAGTCCAATGTTGCCTTGCTGTTATTTAAACGGCAATTCCATAGTATTAAAATTTGAGTTTTCTTCTCAATCTGCACTGCTGACAGGTGTGAGAACTATTTGAAAGCTTTTCTACTGTGTCTGTAGGAATATTTACATTGTCAGGTGGTGCATAAGTAATCCTGTCATTGAAAGATGCGCATACTGTGATATTTGTATTTTTGCAGAATCCTTTGCCCAAGGCAGCTTACTATGCTCGATTACTCTGTACTATAGTACTTACTGGCATCTACTCACTTCCTCCATTTAGCTGTGTAACAGCCTGAAATGAGTCTTGGGCCTGTGGGAAGAAACCAGATCACTCAAAGGAAACCCAATGCAAACATGGTTGATGCAAACTGTACATAGACTGAAATGGATCTGAACCCACAGCCCAGTGAAAAACCTGCACTACCAGCTGCACCAAATACTCTGTATGTGCACAATGGCAGGGTGCGTACATTGAAAATGATTCACTAGCTATTGTAATTTAATTTTAGGGTTTTTATTTTCAATAACTGCCAGGTGTCATACAAGTAAATTGGTGTCAGTTTTCTAACGGATGAATTAGAACTAAAGAGTTGTATACAATTTTAGATGCTACCCACTTAATAATCCATCATTTAAGCTTTTTAGTAAACTTGGGAATTATGTGATATTCTCATCCTCATATTAAATTTGCTCCAAATAGATTGCAACAGTGAGTTTTAATTTTATAATTTAAAGAGTCCAAAGACAAAACAGTTTAAGATGGTTATACATTCATTTAGCTGAATACTGCTCTGTAAACCAACCTGTAGTGCTTTAGCCATTTTTGGCAGCTAAGCAATTCTGGGTAACTGCTGTGCTCCACAAAGGCAATAGCTTTAACCATCGTGCTACCACCTCATTTCTTTGCTACATTTATATGGTTTTTGCAAACACGTAGGGTTCACATTTCATGTTTTCCATTTTTACATGCAAAAATTAAAATTCTTTGGTTTTCCCCCCAAATTACTGCATCTTAAAGTAAAAAAAAATTGATGATGTATCCTTAATATCTCAATTCTAGAAATACTACAGCATTTACATGCACTGCAGTGGTACGGAATCACTTGAATGTAATTGTGTCGGTGTTGCTGAACTTCAGACTCTGTATTGTGGGGCAACATTTATATGAGTCCAAAAGGAAATAATTTCATTAACAAAAGGATAATTCCTGTGACTTTTCACCCATGTTTTTTTCCTATCCAATTTTCAGGTGATAACTAGAATATGAAGATCTATTTAGCAAAAACAAAACACCAGGTCACAAGTTGCACCATCCAAAACCTCTAACAACTCTTCCAGTTCCCCACACTTTTCCAGTTAAGCAGATTGTAATGGGATAGTTGGCCACACCTGGTGCTCATTGACTGTTAGACCTAGTGCAGCTGCCAGCTGGGGAGACTGAGGAAGGCTAGGCTGTAGCGTGGCTCACTGATATCAACCAAAACCCTCTAAAATTGTTCATGCAGACTACAGGCTGTGACAAGAAGCCACACAAACCATAAAGAGAGGAAAAGTAATAAATATGATCAAATGGCAACATAACTGGTTTATTTATAAAAATGCATGCAGCAGTTAAAAATCCCAAAAGCCCTCCAAACACCAAGAAATCAGCTCAAAACTGGATTAACTTTAAAGATCTAAGCCCCACCCCAGCCCATTCCAAAAATAAAATTCAGGCAACCTCATTTCCTCCCTTCTTCACAATATATCACACATTGTTTCAGTAGAATATTTCTTCAATCTCTAAAATAAAATAAGGATAATTTTTAATTAATATGCCACAAATAAGGTTTTTTTTTTTTTTCATTTTAGCCCCCCTAATTGTTTTAACAGTCCAAGAGTCCCTTCGTAATGTTATAAAAGACTTTGTTACCCATAATTCCTTTTTGTTTGCTGGCTCCAGGTAAGGGTTGTGAAATGGGTTGTTCTTTTTTTTTTGGTTCAGTGTCTGAATATGTGCTCTGTATTTATTTATTTAACCAACCAACCAACATTTACTTATTCTAAAGTAGCTTTATTGCAACAAAGAATTTTGTTAAGAATTTAGAATTTTTGTAGAATTTTGAAACCAAGTGTTTCAGCAATATTTAAGAAGCAAACCCTGTCACCCTTCCAAATAAAATTTAAAAAAAAAAAAAAAAAAAAGATGTAGATTCTGGACCAGACGGTAAGCAGCTGCATGTGGAAATGGGACAGCTTTGATGGGGCTCTTATCAATGTAAATAAATGTAAATAAAAACTTCTGCCCATTGAAAAGAAAGAGATATTGAGAGACCGTGTGGAGAGGAGTTCTTAAATTACCGAGGTAAATTTAGGTGTTTTCCAAATGATGGAAATCAAAGAAGTTTGCTGGAAATTTGCAGGATGAATTGAAATAGTTTTGTTTTTCCAAATTGAGGTAAAACTTGTAAGGATGCTTTTAGCCTTGGTGTCATGCGGTGATATGGAACATGGCAGCCTGAAAATGCCTTGGACTGTTTTAAAACATTAAAAGGCCTCCAGTTGATATTTTTTTAAACTTTTTTTGGTGTTATTAATCTTTAGTTTTCCTGACACCTTCATGCAAGGTGATTTACTTTGTTAGTTAACTAACATTAGTTATTTACCCATGGACAGCAAGGAATTCTTATATCATTTTGGGACCTTCTTTCATAAATGACAAGTTAATTACAAATTCATCTCTAAGATACCCAAACTGAGTTTATTCTATGTTGGATTTCTGAAAAAAAAATAAGTTGTCCATTTACAAAAGTTAAAGTGTTGAATGTTACACAAAAGGCAACTGTGGGGCCAAGTTTCAGTGAGCACCGGGTCTTCAGCTTTTCCAATAACAGTAGATAAACTTCTTGATAATACTGGGATAGTTGAACAGTTTGAATTATGCTTTTAATGAGATGCAACCAATTTATCACCAAGTGTGAGATTTGGTTTAAAAAAAAAAGTTGGCCATGCATTCATGTATCTGCGTTTTACAAAACAAACCCAAAACAATGATACTGACACATTGTCATCACCCTTAGTCTGTTGGAAAGATTTTCTTTTAGGTTTGTCCTCAACTTTTGTATCCCTTACGATTCAGTTTCATATTTATTATTTCTTAGATATTGCTTTTTATCAATTGTTGCGTACGCCTTGTGTACAACAGCGTAACTCCCATTAATGTTGAGGATTTTTTTTTTTTTTTTTAAAGAAACTTAAGTTTTATCTTCATTCTATCCAATGAAACTTGATGGTGTTTTTCCAGTTTTGCAGTCATGGCTGAGGGAATATCTGATGAAGACATTTTGGAGATGATAGACCCAAAAGAACTGGAGGCCTTTGTAGAAAGTAGGTGAATGATATAAAAACTTTCCTTAATTCAAAGTATGTTTAAATTCTCTGAGTTTGTTTACTGCTTTGTATTATATTCAGCAATAACATTTAAAAATGTGTTGCTCATTGGTGGGCTTTTATGCTCTTTCAGGAATCGTGGCGCTCGAGTGTGGTGAAGGCGAGTGTTCGGTGGCCCATACAGAAGGTGCACAGAAGGTGCCTGAGCAGCACAGCAGTGCACACAGCATTTGGGAGGACTGCAGCCTGGACACTGCTGTCACCAAAGGGGTGGTGGAAAAAGCAATGCAGGACGTTGGAGACCACACAGGCCATCAAACCGGACTGAATCAGAGCGGAGGAGGACAGGGCTGTCAGGAATCAGACTCTGTTATGTGTCAGAAATTCATGCAGCTCCAGATTTACAGCAGTAGCGGTGGCGTGGCAGAAAATGAAGAACCACCCAGTTGTCAGAATTCAGAAAATTACACCGAAAATATCCCAGGGACCTCAAAGCTTAAGGGGACCGGCGGTCGTCCTTCTGCAAGACGTTCTCGTAAGAAATCATCCGATGCGAGAGAAAAACCTATCAACTGCATTTACTGTGGGAAGAGTTTCAAGTTCGTACGCAATCTTAAAGTGCACCTTAGAATTCACAGAGGGGAGAAGCCGTACGGCTGCAGGCTGTGCGGCAAACATTTTCGCCAGTTAAGCCATCTGAAAAGGCACGAGAGAGTTCACACCGGCGAGAAGCCGTACGTGTGCCCCGTGTGCGGAAAGGAGTTCCGCAACTCGAGCAACATGAGGACGCACCAGGTCGTCCACAAAAAGGATCAGCCGTTCTCCTGTTCGCAGTGCGGCAAGGGCTTCGCTTATTTAGGCAACGTCTCAAGGCACATGAGTATTCATTTGCGAGAGAACGCCACTGCCCCAGCAACAGAGAATGAGTTTCTCCAATTCACCTCTTAAGAAATGTAATAGATTTCAGGGAGGATGGTTTTATTTTTTTATTTTATTTTTTTTTAACTTTTTAAAAAAATATTACATTGTGTCCATTTGCTTTCCAGCAAACACTTGCATCTGGTTTTGTCTTCGGTTAAGTTTTGCATTGTTTTTTGTTTACAGTATAAGCAGAGATGGTGATGAAAGGGAGGGGAAAAAATGTCTGTATGAGCCAGTATTTTACCACCAAGCAGCGAACTGAGATTTGTGGTGCGCTAGCGGGGTTTTGAGAAATGTATGCAGCTAAATTGTTGTGGTGACTCCACTGTTTTTAACTGAGTTCCTTATGCTGTCTGTTTTAGTTTAAATTATAAGGCATTGTAAACCTAGATCTAAAGTGTTCACTTGTAATGAGTGTGGAGGCTTTCAAACCAAACTATTTGGGCATATCAGTATGTACTGTAAAGGCAGTTTTTATTCTTGGGATGGATGATAAAACGGGTAAAATGTTACCCTGCTTGTGCTGTGCCATCAGTGCTAATAAATATCTGCTCCAGTGCTGAACTTGTGTGCTTAAGCAAAAGACAGGCTAAAGCTTTAGTAGTTCGAAATACACATTTATTGGAGAAATGCACCTTGGGCCTTCATCAGAAACCTGTAGTTTGGCACAGGTGCTGGGTTGCTGGCGGCTGAATTGCTTATGCAGTTTTCTGGTTGGAGTCCAGAAGAATATACAAAAAAGCAGAATACAGGTTATAATGGGGGTCTGTTTATAAATAAAAATATTTATGGGGGATGTGATGGTGCAGTGTAGTAAAATGGTGCTTCACAGCTCCTGAGCTGCTTACCTGGTGTGGGGTTTCCATGTTCTTTACATTTGCATTCTTGTAAATGCAAAAAAAATAAAAAATAAATAATATATATATAGAGTAGAAGAAGGCAATGGAAAACTGCTTCCCCTCCTCCTTTCCTTGAAAACCCAGTTTGTTCTATTATATATTCACGGTATGCAAGGAGTTACAAAGAAAGCCATATTTAAAATTTTATTTGACCAAACAGCAATGTGGGGTTGTTTGTACATTTACTGCACTTCCTACCAAAACTAGGACGAAAACTCGTGTTGGTTGCAGCGATAACAGCTGTCCAGTTTTTTAGGTCATTTACGGTAACTTCCTGCTACTTCCTATGGAGTCCGGAAGTAAACTCTCCAGTGCAGTGCGGTGCGCTTTATTTTGTATCGCTTACTAGCGGTTAGGGTTGCTTTGCAGAAAGTAGGCGCTCTATGCAGCGTCTTAAGCCGTTAAGAAAAAAAAACTGCCCATTTCTGAAAAAAAAAAAAAGTAAATAAATAAAAATACAGACGTTCAGTCTTAAGGTGCATTGTGCGTAAAGCAGCAATGTTGCACAGTGTTTCTTTCCACACGCAGCTAGTTTCTATAATGGAGGCGCTCGCCAAGGCAGCGGTGGCAGAGATCTGCGAGCTCGTTGACGACGGCTACGCCGTCCTGCATCTGGAGATCTCCCGCAGCCAGAAGGAGAACGAGTCCCTGAGGAAGAGGCTGCGGATGATGGAGCTGCGCACCGAGGGACGCTCCGGTGAGGGACAGGGCGCTGCAGATCGCCAGGGCGCCCCGATGGCGACTTTCGTTGTTAATTCTCAGACACACGGCCTTGTTTTGCCTTGATCGCGTCTTCTGCTGCCCGTAGATGAGAAGTTGCTGGAAAAGCTGCCGGGCACTTGGAGCGATGCAGAGTCCACGGCTGCAGAGCTGGAGGATGAAAGTCGTGGTGCTGGGAAGGCAGTGAAGGTCAGTCCACTGGCCAGCAGACGCAGGGCTCCACGTCTGGCCAGCGATGTGGTGGTTGTTCCCCTTGAGCCTTTGCAATAATGAAACTTCCACACCTGTGTGCAGGAGAAGCGTCATGAAAACGTCTTCAATTTCTCCTTCCTGGTCAGGGTGGCGCGCAGGAAGGAAGGCCTGAGCTGATCATCATTAAGGAGGAGCGGATTGAGGAGAAGTGTGAGGACAGCGACATGGATGGACATGTGAGGATCACCGGGGAGAGTAAGTGAAGGCTGGAGAAACCATGGCAACAGATGCTGAAGATCAGTCGGCAAATGGGCTAAGCATCACTGCTATTTCAGCAGTGTAAAGTACAGAATAGAAATACAGGTGTTATTTTTTGTTACTATTTTATGCAGCAAAAAAGGTTTTTGAATATATTTCAGTGTTTCTGTACAAACCTCGCATCCAAGCGTGGTGTTATGTAGAAGCATAGAATGTCCTGCGTACGTGATGTTAGGACTTGGGATTGTAGCACGGACAGTTTCGGATATAAATTTTAAATGCAGGTCCTTTAGAGTGGATAAAAATGAATAAAAGTCTTAGGAGGATATTGTGTGTATTTCTTAGGTGGGAATATTAAGAGGTGGCAGGTAGCACAGGGGTTACACGTATTGCAAGTCCGATGTAGCACTCTAGATGAAGGCACTCAGAGTGAGTTACTCATTTTATGTCACTGTATAAATGGGGTTGTGTCTAGTTGGGAGTACACGTCATACATTGCAAGTGGCTTTGGATAAAACCTTCAGCCAATTGAGGAAAAATAATAAATTACGCCAAGTGCTTTAGGTGCCCTTGTTGAGAAAGGGTGCCAGTAATGATCAAGTCGAAACTGAATTGTCAAACTGAATTGTACCACTGATATCACCATGATTAAGATTTACAGAAGGAATTTTATGCTGAAACCGGTTCTGTCCCCCTCTGTAGTTTTGGAGCTGAGCTCTGATGGTGATAATGGAAGCACTTCAGCCGTGGATGCACAGATCACCCCTACGGAGAACATCAAACACATCTCTGAAGAGAAGAGAACCAGGATAAGCATTTGGGAGCATGATGAGCTGGACACTGTGCTCAAGGCAGATCCTGAGAGTGTGGAGCACAGGGGCCAACATGAGGGAACACTGAACAAATTGTGCTACGAGTACGTCGCACATCAGAGACCCAGTCGATTCCAGGTATTATTTGAAGAAGGCAGCAGTGAAACGGATGCCGAGGGTCCAGCATGCTCTTACTCCAAAGAAGCGAGTTCAGACCCAACAGTTCACACAGAGCTGGAGAGCGGAGGTCCAGCTGCTGTAAAATATGACACTGGCAGTCTGTCCTCTTATGAGTCCCCTGAGAAATCACAGCTGATAGTGAAAGATATGATTGTGTCTGCGCCTGTTATAGAAGGAGCCGAAGTGCAGTCACCATGGAGTGATGATACCTTGTTGGGGCATGTTTATACACACCATAGACATTACAAGGAAATTGTAGAAAGAGAGGGTTTGCATCAAGACTTTTTAACCGACTTGCACCTCTCGCTTCCCCAAATGACCCGGAAAGAGTCGCAGTCAGAAATGAGTAATTACACTTCACAGTCAGGAGTTAAAGCTCAACGAACAAGGGAGAAACGGTTCATTTGCGGGTACTGCGGCAAGTGTTTTACGTGTCCAAAGTATCTTCAGACGCACCAGAGGGTTCACACGGGAGAGAAACCGTACAGCTGTTCGCAGTGTGGGAAGCGCTTCGCTCAGTCTGGCTACCTCAAGAAGCACCAGAACGTTCACACGGGAGCTAAGCCGTTTGGCTGCAAGCAGTGCGGTAAACGCTTTGCTGACTCCAGCAACCTTATCCGACACAGGAGTGTTCACACGGGGGAGCGGCCTTTTGTCTGCACGGACTGTGGGGAACGCTTCGCAGGAAAACACAACCTGAAAATACACCAGCAGAGAAATCATCCTGCTCTTTGGAGTGCCAGATAAAATGGTTATATTTTAGAGCTAATGCCAGTAAGTGTATTATTATTGTTAGGTGTGTTTTAGTACTTGCAGTGTTTTTTTCCTGTGGGTAAAACTGTGTGCTGTGACCACTCATGATCTTAATGATTCATATTGTAGTCAGTTGGAGGACCAGGAGGTTGTAGTTCCTTTAAAACAGGGGTACTAACCTAGGGTCTTTTAATAGCTGAATAAAATTAAAAAAAAATAATGTGTTCTTACTGTCAATTACATAATTCTTTGGAAAGGGAATCAATTTTCATTGCAATACATTGAGTTCATTATTTTCTATGAATTCATAAAAAAAAAAAAAATTCTAAGCTCCTTATTTTTCATAAGTTGAAAAATAGGGTCCATGGCTTAGAAAATCTTACGAACCGCTGGTTTAAAGAAATAAATGTTTCTGTTCCTGGAATCCAAAGACATTGATGGATTAAAGTTGAAAAATCCTTTTTTAACTGCACAGACATGTGGCCTAAGTGACCTTGTTAAGAGTGCATTTAAGTAAACCATGTTACACATACACAGATTGCTCACATGTTCCTAAATCTGTGAAATAACAAAACAAAATGCATGTTTATTTAAAAATCCTTGTTTTTTTGGAATAGAACATAAGCAGAAAATGTGACTGTATGTTGTGTATGGTTATTCTAATAAATAAGGTTAATACTGCAGACTGTGGTTTTACTTGTATGTAGTATGTATAGAAGCAATGTTCTCAAGGTAGAATAGTCTATAACAGGGTTTCTGGTGTCATGTAAATGAAAAATAAAATACATTTTAGACATGCAAAGCATCAGGGTTTTGTTGAGGATAATCATGGATCCATAACCTGAAGGTTGCTGGTTTAAGTCCCACTCACCTCCTCCGGGTGTAGCGTTTCTGGTCAAAGTGCTTAGCCTGAGCTGCAATACCAAGTTGTTTAAATGAAATGCTGTACTAATAAACTACAAAACTGCCGAAATATCCGATGGGATTACATTTATTTCGTAGAGAAAGTAGCCGGTCCATAGGGGGCGGGATCACCGTTCCAAATGAAAACGTCATACCGGAAGCCGGAAGTAATAATAGTCAGGGAAACGTTAGCATCTTTGTTAGAGCACAGAGGCACCGTAGGAGCTGCACAAGTTTTGCACTGTAATAATAATAATAATAATAGAACCTCCTGACAAGGATGTCCAGTTTGTCGTTCAACACGCAGCTCGCCTCCATCATGGAGGTTCTGGCCAACGCGGCCGTGGCTGAGATCTGCAAGCTGGTGGAGGAGAACTACGCCGTGCTGCGGCTCGAGATCTCGCGGAGTCGCGAGGAGAACGACGCGCTGAAGCGGCGGCTCAGGGCAGCGGAGACGCGCGACGGCACCGCGGTCGAGACCCCCGGGACGGCCCGCAACGAGGCGCTCCGCGGAGGCGGCGGTCAGTGCGGCTCCCCTGCGACGCCTTAGCTCGGGCCACCTGTCTGGTTCAAAACACGCGTTCACCGCAGCAAAGCAGGCAGGAGGGAAAAACGCCACAGCTGCCGTGAGCGGTGGGCTTCGAACCACCGACCTTTGGGTTACGGGGTCACATGCTTACTCACTGTGCCTCCTGCTCGCCTTTGTCCGAGGTTAAACATTAAATAACCAACCGTTTACCCATTCATGCAGCAGGGTGTGCCGCGTTAATCCGTGATAAATATTGTATCTCGATCGAAGGTCCTACAGTGGGAAGGGATTCGAACCAGGAGCCCGGTTACAGTGCGTTGCTTCTCACTACTGCGCCACCTACTGTGTTGTTCTTGCATGTCGTCCATAAGAGAGGACATTCGGCGGCGACGTTGGTGTCGGCCTGTGGAGGGACAGCGGAAACGCACCTTCGCAAAATGACGGCCAGGTGAGTTCCCGGAGAGCAAGGACGCTTCCAATGGAGCGGATGATCGGGGCCGCGTCCGGCCAGCCTCTCAGCGGGCGGATGCTTAATGCGTGACGCTGGCGTTAAACTTGGCGACCCCGTGTGTGCTTACTGGTGGCTCAGTCTAAGCCACACGTCTGTGTTTTGAATTTACCCGCTGCAGAGCGCAGACCTGAAGAGGGAAACGTCGAACGCAGCGTGTGTTAAGCAGGAGCAGCAGGACCACGACCTGGAAGGTGGAGATCAAGCGGGAGAGCCAAAGATGACCAGGGACACAGACTACAGTGGGTCCTCTTATCTCACCATTGATTATAGAACAGCTCTTTGTCCATATCTCTCTCCCAGAAACAACATAGAAGTACAATCTTAGTTCAGTTTTCTAACAGATGCTCGAAATTGTGACCAAAGTGTATGGCTGCAGTGGAGGAAGCGTCAGGCAGTGTTTTGAGGTTGATTTTTGTACTTACGATTATGGCTCCTCATCTTGAAAATAGTGTCGATATACGTATATCGAAGCGTACATGCTGGCCACTTTATAAGATAAACCTACCAGGTGTTGGGTGGGAGCCTCTTCAGCCTCGAGAACAGCATGTAGTCAGCAACAAGGTGGGTCCACGGGGTTCTTGGTACGCACTGGTTGGACAGCTTCATACATTTTATGTAGATTTTTTTGGTACGTTCCACCTCATCTGAAAGATTGATTTGAGAGGTGAAGACTGTCAAGGCCACTGCAGTAAAGTAAAGGCACCGCCATGTTTGTTGGAAGTATCAGTTTTAGGAAGGGTCCACAGGCCATGAAGATACTTGTACTGGCCATGTGTACCTAATAAAGTGGCCAGTGAGTTTTTTTTTTTTTTTTTTTTTTTTTTTTTTAAGACTATAAACCAAACTGTTACAGGGAAGGACTGACAAATCAACTGGAAAATGACTGGAAAATAGCACATGATCGCCAATGTGAGTTGTCAGCAATAATTTAAGTAGTTTTTAGGTAAAAAAAAAAAAAAAATCCGTGTGGTTGACCATCACATTTATTTTCCTAACTAAAGAAATGTTAATTATTTTTATATTGGCTCTGCTTACTTGCAGGTTTGGGTGAAACATCCGCTGATGGGGATGAAAATGTCCCCAGTTTGGGAAGCAAAGTCATGTCCACGAGAGGCAGAGGGGAACTTGCGAAAAAGAGAAGGAGTAGAAGTGTTGTTTGGGGGGAGGACAAATCGGGTGCCACGCCCAAAGACGAGCCCCAGGGCGAGACTTCAGATGCACAGACAGGACCCAGGCGTGGCACTACAGCTCCGGGCCACCTCGATTACGAATATCTCATGTATGACAGAATCAACCTCGACACGTTCTCCTCTCATGGGGTTGCAGAGGACCAGGCAGATGATCCAGATAGCGTCTTTGCGGCAGAATCTGAGAACCTGTCTGAGGTGCCGGCCCCTGCTGATGGTGACGGAGGGGCGTTTTCTGCTTGGGAGAAAGCGCCTGTGTTTGGAGTGGTCCGCCAACAAGTGGGCCGTTACAGTGGAGAGGAAGCGCAGGGGCAGTTCCCGTTAGGAAAAGTCACCGTGTTTCCCTCAAATGCAGAGAGAACCCCAGGAGAGGCCACAGCGTCGGAACCCAGCATCCCTCATGTCGGTGGGTGGCCCTCTTGTGATGACCGCTTCACTAGGTCGAAAACGGTTAAGAGCCATCGCAGGACTGGAGCAAGAGGAAAGCTGTTCATCTGCACATACTGTGGCAAAGGTCTCGCCTGTCTGAAGAATCTAAAGACGCACCAAAGGGTGCACACGGGAGAGAAGCCGTTCAGCTGCGCTCAGTGCGGAAAGCGCTTTGCCGATTCGAGCAATTTCAAACGCCACCAGAGCGTCCACACGGGGGAGCGGCGGTACTCCTGCACGTTCTGCGGCAAACGCTTCGGCCAGTCAGGCTCGCTCAAGGTCCACCTGCGCGTCCACACCGGCCACAAGCAGTTCATCTGCTCGCAGTGCGGTAAGTGCTTCATCTCCTCCTCTCACCTGAGGAGACATCTCAGTGTTCACATTGGAGAAACGATTCTGTAGAGAAGCATTGTGGGAGGCACCACGTTGCCACTGAGACGAAACCGCTCGGCAAAATTGGAATCAGTGCACTTAAATCATTCCAACGAGAGGCAGAACAAACTGACTCACGTGTCTAAGGTTTATGAAAACACTTCAATTGAAAAGACTGAACTTCATCTTGACATTTCACATGTTTACAGAAGGAATTGTTCGACATTTAAATGTTGTGTTCATTTATTTCTGAGCTAATGTGCAGAAATGTGTGTTGTATTGAATGTGAGGGAATGAATGCAGTGTGTGATGCACCTTCCCTGCTAAAACTTCTCCCATGGGGTTGCGATCCTCCCAGCAGTGTTAAGAATGGTGGAGCTCACCTCTCTGCTGTAAGTCAGTTGTCGTTCCGCTCATCCCATCCTACCTGTCAGCATCTCATTTCTATCTGAGAACCTGTGGCCTGTTTTTTCCCCCTTGTCACTGCTTTTGAAACACTAAAACTTTTTCCTTTTTGCAAGGTCAATAGAGTCAGATGGTTTGGTTTTCAAAAGACTGTTCAAGCCTTGCATATAATAAAGATTGTAATGTTTTCTTTAATTTTTTTTTTTTTTGAACCGTAGTACTGTAGTAAAGTATGGGTATTAATACATAGCTATTTTTTTGTTACAATTACTTAACCTCCTGTGGTCACTTTGGAGCTTGTGTTCTGATTATCAGTTTGTATTAATAATGTAATTTATTTATATCTTTTTAATGATTCTTTTTTATTTTTATTTTTATTTTTTTGAACTTTGTTCTGGACCAGGTATGGATCTGGTTGTGAGCAGTACCGTGCCATTGCATCTTACTGGAGCGTCAACACCCTGCTCTGGTTTAAAGGCAAAATATTAAAATAAATTTTCATACATTTTAAGTATCCACTTTTTCTTACACTAAAGTAAAAAATTAAGGAAACATTTAAGGTAGCTGAGCACTAAATCATGGCTGACCGACTGCTCTTGTTTTACAACTTTTCTATATTGGCCTTATAGATGCTATTTTAAGCAATAATTTTAAAAAGACTGATTTCCCAAAAGTGTTGCAAGATGGTGCAGTGGGTAGTAGTGTTATCTCAACTCCTGATCTGTGGTTCTGCTCCACCTCAGCTTGTCTGGAATTTGCATGTTCTACCTGTGCGTGCGTGGGCTTCTTCCTTATGCTCTGGTTTCCTCCCACAGTCCTAAGATGTGCGTTGTGGGTGGACAGGGGACCCTCAGTTTTTCCGTTTGTGAATGGCCTGCGATGACTGGTGTACTCTGCCTTATAGCCCTCCAGACCACTATAACTCTGTACTGGAAAGGTGGTTGATGATGATGGATGAATAGATTTGCCAAAGATGTTACTGTTTCACCTCATGGAATTCAGTAAAATAAAAACAAGACCAATACAGTAAACACACTTCACTGTTACAGTACATCAGCTTGAAGAAATATAAAGAAAAGTGTGATTTCTATAATACTAATAGTAATAATTTACTTTACTCAAAGACCCCAGTCTTAAACCTGCAGTTTGTGGCCAACAAGTATATCAATTACAACACAAACAAAGAGTCACTTGAAATACATTTATTTAGAGAAACACCACATTCACATTTGTGCTGTTTACATTTTGAAAATGCTGAACTATCCTCTGGCTTGAAAAAGTGTTCCTTAAATAAGAAAACTATTTCATCAATCAGACAATTTCATTCCATTTGCTTTTTGGGATAAAAATTTTTCTTTTCAAAGCTGATTAAAGTATTTTCCAGTTGTGATAAATCAGAATTCTGAAATATTTTCCATTTTCACTTTTTTCACTGCAGAAATTGCATTTTGTTCAGATCTGACATTATGTGCACAATATAAATATTAGTGTATTCTTGAGGTAAAAATAACAGCATGCAAATACACTAACATGATACAGTATTTTAAGGATTTGTGATATTTTACTGCTACAAATGTGGAGTATACTCTATAAATTGCTCTACATCCAGGTACTTTTACTGAAGAGCTTCAGTGTGTGTGTACGTTTTCATTCAATTTGAGTAGCAAAGTGCTAGATTAACTCAAGTATTTTTCTAACCAAACAAATTTAACAATCTTTCTAGGCACAATACTGCTGTTTAAGAAAATTGCCCACACACTATTCTCTCCAAGGTCAGGATTTGTTATCATGAAGCGCAGTTAGTAATTTCAAACACAGTGATATACAAACCAAAAATTAGTTCCATGTACTGCATAAAAAATCATGTTTTAAAGGCATTTAAAATATAGTCTTTACAGTAACAATGCTAATATTGGAAGGTACATTTGTATTTTCTACAATAGTATTGTCAAAATTTTCTCCCTTAAACTGTAGTACCTTTTTTCCTATGACATCAATAAGGTAAAAATAAATCAGCGCTGCACAAATCACAAACCCTGGTCCTGAAAAACTGTTCTTAAAGTGATTTTATAGCATAAATCCAATATCTTGATTTCTGTCACTGACTTGAGTTGTTTGTAGCACGAAGGTGCACGACATTTAGATGCAAATCTGGCATTCACATGCCTAACTTTCCATATTTATACACAGCTCGTATCTTCAACTATCAGATACAGTTTTATTTAAATGACTGGGGCCCTAACTGACTACGGAACAAAACTCTATGCAATATCATAACTGACAGTTGAGTGGGGTTAGGATAGGGGGGCTCCTGGACCAGGTTTTGTGTTTACAGGTTTACAGCACATTCAGTACTTTAGCTTATTTATGTCAGTACTTAGCAAACCCAGGAAAATAACTGACAGCTGCAAGAAATGTATACAATCTGAAAAATTGTAAATAAAAACAAGTTATACAGTAATACCTCGATTAGCACTAGCTTTGTGCTCTTCTATTTCAGCCCTTTGATTAATTTGCCGTAACAATTTCCCATATTTTTTGGAACCTTGCATTTGTTAAACATAAAACAGACAATTTTCTGTATTCCTTTGCTATTGTTAAAAGTGTATTTGGAAAATGTTGTGCATGCACGCTTTTCCAGCTGAATTTATACAATAAACTATTAATGATGTCTTACAGCGCTATTTTATTAATTTACATTTCTCAAGAATGCATCTAGAGCGCTAATCCTGGTGTTACTGTCTTCTACAAATGTAGAAAAGATGGAGCGACACTTTATAAAGTCAACAGCATTATATCTGCACCCAGGACAAAGGAATGAGCATTACACACTGACACTGTATTACACAGAAAAAAATGAATGAATCACATTAATAGTTTTAAACTATTAATACGTTATAAAACTGGTAGCTTATAGAGAGCAGTGTTTATCGTACTCTTTTATTCTCATGTTTTCTAAAAGCTTGGCAACATGGGAGGCCCAAACATGTTAGTTTCAATCGCTAAATACTGCAAAGCCATTACTATGTTTACTGCTAAAGTTACATAAACAGTTCATTATAACTGTTTTAAGGTGCTGGTGTGCCTTGTGCATGTTCCTTTATGAACACATATATCCTGCTTTTAGGTTAACAGTAACCTCAAAATTGTCTGCAGCTAGTAAGCAAATTCTGACTGATGCTCAGTATTAATAAATGGATCATTGATCATTTTTTTCCATTGCATAATTTCTACAAGAGGTCATCATTCTTGTTCGGACCAATCCAGTCCCTTTGAAAATAAGCAAACCTTGGATTACCTCTGTGTGTGTGTGTGTGTGTGTGTGTGTGTGTGTGTGTGTGTGTGTGTGTGCGTGCGTGCGTGCATCAGTTTCCCCAACAGGCACAGTGGCTCACATGGCACACGGTTCCTGCATTTATCTGCAGTAAAGAAGGCACTTGCCTGTAGTTACGTTTTGGCTTTTCCCACAGAAAAACAATGGCATTTTCATAACTTAACTCATTTCTGGAAGCCCTGCCACATACTTAGCGCCCACAGAGCTTGTGCAATTGTTTTACCATAATTATTTGGTTTATATTAGCAAATTTTAGTTCTGCTTGTACATTAAATACATATATAAATGTAAACTGGCTGCTATAAGTAATTCTCTTTTCGTAGCCCTGCTACTAAACTTTCACATGAAGCATCACATCAAATTTAATCATGTTGGATTGCCCAAAATCGCCAAGGTGTTCTACGGACAATGAAATTCACTTTTGCAAATAAAATGAAAATATAAAAACATTTTCATTTTATTTCTTGAGGTAAATAATTATTTCTAACTTTTATTAGAAATACAAATGAAGAGTATTTTAATTACCACAATTTCTTGAAATATTCAAAATACTCCCAGCAACACATAAAAAAAACACAGCAGCTTGGTTGCTGTTTTTACCAAAACCTACATGGTGATATCATGCTTCTATCCAACCATTTACTCTACTGAGAAAAAGAGTAAAATGCGATACCGTGATTAACAAACTTTTCTTTTCTTTCGCTTTCCATCAACCGCGCTCTTGTTTTATGCTCGCCCTTCCTGCTCTCTTCAGTCCAGTCTCCAATCCTTGCTGATCAGGAAATGATAAAAATTAAATGAACGCGTTCACAACACCAACACAAGGCTAAATTTATGTTGTTGTGGTTCAGGTGAGTTACACTTCAATAATAATAATAATAAACTTTATTTTATATAGCGCCTTTACATAAAATAAAATAAAAAATTACCCTTTCTCCTTTTTACTCATTTCTTGAACTGATGACCTACAAGAGAACATGGAGAGACAATTTTATCTATTATGATAAAAAAGACTGAATAACTGATCATTTTATTTGCTGTTATGAGGGAAGTCTGACCTCCGTCTTCGCTCTTCGCCATCGAGTTCGGGTCCCAAATGCAGACTTTGCCAGGACTGCAAACACAAAGAACAGCAATACACTCAAAACCACATCAACACTAATATTCTGGAATATTCCTGGAGGCCTATCTCTTACCAAAGGACATCAAAACCAGGATGAAAGTGATGAATGCTGCAGCCATTCCTCCGAGCAGGCACCTGGGAAGTTGCAACATTATCAGGCCATTTCTCATACTGACAGATGTTTTAAATTAGATATTCTATTAGTTGTCATAAACTACAATTTAGACGCTGTTTGAAAAGCATATTAAAGCTGCGTAATACACTGTATGGCCAAATGTATGTGGACCCCCCCTGACTGAGCTGACCTGTTTCAACCGCACCCACAGAGCATACAAAAACATTCTACACAACCACGTACTTCCAGCTTTGTGGCCACAGTTTGGGGAATAAGCAGCTCCTTTCTTGCTCCAGCATAGTTCTGCCACGCTCCCGTGTACAAAGCAAGCTCCATAAACGCATGGTTTGCCCAGGATGGTATGGAAGAACTTGAGTGGGCTCCACAGAGCCCTGATCTCAACCCCACTGAACATCTTTGGGATGAACTGGAACATCGACTGCAAGCCAGGCCTTCTCACCTGACCTCACTGATGCTCTTGTGGCCAAATGGGCACAAATTCCCAAAATCTGAAGGAAAGTCTTCCCAGAAGAGTGGGGGCTCTTATAGCAGCAATTGGGGAAACAAGTCCATATGAATGCCCATGGGTTTGCAATGGGAGGTTCACCAAGCACATATGGGGTGATGCTCAGGTGTCCACACACTTATGGCCATACGGTGAATATAGGTTTATATATGGATATTATGCAGTGAAAATTTGTTAAGACACAAGATACCTTGAGAACATGGCAAAGCACAAGCAAATGGTCAGGAGAAGGAAGACAAAGCCTCTCCCAGCTGCACAATCTGGCAAAAACAGAAGATGGTTTTGATAAAACAATGATTAATTCAACATTAATTGTCATCATTTCTTTCCTGACTTTCTATGAATTCCACTCTTTGTTGGCTGCTCTATGGGTTCTATGCTGAATGGGAGCAGATGACTGGAGATGACTGTCCCTTTTGCGTGGTGCTATGGACCTTGCACGAAAGGTTTTACCTGCAGGTTTTGGTTTCTGCTGGCAACAGCTCTGGAACTCAAAGGCCAAGGGTGGCAGGACATCCAGGAAGCCCTCTGGACTCTGGCTGAGCTGCTCCTGGGGGTGGCAAACCTGCACGTCCAGGGTCGAGAGCATTGCCTTCTTGTCCAGAGGACATGCGCCCACACTGTGATCTGGAGAAGTAAGTCCATGCTGGTAAATAACATCTTTCTTTCAGCTTCTTGATGTCAGATATTTTATTTTGTACTTGGATTTCTACTTAATACGTCTGTGAAAAGTTCCCAAACCTTCGCCATCTTTTACTCACCATAAACGAAGCCATAACCTCCACTGAGTTCGGCAGTGTTTTCCAGCCAGGAGGACTCAGCCAAGGGTGAACCATAGACGTCCCCAAATACTCTCTCCTCAAGCCAGGACTGGCTCATCCCGAACAGACTGGCCAGCGACCTGCGGGGTCTTCGCCTCCGCCGGAAAATTCTGCACACGAGAGAGGAGAAGAGACAACAAAATCTTCCAGTATCAATAACTGCTTGTCCAGAGCCTATTCGGGAAACACGGGGGATGATGCTAGATGCACCCTTGATGGGAAAGCAGACCACCATAGAGCCATCGTGCACACACACTACAGGTGCAACATGTTTCTAGAGTGGTGATAGAAACTGGAGGAAACCCACAAGAACATGGGGAGAACATGCAAACTCAGCAAAAAGGAACTGGATTCAAACCCACATACACTTCAGGAGTTGTAAGGCACCAGCACTACCTAGTACACCACTGTGCCACCCAGCTATGTAAGCGTGAATAACCTGAGCAGCTGTACTGTCAGTGACCATGCAGTTGGCGTCACAAAGCAGTTTGTGTTCTCAGTGAGTTTGACGCCCCTGTCAATGCCCAGCAAAACACCCAGCCAAGCCGAACTCAGTGACGGAAGCTACAGAATCTGCACTCAGAGAGAGAGTTGGCATCTCACGCACTTTTCTGCAGGCCAGACTTCCTCATAGATATATTAAGTGTCAAGGGCAATTGTCCAGATTGACCACATCCTGCATGAGACCATACAGGAGGGGCTGGTTTTTGTCAAAATCTGCTGCGAAAACCCAAAAAGGACCCACAAGTCTGTGCATATATATGTAATATCAGTAAAAATATTAATACCGTATTGGCCTGAATATCAGAAGGTCTTTTTTCTAGGAATTACATCTAAAAAAAGATGGGGTTTTCTTTTGAGGACTGTACCTGTAAAGGTTATATACCGTATGTCACCAGTAGGTGGAGTCACTTTTCCACTGGCATCAATTATCCACAGAAACAATAAACAGGAGCTGGCAAGAGTGAAAGATGGCAAAACCTCGAGATGTTCCGGAAAAAAGTAGCTCAAAGTTAGGCCAAATTAGCCAAGGACTGACATGGAGTTATGATGCCAATTTTAAGATAATGGCGGTCAATGAAGCAGACTCAGCAAACAACTGTCAAGCAGCCAAGAAATATATAAAGTTACAAAATCTCATGTTCGAAAGTGGCGAGACCAAAAAGACGGTGTTAAACACGCAAATATGATACATATGATTTTTATTTCTAAATATAATAAAACCTTTTTCCAAAAATGAGCGTTGAAAAAGAGGGCGATGCGTTATCTGGATTGTCTTATATTCGGGCCAATACGGTATTTATTAATTAATGCAGAAGTAGGTAGACAAAAAATGGTCAAGTACAAGTACTGTTACACAAAAAAACAAACTTCTAGTACAAAAATTTGAAACTACACACAAGTACAATTACTTTAATTCAGATTAGTCCTTTTTAATGTCCTAAACCTCTTTTTTTACAGTCTAAATATAACTGAAACTGTCTGAATGTAAATCTTTTCAGTATATTGAATCTGCTCTGCAAATAATATGAGATAATGTCAAGTAAACCAATTTGGTAAAGGCAGCACAGATAAAACACTAAAACCTACACAGTAACTCTTAAGTATTCATTTATTTGGGCAGCCCGCTTACAGTATGAGGTTTATAGTTGCTTAAGGTGATTTTCACAACTAAGTACCACGGTAATTTTTACTGTTTCAGTTCAGGGTAGGTATTTTGATCAAAGGTACTGCAGCAGGATTGTGGTGTTTGAACCCAGGTTCTTTGATTGTGGGGGAATGGCTTTGGCAAAGGAAGCAGCTCCCTGTTACAGAGAGCGGCACGGAGCCTCACCGGACCAGGTTCTCCTTGTAGGACACGTTGGTTTTGGACGGGGTGAGGGAGACGTTGCCGTCATCGTCACACACGTAGCTGTCTTCCGTCAGCACGTAGTAGCCGTTGGAGAGGAGGCGCGGGCTGCGGCGGCAGGAGCACAACGACCCCGTCAAGGGGTTCATGGAGTAGCACTGGTAGGTGAGATCAGGGGACAGCAGGGACATGCCGAGGCTGCGGACCCACAGAGACATAAGACACCTGAAGACATGTAGACGCCACCTCCAAACAAGGGCCGATGACAGTGTGTCACAACACCATGGGGTAAAATTAATAACTTCATGGATTCTTACAGTAAAACATGACAATAGCTAAAAAAAAGCTTTGTTTCAGACAAGTGAAACAGCGTACCTGTGACATGACTGGTCTGCCAGCGAATCTTGCTTTTTTATGGGAGAACCTGTAATATGAGAAAAATGTCTGAACTGTGTCCCTTTAAAAGATACCCAAGATTCAAATGATAAAATCACGGGCGGCGTTTCTTACGTTTACAATATATTCAACAAAAGACAGCAGTTACGAATTCAAGCCCCTTCTAAATTCTGATAACATCAAGAAAACACAATATGCAGTTAATGAATAAATATGAACCAGCTCTGATAATATTTTCTTAAGACGAACCACAGTGGCCCTTAAAGGAGCAGTACTGCTAACTGACTCATTGCGTGCCAACGTACTTGTAACTGCTCCAGAAAATAGCAGCGCCATAGCGATGAGGCACCCGATGCCTTCCGGGGAATTTCAGACGAACCCACTGGGCAATCTGGCTGTAAAACACAATTCAGACATAAAACCCCCTCAAGCCAACACAGAAATACAACACAGAACTCTTCTGACCTGTTAAAATGCTGAAAAGAAAATCACACTAGAAAGACTGAAGGAGAAGAAATGTATCTGTATTTTTTGGCATGTTTTGTATTTGCTTTGCTATTTGAATGACATGTCTGGTTGTGAGAGAACAATGGAGAAGGCTGGTATTGCAGGAAGAGGGCAGATGGGGATGGATTAGCAGGCGAGGGGGTATCTGGAGTTCCTTGAAAGAAATAAAACTGGAATGAACTATTTAGACAGCTGTCATTTTTGTAGCATTAGCAAATAACTACATTACCCAAAACCCCTTGCAACAGGCGAAAACAGCAAAGTATGTTCTTCCAGAGTTCATGTGGGTTTCCTCCAGGTGCTCTGGTTTTCATCCAACAATTCACCTGAAAAATCCATCACTCTCATGGCTACTTCTACTCTCTTTGTTTAAATTAAAACCCACAATAAAGGTCTTCTTCATTCACTGCAATATCATTTTTTCACATGATTCATATTTTCGTGAGTTTTATTTGTTTTATTTCCAAAAATGACAGATGCTGAGATTCTGCATATATATTGACATTCTGTAATAATGTTAAGAAAATTAGGAGGACATGTACAATAAGCCACAGATTATATATTATAATATTTAAATTGCATAATTAAATATATAATATATACACTGATCAGCCATAGAATTAAAACTCCCTTCCCAAAATTGTGCAGGTCCTCCTTGAGCTGCCAAAACAGCTCTGACCCATCGAGGCATGGACTCCACAAGACCTCTGAAGGTATCCTGTGATATCTGGCACCAAGATGTTAGCAGTAGATCCTTCAAGTCCTAGAAATTGCAAGGTGGGGCCTCCATGGATCAGACTTGTTTTTCCAGCACATCCCACAGATGCTCGATTGGACTGAGAGCTGGGGAATTTGGAGGCCAAGACAACACCCTGAACTCTTTGTCAGGTTCCTCAAACTGTTCCTGAACAATTTTTGCAGTGTGGCAAAGCCTCTGCCATCAGGGAATACTATTGCTATGAAGGGGTGTACGTGGTCTGCAACAGTGTTTAGGTAGGTGGTACGGGTCAAAGTAACATCCACATGAATGCCAGGAGTCAAGGTTTCCCAGCAGAACATTGCTCAGAGCATCACAGTGCCTTCTTCCCATAATGCATCCTGCTGCCATCTCTTCCCCAGGTAAACTATGCATGCGCACCCGGCCATCCATTATCTAAAAGAAAAGGTGATTTGTCAGACCAGGCCACCTTCTTCCTTTGTTCCATGGTCCAGTTCTTATGCTCACATGCCCATTGTAGGTGCTTTTGGCAGTGGACAGGGGTCAGCATGGGCACTCTGACCGGTTGGTGGCAACAGCCTCATACAGAGGAAGCTGTGATGCACTTTGTGTTCTGACTCCTTCCTATCACAGCCAGCATTAAGGTTTTCAGCAATTTGTGCTACAGGAGCTCTTGTTTCGAATCGGACCAGACAGGCATCAGTGAGCCTGGGGCGCCCATGACCCTGTTTCTGGTTCACTGGTTGTCCTTGCTTGGACCCCTTTTGTTAGGTACCCTCCACTGTATAACGGAAACACCGCACAAGACCCACAAAATCAGCTGTTTTGGAGATACTCTGGCCCAGTCATCTAGCCATCACAGTTTGGCCTGCGTCAACATTGCTCAGATCTGTATGCTTGCCCCTTTTTCCTGCTTCCAACACATCAACTTCAACAACTGACTGCTCACTTGCTGCCTAATAAACCCCCGCACCCCTTGACAAGTGCAATGTTATTCACATCACCTGTCAGTGATTTTAAACATGTGGCTGATCAGTGTATATATGTAAAATAATTAATAATATAATAATATAATAAGATTTATTATATCATAAATATATAATCGGTATAAATTATATAATATTATTACCAAATTATGATTAATAATAACATAATAATATCAGGTATAATATTAATAATATTGCTATACCATAAATAATAAATATATATTATATACTTATAATTGAGGGTCACAATGAGTGAGCAGAAGCTATAAAAATGCTGTGTCATTTGGTATGAGGAAGGCAGCCAGTTTACGATAGATTCTCTATTCCAAGCCACACTTGAAGCTGGACTCTAAAATAGACCTGGGATGATGGACCTGCTTAAAAGTGACTCATAGTTTCCATTCCCATCACATCACCGAACCAGGGACCTTCAGACAGGCTTAACCACTTGCCACCTTAATCAAAAAAGTGCGTGAAAACATTGCGTGCAGCTAACCAATGGATTCAATTTTCTTCCACTATAAAAACTTTAAAAACTGCAACAATTCAGAGCGATCCTGTAACATCTCGACATCCTTCTGGGACTTTCTGGCAGTCTTACATGACCATTCCTGTCTAATACTGAAGCCTTCTGACCTGGCCTTGCTTATAGAATACTTAGAAATTCTCTGTCTTAACATCTCCATGTCCCAGTGCTCTTTCTAAAATAAAAAAAATAAATAAGAACAAATGTTGATTTACTACCACACAAACACCGTCTGTTTTCTGGTGTGTGATGGATCAGCACACACGCACAGCTGTTGAGAAACTGGAGTGAGGAGAAGCTCAGCGTGAGGAAGATCCCTACGGCCGCACTATTGCTGACCCGCTTTGATCTGTTAGCTGCTATAGGACCTGACGCGTTTCCCAAAAGCCCCTCGACCGTCTCGCTTCTCGGTAAAAACCCAGACACACTCGGTGTGTGTGAGCAAGGATCGAATGCCCCTTCCTGAGTCTCCCTGCGGAACTGCATTCCATTCGGATGCCGAGAAACCCGAGAGCAGCAGGAGGGAGGATGAGGCTTCCTGTTAACCGGCGATGGTCCCACTGTACTGTGGCATCAGCACACCTAGAACCGCTCAAAAAAGTGCGGGGTATCAGGAACAGAGACCACAGTGAGATGGGAAAAATGAACATTAAATAAACTGAAAAACAGTAAGAAATTTTTCCTGTTATTTTACCTTCTAGGATAATCAAAAAAAAAAAACTTTAATGGAAGCAAAGTTGGTCAAAAATGCTTATATGAAATCCTAAACGGAGCAAAAATGTTTTCAAAAAATAAAAATGACTTAAAAATGAGAAAAGTACAATGTTAGGAAGGTAAATCACACACAATATGTGGCCTGCACTTCGAGGGCAGCAGGGGGCGTAGTGGTTGGGGCCACCAGCTCTGAACTCAGAGGCTGCAAGTTTGAATCCCACTGCTCGCTGTAGTAACGCTGAGTAAGGAACTTACCCTTATTTAACAGAGTGAAAACTACATAGCTACATAAATGATAAACAGTGAAAAAGATGAATTTGAGAAAAGTGTAGAATAATGAAGAAGAGGAAGAAGAAGTGAGAACTGCTGGCTGAGCTCATGTAAATATATTTATATTTTTTATATAAAAAAAGCAGGAAGTGATCTTAACTTGGACTTTGGGGAAATGATCTATTCAGCTTGGAGAATTTTAATGTCCTTGACAACTTTTCTTTGTCTGGAATACTTTGTTTTTCCCCATGCGATGTTTCTAATAACTGCTGCCAAGACGCTGTTGCGGTTGAAATGAGTGGACCACAGCGCTCCTTTCAAGTCGCTCTACAAAGCGTGCGATAAGGATGGCTGATGTCATGGCGTCATGACGACCGCCGCGAGCCCCCGGTCACTTGCCGGTCACGTGGCAGGGACTCTGTTTACTTTCAAACAGGAGAGAGGGGAGGTCAGACCCCAAAATGTTCCGGAAGCACACTTCCTGGGAAAGGAAGCTGCCACTGCTTCTCCCGGGCCTGCGCTTTTCAATGTATCTGACCAACTCACAAAAATCACCAAATAAAACAACAAAAAGAACCAAACTAACTTAAGAGCCATTCCTAAAAGATTGTCTGCATCGTGTTTGCACATCACAGGCACTTCTGTCAATTTATTATAATGTAAAATACAGCACCAGCACCAAGTCTGAATCCACTTCAAAAGTAATTTTAAAACTTTAGCTTTACTGTGATTTTGTAGATGTTCGATGAGGGGATGAAGTTCCATGTCTTTTGAGTTTATTTTCCTTTACTGTCCTGCTCAGTTTCTCCCATACAGGTGTTTCCCAGGTGAAAGGTGTGCTCATCACATTGAGTTACTTGTGAATTTCTCTTGTATGCAGTATTGCAAATAATGTACATATAATTAATAATGTAATGTATTATAAATATTCCAGCCGTCAGCTACTGCTGTTGGACCAGAACAACAGAGGTTCAATGCCCACCTCCTGCTGGATCACCCATGGTCAGGGTACATACCCTGCACAGGTGTGGTAAAAATGCTGCAGTGGTATAAATGAGTAAATCACTGTCACTTTTTTGGAGAAAAGCATCATTGAGATGAACAAATATAGATGTTTTTTGACCTTTTGTGACTCCATGGCCCGTGAGGAACAGCAGCAGGACCACGGCTCACAGGTGCGAACTTTATCTACCAGAGGGCACAGCGTCCAGGCATGTCTGTTATACCAACATCTGGTGATGCCATAAAAACACAGCCAACTTAAGGGTGTATAAAATACACTGCCTGGCCAAAAAAAAGTCAGCACCTGGATTTAACTGAGTGTTATGATCTGGGGTTGCTTCTGTTGGTCAGGTGTAGGTTCAGCAACGTTATGTGCCCAAAAAATGAGCTCAGCTGAATACCTGAATATACTGAATGACAAGATTTTTCCATCAATGGATTTTTTCTTCATATTCCAAGATGACAATGCCAGGATTCATGGGGCTCAAATTGTGAAAGAGTGCTTCAGGGAGCATGAGAGAGACATCATTTTCACACATGGATCGGCCACCACAGAATCCAGACCTTAACCCCATTGAGAATCTTTGGGATCTTGTGCTGGAGAAGACTTTACGCACCGGTCCAACTCTCCCATCATGGATACAAGATCTTGGTGAGACATTAATGCAACTCTGGACGGAAATAAATGTTGCGACGTTGCATAAGCTTATAGAAACGATGCCAAGGCGAATGCGTGCCACAACCGAAGCTAAAGGCTGTCCAACAAAATATTAGAGAGCGTGACTTTTTTTTGGGCCAGGCAGTGTATGTTGCTAATATATGCAGAAAATATGCACAATATTTGCATAAACAGTGAGTTCCTGCATGCCAAAGACGAGGAAAGTGAGAAAATTCCAGTGGTTTGTAAGATGGTGCTGTGGAAAGTCCCTGAGGTTCCTGTGGTCCAAACTGGGGCTGTACTGCACAAACTCGTGGAACAGACAGACACCGTGAGGTCCCCACCATCATCGCAGGTAACACCGAACCCCCTTCGTTTCGGGGAAACCTTCGCATCTCTCCGTCGCAACGACAATAAAGCTCACTGGGCTCACTCCTTTGTCCGAGGGCCGTTCCCCAACCACCGCGCCCCCTCCCGGTCAAGTGCGTCCCTGCGGTCCGGGAGCGCAGCTGATGCAACATCGCCGGCTCCCACCGTAACCTGCGCCACCGATCGCTCGCAGCACAAAATGTCGCCCCCAAAATATATATATATATATAAAAAAGAAGTCAAAATAAATAATCGCGCACGGGTCCGTGTTTGCGTTTAAGGAAAGAAGAACGCAGCTACGTCGTGAACGCAATGGACGTGCCTGCGCGCAGTGTTTTGTAGAGCAATAAAATGAGTTTTTAATGATTTTTTGCGGTTCGGTTCCCTTAAGGAAGAACAGAGCGCGGCGCTCGTACTCACCGTCCCGGTCCCGTCCCTCCTTCCGCCCACAACGGAGGTAAACAAGGCGCCGAAGACGCGAACCGCCGAACGGATCCTCGGCCCAGAACCGCGTCCGCCGGACAAGTGTTGTTTACGGTCTGTCCGGGTCCAGTCCGACCGCCCGAGTGGTCCTAGCGCCCGCCCACAGCGCCGTGTCTTTGTCCTCTTTTGCTTTTTTTTTTTTTTTTTTTTTTAAAAAAAAAAAATACTTTTATCACCGTTTTTTTTTTTTTTTAAATGGATGATGCTTTGATGCTTAAGGGTTAGGATGGATTTATTCATCACCCATGGCAACGGCTGTTTTTAAAGTGATGCCAGAAACCAGCAGGTTGCATGTTTTGGCCCCTTATTTAACACAAGACTGGTCATTTTTTGCTCTGTTATGTGACACCGACTTCGACATCCACTTTGCTTCGTTATTTCAGATGTTCTGTGTTCCCATTTAGCATTTAAAATTATATTAAATATGTCACATAAATGAAGGGATTTAAATGAAACCGTTACAATGGGATGACATTAAGGGTCCCGCGACGCTGTCATGACACAGCGCCCCCTGCTGCTCACACGGTGACCACATTCGCTAAAATCCTCCCCTGGAAATAAGTCCGATTTTTTACTTTTTCTTTCATTTTTATCAAAACCATAAATATTTAATTTAAGTCTTTCCAAAAATTAAATATCTACAAGGACTCCATTTTTTTCAAAGTCACACAAACTTCTTTCAATTATGCTTCAAAATAACTTTAGACTATATCCTCAGGTTTGGAACACAAAAATAAACTTTTGCCTGAATTACATTTAACAAGAGTTAAAATATTTGAATAACAATCAAAATTTGTATTTACCCATAATATGTTTATTGTCATATTTACAATGATACTAATATCAATACTTTAATTTTGATACAAAATTTCTCAACCATTTATATCAAAAGGACTATTTTTGTTAATGCTCTAGCACAGAAACTTTTTAAAAAATCCAAAATCGCAACTATTAGACTCCTGTAATAAATATGACTGTGTTGTCCAGACCTACACAATAAGCGGTACGTACAAAGAGACGAGTGATGTTAGCAAGGTGTGCGCATCAGTACCCCCCCGCAGCCGGCTCGGGGATGTTGGTGGCGTGCATGTCCCTCGTCATGTTGGACTTCTCCTTCAGCTTCGCCTGCAGCAACGTGTGCTCCACCACCCCGATGCGGATGTCCATCTGGATGATCTCCTGCTTCAGCTTCGTCAAGCTTTGCTTGATCTTCACCACTGGGGCTGTGAAGCAGCAATGAAAATACGTTCTTCATATTATGCTGAAGCACCGAATGTAAAATGTTTTAAGGAAGTAGAACGTGAATATTTTGCTCTAATTTTTCTGACAAGTACACCTGCTGTGATGTGGAAAATTTGAACAGGTATGATAAAAGATGAAATGAATAATAAATAATATCTACTAAAACTTCAAATAAGCAAAATATGGAACATACCGTATGCGAAAAGGTAAAAGGTCAGCATTTACTCCGTCATGCCGTCTTACCTCCATCAGACATGCTGCTTCCCTTCTCCTCCATCTCTTGTTTTACTTTGTCCAGCTCCTCTGTGATCTAGAAAAAGGGGGACAAGCAATTGTGCAAATTCTGTTTAATGTCACCTCCCAGCTGTCACAGAAACTGTTGAGAAAGACCATAGTTATTAAATTCCACATAGTATGTCAGAAAGGATGTCGATTGCTCAAATTGTCCCGTATTTAGCACAACGACACTAAAACAGGCATGATGGGGTTAAGTGATGTTTATTTGCTTCAGCGGAATTCCTCAGGTAAACCAGTCAAATCCCAGCAGCCTGTGGCCACGATCTTACACTGAAACACTGACAAAATGCAGCAAGTGAATTGGATGCCCACCTCAGATAGAATTCTGGTCCTTTCCGTCACCCCACCGCTGCCCTGTTGGTACTGCTCCTTGGCCTGAAGTGTCAGACACAAACAGAAAAGAAACGGTTGAAAATCCACAGTTTCACTCTTCCTGATCTGCTGTCTCAGCACCAATTTAAATAAATATTTAAATATTTGTTCCGTCAAAACTCCAAATGGTCAGTTTGAAACTCAGCGGTCAGGCTCACATTCATGCAAAATGAACGTAGAAAAGCAGGGTTTATGCACCCGCTTGCCCCTACAGCAGCAACAGAGGGACCATGTGAACATTGGTCACTCGGTGAACCATTTCCAAGCATTCCCTTTCTCTCAGGACAGCGCACCTCACTGAGCTTCGACTGAGCGCTGCGGTACTCCTGTACCAGGTGCTCCAGCTGACTGTTGATGTACTTCTCGCGACTGCCCACCTTCTCCAGAGTCCTGTTGATCTCTTCCTGGAGCTTGTCGAGGAAGCCCTACACACAGGCCATCAGTGAACACGAGGTTGGTGTTGAGTTCTAAACACACACGACACCTTCAGAACAAAACAGTATGATGGAATCAATACTGCTGATAGTAGGACTATTGATTATCAGACAGAAGAGGGTTACTGCGGCCCAGGGTCTAGCCTGGAAATGTAGGCTATGAGTCATGGTACAGCCAAGATGCGACTGAAGTCCACTGGAGGAAAATGTCACATTTCAACCCATGTCCAAACAAACAGCCCTCCAGCGCTACCCAGTGCCTCACAGTGCCGACCACTGGCAATACCATTACCAATAATGTGCAGATTCGAATTTCCAAAATAAAGCAACTGTCAGGGAACACAGTGGTGCAGTGGAGTAAGCTGGTGCTCCGGCTCAGGGTGTGTGTGGATTTTGTATGCTCTCCTCCACTTTAAAAAAAAAAAAAGTGCCAGAAGAAGGCAATGGCAAACCACTTCCATTCCTCCTTGCCTTGAACATCACCAGTGGTTGCCTAGGAGTTGTACTTGACTTGATGGCACTTCCAACAACAGAGCTACTGTAACGGTAATGGGTTCAGTACCTTTGCCTCCTTCAGAGACGTCTCAATGCCATCTTTGTGCTGATGCATTTGGTCCACATGGATTCTCCAGTCCTGGAAAACACAGACCTTCTAAGTTTTAAGGGAAAAAATCCTCTTATTATTATTTGATGCACCCCTATTTTGACCAAACTCTACTTATAACTAAAGCCCTGTCCAGCATGTACCCTGCCTCACACTCTGGACTTCCAGGATAGACTCCAGACCACCCTGACTGCAGTAGACAAGCAGTCACTAATAATAGACAGAGGGACATAAGTAAAAATGTTTTATTCAAAACAGGGAGAGGGTAAATGTAGATTTTGCTCAGGCTGTAAATATTTTAGAGGACTTCTGTCGATTACACTTCAGACTACGATAAACTCTCGCTCATCTCCGTCCCACTGCAGGTCGACTGTGTTCTACAGAATTCTTTCATGAATAACAATAATAATAATTTGTCTTAGAAAGTTCAGTCCTCACCTTATTGTCTGATCGGACCGTCACCTTCAGCTGTGGAAGAACTCGCTCCACCTCCAGGTTCCACTCTGCTGCGTCTATTGTGGACTCCAGAATGTCGTCTGGCTTCGAAGATCTGTCAGCCTCCTGAAAACAAACAGAACAAGATCGTGCAGGGACTGTGGTTCTGCTCCACAGTCCCTAAACCTTGGAGCTGAACACAATGTGAATAAGACGCTAATGTAAAACCAAACTCACATTTTGACTGGTCCTTGCCTTCAATGCATCAAGATCGATGAGATTCTCTTCCTCATTATCATCAGGTTCTTCCTATAATGAACATTCGCATGAACATTTTTGTCTTTGTTTTATATTATTTGCAACCTATGCATTACAACAAACAAAAGGAATTTATGAATTTATCGAGCTATACACTGCCTAGCCAAAAAAAAGTCACACACTGTAATATTTCATTGGAACGCCTTTAGCTTTGGTTATGGCATGCATTTGCCGTGGCATCGTTTCGATAAGCTTATGCAACTTCACAACATTTATTTCTGTCCAGAGTTGCATTAATTTTTCACCAAGATCTTGTGTCAATGATGGGAGAGTCAGGCTGCTGCATAAAGGCTTCTCCAGCACAAGATCCCAAAGATTCTCAATGGGGTTAAGGTCTGGACTCTGGTGGCCAATCCATGTGGGAAAATGATGTCTCGTGCTCCCTGAAGCACTCTTTCACAATTTGAGCTCGATGAATCCTGGCATTGTCATCTTGGAATATGAAGAAAAAATCCATTGATGGAAAAACCTGGTCATCCAGTATATTCAGGTAGTGAACTCACCTCATTTTTTTGGCACATAACGTTGCTGAACCTAGACCTGACCAACTGAAGCAACCCCAGATCATAACACTTAAGTTAAATCCAGGTGGTGACTTTTTTCAGCCTGGCAGTGTACAATGAGGTGCATTATTACAGCATCTTGAAAAGGGACAGTGCTCCTATACATCAGCACCCCACCCCTCCTGGGATTTGAACCAGCACCCTTCAGGTTACAACATCATGTCCTCAACTACTATAGTAAAAGAACACTACTGGCAACCATGTTAGGGTTCAGAAGCACAGCTAAAGAGTTTCTGATACACTGAGCAGCACATTCTGGATTGGACCTTACAGTCATGCCCTCCTCCACTTTGCTCAGCGTCAGTTCGGCATCATCCTCCACAAGGGACTCCTCCTCCATCTCCTCCGTGGGGTAGCTGGGTCTGGGTCAGAGTGAGAGCAGGTATTTTGCATGTTGAGTAGGAAAGATCTTCCATGGGTTAAGCCTGTCCCAATCATTTGACATACTGGTGTTCCTTTATTGAAGAAGGCCAAAGGCTGCTGTACATAAACTCACTTCTTCCATGTGAAGCCTCTCTTCTTCAAAGCCTCTTCAGCTAGACGGTCCAGCACGTAGCACACGTGTTCCCCTGAGCCGCTTTTCAGTTTCGAGGGAGGGAAGTCAACTTGGCCCCCCTGAAATCAATACAAAATTAATTTTTTATTCCCTTATATGACAAATTTATGAAAGACATTAACATCTTAACTGCTCCACAAAGCGCATTATATCTTGAAGTAAAACAGAGAAAATGAGGAATTCTCTTCATCCGATACCCTTCCTGACCCTCTCCATTCACCTGGACTAGAGAGCAGCACTGACAAACCACTGGCTGGTTAGTTATACATATTCTATCACATACTGTAGAGGCAATGTAGAGAAACCAATTAACCTGAAACAGAAATCTTTGGACTGTGAAAGGAATCAAGAACCCCTGGAGGAAAACCCATGTGAAAAACTTGCAAACTCCACACTGAGCTGGATTCCAACAGCCTAGAGGCTGAGAGGCAGCAGTGTTACTCACTGTGTAGCTGGGCCACCTCAGCTATATAAATAGGAAAAACCTGGTAAAAAGTTGAGTGCCCACACCCAATATTACAAGTCACTTTGGAGAAAAGGGAACAGTTAAATCAAAAATTAATAATTATAGTAATGTATGTCCTTTTCTTGAATAAATGGTCAAAATCACTACGTATGTCACAGAAATATCAGCTAAATCCCACATTAATTTCATAGTATACGGATTTTATTTAATCATTGTCAAATTATAAAAGAAAATGAGTGGTTTGTCCCGCAGCTCCCCGGTGGTCACCAGGGCGCGAAGCTCCGCCAGGATCCTGGACACGGTGGCGTTGGGGTCGTCATACTCTTGCGGTGGCTCGAAAGCTCTGCCTGCCTCGCCGATGAGCCATGCTGCCAGGATGCTGAAGGTGTAGAACTGCTCGCCTGGGTTTGACGGCATGTAAGCACTGGATGCAAAGTAGTGCCTGGGGGGGGGGGGGCACAGAAACACAGTGAGCATATACACTCACACCCACATAAACACACACTCTGGCACATGTACATACATTCATTGACATTCTGACAATTCTATCCATTATAAGTAATCATTATTGACAAGTAACAATAATAGTGTATTATTATTATTCGCAATACAATATTTATTTGTTTATTGTTAGCTTTATGTTATTGCTAGTGATATTGTCAGCCTTTGTTTATCTGACACCTTTGTCCAAGGTTACTTCCAATATTAATCAGTTTTCTTTTACCCATTTCTACAGCAGCGCATTGTATGAGTTCAGGGTAAATATCCGGATCAAAGGGATTAACAATGGACCAAAGAGTCGAACCCCCCCCCACACACACACACACACACACCTGGACAGAGCCTTCAAGTTGTGCTTGTCCAGCACTTCTGTCTCATAGTCCAGCAGTTTCAGTTTGTCCAACAGGTCCTCCATGACCACAAACATGTGATAAAGGGCCCCGGGGCCGCGCTCCTCATCCTCCACTCGTCTGCCCTCGTCCGCCATACCTCCGGATCACCACCGATCGCTCTTCTTATGTCCTTTATATTATTTCAGATGTTTGCTGGAAGATTAGAAAGGATGCAGTAGCTGAGGTGGAAACGTCACGCTCTCCGGCTGGAGAGCTTTGCGAAACAAACGTGAGAATTCGTCAAAGCGCACATTTGAGCACCACCAGCCATGTCGCACACTGAAAAGAACAACAAAAAAAATCTGCCGTATTTTTCCAAACGAAAGTACCACCGGAAGTGCCCAGGCTGCAGCCGTGTGTATTCCGGAAGTGGCGTTTGCCATGGCAACCCCATCACGTGCGTGGAGACGGCCCGCTTCTGACGTGCAAAAAACGCCGTGGAAAACAGGCGGAAACGCCCCGTTTCTGTCACTTAAAAAATGTCGCAGCCCCACGGCTGCTGCTGTGATTTGGTGGCGTCCGCAAAATTGCGCTGATCGGCGGATCGCGTTCACATTTACTTGCGGGCGGTTTCCGTGCTGCTGCGCAGGCGCCGCGAGGGGGCAGCAGAGCTCAACGCGTCTTGATTTCTGCGGGGAAATCGCAGCACCGGAGAGGAGGCCTCGGCTGCAGGACCTGCGCGGCCTTCATGTGGAGTTGGAAATAAACCTTCGCCTTGGAAGTGCGGCGAAAGCCACTGCTGCGTCACGTTCGACATGAGCAGAAACATTTGCTTTTTTAATTATTCTCTATTAAAAGTAAACATGGGCGTGAGCAACGCGCTATCCTGTGGGGGGCGCAGTAGTTAAGGGTGTCATCTCACAGCCTGAATGCTGCTGGTTCAAGTTCCCTTTGCTTCCGCTAGCGCACGATGTTCTGCACCGCCAAAGCGTGCTGCCGTGCGTGTAGTTTCTGCGCAGGAAAGCAATTCCACGTTTTATGAAATGAAAATGACCCGTGTTTAAAAGAGTATTTACATTGGTGTGTCAAATCGCAAAGCTGGCATTCGTATTTTCCCGGGGCTAAAAGGACCACAAAGGAAGTTCTTGGGCACGCGGGCACACAGCCAACGCAGGGAGGCCGTCGCGCTGCGCTGACCTTATTGTTCCCCTGATGAGAATTTGTGCATAAGTATACAAAAAAGATTGTGATTTCAATTGGGTGTAAATAATATAGCTTTGGATAAATGTTGAAAAAGGGCCCTTCGGGGCCGGTGTCTTTGGGTGACTTTGGGGTCTGTCATTGTGCCGTCACAGTGGAACATCTAGCAGAAGATGGTTCATTGCATTTGCACGCATTTACGTGCGCTTAGTGTACTTTGGTAACAATATAGGACATAAAAATATACTGACCACACACTTCATATATATGTCACAGCACGTACGATGCCCACACCTAAATCCCCATCGTGTTTGCTAATCTTGCTTCAGGATACGCTCATTAAATATTAAAACACCCTGAAAATTCAATATGCGTTTTTGTCTCATGGTAGAAAATCCAGAACTAGGCCTGAACCAGCATTTTTATTTTTGGTGTCAATTTCGATTTATTGACTGGGAACCAAACACTGCGATAGCTGAGCTTATACTACAGTAAATCAGGCTTGTGCTCACAAAGGAAATGATATTGGTGGAGGCTGTCTATTTAAATCAACAGAAAATTCACCGCTAATAAAAGTCAGTCAGGGCCTGACAGTCGCATTAAAGCCCGGCCGCTGACGAATGTCACAGTGCTCAGAAATACCAGGCAGGCCAGCTCCTTTCATCCTCAGTTAGAAGATAGACGCAGGCCGACCACTCTGGGCGGAACGCAGATGGTCAGAATGCTGCCGCTCTGTTTGACTGTGGTCTAAGATCTCCTTTAGCTTCAAGCTGTGTGGCCTTTGACCTTCTAGCTAAGATGGCCCTGCAGCTGCAGCTGAATCTTTTATGCCACAGACGTCCATGCCACGCAGCTACGTCCCTGCTGCCACCGCGTTACGGCCGCTGCCTTTGGGCTTGAGGAACTCAAGTTCAAATCCCACCGCTTGCTGTAACACCCTTGAGCGCAGTCCTTACCCTGAATTGGTCCAGTAAAAGTTACCCAGCTGTGTAAATCAATGCATTCTGCTTAAGACTGTGTGCTGGAGAAAATTGTAATAAATAAAACTCAAATTTTATACGCAAGAGAGTTTAATTTGGACTTTGTTAGTTTCATACCAAGTTCCTCCTCCTCCTCTCCTATATTTCCTCTGTGTTCAGTTTAATTTATTTACTCTTTTTTTGTTAAAACATGGGATAAAACTCTTCTTTGGCTTATTTTTAGTTTTTTTGCGATGCCTGTTGCCTGAGTGATGCCATGGTGCTGACTGGAGATCTTTCCTCTTCAGTGTGCTGTGTACATCCTCAGGAGATGACAGGTGCGGTCAGCATAAGAGGTCTGGCTCCTCAACGCAGTGTATTTCCTACAGATGTGTAAACAAAACTGCCCCGGTATTTTTACTCAGGTTTGGATGCTGCATAACACTACACGGTGCAGAGGGGAATCTTGGCCAAGTCCAGTGGACCTCCAGCAAACCTGGTTTGACTGCATACATGTAATAGTGACCTGTCTGGCTAACAGTTTATATAACAGAAATATAACGGAATAACTTATTTTACTGGCACAAATAGATGGTCTATAAAAGATTGATAAACTTGAAATAATTCAAAAGCCTGATTCTAAACAAAGAGGTCTCGGAGGAACTCAAGGTGGGTCATCATCTCAGCTATCCCAGGGGGGGCTAAGTGGCTAAGGCATTAGACTTAAGGTTTTTAACAAATTCATGGCTGCAAAGGTTCAAACCCTGCTTGTGGTAAAAAATGGTGACCTCAGCTGGTCTCCTGGATCATTTGCTCTGCTGCTCATCTTTGTTTTGCTACACCCTAATATTTCATCATGGGTTGTTATTATATCGTTGCTATCTTGTAAGAAAAAATCTCTTTTTATAATAATAATAATAATAATAATAATGGTAGAGAATGTATGGTTTTTAATGAAGAAGGTAGTCAATAATATTGCCATAAATTTTTCATCAAAGTATGTGGCCAACGGGCAATTGATTATAGACTTCTGCAGTTCACTTTCAAAGCCGCAGCCAGCAGGATTTTCTGAAATCAAAGGCACGCTTAGAGGTAACTGCTGGATATTCTCCTCTGGATTCCTTTGTAAAACTTCACTTTCTTCCATTTCCAGTAACGCCACGAGTGGCTGGCGAGGTGTCAGAACGGCACGGAATAAGGATGCTGCAAACTCGCACGGTGGGAGAAGGTCAGGGGTGACTGATGACCACCTTCTGAAGACGACTGTATGATGTCGGGAAATTTCTGGCGTGTCGGGAAGATTTGGTCATGGCTTGTGAAGTGTGGGGTGCCG